>JAJHZJ010000152.1:0-600000 GCA_023548195.1 Bettongia penicillata ogilbyi | reverse complement strand
AGCAGAATCCACCATATTTGGAGAAAAAAATAGAAAAGTAAGGGGGGGCATTCAAGTATTTACATACAGAAATCAAAATAGACTCTGAGTGATTTTTGCTAAGTTATTAACCACTACCACCACCATCACCACAACAAAAAAAATTCAAACAATCAGAATGATCCAGGGCAAGCCAAGCAATGGGATTAAAGTTCTTCATTCTCATCAACACTTCCTCTTATTCCTTCTTAAGAAAACATCAATTCCATGCATCTTGCCATGTATTGAGTCAATATGTACAACCATTATCACTATTAAAATCAAATTGAATTTAAGGAAACAAAAGACTTACCTATTTAGTTTTTTTGTCACTTCCCGTCTCATTCTTTTAGGAGGGATTGGGCTTTCTGACATACTGAGTTTAGCTGCTGGACGAACTAATTCACATTTACCTGTTGGAGTCATACCTTTAGAGATGAAAATAAAAGATCATTACCAAATTGGCTATAAAATTCACAAAAATAAAAGTCTCAAACTCTTACTTATTAGAAATTTGGAGGGGGAAAGAAGAGAGGACAGAACTTTTAATGCCATTCGCCTACAAGCAGGAAAAAAATTCTGAAAGTTATGGTGAAGGGTTTTGAAGGATTTTTAAGAACCATGTTTGGGCACCTTGGAGATGAATTTTTTGTCATCACCATCTTTCCCCACTATACTAAGTAAGATACACTTACATATTTGGTACACACACACACACATGCATACACACAGTACTCTTAGAATAACTACAGAATAAGTGTTAACAGAAAATGAGCACATACCAAGTTTTTGTTCTATTCGTTCCAGACTTTTCTCCTGCTCGCTAAGCTCCTGCTTTTTCTTCTGCATATCTGGAGTATTAAGGTAGTCTATCTGACCATTAAGCTCCTTAGTCACACTATTGAGTTTGCACACTGCTGATCGATATTGCTGAAGAAGATCTACCAGAAAACAAAGAAATACGATTAAAAGATTGGTAAGGATGGTAACTATTTTGACAAACATGTAATTTCACTTTAGTAAATACATTTTTCAAACATATCTTTACATTCAGATCAAGATCCCTCCACTCTTTATTGTGGGCAGCTGTCAAGACTCTTTTCTTTGAGGAAGATCCTTTATAAAAAGAATGACTGGTTATACTGCTGTAACATTTCTCTAGCCTATTAAGGGGAAAAAAAGATTTCATATATACAAGTCCAAAAAAATTTCTCTTTTGGGGGGGCTGGAAAATTCTTGTGACAGGCCCTTGCCATTCCATTCTTCACCTGGAAGATGGTCATATAACTGACAGCCAATGTGGTTTCAGAAAGGGTTGAGGAACCGTCGATATGGTGTCTGCTGCCTGACAACTCCAGGATAAATTCCAGAAGCAGAACAGAGATCTGTACACAACATTTGTAGATCTGATCAAGGTCTCTGATACTGTTAGTTGTGAGGGATTATGGAAAATTATGTCAAAATTTGGCTACCCAGAGAAGTTCATCAATATTGTATGTCAATTTCATGATGGCATGTTTGCCTGGGTTCTGGACAGTGGACAATGCTCTCGTGCCTTCCCAGTCACCAATGGAGTCAAACAGGGCTGTGTGCTTGCTCCCATGCTTTTTAGCATGATGTTTTCAGCCATGTTGTCAAATCCTTTCAATGAGGATGAACACAGCATCAAAGTAAACTACCACACTGATGGCAAGTTCTTCAATTTGAAAAGGTTACAAGCCAAGACCAAAGTGGAGGGAGTGTTGGTGCCTGATTTTCTGTTTGCAGATGAATGTGCACTCAATGCAGCCTCTGAAGTTGAGATGCAACAAAGAATGGATCAATTCTCTGCTGCCTGTGCTAATTTTGGCCTAGTAAGTAACACCAAGAAAACACAAGTGCTCCATCAGCCACCACACCATCCATACATGAAACCATCAGTTACAACAAATGGAGAAGTTTTGAATGTTGTGGATAAATCACTTACCTTGGCAGTGTGTACTCTCCAGGGATGTACACATTAACAATGAGGTTGATGCACACATTGCCAGAACTAGCTCAGTGTTTGGGAGGCTCCAAAGAAAAGTTTGGGAGAGAAGAGTATGTATTAGACTGACTACCAAACTGAAGGTCTACAGAGCCATTGTGCTGACCTCATTGTTGTAGACCTGTGAAACATGGACAGTCTACCAGCACCATGCCAGGAAACTGAATCACTTCCATCTGAACTGTCTTAGGAAGATTGTGAGGATCACCAGGCAGGATAAGGTACCAGACACTGAAGTCCTTGCTTGAGCTGAATTGACAAGCATTCAAACTAGAGCACAACTCCAAAGGGCTGGCCACATCATTTGGATGCAAAATATACACTTGCCAAAAAGACTATTTTATGGAGAACTCACATGGGGCAGGTGATCACATGGTGGTCAGAAGAAGTGATACAAGGACACTCTCAAGGTCTCTCAAGAACTTTGGATTGGACTGTGCAACATGGGAGACACTGGCACAGGACCGCTCAGCATGGTGTGCCCACACCAGAAAAGTTGCTGTGCTCTATGAGCAAAGCAGAATTGAGACAGCACAAAGTAAACGTAGGATGTGCACATTTGGGGTATCCACCCCAAAGATTCACATGGACTATCTGTGCCCAAACTGTAGTAGAGCATTCTGAGCTCATATTGGTCGGATCAGCCACAGCTGCACACACTGAAATTTCACTTTATCATGATGATGTCATTTTGGTCCTCTCTGAAGACAAGGGACAACAACCAACCAATCAACCATCTCCTCACAGGCACCATCTTTCTTTTTTGAAACTAGCTGAAACTTCTACTTCCCAAGCAATCTCCCTGTGATACCAGAGGTAAAAAAACCCATCATAAATATCTGAAACTTCCCCATAAAACATGTAATGTTCTGTTCATCCTTAATCTGCACTGATACATGGCATGAATGAGCAAAGTCTTGGAAGCAGTTCTTGAATGAATATTGTGGATTCCCCCTTTGCTGCCTAGCATCTAAGGATGCTTTCTCTGGATTCTGATTTACTCTATTCCACTAGTGAAGATGAACAAACAGACTTCCGGTACCCTTCATCTTCTAGATTCTGGCTGTATCTCTTGTCATCATTTCCCCTTTACTCTTTATACAGGCCAAACTGACTTCCCATGAGTTTAAAGGATCATGTAAAAGGTCTATTTCTTTGCATTATTGGCCAATCTAATTCCATGAAGGCCCTTTAGGTTCCAACAATGGAATTCTGTAAAACAGAAGTGACTTTTCCAGATAATTGCTAGTGATTGTATTAAGTACGAACTTAAAAAAAAAAACATTTGAACATTTGATAGAATTCTTTCTAATAAATATTTAACTGACCAACAGATATGAACACAGGATTATAGATGTACAAGTGGAAGGGACCTTAGGTACAGAATTCAACCTCATCATTTTATGGTACAGGAATCTGAAATCACTTGCTGAAGGTCACACAAAAAGGGTCTGAGGCAGGATTTAACCAAAGTCTTCCCGAACTCTAAGTCTAATGCCACTAATTGACAATAAAATGCTTATACATTTCAGGCATGTAAAGTTAATTTCTCATACGCTCAATGGCCCCAATTTTTCGTATTTTTAACTTATTGGATTTCTTTTTATGTTTTTTTGCCTTGCCTCATTGTTTTGGTCCTGTCAGTGTGGCTATTTTTATAGGTCTCCCTGTCCCCTCAGAGATGATGCCTGTAATCTGCTATTGGAGAAACCAAAACACCAAATTTGTAACTGTGTGTAAAACAGATGTAAAAAGCCTGAGTAAGTGCCCAAATCTTTCCTTTCTGCTTTCTTTGATGGTTTTAATCCTGTCTCAAGGGTTCATATATAAATAAAATGGAGGAAGGTTTAATGTAAGGAATTACATTTTTTAAGTGTTTATAAAGTAGGAAATACCATACTTAGCACTGAGGAAACAAAAGAAAGTAATAATCATCCTGGGTCCTCAAGAAACTCATATTCTAACAACAGAAACATGTAAACAACTGTGTACAGAAGAGAGAGACAAACAGAGCTATAGATCCAAACTATCTATTTATTTCTTATTTTGCCTTCGTAGCATCTCCTCTGACACTACCACACTCTGGTCCAGGTCCTCATCACCTCCTGCCTCGATTACTGTAGTAGCCAGCCGGTGGGTCTGCCTGCCTCAAGTCTCTCCCCACTCAAAGTCATCCTCACTTCAGTCACTAAAACACAGGTCCAACCATGTCAAATCCAACCATGTCAAATCCTACTCAAACTTTGGTGGCTCTCTGTTGCCTCAAGGCAAATACAAAATCCTCAGCTTGGAGTTCAAAGCTGTTTATCAACCAGCATCTCCTACATTTCCAAGCTTCTTATACCTTTCTCCCCACCATGTACTCCTCAATAAAGTGACAATGACCTCCTAACTGTAGTATGAATAAGACACTCCATCTCGAAGCTCTGGGCATTTTCTCCGGCTGTACTTCATGCCTGGAATGTTCTTATTCCTCATCTCTGCCTACTGCCTTCCCTTAAGTCTCAACTAAAATCTCATCACCTTCAGGAGAGCTTTAACAACCTCTCAATTTTTTTGTTTTAAGTATGTCTTATTTATCCTGTATAGACCTTTTTTGTACACATTTTGTTTTTTCTCGTTAGAATGTAAGCTCACTGAGGGCAGGAATGCTCTTTTGACTCTTTCTGAATACCCATCACTTAGTACAATGCCTAGCCCGTAAGAAATGCTTAATAACACACCACTTGCTCACATACTCAGTATAAATGGTAAGTAATATGAAAGGTAAAGCTTTAGGAGTGCTAGGGGGTAGGGAGAAAAGGGAAAGGCCTCTTGCAGTAAAAGTTGAGTTTCTTGGAGGAAGCCAGAAGGTAGAGGTTAGAAGGTAGAGAATTCCAGGTACGATATTAAATTCAGGTATTCAGATATATTTTTTCTTTCCTTCTTGATCCTGGCTGTATTCTGGTTAGCTGGACAAATGATAATTATTATTTTTTTTTGGCAAAGTGATATGGTGATATACAAAAGGAACTAGTGAAAGATATATCATGGACATATACTTCAACAAACATCTGTATGGAAAGATGAAAGAAAAAGATATGCCCTAGTACTCAAAGCTGAAAACACAGGATGCCAACATTTGATAGCACTGATGTTTGTATAACTACTTCATTTGTTCTGTTAGAATCTCACATCAAATTCAACATTTAAGCTTACTGTACACTGTAAAAAGATAATTAACATAGCTAAGAGACTTGCCTATGTGGACACTCAGGGTTTGATAGAGTCTTGGAAGTGGGGCGCCAAATACCATCCCTCGAAGTTTATCCATTGGAGGAGCTTTATTCTGCAGGCCTCCAAATTTTCCATTACTTCGAATTCGATCACCTTCTCTTGTTAGCAAAGTAGGACAATGGGTGATTTTAACAACCTATTATAAGTAAACAATACCATGAGTAAATTATAAAGAGAATGAAAAAAAAGTATTTATTAAATTCCTCTGTTGAGTGCTGAAGGGAGAGCCATAAAACTAAGATACAGAACCTCTCCAAGGTAGGAGAATGGATAGAACAATGGGCCTGGAGTCAGGAACACCTGAATTCAAATCAGACCTTAGACACATGCAAACCCTGGAAAAGTCACTCAACCTCTGTGCCTCAGTTTCTTCATTTGTAAAATGGAAATAACAATTAGCACCTACATCCTAGCGTTGTTGTGAGAATCAAATGAAGTAATTATTATAAAGTGCTTTGCAAACCTTGAAGTATTAAAAAAAGAAGAGATAAAACACGAAAGCCAAATTATAGAGTTTCTGCCAAGTTTCTGCCCGGAACCATTAATGAAACATTCAATCAGAATCAAATCTATCAAACTATATTATCATTTATTCAATTTCCTTCCATCTTTTCCAAAAGCACAGTATGAAATATTTTAACAATACACTGATAAAATCTAGGTATTTAAAACTATAGAATTCCTTGATCTACTAATTTAGTAACCCCATCCAAAAAAGAACTGATATTAGTCAAATATGAGGGATACTTGATGGAACTATGTTGGATCTTTGCAGTCACTGGTAGAAACTCACTATTCATCTCATGAGTGACTTAATCTGGATTTTTCTGAGAAACGGAAGTCAAGTTCACTGGCCTCTAACTTTTCAGATTCTGTTCTCTTCCCTTTATTGAAAATAGGGCACAATTTACTCTCCTATAGTAGGGAAGTAATACTACTCTTAACGATCTTTTAAACATCCTAGACAGTGACCAATCAATTGAGAGCTACCATTTCTTAGGGAGAGGAAAAGGGAAGAATAACAAAAATAGTTACTTTGATAGTCATATGTATAATCAACTAAAAAACAGTGCAAGCAAAATGTATGAGTCTAAAATAAGACACTGGGAACGATGACAGAAAGTGGTGTGTTTGGAATTCAGTATGAGAGAAGAACAGACAGGACTTGAAAAGCAAGAATCAAAGAGCACTATTTGATACCCTTAAAAAGTTCAGAAACTGAGAAGGGGAATATGGATTTGAGAAGGGGAATATGGATTTGGATGAAGATAAGGAACTCGATTAAGAATCTGAGGTAATAATAAAGCAAGTGGGAATATCCAGGAGTTGCAAATGTTGTACTGAAGGAAAAAACTTCTAAGACATTTTAAATAATGTTTTTTGTTATAGCCCACATGTGTGGGCATGCTATACTTATGCATACATAATGGGCCTATCAAACCACTTCCATAGTATAAAATAATTTAGGATAATTCAAAGCCATTAGAAGACATAGCTCTGATTTCAGGAAAACAAGATAAACCTAGTTTGCTTTCTTTGAACTTGAAATTAAGGTCAAATTATCAAAATTCAAATCTTTCCCATTATGTACGAGATTATGTCATTTAGTTTACAATATTTACAAGTGTAGGAAAAACAATGTTGTCAGACCAGACTTTCAAAGTGTATTTGACATTTTAGATATTCTGAATGGTGTTAAGCTTTTCTGCATTGTTTTCTCTCAAACTGCTAATAGGATTGATTGTCCCATAGCTGTCTTATATAACTGTCAATGGGTCTTTTTTTTGCATGTGAGCTGCAAAATCAATGCCTTCAAAATGCAATATAAGAAGAAAATTAAAAATACAAATTCAAATAAATAAGCATACCTCTTTTCTATAATGGTTGGCAGCATCCAAATTGTCCAAAATGATGGTATCTCCTAATAGCATCCCAAACACTAAAACAGAAAATTAAAGAATAGCTAACTTCAAATTATGAGAACTTTCCCTATCTATGTATTAAAATAAAAGACAAATAACAAATATTTTCTTTAAGTGAACATGCTCATTTTTATAATTCTATTAAATATCTTCTTCCTAGAGTAAGAATGACAAAACTGCAAAGTTAATAATAGCCTTCCATAGACAAATTAACTTTCTGAAAATTAAAAGAGGTATGAAGTACTGTTAATAAAGACCTGATTCTGTCTATAATACATTTACCAAATAAACAGCTTCTGTCTCTACTCCTATTTAAGTAACATCCTTTACCTGTTTGACAATGATCTGTATTGTCTGGAAATGTTAACAAATCTCTGGCAAACACTGGATTACCAATGGGTCTGAAATAATTTTTTCCATTTCGTAAATGAGGAAGAGGCCTAGATGAAAAACAACACATTAGAGTTAAGTTTCTCTCATCATTACTTTGAAAAATACAGTGAAAAGCTAGTGTGTATAATTTTGACTACATAATTAACTCCCTAATATTCACATATAACTAACTGAATAATTTGAATCTAGAGAGGATTGGTTAAATGAAGTGTTTCCCAAACTACTCACGTACTTTGCACCGAGGACTGCAAACATTAATATTAGAAAAATGTTCGTTTTATCTGCCTTCTCTCTCATCTTCTGAAGTTATAGAGAAAATCAATCAAGAATCGGCCATATTTATAATTTGATCAACCTTTTTTAAAGACATTAGTTCCCAACATACAGTTAACCCCTAAATTAGAGTCATAATTTTCTCAAAAGGTCTAAAGAGGAGCAAGCTGAGTACATATGGCCAGAAGCTTCCCAAATCTTATGTTAGATTCAATCTAATAACTTTCAATTATCTACTATATTCCAAGGCACTATGGAGTATGAAGACAAATATCCATTATCTCTCCTTTACTGGATATTTTTTTTTTAGACCTCTTCATGTCTTTGTCCTTAAAGCTGTGCCCCTGACCCTATTCTTTTCTCTTATATTGCCCTGTCAATTAAATTCACTTTCATGGCTTTATTATCAAGTGTATATTGCCTATGAAATCTGGACAGTATACCAGTGCCATGCCAAGAAACTGAACTGCTTCCATTTGCATTGTCTTTGAAAGATTCTGAAGATCCCCTGGCAGGATAAGCTATCAAATACTGAGGTCCTTTCTCAAACTAAACTGCTGAGCGTTCAAAGTCTACTGCACAGAGCGCAACTACAATGGGTTGGCCACCTTGTTAGAAGGCCAAATATACTCTTGCCTAAAAGACTACTTCATGGAGAACTTACACACGCAGCAGAAGCCCTCATGTAGTAGTCAGAAGAAGTGATACAAGGACACTGGTCTCTCTGAAGAACTTTGGAAGTGACTGTGTGATATGGGAGATGGTGGCACAGGAGCACCCACATGGTATGCCCCCATCAGAGAAGCTGCTGTGCTCTATGAGCACAACAGAATTGAAGTAGCTCAAAAGAAATGTGAGATGCCCAAATTTAGAGAATCAACCCCAAATATTCATGCAGACTATCTGTGTCCGACCTATTGTAGAGCATTCTGAACTCGTATTGGTCTGATCAGTCACAGTTGGATAAACTGTATGCAACTTGACACTAACATAGTGAGGTCACTGTGGTCCTCTGAGAATGGAGGATAATAACAAATCAAGTCTATACAGATATCATTCCCTCCAACTTTGAGTTTTTCTTGAACCCCACATGGCTCCTCCCAAGATAATCCACCCCAGATAGTCTTCTGGAACCTCAAATTTAACATATCTAAAGTAGACTTTAGGCCAAGATAATAATCTTAATGGAGGCAGAATGCATGTAACCACTACAGAAAAAAAAAATCACAGATCAAGAAATAAAATGAGAAACTACTGTGATTTCTACCCCTCTGAAGTGCACTAGAAGTCAGCCAGAAGAAAGGAAAGGGTGCAGGCTAAGCAGGCCAGAGCCTACACTCAGGCAAACAAGCCAAAGGTCTCCTAAGACAATGAAAAAATGGTGAGAGACACTAGTAGCCTGAAAGATTTGGTCTATCGGGGCAGGAAAGTCCCAGGGTGGCTGGAGACCCATGACAGCCCTTGGAATGGCTCAAGAGCAGGAGTACAATGGTGCTCAAAGCATAACAGTATTGGCCCAGAAATTCTGCGGTCCTAGAATGCTAAGACTCTATATTCTGAGATGCTGAAGAAGACCTGAAAGTCAATACTGTGAACTTCAATGATCAAGAGGGGCCAAAGTGACCAAGGTAGACATATAGCAGAGCTGATCACCTGCCTTCCCTCTAAAAATGAAGTAACAAGTAAACATGAAAAGATATAGACCATTACAAAAAATTATAATGGATCCAAAGATATCCAAAACTCAAAATCAAGAGTAATACCATAACAACTAAAAGCAAAAACTGAAAGGAAAAAAGGATTTCCCTCAAGGACTAACTACATGAATACTTGGAAGAAAAAAGAAAAAAACAATTTAAGAACCACTGGATTCTATAAGTCATGACTGCAAAAGTAAAGAAAAAATTGGGGTGCTTTATGTTAAGAAACTACAAATGAAAACTGTTAAGGTCTATGAGAATCAGGGGACAAAGTAAAAATAGCAAAAATTAACAAATCACCTCTTCAAATAAAAAATTTAAAGGCCAAAAGAATGCCATGGCCAAAATCTAGATCTAGATCTCAAAATACTGAAAGCACCTAGTAAAAAAATAAAGGGGGATAAAAGGGTCTAACTACCACAGCAAGGATCATACAAGACTCAGCAGCTTCTCACATGAAAAAGAGGTTTATCTTAGAAAATAACAATGCAGAAAGATGGCAGAGTAAGTCAGAAAATTTCAAGCTCTAAAAGAATTTGAAAATAAAGTAAGAGAGGTGGAGGAAAAATAGGGAAGAGAAATAAGAGTGATGCAAGACAATCATGAAAAGAAGTCAACAGCTTGCTCAAGAAGACCCCCCAAAAATGCTGAAGAAAATAACACCTTTAAAAATAGACTAACCCAAATGGCAAAAGAGCAAAAAGCCAATGAGAAGAATGCTTTTACAAAGTAAAATTAGCCAAATGGAAAAGGAGGTTCAAAAGCTCATTGAAGAATACAGTTCACCTACCCAGCTAAACTGAGTATGATAAGCCTTCAGGAGAAAAAAATGGTCATTAAATGAAATAGAGGACTTTCAAGCATTCTAGATGAAAAGACCAGAGCTGAATAGAAAAACTGACTTTCAAACACAAGAATCAAGAGAAGTGTGAAAAGGTAAACAGGAAAGAGAAATCATAAGGGACTTACTAAAGTTGAACTGTTTACATTCCTACATAGAAAGATAATATTTGTAACTCTTGAGACTTTTCTCAGTATTTGGATAGTTGGAGAGATTATATACATATAGACAGAGGGGGCACACAGTGAATTGAATATGAAGGGATGATCTCTAAAAAAAATAAAATTAAAGGGTGAGAGAGGAATATATTGGGAGGAGAAAGAGAGAAATGGAACAGGGCAAGTTATCTCTCATGGAAGATGCAAGAAAAAGCTTTGTCAATGAAGGGAGAAAGAAGGGAGGGGAGAGGGAAAAGGTGAAGCTTATTCTCATCACATTTGGCTTAAGGAGGGGAAAAAACATGCAAACTCATTTTGGTATGAAAATCTATCTTATATTATAGGAAAGAAGGGGAGGAAAGAAGGGGAGGAGATAAGTGGGGTGTGGAAGGATGACAGAAGGGAGGGCAAATGGGAGGAAGGAGTAATTAAACACTTTTGGGGAGGGATAAGGTCAAAAGAGAGACCAGAATAAATGGGGGTTGGGTGGGCAGGACAGAATGCAGGGGAATATAGTTAGTCTTTCACAACATGACTATTATGGAACACATATCGGACACATTTATCTGTGCTACATACTCTGGATCGTTGTTTCACCTAAACTTAGCCCTTGACCAGGGCTTAAAAGGATGGATAAAAATCGAGCAGTTTTAGAGGCACAAATTATTGGTTAATTAGGTCATTACTGAAATTCAAGTCATAGTATTAAGCAAGTACATGCTTTTGTTTTTATTTTAATGGATTCAGAGTATGGTAAGAAATTTTGAAATGGAAGAATGCATACTAGATCACTGAGCAAAACAACAAGGGGTACTGGTTATCTAGGAAACGTAGAAGAATAGGTTCAAAAAAAAAAGAGTAAAAAAGACAAAGTGACTCCTTTGCAATTTTTTCTAGTTTCCTGGTAGCATTAGTGTTCAAATAAATGCATTTAATCAACAAGCATTTAGTATATATCGACAATGTGGTAGAACTATGCTAGGCAGTACGAACACAGAGATTTTTTTAAAGTTAGTGCCCTCAAAAGGGTCAAAGAGACTACACACACACAGACACATACACACATATATAAGTATATAAAAATCAGGCAGAAAATAAATATAAGGCACTCTGTGGAGAGATGTAATAATAGCTTGGTAGAGAAGATGAGGGGGAAGGAGAATTAGGCATTATCTAAGAGATGGCAAATAAACTGAGATGGACATCAGAAAACCATTATAACAGTACAGGAAAAAGACCTTGATATTAAGTGGTCGTGGTTGAGTGAAAGAAAAGGATGGACACGAAGAGATATTGTGGGGCCAGGGTGAAGAGTTGAACAAGAATGTCCATGACAACTGATAAAACTGAAGTGAGCAGAACCAGGAAAACAGTATCAATTATGACAATAAAAGAAATGGAAAAACCAACAATTAAAACAACTAAAACTCAAAGCTATGGAATCATAATGATCAAGCTTGGCCCTAGCGGAGAAATGAGAAAATGCATCTAGATGGGAGATTAGACAATAGAACATATAAAAGCTGTTTGACTCTGCTTATGTGTTAGTTTTTCTTCTTTTGTTTCTTTTTGTTATGAGGGACAGTACCCCGGGTAGGGAAGGCTTTGTTAAAAAATAAAGGTCAAATAAACCCAAAAGAGATCAATAATAAAATTTTAAAAGATCACTGAATATTTGGAAAGGTTTCAGTTCAGTGATGATGAGTTCAGCAGTCAGATAGCAGGGAAGGAAAGGAAAAAGAAACAGTGAGTTATTATCAAGTAAGTATCAGTAAGTTTTGAGGGCTACATAAATTTTATCTCTCTCTAACATAGCCTAGAATTCTCATTTCCAGCTTATTCTAGTTCAGTCACTCTATTATGAGGATTATTTCCCTTTTAAACCCTTCCTCTATTCTCTACCCAAAAAGCACAAAAAGGAGAAAAAAAGGTGAAAGGAGAAACATACTTATTCTTTATATTATCAATATTAGCAATGATAAGAATGGCAGTACAGCTATAAAAGCCCTTATTAATGGTGTTCAATAAATACGAAAACAAAATTTGCAATTATTTAAGTAATTTACTATTTCTCTAAGCTGTTTAAAATGTTTTTTAATTGGCCTCAATTTAAATTATTTTTATCCAAAAAAGAAAAAGCTTAGAAAAAACATTAAGTTCACATTTTTCTAACCTGTTCCAATCTGGAAGAGTCTTCTTATAAATAGAATCAAGTGGCAGCACCTGTTGTCTACCCTGAGTTTCATCAAAGATTCTACGAGCAGCATCAGTGGTTAGAGTGACCACACAGTCCATATCACTTGCCAAATGCCAAGAAATTACCTTTGCAGCTTCATCATCATCAATCTGTGCCAAGTGTGCAATCTATAAACCACAATCAAAATTATAATTTAAAAAATGCACAAAAATGTGAAGATTTTAAAAGCCCAACTGTATATTTGCCTAAATAATACCACTTTTGATGGTTGCAAAGATGTACCTTGAATTTAGAAATCCTGAAAACTTAACATATTTCCTAATCCACTTAAAAATATATTGAGAATACTCTAGGGTCAAAAAAATTTGTTTACTGGCTCAAATCCTGTACACTCAAAATTCTTTATAATTTTGTTCCTAAACAGTTAAAATTCTTTGGATCTGAAAAGATGGCAAATGAAAAAATGAGAAGGTATTTAACACTGTAACAGACAATTCATAAACCATTTAAAATACATATGCTGAGAAAGTTTTCTCAAATACATGTACCTTAATTACATTAATAAAAATCTACTTTAAAATAAGTTTTGTAGATTCTCACTACTCTTGCATCTGAAACACTGCTTATTTGTGAGGTTATGGTCTCATGTCTACCTTTTAATAGAAAGTTCCTATTTCAAGTTTCACATAATGTTAGAATATCACTGTCTTGAAAGCTGGCTTCATGTCCACTTGTGGTTTTGTAATCAAAGCCTACCACACACCACTGTGAGAGACACCAAAATCATTGTGCTTGGACCACAATTTTCCAGGATTTAACCAAGGAGGAAAAAGTTAAGGAGGCAGGAGGAAAATGAGAGAATTTAGTGCAACAGTAACCGAATATCTGCAGGAAAGGGAAAGATCTTATTTCTTTATGATCAAATGTCAATTGTGGAACACTCATATTTACCTTGATTATATACACTTAGGTTTCATTTATGGGGAGTGATGATTTTAGCACTTCGTAAGATCTGTTTCTAATCCGACTATTTTTTAAATCACAGTGCAACCCAAAGCTAATTGCCTGGTAGATAAGTGAACAAGAAGACATCTATATACTAAAGCAGGCTCTTGGTGAGGATACATGTATAAGTTCTTTCAACTCATCCTGTCACATTTAGAGTTAGCTGGAAATTAAAAGTTCTAAGATGTCTATATCAATGGAATAAGGTGAAATTGGTAGACAAAACTAATTTTGTTCAGAAGTGCCTAACTCTATAACTAAATTCATTCTGATCAAAAGCAAAAGCAATGCTTGGAAGTCATTTATTTACAAAATAGAGGGGCAAATGGTACTCTTAGATCTATTTGCAAATTTTCAAAATAGATTAAAAAACTAAAGATAACTTAATTTAAAAGTGAACTGTTCTCCCTCCAACTTTAATAATAATTTTTCTATTTTGTTGAATACAACCTAAGCTAGCACTGATATTTTCTTTAGTTACTAATTTTTCATCAATTAGTGGTATTGGCAGCAGCCCTGAAAAGATAAAATAATTTCATAGTATTTTTAACTTGAAAAGTACTGAAGTATCTGAGGGTTAAATCAAGTCATCCCCCTCCAGGACTTCGTCAGACTCTCTTACACATTTGTGCTAAGTCAAGAAGGCAAGGCGCTAATGAATACAAAAACGAAAAACGAAGTTAAACTGAGAAATAGCTTTTCTGTAGGTTGGGGAAACTTGAATTTTGTCTTGGTACTGGCTACTGGTTACTTACTCAAGTTTTAAGGCTCAGTCTTAGGTGGCTAGGAAAGTGAAATACTGTAATTATGTTTGATCTCAACAGCATTTACATGCAGCAAGAATAGGAGAAAATAATTTCCATGTTGTTCCTATGATCCTAAATGTCCAATAACCGCAGACAACTCTTAGTTCCAGTTTCCTTATCACAGACAGAAATTTCTCTTTCAGAAAGTTATTAATTTTTTTTCTTGGAATGAGAAGAAAAAAAGTTAAAATAACAGGAATTTTTTTAATGGATTAAAAAATTTTGTTAAATCACTTCTAGTATTAAACTTCATTAAAGCTATAGCAAATTATCTCTCACACATTCTTTATGATTGTTTGGATCACCTGAAATAGGGTACCATTCTGCCTGAATCTTTTATAAATATATATAAATATATGTATGTTTGAGAATAATCATTTTGACAAATCTATCTTCTTTCTAAGAACTATTTTTACAAAGGTTAAAAAAACCTAGAAACTGCACCTTGTGTTCCATAATCTGTGTGGTTTTCATGCTTTGTAAAAACTATTTTTTTCAGTTTTTTCAGAATTTCTAATTTTTTAAGCCAGTACTAAAAATGATTTAAATGTAGATTACTACCCAATCTTAATATAAACACTAGCCCACTTCTTTGATGTGCTTCTACACAGTCCACCAATGAAAAGAGGAACAGTCTCAAACTACTCAGTGCTACTATAAGGAAACTGGCTGTCTGACTTTATGGCATATTGCTGATATATAATATCAAAGAAGAAATGTCTTTTACTTGCTCAATAATGAAACTTATCATCATTAGAGCTGATGAAAAATTTAAGAAAAATTTCTCATCTTAATTCCTGACAATATTAATTTCATTAGTGCAGCCTTGCATGGTACTCAAGAAAGAGTAAATATTACTTGCAGAGGAGGAGAAGTGTTGCACTGATTCTACATGCATAGCTTCCTTCTACCCTGTAGGTATTACCATGCTCAGAACAGTTTTAGTGGTATGTAATGGTAAATCAGAATTCAGGAGCATGAGAAAAGAGTAGGAAGAAAGGAAGTATAGAAAAAGATGAGAAAAAGTGGGCAAAAAGGGATACAAACACACTCATGCACATACACACTAAGAAAAGTCAAAACAAAAATTTAGAGAAGAAAAAGCTGAAAATAAAAAAGACATGTAAAGGAAAGGATCAAGCACAACTGTTAGTTGAAAATATGATGATTAGGTTAAAAACCACATAAAATTAACAATATGAAACCAGAAATTGGTAAGATAAAATAACCCTACTCACCTAGAAAAAGGCAAAATTGACAGAGGAGAAGACAAAAGGTTAAGAGAAAGAAAAATTGCACTATTTCTCCTGTTAAGAAACAAATTCACCTTGTATTTGTTTTACAAAAATAAATTCTCAGAGCATCTTGTAAAACATTTGTCAACATTTCAGAATCAGGACTTACATTACATTTTGATCCTTTTTGTCACTCCTCTTCTGCAGTCTCATTCAAATCTGAACCACAGGTAAAGATAGCACCTACTTATAACTTGACAAACCAATGAAAAGCTAAACAGAAACAAAGCTTTAAAAGAACTAACCTATTTATTTAAAGTCTATCACATCTATCACTGGGAACTACTGGTGCATATCTATTTCAAACTTGGCTAGATCAAAAGCAAACATTAAAGAAGAGATATTATTACTTGGGTTAATCACACAAACAGACAAAAACGAAGATGAGAGAAAGAAAATAACAAACCACTTTTCAAAAGAGTTAACGATAAAAAGAAACTCACCTTTCCTAAAATGTCTGGATTGCCTTTAGGGCAGTTTGGAAGAGTACACGATCTCCTAGGTTGCTTCTTTAGCCCCTCTTGTTCCGATAACTTTTGTTTCAGAAGTGTATCAATATGGGACAGCTGTAAATTACAAATGAATGACAAAGCATCCATTAAGCACTTATACTATGTAGCAGGCACTATGCTAAGAGGTAGAAAGTGAGACTGTCCCTGACTTCAAGGAGCTTACATTCTAACAGGAGGAGACAACCCACATAAAGGAGTAGCGGACAGGGAACATAATTTGAGCTAAAGATGCTATAGGTCAGCTGATTTCCTGGGCAGTCAACTGACACCCCTTTCAATGGTACTGAGATTTCACTACTGTGCTCAGAATAAGAACTGGAAATATAGGGGAAGTGAACCTAATATACTGGGATAAGCCAAATAGGAAGAACTAAAATGACTAAAACTGTAACTGTTTGAAATGTACTGCAAGTAATTTTGCTTACAGAATTAGTCAGGTGGAAGACTGGATAATATGCTGGGCCTGGGGAATCAGGAAAATCTAAATTCAAATACTAGCTATATGATCTTGGGCAAATCACTTACCCAATCTGCCTCAGTTTCCTCATTTGTAAAATAGGGATAATAACAGTACCTACCTCTCAAGGCTGTCATGACGATAAAATGATCATATCTATAAAACACTGTACAAACCTTAAAATTCTACCTAAATGCCAACGACCACTACCACACTACTACTACAACTTGAATCGAGAAAAGAATACTAACTTGAATAATTTAAGAAACAAAACTAAGGACCTTAAATACTCATTACTTACAGAAACTAGATTGCTAGAAAACTTTGAAGTGTCTTGATTTTCCATTTCATTATGAAAGGTTGACATGGTTTTTAAAAAGATAAGATAGGCTAAATGTCACCTAAATCCACTCAAAAACATCCTCGTAATAATTATCAAGTCCACAGACTTCAGATTGTTAAGGCAGAGCACCAAATATCATCTCTTCAGCATGCCATCTCTTCTTCTGAGAAATGATTTATTCATGTAAAGTAAGGAACTAGAAAATCTACACTGTAGATGCCCCCTTTTTCTCTTTCTCTCCCTCTATTCCACGTCATTGTTTATAGAGTATCTTTTTCTGGGCTAAAGTAAACTATTAAGTGGCAAAGGCTGACATGTAACGTTTAGCCACCTTCCGTGTTCTGTTTTACTACTGCTGTGACCTTTCCTGTATACCTGACACTCTTCACTTTGAATGCCTCACTGAAAAACCTCTCTCCACTAGCCTCCAGTGTCAGCCAATCCATCAACAAATATTTAATAAGCACCTACTACGTGCCACTTTGCCAAATGCAGGCCAATATGTCTTTTCTTAACAAATAATCTCACTTCTACTTCACATGCATCATGAGTTGCCTTTTTCCTGCATTTTATACCTCAAAATTTCTCTTTATTTTCTTAAGTCTTCTCTATATTTATTCCAGGTTCAGAGAATGAAGGGACCCTTGTCTTTTGTTGATGCCTTTGATCTATACTTATCCCCTTCCACAACACAGGGTGCCCCTACAATCTAATCCGGAAAATCCCCGGAAAAGTTTTTGCCCTCCCTTCATATTGCAGAAGCTTTCTAAGTTTTTTCTTTTTCTTTTACAAGGCATTTGAAATATCTTATTATTAAATTTGGGTTAAGTATTTGGTCATAGGCTATATAAAGGTCAATGTCAAGTAAAAATACTATTTAAAAAATACAAAATGTGAAAATTTTTAATGAACTTGTTTTCAAGTAATTAGGGCAACATCATGATGCTTATATTCACTGTGGGAAACAGGTAGAAGTCACTGCAACTCAATTTGCAGAGCTTTTGTTAAATAAATCTTGGCTAAACTACTTGGAGGTACACTTAATAGAAATTAAGAATTTACTAATGCTAAACTTTGTGTGTCATCTGTTGGCCTTCACTTGTCATCTGCAACTTCTACAAAACTTCTCCAAAATTCCCATTTACTGTAATTTCTTATGCTGACCTGCAATATACTGAAACCACAATGGGGAAAGAATAACTATACTTTGTATTTCTAACCTTCAATTTCTCCCTGTTAACTTACTTGTTCCTCCTATTTCTTAGCGCACTTAAATCTTCCTTGTGTAAGTTTTATTTGACTTTGCCTCTGCATCCCAAATTACCAATCCTTTTTCTCTCCTACTTTTCAATCTATAAATTATGCATTTGTAGAGTGTAGACCCTTTGTCTGTGGTTAAACATGATGTTTCTCTTGAAAAGGTGAGAGTTAGGTCCAACTGCAGATTATATGGGTTACAAAATCTAATTTGTTTTCTTAACTTTCTGTTTTTGGAAAAGAGAATAATAAATATTTTATTTAAATTTAAAAAAAGACAACTAAATTCTTAAAAAGTTCAGCTACAAGTTGTCTCCATTTGCTCATCACCCTCTCATTTCGCTCTACTTTGCAATATGGTTTCTGACCTGAACGTTCAACTGAAATTGTCTTTTAACTGATAAACCCAAGAGTCTTTTCTCATCCTGATTCTTTGAACTTTCTGCAATTTTTGACACGGTTAACTACTTTTGCTCTCCATGATACTCATCTTCTTCCATTAGATTCCATGACTATATCCTCCTCCCCTCTTGATTCACCTTCTCTTCCAACTATTTCTTTCCAGTCTCCTGCCAGATTATTACTACAACCCACCCCCACCCATAAAGTAGGCATTGCTCAAGGATCTTGTGCTTCAATCTTTTTCTCTTTGTCTTTCATTTATTTCATCAATAAATGCCAAGAGTTCAGTTATTATCATTCTGCAGTGGACTCATGAGTTTATCTATACTCTATTTCAACTCTCTCCTGACCTCTTGTCCTACGTAACTGACTTGTTGCTGAATGTCTTCAACAATCCCATAAGTAGTTCAAATGTAAAACACTTAAAAATTAATTTTCTATCCCTTCCAAATCTCCCCATTTCTGTTGATGACACCATTATATTTTTAGTCACTCAGGTTTTCCAACCTCAAATGATCTTTGATTCTACCCTTTCTTATCCCATCCACTACCCAATCAAGTCCCCAAGTTTTACAGTAGAGGACAAAACAGACTGCTCTTTCATCTACTGCCTTATTGTCATTTCCCTAACTTCTACCCTAGTACAGATCCTAATAACTTTTGGCCCAGACTATTACAAAAGTCATGTTTCCCTACTTTAAGTCTTTTCCTTGTCTTATCCATTTTCCATAAAGCTATTTAAAAGTTCTGACCACACTGGTAATCCCTCATTCAAAAATCCTCAATGGGTCCCTAGTGTCTCTAGGTCAAACTACAAAAGTCTCAATAATCTAGGATTTAAATCCCTCTACAATCTAGTTGCCATCTTGCCTTTTTAGTTTTATACAGTATTATTCCCCTTCATTCACTTTCTGTTCCATTCAGCTGGCTTGCTAGCTATTTCTTACATACAATATTTTAATTTCTATTAAATTCTAGCTTCTTTAAGATATGGGTGCAGTACTATCTTCAACATGTCTCCTTTCCAATAACTAGCACTTGCCCCTATCTGAAATCACTATCTTAATTGTATGTAAGTGTGTATATATTATATCGACCCACTAACCTTCATTCCTCAAGAGGCACCTTGAAGCCTTGAAGACTACTATGTGAGGTGAGACAAGTCACTTAGCCTCTCAGAACTACAGGTAACATAAATAAGACTCTTAAGTTGCAAAGAAAGGAAGACCTGTATTGGTAGATGCTGGATCCTTATCTGGGAGTTTCTTAAATCAATGAAATCACAGGTCTAATACATATCCCTATTATAATACCATGAGAGACTTATAGAAAGTCTGTTAACAGATAAATGTCTGTTAAATGGTTTCTGGCCATGGTATACCTGCAAAATGAAGGTCAACATCTTCCCTCCTCTAAATTCTTCAGTATTTGTTAAAGGCATCACCAAACTCCTATTCACCTGGATTGAGCTTTCCTAGATTTTTCCTTTTTGTCCTCAACTCTACCTCCATTATCTAAATCAGTAAGTTAGTAAGTTCAGTCAATTCTATTTACTGAACATCTCTTGCATTCATCCCTTTCTCTTCACTCACATGGCCAACACCCAATCTGAGGTCCTCTTCAGCCTAAATCCTGAGCTACTGCAATAGATGCCCCGATTAAGGCTATGTGCTTCTAAGCCTTCCTTTCTTCAATCTACCCTGCATGATATCTGTTAAAGCAATTACAATCAGGCATAGGTTTTTGCTCATGTTACTCTCAATTCAAAAATTTCATGGGCAAAAGATTTAGAACTGGAAGTGTACTTAAGACATAATTTAGTTCAATCCCTTCATTTTACAGTGAAAGAAATAAGGCCCAGAGAGGTTAAACGACTTATTGAATTCACTTGGGTACTGACAGGGCAAAGAATGAAATAAAAGTGCTTTGATATCAAATAACTGCTCCAAAGATAAAATAAAAAAACTCTGTCTGGCATTAAAGGCCCTTCAGAATCTGGGTGCAACCTACTGTTACCTACCCATCACACATTTCGTAACATGTTTGATCAATTTTTAAAAATAGCCACAAAAAAGAGGGAACTTGGAAGAGTGAAAAGAACACTAGACAAGGTGAAGTCAAATAGCCCCAAGTTCAGCCACACTCTTCAGTTCATTTCAACAATAAAGGCTACTCTTATCTATACAAGATATGCTAATCCTTAAAGAAGTAAAGACAAACAGAAAAAAACTTTCTCAGCCCTCAAGGAGTTTACATTTTATTGGAATACGGATCAATGGCCAGGAAAAAAGTACTTATTCTCAAAAAACAGTTCAGTAAGGCTTATCCAAACTAGAAAAGTAGGTAGTTAGCCTTTTTCTTATTTACTTTGGAAAAAAGTAAGAAAAAAGTTGAATTTGTTGGTTTATAAATTAGCAACGCTGGATGAAATATATTTCTATATGAAACTGTTTTGTCTCATACCTCTAGAGATGCCTTTTCATTCTTTCACTCTTTTTATATTTACAGGATATCTGATTTTTCCCATTAGACACTGTATTACTATGGGCTACCTTTTAGTATTACTTTACCCCCAAAATGCTGGACTTTTTTCAAGTTTCAGATAAAACCCCACCTTCTACAGGATGCCTCTCCTGATTTGCCTCAATGTTACTGCCTTTCTCTCCTACCGTGTTTTTCTTTTCCTGATCATCTTGTAAATAGCTTGTTTAAATATAGTTATTTGCATCTTATTGCCCCCATTAGATTATGAGCTCCTTGAGAACAGAGACAGTCTTTTGCCTTCCTTGGTATAGGTCACATGGCCTTCTAGGGCTGAATCCAAGTTTTACAGAACAGATCCTTTTATTAATGGAATCTGTTCAGTGGAAATTTAGATTCAATCAAAGGGCTGCACTTGAGGACCGAGAGGGCCATATATGACCTTGAGACAGCAGGTTCTCCATGCCTGGATAGTGTAGAGTAGGTGCTTAATACATGTTTACTCAATGACTGAATTCAATTTTCCATCTTCTACTCCCAATTATTCACTTAAGTCAACCACTTTGTCTATAATTTGCTCAATGACATTATCTCATAATCCATCTATTCCTTTAAGGTGCAGCTTAGGTACCATTTCCATAAAGCCATTCCTAATCCCCTCAGGAAATAATAAGTTTGTGTGTAGGTGTTTACCATCCCCAATAATAATCATTAATACAGGTCCTGATTATTATTGCTGTTGACTCATGTGCATAAATTAAGATCCTGTATAGACTTAAAAAAAATATTTGCTGATTGAACTTATTTGAGAACATAACATAAGACTTGGATAATTTCATCTAGTACATCTGATCGAACTACAACTGTAATCTGTAACGAATATCCAACCTGTTAACAACGGCAAACAGAAATATCAGTACCCTTATCACTGTTAAGACTAAGTTCAGATTAATATTAAAATATCTTATGATATAAACCATTTTCTAGGCTTCAGATTTAAGAATATACACCCATGCACATGTGTGTATAACATATATGTGTGTTTATTCGACAAATTATATTTGTCATTGTATTATTGTATTGTATTATGTTTGAAAACATACCTGAGGTGGTGTTGGAATGTTCATATGGTGTTTTTTTAGTTCATTCCTCAAATGAACTTCTTTTGATCCTGCTTCTTGGGCTTGACCTAAAATAAGTAATAAATAAAATAAAAAACCCAGAATGTAGTCTCCTAAGGATTGTTCATTTTTTATATGCCTTACAAGTTTTTGAAGCTTGATGCTAAAACATGAAAATGTCATAACATTGTTTTAGCTGTATGCCCAACACAGTAATTTTTATCCTGTACTCCAGAACTAGATTCATGATATTCTGGTATCAAAAGAAGGTAAAATATTTACCAATGTTAAAGACTTAGGAAAGTGATAGCATCTTCTGTTACTAATTCTTAAGGCACATACATGGCCCTCTTTCCACTAGGTGTTCATCCAAAAGCTCATGAAATAAGGTAGACAGCATACAAAACACTACATGACTACTATAATCAAGAAGTCAAAGTCTATATCAAGGAGAAATGATCTATCAGGCCATATTTTTAACTAATAAACTATCACTGCCTAACCTTCATAAAAATCAGTGGAACAAATAGCAAAAATTATTGCCCTTGTTCTTTGGTTCATTAATATTCTGAAAGCAAACAATCTAATGATTATGTCAGTGCTATACAAAAATGAAAATGATCACTAAAAATATATTTCTACAAGTGAGGAGTGGAGGTGTTGTCAAAATATATTCACATTTGTTTCCCTAAGTTACCTAGTTTAGCTACATAAAACCACATTTTCTTTTTAGATATAACCAAAGCTATATTTGTTAATGAGTACACAGTTGTCAAACTGCTATTGCCATCCCCCCGTAATAATTTACAATTGCACTTGAATGACAAACTTACATTTCATTTCATTAATAAGCTGGTGGCTGGCATCAAACAAATTTCGGTACAGAACAATGGATTGAGATAGCTGGTCTCTCTCTTTTGTAAGTGCTGCCATCTGCTGCTGCTTCCTAAAGTCTAATAAAAAAAAATTATGATAACTTACTTTAAGTGATATTTTAAATGTTTATGCTGTAAAATTAATGTTTTCAATAAAACTGAAAAACAGAAACAATAATTTTGCCTGATTTTACCTGAAATAACTATACTGCATGTTAAAAGAACACTAAGTGATTAAAGTTTTAAGTATCCCTGTTTTGAAAAACTCACCATTATAAAACATAAATGGCAGACGGTATGGTTCCAATGTTCTTGATAAAGCTGGTAGTTGAGGTTCAAATACAATAAAGTACTCAGCACTGTCCCTTCCAGGGCTATTTTCTGCCAGTACTAGATCCTATACAAATAAAAAAAAAATGCTTCCAGTAAGAGAAACTAGGTTTAAAAAAGGTATTTTTCTATATCTATTACCATAGGTTAAATTTTACTCTAAGGTAATTAATAAATAGTTGTATAAATTTTACAATTTTTGCCTTTAAGATTTAATATTCACAATTGTTTTCCGAACAAAAATTATAAATTAAAAGAATTTCAATTATAATTTCTGAAATCAACTGATCTTTTTATCAGAAATTTCCTTGTTAAAAATTACCGAACTGAAATAGTGCTTTTCTCCAAAATATAAAGAAAAAATGTAATCAGAATTACCAGACCTCCCTTGTGTTCTGAGCAGCAAAGTCTTCCAAATTCATAAGGTTAAGAACAAACAAAAGAGGAAAGAAGGTAAAATATAAAAAAAAATCCCAAAATCCCATGGCTGAGTTACAGTTACAACTGTTACCATGGAAGCAGACACTATATCCCGGGTGAATGAGTGAGGTACTCCCATAGGAGTTTTTTCTTAATATTCCTATATGTTTTTTCTTAATATTCCTAAAAAATGCATTAAAATACACTGTTTTTATGTAGTTGTAAAGACAAAATGGAATAAAAACACAATGCAAATGAGATTTAAAACATTCCTATCACAGAGCAAATCTTTCCCAAAACCACTACTAAATGATTTACAGTCAAAACAGAAGTGATACTTTGTGTATGCAATTTTAAACAAATATCAACCAATAATATCCAAAGCAAATGTAGGAAGTGAAAAAAGTCACTTACTGTTATAAGACTCAGAGAGCCAAAGAATGTAATTTAAAATAAAATTATCACTGTAATAAGAATAAATGTTCTCTGATTCCTCCCATTTCATTTTTTTCATATTTCTCGTCTCAACCCTCACTTTCCTTAAATAAAGACTGGGTTCTGACAAAATAAGATAGAAACTGGCAGGCAACTCAGGGTACAGAATAGGAAAAAAGAAAATAGAAGAGTTAAACACTCATGAAATCTGGCAAATTGGTATCCAAGGTAAGATATGGTATGGCATATGAATACTAGTGAAAAGGAAGTAATTCTAAGAGAAATTATCCAGGAGGAAAAACAGTAATAAAATCTGTGCCCTTGGGCAACTATTAACCAAATTATTTTCACAGAAAGTGTTACAGGGTTGAGAATGAACTGTATAACCATTTGTTAAGAAAATAAGAAAGGAACAGATTTTTACAAAAAAAAAATTTTTTTTTTTTTTTTTAAAAAGTGAAGACCATCTTCTTTTCAGTCACACAAACATGCTGGTAATCAATCCTCTGCCCAATTTCCTGGCCATTAGATCCAAACCATACCATCTCCACTTCAGTCTTTGCCTACTTCCTTCCCACAAGAATTTTGGATACAAATGTATCATTTAATATGATTCATCAATGGATACACAAAATACATCTAACCAAGAGCTCCTTTTTCAAAAAATATAATCCCTTTATAAGAGACAAAAAGTAACTACTTGGGAGGGGTACACTAAAAATATGTGTGTGTGTGTGTGTGTGTGTGTGTGTGTGTGTGTGTGTGTGTATATATATATATCTGCTTGTGTATATATAAATATGTGCATATATATTTACATATATACCACACATATACAGTATTATCTCTGTCATCACCAAACTTTCAGATGTAAATTGAACAACTTTGTTATAAAATTTTGATTAAATTAGTGCATGGCCTTTACAATTTAAAAATCTCTGTCAAGCGTCTCATGGCATTTAAGTGGAAAAGTTCTTTAAGGAAGAGGAAAAAAACACCAGATACTTTCCAAAACATCATTAGAGATACTTTCCAAAATATCATTCAATACTCTAGGCAAAGTTTTCCTCCATTAAAGTCACTTGTATGTTTCACTGTGATAATGAATTTAGAATCATTTTTTAATAGTTTGAAGAGTTATTATTACAGTAAGCAGGTTATAACATCAAAGGTTATATTCATGTGGCATTTACAAATAGCAGAAATATGGCCATTCTTAGTTATGAGCCATTTTTCTTCATTACCCTGCTTATTTTAAGCATCATTTTCTCCCCTTCCTGGCTTGAGATGCAAATGTCCTAATAAATTAATTTCAATAACATGACCTGGGCAGCATAAGCTTAAAGGAAAGCAAGTCTAACTAACATGGATATATTCTGTAATATTGTAGGGATGCTACATTTACCATCTGGTGACCGCCATCCATTTATCTTTGAAACTAGGAAGGAAAACAATCAGTACCCAATGAAGAGACTTCCCCCAAGACATCTCATCAAACATAGGTAATCAGAAAATAAGGAACAATCCACCACACAATCAATCTGATCTATACTTTTTTAACACCCAGTGGTCCCACATCTTTGGAAAGTACTTCTTCAGTGGCTTTTATGCCAGCGATCCCTTAGGTCAGTGGCTGTTTGTTGAACACCATGCTTGTTCTTCCAAATGTGCTTCTTCTGCCCTCTTAGTGTCCTTTCTGCTTTGCCTTTGCTGGCAATCTTGCTTTCAGGCCTACAAATGAAAAGACTGTGTTGCTTTCCTTTGACTCAAAAAAGCTGTCATAATCACCACAGTATCAATCTCCACTGAATATTTGTGGTGGCATTGGATTGCCCTGAGCTGGTTGTTTCTCTGAAGGAATGTCTTGTACATCCACTGACTTTGCTCCTCCAATATGATGTCTACCTCCTCAAATTCTATCTTGTTGGCTTCCAGCAAACGAACTACATCTTGCTGTTTCTTCTTTACCACCACAAAGCTGGAGGAGGTGAGGAACACTCAGATGACCATGGTCCACTGCCCCTGCACTCAAGAAGAGATGGGAGGGGAGGAAAGAGGAGGAAGAGGGCTAGATATTGCTGGCTGGACCCCCAGCGACTCTTCACCTATTGAGCCGGGGGGTGTGTGTGTGGGGGAAGGCATTCCACTCTCGAAACCAACTTAAGCTCTGATAGGGAGTTTTCTCCTTATGTTGTCAAGAACCAGTATCTGCCTCCAAATACCAACTTACACCAGCACCCATATAGTGCAATAAATATCCCTCCCACAATTTCTAGCTCTTTTATGTGTTGTATTTTTCCATTAGAATGTGGAAGCTCCAACTTTCTCAACTGCCTGTAATTATATTCTCTGAGACTAACATGCCACAAGTACTAAATAAATTCTTTATCTAAATTCAAGTTGTTCCCATTTTAAAAATAAAAATGAATGATAATTAGCTAGATCTGCTATCCCCTAAGCAATGATTCTATATTCTTTCTCCCTTCACATTCAAACTTCTACAATAGTTGCTTTTATTTCCTCACCTCCCAACACATTTCTCAATCCCTCACAACCTGGTTTTACAACCCACATAACTGCATTACCCATCAATGATGTCCTATGGGCTAAACTGAATGGCCTTTTTCTTAAGGCTCTTTCTCTGAGACAACTTCAATAATACCAAATTTGGTGAATCACGCCCATTCCTTCTCTTCACAACTACGTGTCAGGTAAATCTGAGTTTGAATCCTGTCTCAGATTCTGCCTAGCAGTGTGACTGAGGCAAGTCACTTCATCTATGTGTGTCTTAGTTTCCTCATCGGTAAAATGGGGATAATGACACTACTTAGCCCATAGAGCTGTTCCGAGAATCAAAGCAGTTAACACATGAAAAATTATGTATAATGCTAGCCATTGTTATTTATTATTAATGGATTTCCTTGCCTTTCATCTCTTCCCCTCCCTCAACGTATTCCTCCTTCACACAGTTATCAAACTGATTATTCCTAAAATATAGAGCATTTACATTTCTACTCAAAAATCTTCAATGTCATTGTTCTTCCACTAGGATAAAATAAAAAATTCTCAATTTGGCATCTAAGTTCCTCCATGATCTGGCTCCCATTTGTACTTCATATAATCTATTCTAGACATACTGAATTGTTGTTTTCTATAAATGACCTTCTGTGTCTCATGCTTCGTCCTCTCATCCCCATGTGAGGAATATAAGTTCACTGTGAATAAGATTTATGTCATTCTTTTACTTTTATCTCCAGCATTCTGAATAGTACCTGACACACAAAAGGCAGTTAATAAATATTTTCTTGATTGGTGCTAAATTTTCTCATGTGATTGGCCCCATATTACAAGTGAACCTAGAGACCTCTAGTGGTTAGAGGAAATTTAACCAACAAAATATGAGTAAGCATACAGTAACTACTGGGAAAAACCAGATGCTTTATATTCATAGCTTAATATTCAAAGCAGGTCTTAGGGATCCAATTTGTTAACAGAATATGAAAAATAACATTATTACAATCGACAATAATCTAGTTACACTTAAGTTTCTAGACTTTTCTTTCCCCATTCCCAGTGATGGGGGAAATCATTTAAGTATGTAAATATCAAATATATGTGGCTATATGTTGAGCTGCTCCTAGTCCTGCATATATTTAATCACATGACTTGCTCACTATTTAGTGCTGATTTTGGCTCTCCTATTGTGCATGCTTGAAATTGTACACCATTTTAGTAAAAATGGGATTAGCTGATTGAGTTTCTGAAAAAAATCAATGAAGCCTAAAATAATTTGAATTTCTTTTTGAAACAATGTGTATTATTTAAATCCTTGTGGATTCTGGTTTATTTTGCGAAATGTTCTTTTGTAAAAAGAACCTTATTCTGATGATTATGCTCCCAGGTCTAAAATAAGATACAAATTTAAAAAAAAAAAAAACCAAACGGTTTTCCTTCACTCTGATTCCCAATTGATATTTGAACAAATTTAATATAAAATAACTTATTACTGGTAGAAAATAATGTTAAATGAGGGTGTGGGGGGCAAGGGGAATAGGACATTAGTGTTTAGAAATTTTGAGGAAAAAAATAACAAAGGAAAGCATTTAAGGATGGTGGAAAGAATTTTTGTTGAATTCAAAGAATTTTGAACTGAAAGACTTCTGAGGTCCCCAAGGATTCTTAGATTGGTAATGATAAATAGATTAGTGAAGGATTTCCTAATGGATAATCTTATCAGATATGGTAGGGGGTGGGGTGTGTTCAGAGAAGACTAGCACTGCTGCTGTGAAGGTTGCTGAGCCCTTTTCAAGGTAGCTTTCCACCTCTGGTGTCTACTTGTTCCACCTAACTCTCACCTGTGGCTCTAAGAAGCATGGGCAGTGGCCACACCCCAGTAAAATCATTTCTCCAGATTGGCTAAACCACATTGGGGGGTGCCAGAGGGCTCTCAAGCCCATTGGTGAGTTGGGGGGAGAGGGAGGTGCAGGGGTGGGGAGGGAAGGGGGTATCTACCCTAAGCATATGAAAACTTCACCTGGTGGAATGGGCTGTTGAGAACAATTCATCCCAAAAGCCATGAAGGCAGCTGAAACAAGCTCTGTGGAGCACTTAGAGTTCACTTAGACATTTAAGACACCAAGGTCATCCACTGCATCTTGAGCAATTACCAGGCATCTTGACTCTGTCCTGCCACTTGACTGTCATGACTCTGGGGACAGAGTGAGGTGGACAACTTCATGCAACTCTGCCTCATTTAAAATAATTTATGCATGAATCAAAAGACATCACCCATATCATTTTGCTATTTTTACCTATATCTCAAAGTACTGTGGTGATGGGCAACTGACAAAGCAACAGGTGTGGATACACTGGGAGGTGTAAATCCTGTACACCAGTGGCCCAGGCCACAGGGTCATCTTCTCACTGCAATCAGCAGTGGGATTCAGCAGCCCCCTGGATGTCTGAGCTGCCTTTAAGGATCATACTGCTCACCTCCCTGGTGTGAGGAATGGGCTAGAAAGTGTGTCCTAAAAACTGTCTACTGACCCAACCTTGGACTGACATGGTAGGCAGGGATCCCACCCTGTGGTTCAAACACAAAATAAAAAGTACAGAAAACATCTTCAAAGATGAGTCCATTCATGATTGGTACATGAAATGTGCACACATTTATAGATAACAAAAAATCTATTAGACCTGAAAAATGAGCAACTCTTGTAAGAGAACCCAGAAGGTTATCACATCTAAAAATCAGTACTGAGTGAAACAAGGCAGGCAAATGAATGCCAGGTTACTCAAGTCAGAGCTGGATACACGTTTTTCTGAAGAGGCTGTGAAACAGGTATAAGTTTTGCAATCAAAACTAATCTAATTGGAAAGCTTGTATGCCTTCCAAAAGGATGACTGAGAGGCTCATGATAATGTGATTGCCACTTACAGGAAAATATCACACCACCATCATCAGTGCCTATGCTCCCAACATGACGAACCCAGATGAGGACAAAGAAAAGTTTTATGAAGACCTGGAGACCTTTATCATTAATGTACCAAAAAGGACAAGCTTATAATTCTGGGTGACTTTAATGTGAAAGAAGGGTCAAATTACCAGAGTTAGGGAGGCAGGGCAGGGAGTCCTAGGAAAGAACGGAACTGGAAACAGCAACAGTAATGGTCACATAATTACTGAAGACTTACACATCTCAGGACCTTATTACCAACAATATCTTCCACGCTAAACAAAACAAAACTTCATGGATGCACCCTCACAGCAGATACAGGCATTTAACAGATTATGTGTTTATAAGAAGAAGAGATAAACAAGATGTGAGAGTGACAAAGGTAATGTGAGGTACAAAGTGCTGGATTGATCATAGACTTATCCTCTCCAAGCTAAATATTCACATTCAACAAAAGGGTCACCCCCAAGGTAAAATGACTACCAGAAGAATTAATGTTAACAGATTAGAGCTCTTTTCTGAGAGGAACAGTTTGTTGCTAACTTGGAGGGAAAAGTTAGCCAGCATAGTTAGCGAAAGTGGAGCAGAAAAGGAGTGGGCAGCTTTCAGAGATTTGGTATACAGCACTGCATTTGCTCATCTGAGTCAGAACACTCACAAACACCAAGACTGGTTTGATGAAAATGATGGGGAAATTCAGAAGTTGCTAAATGAAAAACAAGAATTCCACAGGGTTTACCAGCAAGACAGTTAGTTCATCCACCTCTAAGAAGGCAGCATTTAACTCTATTCAAAAGTAAAGTACAAATGAAGCTTAGAGAGATGCGGGATTCTTGGCTCAGGAGGAAGGCAGATGAAATTCAGTTTTATTCTGATAGTAACAATCCAAAACTCTTTTATAATGGCCTGAAGGCTATTTATGGGTCAAAGATCTGTGGTGCATCTCAACTACTCACTGATGATAGAACCACATTGATTAGTGAGTGATAAGAAAACGATCCTAGAAAGATGGACTGAACAGTTTCACAGTGTTCTCAACAGACCATCATCAATCAATGAGGAAGTTTACCTCAGGCTGAAGTCAATCTGTCCCTAAGTGAAAAAGAGTCTTTGAATGCCAATAGGCTCCATTTGTGTGGCAAAGGACCTGGTGCTGACTCTATTCCAGCTGAGGTATACAAAGTAGGAGGTCCATTGCTCATGCAGAAGCTGACTGAAATTTTCCAGGTTATATGGCAAGAGGAGATTATCCCCCAGGAATTTAAGGATGCCTCCACTGTCCATCTCTAGAAAGGTAAAGGAAATAGATTGTATGGTGACAATCTTTGAGGGGTGGAGGGTGGAGGAATGGTCCTCTCTCTTAGTCATTGCTGGCATGATTCTTCCCCAGAGTCCTCCTTAATAGGCAGATCCTTCACCTGGAAGATGGTCATCCACCTGAGAGTCAGTGTAGCTTCAGAAAGGGCCAAGGAACAGTCAATATGGTGTTTGCTGCCCGACAACTCCAGGAGAAATGCCAGAAGTGGAACAGAGGTCTGTATACAACATTTGTAGATCTGATCAAGGTCTCTGATACTGTCAATCATGAGGGCTTATGGAAAATTATGTCAAAATTTGGTTTCCTGGAGAAGTTAATCAGCATTGTATATCAATTTCCTAACTGCATGCTCACCCAGGTTTTAGATAATGGACAATGCTCTTGTGCCTTCCCAGTCACCAATGGAGTAAAACAAGTCTGTGTGCTTGCTCCCATTAGAATGATGTTTTCAGCCATGTTGTCAAATGCCCTCAATGAGGACTAACACAGCGTCAAGATTAATACTGCACTGATGGTAAGTTCTTCAACTTGAAAAGGATACATGCCAAGACCAAAGTGGAGGGAGCATTGGTGCATGATTTTCTGTTTGCAGATGATTGTGCACTCCATGCAGCCTCTGAAGCTGAGATGCAACAAAGTACGGACTGATTCTCTGCTACTTGTGCTACTTTTGGCTTAACAATTAACATCAAAAAAACACAGGGGCCCAATCAGCCATCACCACACCATCTATACATAGAACCAACAGTTACAACAAATGTAGTAGTTCTGAATGCTGTGGACAAGTTCACTTACCTTGACAGTATACTTTCCAGGGACGTACACATTGACAATGATGTTGATGCACACATTGCCAGAGCTAGCTAAGTGTTTGGGAGGCTTCAAAGGGAAGTTCGGGAGAGAAGAGGTATTAGACTGACTACCAAACTGAAGGTCTACAGAGCCATTGTGCTGACCTCATTGTTATAGGCCTGCAAAACATGGACAATCTACTAGCACCATGCCAGGAAACTGAATCACTTCAGTCATTATGCTGACCTCATTGTTTATGCCTGTAAATCCTGGAAAGTATATCAGTACCATGCAAGGAAACCAAATTGCTTCCATATGAAGTGTCTTAGGAAGATCCTAAAGATCACCTGGCAGGATAAGATACCAGATACTGAGGTCCTTTCCGAACTAAACTGCCAAGCATTCAAACTCTAATTCAAGTAGTTAATAAATGTGAATATATACAAATTGTGTAAATTTGTATATAAATATATTTGCATATATTTATATACAAATTTAATTTATATATACTCAATTAAAACAAGAGCATTGCAACATCACAAGATTATAAAGAAAATTATTACCTAAAAATTATAACTTCACATATTTCTCCTTATGTAAGAAATCTTATGTCTCTACATTTAGTATCTATTATTTTGTATAGGAACTCCTTCCAAAAATACAGATCATAGCTTGTCTATAACTTGTAGTTAAATCTTAGGAAACTGCTTCAGGCTTTTAAAAAAATTAACAACTTTACACTCTCACTCAAAACCGTATGTGATTCTCTGATTTAGACGTTCTATACAATGATACATATTTCCTGGATTACTACATAAAAAATATCGATACATTCACATCCAGAAAACTGGCAATGACAAAATATGGGAATAGTTAATGGCGGAGGAGAGGTAGGAAGACAGGCACATTGGTGGTAGAGCTATGAATTAGTACAACAATTCTGGACAGCAATATGAAATTATAGAAATTAAAATGCCCATGTCCTTTGACCCTGAGATTCCATTGTTAAGCAAATACTACAATGAAGTCTTTGATAAGAAGAGATCCCCAATTTACAAATGTAGATTTATAGCAGCATTTTTCACAGAAGCAAAGAACTAGAAATAGTTGATATGCACATTGATGGAAATGGCTAAAAAAACTACAGTAAATTAATGTAATGAAATATTGTTGTGCTGTAAGATACAATAAGAATAACATGGAGAAGCATAAAAAGATATAAATTGGTATGAAGTCAAGCATGGAGGGAGAGAGAGTGAGAGCTGGTGAGAGGGAGTGGGAAGAAGAGAGGATATAACTATATAAACTACAAGAAATATTACCACAAACAATCAAAAGACAATGTTGCACAAGAAAAAAAAAATGACACCTCCTCCAGATTCTTTACAGAGGTGAGTAGTCCATAGGTGTGAAACACTGCATATGTTTTCAAGCATGGATTATGCTCACTTTATTCTCTACATCCAATTTTTCTTTTGTTTACTTTAAAAATATGTTTTTTGTTATTTGAGAAAGCATTCTGAGAGATGTCAAGGAGGGGACAAAGAAAGAAATTTAAGTGACATAAAACATATCAGCAAGAATTTCATAATAAAGTATTGGTGAAAAATTACCTTGATTTCAGCAGATCCCTTGATAAATGGAAATTCAACCATTCTAACTTTCCCATTAAAAAGTGGAATCTCAGTATCTTCATCATTAGAACTTTTAATTTTAGCAATTATCTTGCCAATCAAATTAGTCCCAGTTCGATTATTGTGTTCATCCTTAAATTAAATAAAGTCATAACTGATTAGAATAATCTTTTGGGAATAAAAAGTTGTAAAGAGATATACAAGTCCCAGTTATGTATGAATTCAAACACTGACTCATATTTGTCCTTCTGATATTTATAGTCCAAACATTTAACAAAAAACTTCAAAAAGAATGAAAAAAGCATAGAGCAATGGGAGAAAGCAATATTGAATATTGTTCACAAATAACGGGGGTTCTAAATTTACCTGTCAATGCTGACATTATCACCAATCTGCATCACCCTTCTAGGAAATTACTTACTTTCTCTTTATTTAATTTTTTACCAAATACAGTCAATAACTGTTTTCTTCCATTAGGTTACTGAGAAAAAGGAACCAAGGTTAAAAAGCACTGTGGTGAAATGGAAAGAAAACTGAATTTAGATCTGCCATTCTACTCTCTACTACCCACATGAAACTATTCAATCAAAAAGCTATTATAAAGAGCAAATTAACTGTGTACCTGGTATTACGCCAGATATTAGGAATATAAAAGTGACACATCTGCACTCAAGAAGCTCGTATTCCACTGAGAGACAATATACATATAGAGAGATATGTACAAAGAAAATATAAGGTAACCTTTGGAAGAAAAAACACTAGGAGCTAGGGGTCCAAAAAAATGACCTAAAAGTTAATAGGGCCACTGGAATTTATTAGTAGGAGAAAGAAAATCATTTGGCATAAAGTAATTTAACCTACATGAGCCTGAGTGTCTTTATCTGCTAAATAAAGGGATAGAGTTAGGGGGGTGGAACCTAAAATAATTTCTTTGCTAGCTCAAAGTCTATAACTGTAGAGATAAAAATCATGCCAAATGACTAAAAGAGAGACTGAGGGAGAGCCCTGAGTCAAATTCCTTTATTAAAAGGACCTGGCAATAATGCTACTGACACCAATAGCACAGAGTGGGAAGCAAAGAACAAAATATGATACTGGGCAAATTTCTAGCTGTTCCTGAGCCAGGTCATCATAGTATGGGGCATCAGGATGTTTTGTCAAGTTTTATTTGAACCCCAGATGAATTTGAGGGTAGAAATACAAACATAAAGATAAGAAAGGCTTAAGGAATATAAAGAAACACTTTCTCCGTCACATGTATAATCCAGAACTGATACTGAAGAACTTTAATACTAAATATTGAATAATTTTTCTATCTTGGTGCAAAATGCTTGGGATAACATTATAAGACAAACTACTCTACACCAAAATATGTTTGGATTCTTCCAACTATCAAGTTAAGATGTGCTTAACAAATTCGTACTAATACCAAAAATTAGCTTATGCAATACCAGATTATTTCAACAACATTACTGCAAAATGAACTGTTATACACAACAGTATTTTAAATTTACGAAGTTTATGACTCTCTGATGAACTTTTGAGAGCAATTTTAATGATCTATGGTGAAAATCCTTCAAAAATGTATCATGTACTACATATCCATTATTTTAGTTTAAGATGGTTATTACATCCTTAAGGGCTCTGAGGTCTACAAAATCCCTACATACATTAAATGCCTATAGATTATGAGGCCCTTTTAGTTCTCATGCATTTATAATGGGTTTTTCTGCCTCTTTCATTGCTGTCCATTAGAAATGTATCAGCATTACCAACTTACAGCTTTTGCCCCTTTATAATTTGCCACAGACTGGAAAACCACATAGCTAAGCTAATCAGAATTGTTTCTAAAATAAAAGTTATTAAATTATACACACTTACAGCCATACATTTTTAAATCAACAGAGGGGCAAAGCACTGTGTATAGTAAATAAATTTTCAGAAAAGGTTTCTCCTAGGATAAAATATATGAGTTTTGCACATAAACTTTACAATGTCTTTTTTTGGATAGTTAGGCTTTTCATCCATCAATATGATGGTTCATAGCTCTTCTGAACAAGATAATTAAGATTGGGAAATAAACTGCTTCTGGATAAACAAAGGATTACTATATAGGATTATAAATTATGTCTAATTTGTAATATATATTATATTTTAAACTGACAAGATACATAAATATGAAAGGAGAATATCAAATTAAGTTAATACCAAATTTATATAAATATAATTACTTCTGGATAAAGGATTACTATATAGCTACCATGCTAAGTTTAGCAAAATCTCACTTTTACCAAATCAAGCATAACATTTTTTAAATTACCTGCTAATTTAGTTTGCTTATGTCCAAGAATGGATAATCAAAAACTCAACTATCATAACATCATCAAATTGATCTATTAGAAAAATGTTATTCTATTAGTCTAAAAATCGCATACAAAAAAACCCCCTCACATAGTCTTCTCAATACATCCAACATAAGACCAAATGTAATTATCTTGTGATAACTTTGTAAAATGCAAACATTACCACGATGTTGAGGCACAGGTCTTTGACTAAGGTCCTATTGGCAATAGGTGGAACATTAGAAACAGCCGGAGTAGATGGTAAACATTCAGGAACTAACTTGACTGGCTCATTAGGTATGACATCAACTAAAATCTTAGAAAAGGAAAACAATCTGATTAACAATATGCCTACATATATATATATGTATATATGTATATATATGTGTATATGTATATATATGTTAGCATTAAGAAAGGAAGTGATGGCTCATAACCAAGCATTTTTGACATTCTAAGATACTTATTCAATTAATATATTTTAAAAGAAATAAGACAAATACAAAGAGCTACAAAAATATGTATACCCTTTGATCTAGCCATATCGCTTCTAGGACTGTATCCCCAAGAGATCATAAAAATGGGTCCCACATGTACAAAAATATTTGTAACAGCACTCTTTATGGCAGCCAAAAACTGGAAATCAAGGGGATGCCCATCAATTGGAGAATGGCTGAATAAATTATGGTATATGAATGTAATGGAATACTATTGTACTGTTAGAAATGATGAACAGGAAGACTTCAGAGAGATTTGGAAAGACACATGCGATTTGATGCTGAGCGAAAACGAGCAGAACCAGGAGAACTTTGTGCACAGCCATGACCACAGTGTGCAAGAGTTTTTTCTGGTAGACTTGGCCCTTCGCAGCAATGCAAGGACTTATAAAAATTCCCAATGGTCTTTTAAGGCAAAATGCCTTCCACATCCAGAGAAAAAACTATGGAATTCAATTGTAGAATGTAACAGAACATTTTCTTTTGTATTACGTTTTGGTTTGTTATATGATTTCTCCCATTTATTTTAATTCTTCTACACAGCATGACTATAGTGAAAATGTATTTAATAGGAATGTATGTGTAGAACCTATATAAAATTGTATGCCATCTCTGGGAGGGAGGGGGAACGGAGTGGGGGCAGAGATGGGGGGGAATCTAAGTTATATGGTAGTGATTGTAGAACACTGAAAATAAATAAAATTAATTTTAAAAAAAGACATAAAATGCCTGACACAAAAACATTAAAAAAAAATCACATTCTAGTAACTAGTTACAACTTATTTTTAAAATTAATGTACTAAGATTAGTGGCTCCTAAAGGTTATTCTTCCAATATTTCCTAACTGGGGAAAATTCTAAAATTTAAAACATTTGGAAATTAACTCAAACATAGACATTTCAATTATTTACAATATAGAAAGTAAACTAAAATTCTATCCAAAAGTCTATTATTTGGAACTTTATTAACCAGAATTTTAAAAAATGTTATATACAATATTTATACATGCAGAATTTTTTATATATTCTAGACACTGAATAACTATTGGTTAAAATTAATGATGCCAAGATCCAAAATTCCAATGTGCCTTTTGAATAAAATCAAATAAAATGTATGGGGCATACTTAACTTAATCTAAAGAGTATTTTACCATTTTCTACATTTAAAAGTATTTTTAAAATTGACAATATACATAAAATATGCAATAACAATATCAGAATATCAAATTAATACCAAAATTTCAGCTTTCAGTCAGGCTGCATATCATATTGTACTATGTAAAAGCTAAAGACGAACCTGGTCACTGTTGAGAACAGAAGATTTGTCGACCATAAAGGCAAACTGGATGCAGTAACTGCCCACTTTGTTTGGAATCACTTTATCCCTTAATTAAAAAGATAAAATATTTCAAAGTTAAATATGGAGAAAAATTTAGGGTTTATGTGTTTCTTTTTCTAAAATCCATAAAAGGGAACTGAGTATTAGTAGAATATTAGTTGATACATCCTGATTCTCAAAATGCTCCCTCCCATTTTTCTTTGTAGAAATACCTGTTCTTGATGGAAAACATTCCTGTACAGGTCGTAGAAAAACAGAACACTGAAAAAGTAGGGTGATTAATTTTGAGAAATTAGAAAATTCACTCTGTGAATTTCAATTCTGCTGTTTTTGTGACATAAAAAAAATTCCTTGACTATTCTAACAAATGTTTATAGTTCTTAAAGTCATGAGATTTGTTTACTTTCATTTTGTTACTCACCATTCCTCCAGGGTTTACATTTTCACAGCTCATTAATGTAGAAAAATTATTATCTTTTAGGTTTTCTTCTTTTTCTCTATCTCACTTGATCTCATCAGCTCCCATCACTTCAATTATCATCTTAATACAGGTGATTCCCAGATTCTAAATATGTATCCCTAGGCTCTCTGCTCAGTTAGTTATTCATGTCCAACTTCCTCTTGGACCTTTAGAACTAGACAACCTACAGGTGTATCAAACTTAACCTTTTTTTGCTAACTCTTCTCCCCTCCTTTAAACTTCCCTATTATGGTTGAGAACACTAACATCCTTCCATCCAGTATATCACCCAAGCTTCACAACGTGTGTCATCCTTGATGTCTCGCTCTCATGCATATCTCCACTTCAATCTGTTATCAAATATTATCTTCTTTACAGTGTCTCTCATTTATGTCTCCCTTCTCTCCACTCACACAGCAATAATCTTAATTCAGGCTCATATCACCTCTCAACTATTGCAACAACAGCCCTCTAATGGGCTTCCCTGCCTCTATCTGTCCTGCCAGCCCTTCTCCCCTACCTCTGTCCTTCAACCCACACTCACTTGTTAAAAAGAAATTTTTTTTACATCATTGTGTTGATCAATACACTACCTGCAGTGTCTCTGAGATCAAATATTGACTCCTATGTCATTTAAAATCATCTCTTCATAACCTGACCCCCTCCCACTCCATATTGCTTCTTGTTCCCCCCTCTCCACAGTACACTTCAATCCATTTACACTGGTCTCCTTGAAGGTACCTGACCCCAATCTTTCATCAACTGCCTCTGTGCTTTTGTACTGTATCCCCACAGAATGCTTGAGCTGTTACCTATATACCTACCTACTTCCTTCTCTTAAAAGTTTCTCTGGCTTCCTTTAAGACTCAGCTCAAATCCCACCTTCTGTAGGTCTTCCCTGGTCTTCCTAACTTGCTAATACTTTGCTCCTTCAGATTTTTTTCATCTATTCTCTTTACGTCTTCTATATACTTAGATATTTAAACGTTGTCTCCACTCAAATATATGCTCTTTGACAGCATAGGCTGTTTTTGGATTTCTTTTTAATGCCAGTGTTAGGTAAGCACAATGCCTGGCACATGAAAAGTGCTTAATAAATCCTTGCTGACTAAGACAGCAATATTTGGAGCAATTTTTAGTATCTTCTAAGATAATATAGAATTTCTTCTTTTTTTATCTGTATATAAGATAGTTATGAACTAAATGAACTAGTATATGAACTATAAGATAGTTATAAACTATGAACTGTAGAAAACACCAGCTCTCGTATTTAACATTTTATTTGCCCTTTCTTCCATGTAAAGAACTAAAAATAAAACTATATGGAAATCTATAATTCTTAAACTTGCAATTGTGTATTATTATTTTCCCAAAATGGGAAAAATACTTTCAAGATAATCAACTTACAACAATTATTTATTAACAAATTACAAAAATAATTGAGAAATACCTGAAATAAAAGAAGCCCTCTTCCTTGTCATTATCCTTTATTTTACTACAATTAAATGTTTCTACCTGAAGAGAAAAACAAAAATTTCAAATACTATAGCTAGTAAATATAGGGCAGCTCATATTAAAAATTTAAATGAAGGCAATTTAAATTATGCCACTAGGGATACCATATATGTAAAACATTATTCTGAACAATATCACTTAGCAAAGATGTATTTTTTAAAGCCAATAGAACACTTCTTACAGTAAGTAATCTTATGCAGACACACAACTTTAATTTCTAAGTGGCTGGACTGACAGGACTCAAAAAGAATAAAAATTTGTAATAACCTAATGTTTTCCATTTTAATAAACTGATGATTATGCTGTATGATGATAGAACAATTTGTACAGGGTAAATATATTTCTCTAACTCAAGAAATCAAAACATGGGACCTTTCTGAAATGGCTACAATTTGAAGGTTGCCTATGATTAATACAAAATATAAATTGATACAAAACTGTTGAGACACACCTTAGGACTGGACCAAGTTTGTTTTATAATGTGATAAACTCATTAAAGGAAATGACAAACAACATAACCTATGTTATAACAACAGAACAACAAAACCTATGTTCTCAAACTGTTCTCCCCAGAATACTGTTTCATATTCAATTGCCATTCAGCCCTCTGAGTAAAATCCATATACTTCTGTTCACATTCCTTTTCTCATCTTTTTATCATCTCCTACAGAATCACTTGAAGATGTTTAGGAGATTTTAGAGAAGATGCTCTTCTAAGAGATGGCATTAACCAAAGATAAAAATGGATAACATTACATTGAAAATTAAGAAAATCTCCCAAATATTCCAGCTAATACTCTCATACTAGAAATATCAAGGGAGCAGAGTTAGGTTAATATTTCTCAATGCTCTCTTTATATGTAAAAAGTACCATTCTCATGACTTACATTAGCTGGTTGTCGGTTTCCACTGCCTGAGAGTTTCCACATTTTCATAGAAATCCGTGTGGGATTAATGTTCTTAATGACATTCTCATCTTCAGAAATAACACTAACCATGAAATCTGTCAGAACAACAAAAAAAAAGTATTTTTCCTTGGTCTAATTATTCAATTAATTTTTTTTCTACAATTAACTATTCTGGGAGTAGAAGTATATGATTGGAAAGCTATAAACTCTCAATAAGCATATGTGTAACTTTTTAAATTGTACTAAGATAATTTATACTAATCAAATGACATATGTAAGGTGCTTTGCAAGCAATAAAACACCACATATAACTGTAAGATATTATCAGCTGTTGCAACTCATTATCATTACAATATTGTTTTCATGGTATACACTGTTCTGGTTCTACTCACTTTACCTCAGTTCACATAAATTTTTCTATGTTTTTCAAAAAATATCCACCTCATAACTTCTAATAGCACAATAAATCATCACAATCATACCATAACTTGTTTCGCCATTGATGGAATTCCCATAAGTTTCCAATTCTCTTATCACAAAAAGAGCTTCTATAAATATTTTGTATATATGGGTCCTTTTCTTATTTTTTTGATCTCTTGGGTGGTATACACCTAAAAGGGTATTACTGGGTCAATGACTATGCACAATATTACGGAGCTTTGGGCACAGTTTCAAATTTATGATTAGTAGAACTATTTTTCCATATCCCACCTAACATTTATTATTTTTTCTTTGCTAACATTTTAGCCAATCTGATGAAGGTGAGGTAGCACCTCAGAGTTGTTTTAATTTGCATTTCTCTAATTATTAATGACTTGGAGCATTCTTTTATATTCTTCTTCTGAAATCTGCCTGCTCAAATGTTTGACCATTTGTCAAAGAATGTTTCTTATTTTTATAATTTTAACTCAGTTCACTATATATTTAAGAAATGAGGACTTTATCAGGGAAACTGGTGTGATTTTTTTTTAATCAGGTTCCTCCTTTTCTTCTAATTTTGGCTGCATAAATTTTATTTGTGCAAAAACTTTACCTTATATAATGAAAAGTATCTCATTTTACCTCTCATAATTCTATCTATTCCTTTATCCATAGATGTGATCATTTGCTTCAAGCTCCCCTAAATTGCTTCTATCACCCTTTATATCTAAATCAAGTGCCCACTTTGAGCTTATCTTAGTATGCAGTGTGAAATGTTAGTCTACACCTAGTTTCTGCCAGACTACTTTCCAGTTTTTCTAGAAGTTTTTGTCAAATATAGAATTCTCTATATTTGAATATAGAAATATAGAATATAGAAAATACTTTCGATCTTTGGGTTTATCAAACACTAGACAACTATGCTCCTTTGCTTCAGTAAACTGGGTACATATTCTACTGAAATAATCAATCAGTTCATTTCTTAACCAATATGAGATTGTTTTGATGATCACTGCTTTCTATTACAGTGTGAGATCTGGTACTGCTAAGGCCATCTTCCTTTGCTTTTGTTTTCACTGATTTCCCTGATATTCCTTATCTTTTGTCTCTGCAGATAAATTATGTGTTGATTTTTTTCCTAGCTCTATTAAAAAAAAATTCTCTGGTTGTTTGATATAGGGTACTGAATAAGTAAACTAATTTATATAGTATTTCAATTAATCTTTCTTTAAAGGTTCCACAGAATTGACTTATAAATTCATCTGGTCCTGAGTTTTTTTCTTTGGAAGCTCATTTATGAATTGGTCAATTTCTTTTTCTAAGAAAAGAGTTATTTAAATCTTTTATTTAAATCTTCTATCTCCTTTTCAGTTCATCAGGGCAATTTATAATTTTATACATATTGGTCCATTTCATTTAGATTGTCAGTTTTACTAGAACAAAACTGAGCAAAATAGCTCCTAATAATGTTGCTTGCTTTAATTTGATCTTCATTTTGTGGCCCATTTACCCCCTTCATTTTTTATCCCAGTAATTCGTCTTCTTTTTTCAATAATCAAATTAACCAGTGATTTATCTATTTTAAATGATTTTTCATAAAACCAGCTCCTAGTTAAATTTTAGAGCAGCTGAATAACACAATCAATATAGTAGCACTGGGCCTGGAGTTAAGAAGAATTGAGTTTAGATTCAGTCTCAGAAACTTAGCAGGACTGTGACCCTGGTCTAGTCACTTAAAACCCTGATTACCTTAGTTTCCTCATCTGTAAAATGAGCTAAAGAAAAAAACCAGCAAATCACTCCCATAGCTTTGCCAAGAAAAGCCCAAACAAGTTCAAACAGTCATATGGGGCCTAAAAGAACTAGAAAACAGTAAAATTAAATTTTTATTAATCCTTATTTGATTTTTAGGTTTACGTCTTGGGGTTAAACTGGAGATTTTAAATTTGTTCCTTTTCTAGCTTTTTCAGCTGCATGCCCAATTCATTCACCTGCTCTTTTTGTTTTACTATCTGCGCACTGAGAGGGATGCATTTCCCCCTAAGTGCTGCTTTGTCTACATACCACGAATTCTGGTATGTTGTCTTGTTCTTATTCTCTTTAATGAAACTGTTTCTATGATTTATTCTCTGACCCACTTATTCTTTAGGAATGAATTATTTTGTTTCCAACGAATTTTTAATCTATACTTCAGAGACAGATATTGAATGCAATATCTACTGCATTATGGTCTGAAAGGGTACATTTATTATTTCTGCTTTTCTGTGTGTTTATGAGATTTTTATTTTACAATATACATGTGAGAAATATAACAAACACGTGAGAAAAAGGTATACACCTTTCTATTCCCTATGATAACGAAATTTTCTAAAATTTTATTGCTTTAGCTCAGGTCAGAGCTGAGCTCTGACAGCTCACAACTCTCCTTTTCACCGACTGTAAGTGGCCTAATGGTAAACTATTTCACTTGAAAAGGCTAAAAGGCAAGATTAAAGTGGAGGGAGAGTTGGTATACGACTTTTTATTCAAAGATGACCGCACAATCAATGCACCCCTTGAGGCTGAGATGCAACGAGTATTTTATGGAGAACTTGCACGGGGCAGGCGATCACATAGTGGCCAGAAGAAACGATACAAGGACACTCTCAAGGTCTCTCTCAAGAACTTTAGATTTGACCATGCAACATGGGAGACACTGGCACAGGACCACTCGGCATGGCATATCCACATCAGAAAAGGTGCTGTGCTCTTTAAACAAAGCAGAATTGAGACAGCACAAAGTAAACGCAGGATGCGCAAATGTGGGATATTCACCCCAGATATTCACATGGACTATCTGTGCCCAACCTTTGGTAGAGCATTCTGAGCTCATAGCAGTATGATTAGCCACAGTCAGATACACTGAAATTTCACTTTATCAAGGTGATGTCATTTTGGTCCTCTTCGAAGATGAGGGACAACAACCAACCAATCATGAATAGAATCCATGTAAGATTGCCTGCCATCTCAGGAAGGGAGGGGCAGAGGAAGAGGAGAAAATTTAAGACTTATGGAGGTGACTGCTGAAAATTGAAAATAAATTAATCTTTACAAAAAGAAAAGTAATAACAACAACAAAAAGACATGACAAACCCGCAGACTTCAGAGAGGCCTGCAAAGACTTACATGAACTGATGCTGAGTGAAATGAGCAGAAGCAGGGGAACATTATACACAGTAACAGCCACAGTGTGTGAGGACTATTTCTGACAGACTTAGGCCTTCACAGCAATGCAAGGACCTAAAACATTTCTAACTATCTCTTGATGCAAAATACCATCCACATCCAGAGAAAACACTATAGTGAGAATGCAGAATGAAGCAGACTATTTTATCTTTTATTATGTTTTCTTTTGTTTAGGTTGTTCTCATGGTTTCTTCCATTTGTTTTAATTCTTCTATGCAACATGTCTAATGTGAAACTGTATTTATAAGAATGCACGTGTAGAACTCATATAAAATTGCATGCTATTTTGGGGAGTGGGGAAGGAAGAGGAGAAAATTTAAAACATAATGGAAATACTTGCTGAAAACAAAATAAATTAATTAATAATAAACAAATTTTATTGCTCTCCTTATCATCTTCTTTATTCTGTGGTTAGAATTACCTAAGTTTGAAAGGAATAAATTGAGGTACTCCAATACAGTCTTACTGTCTATATACTCCTTTTAACTCATTTAATTTTTCCTTCAAGAATGTAGATCCTATTCTTCATAGCAATGCAAGGACATTAAAAAAAAATTCCCAATAGTCTTCTAAGGCAAAATGCCTTCCACGTTCAGAGAAAAAAACTATAGAATTCAATCGCAGAATGTAACAGATCATTTTTGCATGTGTGTGCGTGCATGTGTATGTGTGTGAGTGTGTGTGTGTGTGTGTACTGTTTTGGTTTGTTATATGATTTCTCCCATTTATTTTAGCTCTTCTACACAGCATGGCTATAATGAAAATGTATTCGATAGGAACATCATGTATAGATCCAATATAGAATTGTATGCCGTCTTGGGAAGGGAGGGGAGTGATAGGGGGTAGGTAGGGGGGAAAAAATTTAAGTTTTATGATAGTGATTGTAGAGCATTAAAAATAAATGAAATGAATATATTAAAAAAAAGAAATTAGATCCTATGGAACTTGATGCATATATGATGAGTATTTATATTGCTTTATGGTCCATGGTCTGTTTGCACAAAATGTAGTTTCTTTGATGATTATTCTCTCTCATCTCCACCACTTAAAATCCCTAGCTACTTTCAACTTCAAGGCTCAGCTCATATATCAACTTCTAAGGGAAAGTCTATCCTAAACCCTTATTTAGTGGTCACTCCCTCTTCTACAATTTTAGCAAGTACACACTTTACCTGTTTACATGTTATATTCTTTCAATACAATATAAAGTCCTTGAAAATAGTATTCCATTTACCTAGTCTAGGAAAAGTGCCATGTACATGACAGGGACTTAATAAATGCCTGCTGGATTGGATTAATACTGGTAATAGGAAGCAAAAGACATGCTAGTATGCTAACTCATCCTCTTGACCCAATGAGAGATGCTGAGGTGGGAGTGGGAGAAAGCTGGTGCGGGAGACATAAGCTAGACTGTAAGAGAAGAAATAACTGCCCCTTAGACTACGGCCATGATGCTGACTCCTCTGAAAAGAGCTTTCCACAAAATAAGAAAGAAGCAGTAAGAGAATAAGAATTTGTCAAACATATTTCAAAAATTAAGTTAGAATTGTCACTAAAAATTTCTAAAATACTAAAGGCTATGATGGAGCTTTTGGTTCACCTATGAGACTTCAGGTTTTGTTACTTATTTATGGCTATGAAAAGTAATCAGAAGACACATGTCTATGTATTGATATTTCTCCTTGTTATCACAATATATAAACTAATCAAATCTATGAGATAAAAAAACAATAACAACTGCCAAGTCACATTTCAACTTTGTTTTAAAGCAATTTCATTCAAAAATTGTTATAGCAGATACCTATTTGAAAAAAAATAGTATTAACTCTAATTAGTTAATAGGTCTTGAAGTCAAGAAAATCTGGATTCAATTCCTGACTACATGTTGACTGCATGACCCTCAGTAAATCCCTCAATACCCACAATTAACTAGGACAATGAGTCAAAGAAGGTATTTCAACCAACAGGATTTCTTTCAAGTGTAGATAAATGCTTTAAAAATTTTTTTTTAATGTAAACATAATATGTCCCTCAAATGTTTTTTTAAAAGCAAAGGGAATAGGCTATACTTCACTCCCTTCTCAAGCAAATACCACTAAATAAGAACAAAATCAATAATGTGTATCGAAAAAAAGAGAATGATTGGGAATATGTGATTTCACAAAGTAAATAAATTTGACAAGAAATCTGGGATATTCCAAGTCTATGATGCCACATTACTTTCTTCTTTTGATTCTATGTAAAATGCTGCCATGAATACAATTTATTTATAAGTTTATCCTAAACGACTGATACAAAGACAAGTTATGTTACTCTTATTTATATTCTCCTTGACATTTTAGTCATCAACAAAGTCTTCATCCTTAGAAGTTCATCTAACCAAAAAAGTGAAGAAATGTTCACCAATGATATATGGTGGCCAAAAGGTATTTTGCTTACAGGAATAAAATTAGCAAATATGAGCATGTAGCACGCACCAAACACTGTACTAGGACCAGAAAGATACAAAGATAAAAGGGAAAACAGTTTCTGCCCTCAAAGAGATTAACAGTGACGTCAAAGGAGACACTGTCCCCAAGTCATTAGCAGCTGGGGGATCAGCACAGGCATCAGATAGATGATTACACCTGACCCATCCTTGCAACCACTTAGGAGGGAATGCATTCCTGACATTGAGCCAGTGTGAAGGCAGAAAGAGTTACCATAGATGAGGAACAGCAAAGATAGCCAATTTGTTGGCCTGAAGGATTTTTCACTGTTCATTTCATGAATTACTATGATAATGCCATTTGAAACGCTAACACTTTTTTACCATGATGCATTATTTCTTTTTACTTGTTTAAAAATAAAATAAAATAAGCTTTCTAACAGGTATGTTGAAAAGCAAGGGACAATTTAAAAGGAATTAAAAACAGAAATAAAATTAATATTTGATAGTAATTATTCATATTTATATAAAGTTGAGTTTTGCAAAGGGATATCTATCTGCACAACAACCGTGATGGGTAGGCAGTACAAGTAACATTATCTCTTATTTACAGTTGAGGAAACTTGAAGATCAGGAACAAACAGTAAAAGATCTGTCATGAACAAAGCCAGAGGTAAGAATAAAACAAAAATCTACCGACTCTATCTCTATTTCCTCTAAACCAAATGCCTAGTTCATTATTAATAAATCTTCCTCTGGACTGGTTCTACCTTAGGAAGAGTACCATACACAACTTTTAGTTGCCTTTAATAACATTAGATATCTAGTAAATACAATTTTGCTGAAACAATAGAAGAAAATCGTCTTTACAGACAATGGTTTAACAAATATTGATCATTTAAACCATAAATTATATTCATTTGAGAATGCTTTGAGAGAGTCAGGTAAAATTTAAACTGTTAACAGTACTTCATAAATATTACACCATCTAGCATTAAAAAATTTATACTCTTAAAAAGAGATCAGTATATGATGCAAGAAAACTTTAACAAATGATAGGCTACCACCATAATTTAAATTGTGTGTACAATTTCAAAAAATATATATAATTTTATAATAATTGAAAAAAACTTTAACAAATGGAGAAAAAAAGTTAAGTGGCCCAAATTCAACAGCAGAGGTTATTTACAGATCCTAATTTATAATCTACTTATCCAGTTTTATGAATACTTCCCACTAGTTTTCAGTTCTATTCCTCATGTATGAAATGGTGTAATTTCTGCACTTACTATGGACATGGCAGCCTAATTATAACATGAAAAAGTCTTCCTTCCTTCTTAGTTTCTATATACCACTGATTTTTTTTTTAAGTCTCTTCTTTTACTACTTCTTTCTACAATTGCTCCTGAAATATGGGTGACTTCCAAGATTCTACCTCTGTTCCAGGGCCACGGGACCCCAGATGGCTCCAGAGCAGAAAGTGAGGCTGGTGACTACATAGCCCTCCCTCACTCAAATCCAATTCATTTGTAAGTCATGGCATCATCTTCCTGATGCCACAATTCTCTTCCAGAACAAAGGACAAAGCACAACCTGTGAGTTGTTTGAGCTGCCCATGGGGCATGCTACAGGACAGTTCCAGTTGGGCAACCCAGCTCCTTCCCATCCTTCTCTTGCCCTCTCCCCACATGGGATATAATGCTCTTTCCTGAGGGTTCCCTGCCCAATGGAAAAGTCAATTTTGAAGGCTGAAATCTACCTAGAGAATCTTGGGGTTTACTGGCTAGATTTTTTTTTTCAGGCCCATGCCTTAAAGCCAGTGTACTCTCATTGATTGGCCAATGGGTCCCTACCCAAGCACTATTTACTATTTAATGGTTATTGTTGGGGCCCTAAGGCTCAGAATGAATGTAAATAGTAATTATGTATCTTCCAGCCAGAAAACCAGAGAATCTTCCCCTCCCAGTTTGATTTTTTTTTTTTTTTAATTAAAGGGACCATCCCTTGCCTCACTTCTTAATGAATGTGCACTTAATCAATGAATGGGCACTTCCTCAAAGCGAGAACTTGGAAAGACCTTAGCTTACAAAGGGCCAAAGTCTTACACTGTATCCTGGGCCATCTCCAATTGTCTTAATCTTTCTCTAGTCACTGGGCTCAGATGACTCTGGAGGAGAAAGTGAGGCTGGTGACCGTGCACAGCACTACCTCACTCAAATTCAATTCATTTGCAAGTCATGACATCATCTTCCCAGTGCCATGGTCCTCTTCTAGAACAAAGGACAAACAATACCATACAACCACAACCTCTTCTTCCAATACTGAGTGGAGCAGAAAGTGAACTAGACTTAGTGATAAAGGACCTGAGTTCAAAACAAAGTTATGTCTAACCCTGGACAAAATATTTAACCTCTTTGAGCCTCATTTTCCATATCTCTAAAATGAAGATGTTTTCTAAGGTCTCTTAGAAATTCTAATTCTAGATACTAAGATATCTTTCATCTTCTCATCTATCTCTACACTCCTTTCACTACATTAATTTTAATAATATCCTTTATGAGAACAACTCCTAAATCTGTATATTTACATTCAAATGACCAACAGTTCTCTCTACCAGGATGTTCCTTTCACACATCATACTGAGTTCAAAACTGAGAGCTCTCTTAACCCCTTATGTTGAAGCTATTGCCAGGGTGAGTCAATTTCATCTTTGCAATATCTGTTAATATGCCCTATCTCTCTTCTGATACTGCCACCATCCTGGTGGCACTCTCATCTATTCAAGCTTGACCTACTCTAACAGCCTCCTAATTGGATTTCCTGTCTCAAGCTTTTCTCCAATCCCATCAATAATCCATTCAGCTGTCAAAATAATCTTTCTAAACCACAGGTCTGAACATGGGACCTCCCTACTAAATAAACTGCAGTGTCTCCCCTGTCATTGCTGGGGAAAAACATGCAAAAAACTGGTGTTTACAACATAGCCCCATTTATGTATCGTCACTGCCCCCCAACCCCCACCAATTAATTCTTCAGTAACAATGGCCTCCCAAGTTCCTTGAACAAGACAATCTCCCTTTTGGCTCTGGGCATTTTCAATGGCTGTCCCCCATGCCTAGACTGTTTCTCTCTTCTCATCTACACCTCCCAGCATACTTTAAGTCCCAGAAAAAAATCCCATTTTCTATAGGAAGCCATTTCCAATCTTAACAACTATCTCATTTCATTCTCACAACCACCCTGGGAGGTACGTGCTATTGTGATATACATTTTAGAGTTGATGAAACTAAGACAGACAGAAGTAAAGTGACTTGCTCTGGATAACAAAGCTACTGTCTAAGGATGAATTTGAAGTTGTTTTCCCTTCTGTACAGTTTTCTATACACTGATCTACCTAGCTCCTTATTTGTCTGTAGTTGTTTAAATGCTTTCTCCACATTAGTTTGTGAACTCCTCACGGGTCTTTCTTTGTATTCCCAGCCCTCAGTAGAGGGCTATCAAGTTCTTAGTAAATGCTTACTGACTAATGGAATTAGGGTGCTATCAGACGCATATTCTTTGTTCATGATCAATCAAGGAATTTGCTTCTCCTAGACTGCAGTATATTGTTGCTGATTTCCCTATTTCTAATCTGCTTCCTGCCCATACACTTATTTGTTTGCAAAACCCACCTGGATTCCAAAGAACCCATTTCTAGGCTATTAAGTTCCAAGTACACAGAACCTTTTGAAACTAAACCTAAGCTGTGGACTTACTGCACTAAAAGGTCTCTCCTCTCTCTCCAGAATCAATGAACTCCTGCATACTTTCCTGTGACAATTTAGTTGAATGCTGACAAAACATGTTATTACTGCATATTTTGATTTCCACATCTACTTCACTGAATCTCAGAACAAATTTATATAGATCAAAGGATCACAGATTCAAGGAACCTCAGAGGTCACCTAGTCCAAGGCCCCAGTTTTACTCTTTATTTACTCCACCCTCTCAGATGAGGAAACTGAAGCGGCCCAGAGAGGTCATGTGACCTGCTTAAGGCTTAAAATAGTAGCAAGTGGCAGAACCAGGCCTAGTATTCAAGTTCTCAGACACCAATTCCAATGTTCTTTTCACTCTGCTCTAATCACTCCTGCTATGGTTGCTTCATTAGCTACTTATAGAATGGCAGAAAAAACTAATTTATGAAAACTTCTGTAGGAAGTGTTCTACCCTTCAAGAGCCAAATTTTATTTACAGGGATTTTAAAATTTTTAGTATTTAATTCATTTTCAGTTCATACCTTAAACAAAATTACAATAATCCTGCATTTCCAAGGGAAAGAATCTAGAAGAGGTAAGTGTAAAGGAAACAAAATTTTTTCCATTAGCTTTCATTATAAAACTGTAGACATTTTGGCATAAGAAAAAACAATCCACTAACTCAAAAAGTATAGAGAGCACCAGTAAGAATTTAAGTCCTCTGACAGGGCAGACAAAGTATAGTTCTGTATTCCCCAAACATATTGTTTGCTGTCTTTCCCTGATTATAGAAAACTTTATCTTTCCATCAAACAATTTCTTGCTTTCTTGGAGATATGAAATGCAAGAAATTTCTTTGTATAAGTCCTATAATTCATATTCATGAATGAAAAATCCAACTACATAAGAGAAAAAAGCAACTAAATAAGACGCTACTACTTACACAGAACTTTTAAAACTTTCAACTGATTTTAAAATAAAAGTTATATAAGTCACTAAAGCATTTCATAATAGTAAAAGTATTTTTAAAATAACAGACTTACTCACCAGTAAAAATATCCCCTGCTGAAAAACAAACATCTTTATCGTATTTAACATTCAAACGCACTGGCTTTTCAGGGTCTGGAAGAACCATTAGCCTAATTATAGGTCCTTCTAGGGAATTCTTGTTGTAGGTAGCTTTAACCTGTATAGTATGTTCTCCCCTTTAAAAAAAAAAAGTTACAATAGTTATTATGCAAAAATTATGAAAATTACCTAATCAAATTCCATTTAGGGAACCTAATGATTTGCATTTCCAATGTTTTAGGTTGTCTCATAGTATAAAATGACAATATTCAAACTAGCTATCCTTTAGTGGAAAGACATGGAAAAAGAGAAAAATCTCAACACATATGTTTATATATAGGATCACCCTTGTGAAATATAACAAAATGGAAGAGATATCAGAGTTTGCAGGATACAAATTATCTCCTTTAGCATACAGTTTGCACCAAAAGATTACGTTCTATTTCCAAGCAGTTATGTTCTAATACCGAATACAAAGATCAAAGTGAACAATGAAGGGGCTTATCATTTATTCAGGAACTCCTAAGAAAAATGGAACTATATAATTGCATTAATTTTCAAAAAATCTGATACTTACTTAGGGGCAGAAACACTAAAAACTCCCAAATCAGCCCTGCCACTGTCATCAGTTTTATGCTGCAGATTTGAAGGACTGAGCTGTAAAGAAAATAACTGATAGTTAACAAAAATACACACACACACTCTCCAACTCACTGACAAATCTCTAAAAACAACTTTCTTTTTCTGTTTTTGCCAACAATTTTATTACAATTGAATCACAAATTACTTTCCCATTAATGTCCACTGACCCAACATTTCTTTAATCCTATCTACGCAGCTGACATGATTAATACTACCTATAGTCCTCGGTATTTTCCTAGGTTATGACTCCTGATTTATTTTCACTTTCCTAATAATGACCAGTTAGCCCAGTTTAACTCTACAGTGTCCTCTACTCAAGAATCTATGGCTCCTGTTACCTACTCTCTCTTCCCTTGACAAACCCCAGTGGGAGATTACTGCCACCATTCACCTCCTTTTTGACTTAAATATAGTTAAACAGAAGAGAAGAACTCACAGTCATGTTAACTGCTCAATTGAAACTATGCTCTGAAGTCACCAATGATTTCCTAAAATATTAGGTGGTCTTATATATCAAACGTCATCCTTTTTGGCCTTTCAATATAATTTAATGCTACTGGCTACCCTGTCATCCTGGACTCTTTCATGGATTTTTGTGATGTCACTCTTTCAGTTATCTACTGATTCTCAGGTTCCTTTGGTAGACCATCAGCCATATCACGTTAACAAACTGAGAATAAAACTAAGGCTCTGCTCTAGGCCCCATTTTTTTTTCACTTTTTATGGTAACCATATTAATCCCCATGGTTAATCACCACGCCAATAACTTATGGTTCTATATATTTCGCTCTAATCTGTCTCCCGAGCTCCAATCCCACAGTACCAATTACTTAGTGATGCTTTCAAACTTAATATACTGAAAGCATCTAAAATGCAACATGTGCAAAACAAAAATCATTTCCTTTTTTTTTTGGTCAAAATTCATCTTTCTACCCTACTTGTCTACAATTATCAAGGTTACCACTATCCTTCCAGTTACCCAGATTGTTCACAATCTTCCCATGGACTACTGTGAACCTCCTTCACCCCACATATCCAAATAATTCCCACACTGTTTCTATTCCCACAGTATTTTTTCTATCCACCTCCATCTCTGATAATCTTTGGGTTGTACTCTGGCAACGGCCTCCTAATTATTAGATCTTTCATCTTGAATCTTTTACCACTCCGATCCATTCTTTCCTCCTATTTAACAAAGTGACTTTCCTAAAGTACTAATCGTTTCACTCACCTCCCTCCTCAATGAATACCAGAAACAATCTATTATCATTAGGATCATTTACAAACTCCTCTAGTTGAGTTTTAAAATGCCTCACAACCTGGAGCCAACATTTCTTTCTAATTTTATCACATTATCATTCCCTTTTGTACACTTTATGATCCAGCAAAAATTGGCTTTCTGTTTCTCAGGCACAATGCATGGAAATATGCTCACCCTTTTTGAATACCAGATATACTTTAAAACATAGCTCGAGTGATCTTCTACATAAAATCTTTACTGTTTACTTCTCCAAAAGTATTTCCAACTTATATTTGTTCTGTATAGTCTCTTCCCATAGAATATGAGATCCCTTTAAAGGGAAGGATTATTTTATTACTGCATTTTTATCCCAAGCATCTATCACTGAGTACGCTTTTAATAAATGATTATTGATTCATTTATTTGTCTAGTCTACAAACACTACAAAAATTGGAATCTTTTCAACAATATTTTTGACAAGTAGCTAGCTATTTTCTAAACACATACTTCCAGCTAAGGGAATTACAGAGAAGTCATTATGATTCTAGACAGTTCTTTCTATACTGGATTGGACCCAGTGTAACTATGTACCTTGAACAAAACACCACTTACTCATGTTGGAAAACATTAAGATTAGAATTTTTTTAGAAAAGCAGAAGTGTGACTGGTTATCTGTTGGTATTTTGAAGTGTATGATGTCTAGGTTAAGTGGCTAGAAGCCTTTACCAGAGCAAGGTAAAGTGCCTTTTCCTTTATTTCAAGTTTAGGAATTTAATATAGTAGAATGGAAAGCACATTATAAGGGGAGATGAAATACTCATGTTACAGTTAAAAATATACCACTAGCATACAACATGACTAAGGGTAAGTATGGCTCTCTAGGTTTCCAAGTCGGCCCTTTGACTGAATCCAAACTTCACAGAACAAATCCCCTTAACAAAAGGATGTGTTCTGTAAACTTGGACTCAGTCATAAGGCCAAACCCAAGGACCTAGAAGAACTTGAGGTCCCAGGTTACCCACCCCAAAAGAATCATTATAAATATGATCTCACTGAAACCTCAAGACAAATCTAAGAGGTATGTGATTTAAGAGAATCATTTTTTTTTAGTGATCCTGAAATTTATTTCCTATCTCTAAGCTATAAATTGAAGACCCATGTCACTTAACAAAGTACGTACTTGAAAAAATGTGTGCAAGCAAATGTGCTGAGCTTAACCTGGCATCATATAAGGAGGTCTTCAGACTATCAGTTAAACTTAATGAATAAATTTAGTTTTAAAAACTCATGGCTGGGGTTCTCTTTAATGTGAAGATTTGAATTCTCAGTATTAGTACTTAGTAAAAAAGCATTGGACTAATCATGTTAAAAGATCACTCTACACACTTCAAGAGCATTAAAATTTCCAGGCTAGGAGGGAGGAGACATGAAAACTGTCTTGCCCCATTTAGACCATATGTTAGGGAAATACATGTTTACAATACAATATATAAAATCTATGTTACTAAGAAACAAGATTTGACAAAATTCAGAATTGCCATGCCAACATATTTAATATTCAAAGCTGAATACTTACTTTCAATATGGCTGCTTTCACAAGACTTATTTTAACTAGTGGTACAGGGGAAGGATTTTCCCACTGATCACAAAGCTGAATTGTAAAGGGATTTGGTAATTCTTTTCCATTTATCACTGGAATAGGCTGAAATACAGAAAAATATTTTAGGCAGTACTAAAAATAATGTACCAGATTCATGGTTTATGGGCTATTTCTTTATTCACCAAAACAGAGCTTGGATCATTTTAAAGTAATGGTGTATTGATCTGTTCTTACTTTTGGAATTCTACAAAAACTAGATTTTTAAAAGAGGTTCTTGTGAAAGATAACTGTTCCCCAACTCAAGAGTCTGTTGATGGCCTCCTTCAATAAAATGGAGCATTTGCCCAAAGCAAATATCCTCCCAAGTGAACAACCTTTAGGTTGATGGTTATATTCTAACTTAGAGAGAAAATAAGAGCAGAGTTAACTAAGCAGTCCTGGCTTACACATGCCTCTGACACACACACACACACACACACACACACACACACACACACAACTTTTGAAATCTGCAAACCTAATTTCTACAAACAAAACCATCCAGAAAGTCGTACTCAGATGTGTCATCTTGGTTTTGAGGCAAACTTGGGATGTTCAGGATAATTAAAAACAAAAGGTTCAGCATCATTTCTCTAGGGACTTGGTGATGAATTCTTTGTTCTTTGTTACAAGAAAGAGCAAAACCAATGAGACTACAAGATCAGGAGACACAGATAAGGCATGAAGTGCTGTTGCCCCTCTCCCTCCAACAGAAATGATTAAGAGAATAGATGTTGACACATACTATTACCATTTCCTAAGGAAGTTTAGTGAATATGTAAAATCAATCCTCCAACATGACCAAAAAGGCTTAGAAATCATTTCTGCACAAAAAAACCCCACTTGATTCCAAGGAGGGTGATAATCAGTCTAGAGCAGTGGTGAGGAATTTGCAACCTAGAAGTCACATGTGGCATTGGATGTACCCTTTTCGTGGAGTCCAAGTTTTATAAAGAAAAAAAATCCTTTTATTAAGGGGATTTGTTCTGTGAAGTTTGGATTCTGTCAAAGGGCCTCACTTGAGGAGCTAGCAGGCCATATGCAGCCTTGAGGACCCAGGTTGCCCATCCCTGGACTCTAGAGTAACTTAATTTAAAAGTAAAAATATGCATGGAAGACCTCACAGAAGGGAGTGATGGAAAAGTATGAGCAGTATCATTTCATCAAACAATGTAAAACAACATACGGAAAGCCAAGTTTGGTAAGAGATGTATCCCAAACACAATTAAGGATGAAACCGAACAGACGAAAGGCAAAAAAGAGCTTTATAGCTATGTTCACCATTAATGATAGTGAAACGACCACATTTGGACTTAACATTCCAACACTACAGGTACGGAATGAGTTAATAGGAATACACTTAAGAAAACAAAGATAGGGAGAGCCTCTGGTCTAAACCAAGCACACACAGAGGAACTATGTGCTGGAAGCAACACAATTTTGCTGAAATTGACAAAGCAATTCTCAAGGTAATTGAAAAAGAGGAAGACGCTAAAGGTTTGGAAAAACGCTTTCATTACTATCAAAACAAATGACCAAGAGAATATTATTGTTATTATTATCTGACATAACAGACACAACTTTGCCCAACAGCTTAGTAATTATGACTATAAAGGCATAAAATGAACACATAAGCACTGAAAGTTTTTGCCACTGTTATAGAGTAAATCTAGCATAGAGCTGAAATTAAAAACAATCTCCCTATGTGGAGGTTCTTCAAGTGTCCCTATGGCTAGATAATACTGTTCTGACTATGTCAGGACAAAGACTGTAGAGCTTCCAAAGGGAGATCCATAATCACTCAAAAGAGTCTGGCCTAACTTTCTCTGAGGAGAAATAAAGTTGATGAAGAATGCCTACTGTCAAGATTTTAATGTAAAGTTGTACCAGAATTAACAGAAGAACAGTGAAGATGGATCACTTTTGGAAAACCACAGTGTTTTTTTAAAGACTTATTAGTGACAGAAAGGAATATCACACTACTTCCAGAGGTACTAACGGTGGTAAATCATGTGATATTCATTCTCCAAAATACTGAAGTTAAGGTTCACTGAAAGAGTAACGGAGAAGACCATAGTTGGTCTGAATACTGTTGGAAGACATTAGCAAACAAGCTTTATTCAATATAAATAAATATAAAATAATCTAATGATGAACAGAAAGTCAGGTGAACCACTCATGTGGCAGGAAAAATGTACAACTGGTAAATAAACCATATGTTTCACTGGTATTCATGAAATGTCAAGAAAATCAAAGACAGAGCCAGGTATGTTAGGTAGGCCCCCAGAAGAGGATTTTCAGCTCATGGAGAAGAATAAGACAGTGAAAAAAGGTTATATTGCAGGAAGAACTACCCACACCAATGAGAACACTGATCCATAAAAGTAATTAAATTAAATCACTACTTAAAAAAAAAATTTTTTTCCATCAATAAGGACCACACCTTTTTCCCTCCTATCCCCTCCTACCCCCACCTCCTAAACCGATTAGGAAAAGAAAAATAAAACCCCTGCTACAAACACAAATTGTCAAGTGAAACAAATTCTCACATTGGCCTTGTTGGAAAAAACATTTCAGTTTTCACTGAGTCCACTAACTCTCAACTAGAAAGTTGATAGGATACTTTATTCCATTTCTCTGTTATTATGTTACTCTGTTCACTGCACTGATCAAAGACCAAAGTCTTTCAAAGCTGTTTATTGGATGAACTGTGCTAGTTCTGCTCCTTACTCCACATGAGTTCATGTAAGTCTTCCAAGGTTTCTCTGATAACCATTCCTTTAATTTGGAAGTGGGGGCCCAATGGTGCTAAATTCAAACAAAAACCTGGATCCCTGTTAGCTGCATACTGATTTAGAAAAACACAAATTAACTATTTATATTGTATCATAATTTTATTTTCTTAAATATTTCCCAATTATATTTTAATCTAGTTTAGATGGAACTAGAAACTTGCAGGATCTTATACCCTGCCAGCAGGGAATTTGAACAATGCATTCCACCACATCCATAAACCATAACTGTTTCAGCCATTCCTCAACTGAATGAACACTCAGTTTCCAATTCATTGCCAATGCAAAATGAGCTACAATAAATATTATTGTACATATACTGCATGGGTTATAGACCCAATACTGGTATTGGTAAGTCAAAGGTGTAACACAGTTTAATAGCATTGGGGCATTCCATTCCAGAGTAGCTGGACAAGTTCATAGCTCCACCAAAAAGGCAATTATCTATTTTCCCACAACTGCTCCAGCACAAGTCATTTTCCTTTTTAGTCTGTTTTGCTAATCTGATTGGAATAAGGCAGAACTACCAGAGCAAAGAGCTCTTTATTGTTGACATTCAGTTAGTTCAGCTGCAACTGACATCTTCATGATCACATTTGAGGTTTTCTTGGCAAAGATACTGCAGTGGTTTGCTATTTCCTTCACAGATGAGGAAACTGAGGCAAGCAGGGTTAAGTGACTTGCCCAGAGTCACACAGCTAGGAAGTATCCCAGGACAGATATGAACTCATGAAGATGAGTCTTCCTGACTTCAGATCCAGCAGTCTATCCACTGCACCACCTAGTTGCCCTTAAAAACAGCTGTACTCTTATAAATATCACCAGAACAGAAACTACAAAGAAGATTGTTTCATGATTCTTATATGAAATAAAAGAAAGAAAAGGAAGCATTTTAAAGTTTACAAAGAGCAGTAAATATACAGTTCTCACTTAATGTAAACCATGAAAATTCATAAAGAAATTCACATTCCAAAAAAACCCTGTATTTACTGTACAGTACTGTGTTCTCTCTCTCCTCTCCTGCCCTTCAAGCTTGGTGGCTCCATGACCTCCCACATCCCCATCAAAGGCATCCCCTAAAAAACAACAAAAACAAAACCCCCCTTCAAATGAAAGCAAAAGGACATGCTGAGAGACAGTCCCTGCTGCCACCTCGTTGGGGCTTAGTTTGAGACCTCTGGCACTGACTGAGACAGGAGACCTTTGCCCTCCTCTGCCCATCACATGCATGTCTGGCCCCACATATCTATTTCCATCCATCTGTATCCTGGGCTATGTGTCTCTTCACTACCATCCATGCTCTTCCTCTCACTTCCCACCAGGTACCCAAATGGCTGGCCCAGCTCCCACATGTTTGTGTCCTCCTGCTTCTCTGTTTATGGTCCCCACATGTCCTTAAACTATACGCTAGCCCTTTCCCTCCACAGTTCTGTGGCCCTCTTCCCCACCTCCACAGGCAAATTTACATTAGATAACAATCATCTGTGGAACAGTTCATTTATTTAAAGCAAGAACTGTTTGTATTATCTCATTTGATTCTCATATCCCTGAGAGAAGGAAATGTTATCTCCAATTTTTAGTAAGGAAATTTGAGACTGAGAGGTTACGTCCTTCTTAGCCCCAACTACCTAGCTACTTATCTACGGCAGGATTTGAATTCACATCTTCCTGACTCCAAATCCAGCAGTACTCCATTATGCCAACTAAATGCCTAATAATATGGTTTTGTTGTTGGGTTGTTTTTTTTTTAATTATCAGAACACTATGGAACCCAGTAAAAATGTGCAACTGTGCCAATGATATTACTGAGTCAGTTTTTCAGAAATTTTTGAAACTTTTTCATACTAAAATTTATCCTCTTGATTTCTGACCATACATTGGATTTATATGGACATTATGAAAATGAACTCATTTCTTCAAGATCAATGTGAAATGACAACAGGAAACTCAAGGACAAAACTCAGCAGGAAATAGAAATGTAGAACAGGAACTCAGCAGTGTATCAGGCTTAGTGATAAATGTCTGAAAAGATTGTATAGCAATGATGAGTAGATCTATATAAATATATAAAGTCATCAACTATGACACTATTACTTAAAGAAGGATGGCTACAATATCTGGTAAAGGAGGGAAAAAAAAAATCAAGAAGAAGGCTTCCAATATGTAATGAAATCAAAGGAAGGCTGGAGTATTAAAAGAAAAAAAAAAGAGAGAGAGAGAGATAGCACAAGTATTATCAGATGCTTCCAAAAAGTAAGGGAGATTTTTTAAAGGACATTAAGGTTTTAATGATTGTAAGGTCATTACCTGATGTAAACTCATTACCTGATGTAAACTATAAATATGAATGGAATGAACTCATCCATAAGAATATCACAGAATGAATTAGAAAACAGAATATAACAAAATCAATTTACAATAAAAATAACCAAATAATGATAATATCAATATCAACAGAGTTAAAATAAGGAACTGGAGTAAAAAAATGCATCATACTTCAGCTGAAACAAAAAGGACATGCATAGCTATCACAATCTCAGACAAAGCAACAGCAAGAGAGAAAACTTCATAAAGAAAATTTTATAAAGAAAGATACTGATTAATGCAATGACCAACTATGATTCCAGAGAACTCATGATGAAACATCCTACCCACCTTGACAAAAGATGATGAGCTCACACTTTGGGAGCAGGTTAACTACAAATTTTTGTTTTCCTTTACTATGTATATTACAAGAGTTTTGTTTTTCGTTTTTGTTTTTTTTTTCAAAATAGAGGAGAAGGGAAGTTAGGAGGGACAGAAAATTAAGTTTCTGTTCATTAGAAGAATTAATTTTTAAAAAAGAGGGGATTACAGAAGATCTGTACTTTAGAAATATCAATTTAATAGCTATGTGGAGGACAAACTGAATAAAGGCAAGTTTGCAGGCTAAGAGATCAAACAGGATGCCAATACAATAGTTCAAGTGAGAGGGGAATCAAACCTGAATGGAGAGAAAACAGATTCATTTTATATATGTGTTTGTGTGTGCCTGTGCATGTGTGCATGTGTGTATACAAACACACATGAGAAGGAAGAGGCCAGGATAACTCCCAGGTTGTAAATTTGGGTAACTGAAAGATTGATGGACTTCTTAACAGAAAGAGCAACACAGAAGACAAGGCTTTAAAATAAAAGACAAGGAGTTATGGATTGGATACTTTTGTATCTAAAATATCATTAAAGAAATTCAGAGATGATCAATAGACAGCTGGCAATACAGGGCTATAGTTCAGGAGAAAGTTGTGGATATTATATATATATATATGTATATATGTATATATATATATAAAAATAATTTAGTTGATGGATGGATCAGTTTGAACTGCTACTTTTCCCTTAACTTTTTTTCTTGTTGTTCTTACAAAACAAGGTGCTCTGAAGAAAAAAGGGTTGAAACATATGTATAAATGCAGACCATATAAAAAATAGAAAATATCAATTCATAAAAGATCACTGGTGTAACTTTGGAGAAAAAAGTTTCTGTTTAGTAATAAGAAGAGGAACAAAACCATAAAGGAACAGATGTGAGGTGAGAAAGTAGAAGCAACAAGAACAGATAGCTTTTTCTACGAATTTGGCTGTGAAACTAACAGGAGATAGTAAGACAGTATGCTTAAGAAATAGTAGAACTGAATGACACTTTTTTTTAAAGGGTGAAAGAGTTCTGGGTTTATTTGTAAATAGTAGGGAAAGAAGTAATAGATAAGGAGAAAATGCTCATCAAGAAGGAAGAAGGGATGACAAAAGTACAAATTCATGAGACAAACAAGGATTCAGGATCAAGGAACAAGCAGGGGAAAAACTGGAGTTTTCAAAGAGAAAGGTCACCTCATACTCAAGAGATTAAAGCAAAGCATGAAGAGGAGTAGATAATTTGAAAGGCAGAGTTGGGGAGAAGATTGACTATTCTGTTCCTACAGTCATGAGATACTCAAAGAACTTACAAATTAACTGTTTAGGTCTACTATTACTCTTATGATACATTTTCTAAACATCACGAATTATTTTAATGGGTTTTTTTTATGAGAACATAAGGTCTTAAATATGAAAATACATACACCTGCTATAATAATTAAAATTAATCTCACTGTATATAATACCAGCACTTGCTGTACTGACATATTAAAATCAATACCATAAATTTATACGCTATAAAACAATTTACATAAGATATTTTACCGTAATTTTATTTTCAAAATGATAAAATTTACTAGTTTCCAAATCAGTAAATCATTTAAAAAATTTAAAAATCCTTTTACACAGGAAATAATTATACCTAACTGATTTGTAGATCCTGATTTCTATAGTCCTTTCAGGAACTCAAGTACATCTGTGGTCTTCTTAGCTAAAACGCTTTATGAAAACCATTCCAATTACATTTAGATTTTCACCTATACTTATAAAAAAAATTAAGCAACTCCAAAGATTATCTCAAAATAAACCATCAATTCATAATTCTGTACATGACTCAGATAAGAAATAACAATGTCAAGCTTTACAAGGGACTTTCTTCACAAGAACCCTAGAAAGTCATTAGTGAATTATTATCTTTCTTATCTTGTAAATGGGGAAACTGAGGCTCTAAGAGGTTAAATGACTGGCCCAGACTAACAAATCTAGCATGTGATAGAGGAAAAGATGTAAATCCTAAGCTTATTTATAGTACTCAAAAATCAAGTCATAATCTAGATAAACAAAATTTTAACTCAAAACCAAGTTTAGGAAAGGAAATTTAGACATGAATAAGTTGTTTTAAAGCCTCCGTTTTCTAGTTACTATTTAATACTTTTCCATGAGTCATGAAGTACGTCAATACAAGGGATTCTCCTTTATGAAGAATTATCAGAAACATAGCCAACAATTAAATGATAATAAAGTATATGGAAGCTAGAGTTATTCTCCTTGTACTTGCACTTCTTACGAAAACCTGAAATACATAATCAAAGGATCATAGTTCTAAAGCTGGAAGAAACCTCAAATTACTTAACAAGATAACCTCTTTTTTGCAGATCAATATACTGAGGCCCCAGGAGACTTTGTGGCTTACCCAAGGATCACTGGGTAGTAAGTGTCAGAAATATGACTTAAGGTCAAGTAGGGCTTTTCACTGTACTACAAAAAAAGATTTCATATTAGAAAGTGGCTGTATGAAGCTAATATGTGAAATGCATTCACAGTAATTTTTAAAAAAGAATCTAGAAAATAACTAATTAACAGATATAGGTCAGATTAAAATCTAATAAAAGTATACTTTAAATTTATTTCCCTTATCACAGAATCTAAGAATCTGAAGGGACCTCAGGTTCCAACTAAGATCTGAACAAAAATCTTCTGTCACAACCCAGCATGCAATTATTCAGCCTCAGCCTGAAGACCTCCAGGGCCAGTCACTGGTAACTTTTCCCTCCCAAAAGTTCTTAAAACATAAATGCATGCTTTCCTTTCCCCTTTCCTCACTCACTGTTCATTTCAGTGAGAGGGGAAAGCAAATATTTTAAGTATAACTTTACCTTCCCCAAAGAAGCCATTAAAGAGTTAAATATAAACTCCATTACTAAAAGCATCTCAAATAATCTATCTCAACATCTGTAAAATGAGAGGGCTGGAATAGATGACCAGGGAAGTGACATCCAGCTTTAGATTCTATGATTTATATCACCTCACATCCCTGAAAAGCATATTCAAAATACAGTCATTCAATATCAAGCATATTAGATCAAGTCACAAATCTTATTTACCTCTGTTAACTCTGGCCAGTTTACCAGGAGAAGTTTAGCTGGTGGTCCTGAAATTAGTTGTACCCGGATAAAGTCAGAAAACTCACGCCATGCAAAACACAATTCCTTGTTTCCAGGAGGACCTGGGTTAAATTTTATGCCTTTTATAATTATAGTCTGTGTGCTGTCCTAATAATAAAAACAGGTTAAAAAAGAAAAATATGCTTACAGTCTTTTTTTAATTTAAAGGAGTTAATTAAACTTACAGTACACATCCTTTCAGGACATAAAAAGAGAAGCGAAGTAAGCCTTCAGAGACCTTACAAATCTGTTTAAGGATACATTTACTCACTAAACTATTGATTAAGCTTAAATCATATAGAATTCACCGTGGTAGACACTACAAAAAATAAAATTAAATGTTAAACCACGAGGTACAAATAATTATAAGAGCAACAAGAATCTAATCAGTCAGTCAACTAGTATTTTTTAAGTGTCTCTCATGTGTCAGGCACGGTGCTAAGTGCTAGGAAACAGAGAAGGGAAAAAGGAGTATTGTCTGAAGTAGTCAGAGACAACTTGATCCTTAGTGGATAAATAGAATTTAGATATTTCAAGTACGTGATAGCATTAGCAAAAGGAAGCATGTGCTATGCAGAGAAAAAAAACAAGATTTACTGAAGAATATTTAAAAATAAATTGGACAGGTCTTAAAAGCCAGGCAGCTTAGTTCGAACTTTATTGTCTAAGTGGTAGACAACCAAGAATCACTGGGAGCTGCTGAAGGGAAATATAGCATGATGAAGATGGAATTTCAAAAACAATACTGTGTATTCCATTCATAGTTTCCCACCACTGGCTAAGTAAGGCCAATCAACAGTTCTATTATTTGAGTCCTAGAACATTACCATTAGTGACAAATGGCACCAAAGTTTCCAAGGTCACCTATCTCAATAAGATTACCGATTTATTTTTAAAATAATTATGAATCATGTATTATTGCACAGTTGTAATAAGCAAATGCTGCTCTATCCCCCTATACACACACAAGTTATAAGGCTTTTAAAATAGATGGCTAGAGAAAACGTACCTGAAAATTCATTTTCAAATAGGCTCCCATTTGAAAAAAGGATCAAAAATGACCAGATGTCACTTTCTAGACAATATCTATTTTTCATAGGGAAAATAAATTACATACAAATATTCTAGAAAGTCAATCTTACCTGCCAAGTTATTTTCAAATTGGATTTATCAAGTCCATTTCCAGAAATTCCCAAAGAAGCTAAACAACTTGATGTGAACGTTTGTATCTGATTTCCATACTGATCTGTAATGGTTAGCTCTTTAAAAACAAAAGGAAAATGTTTTGCACTGACATGATTATTTTATTTTTTTGCACCTAGAAACCGTTGTCAGTTTTATTTTACCGTAATGTACATTTATACAGGCAATAGTAAAAAGGCTCTCACACAACAGTTCAGTGAGTTATTCCCTAGTTTCCAGAAGAATGCGTGCTGTTACAAATGAGAGGTAGAAACACTGTATTAAAGACCTAAAAATACAAACATTATATAAATAAACGTTCAAATTAACTGTTGGAATTTCATACAGATAAATAAGGTAAAAATTACATTACTTTGTCAAAGTAAAGAGAAACTCATGGTTTTCATCAGTACACTAAAATGCTATCGATGCCAGAGCTACTGTACAACTTTGTCAAAGAGTTCAGACCACGTTATCTAAAAGGATTAAAATGATTTTGTTCTGGAGAACGGTTTATTCAAGTATTCAAGCAGGTAAGTAACCAAAACAAAATAAAATACAATATTGGAACCATTTTCAGAGGAGTCTTCAGGGAACTCGCCTAAACACTCCAGGCCTTACTATTTGGTAAGCTGCAAGAATTGAGCTTGAAATGAAAAGTGCCCATCCATGTGGGGGAGCCCCCACCCCCTTAAGAAAAAACAAACCTGATTTTTCATAAACTTGATGTAGGAAGCCCACATCACTAACAAGCATCTAGATGACCAACCTTGGTTCGGGCCCCACTATTTGGGAGAGCCCTTCTCAATTTCCAGCACTGGTTCTAATACTGCCCAAGAAGCTGTGGACAGAGAGTGCTTTAAACACACCCCTTGAGATCACAGGCGCTAATTAATATACATTCTGCATGCACAACAAAAAATGCAACCAAGCCTTATGTAGGAAAAGAAAAAACAAACCAGGAACTCAAAACATTTTCATTACTGAAAAAATTGGTAGCTGTAGACAAATAGGTAAAAAAAGGCAAAGGTCACATGAATATAAGTTTTTACAGTCTTTTAAATTCTCCTAGAAGTTACACTGGAAATTCCGCAAAGGATTTATTTACAATAAAATGAAACTTTTTGAAATAAGTTCATTGTGCCTTACCTGGTGTTAAATTAATAGTTCTTCAAAGTCCAATATAATTGCTTTAGTGCAACATGAAATCTGTTGGAAGGAGATCAAGCATGTAGCCACATCAGATCAAATCCAGGACTCCAGATAGAGGTGGGGCTAACTTGTCATCCCTTTAAAAGGTGTCTGTTCCTGTTCCTTTCTGGATGCACACGGCCTGAGCCAACCTCACCCCAGGAGTCAGACCTGCCCTTTACTACTGTGCGCCTAGGGCATTTCCTGGCAGTCTGAGAGGCAAACTTTGAAGGAGACTCCACCTCCAGGAGCATCTCCCCTACTGCAGGGGCTGGGGGAGCATCCTCAAGATGACCCATCGGTTCAGTCCAAGGTACACTTACCAAGTTGAGACTGAAATCCAGGGAGAGTCTTTCACTCCTACTTCTAAGAGAGAAAAAGGAAAGGGGGGCTTCTCCATTCGGTACACCATCCCTACAAATAACAGCAGTAGTTCGAGGGCCATTGTTCTTCTCTGCATCAATGGTATTTCTCTTTGGTAGTCACCAATTCTCCCTGGGGGAGGGTCCTGGCCCCCACCCCCCTAATGTCACTGCTGCATGCTGCATCCATGGGAGAGGCTATGGCTCATAGACAGTCACCGCACCATAGCAGAGTGCAGACAGCCTTCTTTCAATACTAGATTTATATTTGTGTACGTTTTCAATGTGTGCTGGGTCCTGCAGAATTTTTGTTAAGCCTTCCAAAAGAAGAGAGGCTTTGTGATAACGATATACAATATCCTCCATCTGCTGAAACATCTCATCAAGGGCTGCTGACTGAACCATTTCTACAGCACAGTTGTAGATGAGCTTTTCTGCAGTCACACTATTGATTTCATCAATGAATCTTTGCTTGTCGGAGAAGAAGCGATTCAACTTTTCTGTAAGTTTTTTTGCATATGGTGACACAGAATTTATACCTCTCATTCAGATTTTTGACAACTTGTTTAAAAGCCGTTGACGGGTTCAGTTTCCCTGATTTGATCTGGGCTTTGGCAAGATGCAAAGATGATGCAAGCAGCTGGGCTGCTTTCATGTACAAGACCAGTTGTTCTACTTGTCCCCAGTCTTTGCTTACCTGGCTTATCTGATCCACCACCACGCTCTCCTGGATCTGATACAGTGACACAGCCCATGTGCACAGCTCAGGGCTCCCTCCCCTGATGGCTGTCAGATCCAGTATGCACTTGGTGAATGTCAACATTGTATTCAGATGGCGCAATGTATCTGTGTGCTCCTTCTCCATGAGAGTTTCTTCTGGAAGTTCTGGAGCCTCGAAAGTGATAAAACCCTCCAAGCTGCGGGGGGATGCCCCATATGGTGCATACTTCAGGCTGGGTGCTGCCTCTGCTCCTGGTGGAGAAGAACCCATATAAATGTCAGGAGGGGAGCCCATGTAGACACGGCCACTAGTGGAGCAGAGAGATCCTCCAGAACTGTTTGATCCAACTGAAGTTGTCCTTGTACGTACGAAGAACCATCTGGGTGCAAGCAGGAGGCATGGTGCTATTGGGAGGAGATCCTACCGTGAACATCACAGCCCTAGAACTGGCCCCGGTTGCTGCAGGAGGTCCCAGAACAACTCCACAGGCCCCTGCAGGAGCTGTATCCATGGGTTGCTCTGTGTTGAGACTGTCTGTACTGCCCTGATACAGCTGCCCACCCAAGGGCATCTTCACTTGTTGATCTGATAATTTCCCAGTACTTACAGATCTGCCAAATGTGGTCTTGCTGTGCTGCTCAGCTACCTGCCTTTCACTTCCTTGGGCTGAGAGAAAATGTGAGAACTCTCATGGGTCACTCACATCTTTAGGTGGCACATCTGTTGGTCCCTGACGAGTAACCAAGGCAAGCAGATTGGAAGATGCTTGGGTTTTAGGAATCTTGGAAGGAGCTGTGGCCTTAGTGGGAGAGCCAATGATTGTTGGTAAAGGAGTTTTAAATAGCCAGTCAGAGCTCCTAGGAGAAGATCCCATGTGCTTGGTGGGGGAGGTCCCAAGGTTAACCGGTCTACTTGACTGCGGTGAGTAGCTATCTCCAGACCCTGCATGGGATGGACACACAGGGTCAGAATGCTGCTTTCGAAGCTTCTGTTTGTTCTGGTAGATGTCGGTGAGTGTAGGAGCACTCTGAAGTCTAGCACCCAACAAAAAAGACTGTGGTGACTGTGACTGTGGTACTGGAGAACCTGAAGAATTTCTACTCCTCGCGTCATGACCCTGCGGCTGTCCGCAACAGCAATGGCCAAGCTGTTCAGGGATAGTGCCAACTAATGGAGAAGAAGAATATGGTCTGGAGGACCCTGTGGACAGCCTACACCCAGCAGTCTGTACTGTGTCTGCAGAGACTGGAGAGCAAGAGCCCATCTTCAGAAAGCCCAGGAGGCTGGTATTAGACCTTCGTACCACTGCAGATCTTGGAGAACCATGGGGATTTGTCCCAGGGCTGGCTGAGGAGAGGTTTTGCTCAATCCTCTGATAATTCCTTAACTGAGTAGGCACTGGAATAGGTGCTGTCTCACTGTGAGGTGATGGGGAAGGCTGACATGGTCCTCCTCCACACACCAAGAACTCGCTTGAAGCTCTTCTGCCAGCAGTTCCCGTTGGCATATCATACGAGTGATCTGATGAAATGTTATGGGGAACCAAAAGAAAGTCATCGGTGTCACAAGAAGAGTTCTTACTACCAGTGCTGGCAAAATCTTTAGACACCTGTAGGTAGTTGGGAGGACCCAAGGGCGGGGAAGATAAGTTGTCCTCCTGAAAGTGCTGCATATCTGGAAGGGATGATGGAGAAGCAAAGCGGCAAGATGGAGAACTACCACAAGAACTGCCAGAAACTGAACCTGTGTAGATGGGTATTGGCACTGGGCAGGATTTTTTAACTGGAACTTGTTCAAGAAAAGGATGACTAAAAAAATGCTTCAAAATCCATTCTGTCCTTCTGATTTCTCTGAAGCAAACCCAAGAGAAGATTAGCCAGATATGGTGATGTTTCTCTGGGGATACTAGGAACCAAACTTCTGTTCTTTTCATAGAACATCCTCAAGTCTTGTGGACTATTGGCCTGAAAAGGGGGCTTTCCAACCAGGCATTGATAGATCACAGTTCCTATGCTCCACAAGTCAGCCTTGGCATCATAGTGTTGAGACATAATAATTTCAGGAGCCATATACAAAGGAGATCCACACAGGGTGGCAGCCATCATGTTACTATGCAGATAACAGGCGAAACCAAAGTCCGCTATTTTGATAGGAATGCCACTGACACTTGATTTTCTGCAACTAGCATAAGAGAGTAAGATGTTCTGGGGCTTGAGATCCCTGTGAATGATTCCTTTACTATGTAGAATTCGCATGGCAGCTGCAATCTGATGCCGAAACACTCTGATAGTGTCTTCACTGAGAGTTCCTTTAGCTTGTAAGTAATCTGCTAAGTCTCCACCATTGCAATACTCCATCACCAGAAAAACAGAGTTGGGCAAATCCTGAACATCATAGAGAGCCACAATATTTTCATGCTGAAGTTCCTTTAAGATCTTAATTTCCTTTCCAAGAAGTATCTGTGATTTTGACAAATTTTTCTTATTAATGCTTTTTATAGCTACTTCCCAATCAGTTTTCTTGGGATGCCGGCCTTTGAAGACCACGGAGAAGGCTCCGTGCCCTACGAGGTCCTTCTTGCTGTACTCGAAGTCCTCCACCACCTCCATGCTGGGCGGGGTGGGGGGGGGGGGGGGGGGGGGGGGGGTGTTGGCATGAAGCCCGGTGGGGGTGCGGGCGGGAGGCTGGTCAGCCCCACAGGGCCCCCAGGCCCAGCCGCGGCGTCTCCCTGGCCGGCCAGGCGGCGGGGGCGCTCATGCCTCCCTCGGAGCCCCAACGAGCGCGGGTGGGCCTGGGCGGCGGCGGCGAGAGAGCTGCGGCCCAGGCAGAGGGAGCAGGACTCATGGCGACTGGGACTCAGCCAGGCCTCGGGGCCGCCCACCGCTGCTCCACATGGTCTGGCCGCGCCCGTCCCCTCCTCCCCTCCCTGACCTTCAGCTGTCACCGAGAGCCGCCCCCCCCACTACTCGCGCCCCCGGGGCAGGGCGCTGGCCGCGCTCTCGCCATTCCTCGCCCAGGCCCCCATCCCGGCTCCCACGCCTTCCTTTCCCGTCCGAGGGGAGCTGAGACAACTCCCCGGCTCCGGTCAACGCGCCACGGCACCAGCCTCCGCGCCCCATTCGGGGAACACCGTGCTCAGTCCGCGACTGCGCCGACTGCCTCTGACATTATTTTAATGCAATCAATTCTAAAGTTAACAATTCTGACACAAACTAAATATTGTAAGAATAAGAATGAGACTGACTGCACCTGTAATTTCATTAACATAAATGTAACTCCCTGTACCTTATCTTCTCAGCAAGTTATTGGTTAGAGTTGCCTTGAACACTGAGAAAAAAATGTTTTGCCCAGGTTCACGTGGAGTGGCTGGATCAGAGACAAGAACTGGATCCAAGTCTTTCTGCTCCTAAAGCTTGCTCTCTAGCCAATTTTGCCTTGCTGCCTTTTGGGCATCAGATTTATTTCAAATTACAATGTATCATTTCTTTGAGTTAGGTCTTAGAAGGAGGACAAAAGTAAAAATTAACCTTCAAACATTCAAGTAGATACAGTGCCCCAATGTATGCTCATTAGATTTTTATTACAGCTGTTATGATAGCATGAGACACGTGGAGTGGGCGATATGTATTGGGCCCACAGTCAGGAAAATCCAGCTTCAAGTTCTGACTCTGACACACACTGATTCTGTGACCGGGCAAGTCACTTCTCATTGCAACACTCCAGTCAGCTAGCTCTCTAAGAATTTAAGTTGCAAAATAATTGCTGGTCTGCATGGGTGAAGGGAGCTTCCTTATCTAAGAGTTGTCTAAACCAATGAAGTCATAGGTCTAGACCAAAACAAAATGAAATATACTAGCATAGAATTATTTTAACATACCTTATTGTCATTTGCACCATACAACAAAGACAGATAGTATAAGTATTTTTATCCCTAATATATAGTCCAGGAAATAGAGACTCATACACATTTAAATTACTTCCACAAAGTTAAATAAATAGAACTATTAGAGTCAAAAAAAGGCAACTCTTGATTCATTATTCAGTATTCTTTTCACTATATTCATTTAATATTTGAAAAATCAGTATCTGCTGCCATTCACCATACATTCTTATGAGCCTAAAAGATCTCTACCATCCTCACTGCCCTCATTCTACTTGCTATAGTTCATTCTGATTAAAAAATAATGAATCTACAATCCTTTAGTTGTTTTATAACAAGAAATTCTGAATATAAGTATTCTTTAGAACAATATGCCATACTAACCTACTTCTCCTTGGAGTTCTTGACCCATTTGTATTGTTTTTCCTCCTTTTAACTTGCATTTAAGTTGTTTTGGTTCATCAGGCACTGGTCTGAAATTAAGTTCATAAATTATAAACTTTCCGTAAATCATTAATTAAAGGAAACTTTTACAGAAATTTACATTGCCCTATCAAAGGTATCAGGCAGCTAGGTGGCACAGTTAATAGAGCTGATGGAGTACCTGGGTGCCTGTGCTTGGATCCCAATTCTAAAAGCACATGTCTCTCTAAAAATCATGTTTCTCTCTAAAAATCATGGTTCTCCCTAGCCTGTCCCTGGCAGTTTCTCCCCAGCCTGAGGATAGGTTGTCCTAGCAAAACCTTTATGTCTCTTCTTGATATAGCAGCCAGCTGCACCTACAGAATTTATTAGTTTGAACCAACTGGGTACTGGTGGGACTAGCTGTATACTGAGTAATAAAGATATTTACTACTCATTGACCAATCATATGTATCCTAGACTTAAATATGATGTATACTCCCTTACATTTATCTAGTCTAACAAGACATTGATGGGAGCAGCCTGGGTGTTTCTCAGGCAGCCCTGAATGTTAGTTGACTTAGTGATGTTTCAGACCTAAAACCACACCTCCCTGTTAGCACCCCTCTGGGCTATTTCTCAATGAACTCTGGGTAAAATACCTGAGCAGTAGTTACCAAAAGTGCATGTTTCCTTAACCACTCCCTAATACCACTCTAAATCACCTTACTAGTATATTTGGCTCATGTTTTACTAAGCAATATACCATATAAACTTTACCTGTACCCCATTCAAATCACAGGTTCCCTAAGAACTCTTGCCCACTGAAAACGTAGCAATAAATCATTAACACCTTGACTTTTAAGAATGCTTGAGGGGGAAGGGAGCCCCATAATTTGCATCTCCGTTTTCCAACCCTCATCAGAGTGTCAGCCCTCGAGTCCGGAAAATTCACCTTCCACCCCCTATTTGCCTGAGTCCCTCATCTGTAAAACGAGCTGGACAACGAAATAGCAAAGCACTCTGGTATCTTCGCCAAGAAAAGCTCAAACACAGTCCCGAAGACTTGGATGCAACTGAAAAATGGACCCAACAACGATAAATCAATGCTATCTCCCAGCCAACTCCAACAAGCGCAACATGGGTATAGCCCTAAGCTGTAAGCAGACAGGCTGTCTAGAACACTTACAAGGACCCAAAACTCATCATCACCATAGGTTTACTTTGTACTAGTACAGGCTGGACTCCAATTGTCACCCCGCACATGTACACAACTGCTCCTTATGTCTGCCTTGGAATCATCAGCTCCCTTCAAGCTCAAACAAGATGCTGCCTCCTAGAAGAAGCCTACCCTGATGCCTGTGGTTGTTAAGGGACCTATCTCTATCCAAATAATCAAAATCATATTTACTTATCTGCATAGTATATTCTCCCAATAGAATTTAAGTTCCTTGTGGCATAGGTAATTTTTTTGTTTATCTGTCCCTATATTCCAGTGCTTTGCAAAAAAGTGTTTTGATTTCATAAATGTTTGTTCACCTCAATTGAATAAATTCCCTTAATCCTGAATGTCAAATTTGGAATGGGCTACACAGGCCAACTAGTTCAAGCTATGCCTGAACAAGGATCTAATCTCTATGAAATATCTAACAAATGATTATCCAGCTTCCACTTGAAGACTTACTGTGAAGAGAAACCTCAGTTCTTGTGAGGCAGCCTACCATACTTTTAGATAGCTCTAAATATTAGAATTTTTTTCTTTCCTCAAATCTAAATTCGATGCTTTGAAACTTCTACCCAGTGCTTTTAACTTTACTCTCTAGAACTAAGTAGAACAAGTTACTCTTTTATGCTGACAGTTGTCAAGGGCTTGAATATGATGGGGGTGCTTGGACCCCAATTCTAAAATCACATTTCTCCCTAGTCTCAAAGCACTGTCCCAGGCAGTTTCTCCCCAGCCCAAGGACAGCCTGCCCCAGCAAAAAATGTTATGCCCTTTCTGGATACAGTAGCCAGCTGCACTTATAGAATTTATTAGTTGGAACCAGCTATGTACTGGCTGAACTGGCTGTATACTGAGTCATAACAACATTTGCTACTCACTGACCATAGACGTAGACATACATATTCTCTCTTACATTTATCTTGTCTAACAAGACTTTGATGACAGCATCCTGGTAATTCCTTCATCAGTCCTGACTGTTAGTTGACTTAGTGATGTTTCAAGTCTAAAACCACACCTTTGTAGGTGCCCATGGGCTATTTCCCAATGAATTCTGGGAAAACTATCTGCGCAGTAGATACCAAAAGTGCATGTTCCTTTAAGAACTGACCACTCCTTAACCACTCCCTAATCCCTGTCCTGAATCACCCAGTCAGTTGACTTGGCACATGTTACAGTATAGACTATACTCTATAAACTTTACCTGTACCCCATTCAAATCACCTTCACCTCAAGAATGCTTGAGTCCACAAGTTCTTTTCCAGACAGCCCAATGAAGCGAACTCCAGTCTTGAGATTCGTCTATCTTTTCTGACCCTCAAATAGAGATGTCCTATGTACCCCACCTAAGTTTTCCCTTAACAAGGTTAAACACCAGTTATTTCAACTAATTCTCACTTGAAAGTAAACTTACTGAGAGCACTGTCGTGGTGTTACATTCTCTGAACTTAATGTACTACCTCATACTTATGCTAAGTGTTAAAAAATACTGACATACACTGAACTGAATATAGCATAAACTGAAGGCCCTTCACTTCCTGATCATTTTCCTCTGGATGCTCTTGAACTCAATAGCATTTTTTCTAATCGTTTCTATCCAGAATTGAACTTTAGATGTGGTCTGAACAAAAACGAAGTATAGTGGAACTCTTAACATTCTTCAACTCATACGTACACATAACAAAGTCCATTATTTCATTAGCTTTCTTGTCTTCCTTGTCACACTGACTCACACTGAGCTTGCAGTCCAGTAACATTTAACACTTCATGGAAACGAAAATAGCACCAGAGTGTACAACCTGTGATCTTTCACTGTCATAACACAAATGGTTACCACTTTCTCTAGTCATCTATGTGCCTGGTATCTTTTATGATACTTCTTACATACAAATCAACATGGTAAATACGGCTGATTATGCTCATGGTTTTTCTTTCCATTGCCCTTTGAAACTGATATTATAGTGTTCAAGACTTAAAGGTATTTATAAACATGACTTAGAAGAATAAGAGGTGGGTAGAAGCTTAGGCTGCTCTTGTAATGCCTCAAACTAGAAAGTTATTTTGAGCTCATATTCTCTTCTCCATTTTGACTTTCTAAAGGGATAATGGAGAACTGCTCCTCACTCCTCATAGCTGCCTTTGGGTCTGATTTTGACTACCCAACAGACATATTCTGACTTTTATTTTTTTATTTAATGTTTTATTTATTTTTATTTGTCTTTTTTAAAATTAATTTATTTTATATTTATTGCTTATTATTTATTTTTAATAGTACTTCATTTATTTATTATAATGTTTATTGTATTTATTGACGTTTTTTGCCACAATATTCTGTACACTTTTATTTTGGCTCATCTTCTGTGATTCTCACCTTCAGTGTTGACATAAGACCAACAAGCGGCCCCCCCAAGAAGGTGGGGACAACCACTCCTAAGGAGAATGTCGTCATTGCTGATATTGCCAATGGACAGACTCCATTCAGCTACCATTGATATTGGCAGGCTGTCCCACTGATCATGAGGGAAATCTGTTTAAGGACATGGCTGAGAAAGAAGGAAGAAACACTGGTACTACCACAGATAAAGATGATCAGTTCTGGGACAAAGACACTCAAGACAACTATGCTGAAGACAGTGAAGCAGTCATGTTATCCAAGATTAGAAGTCTCCTTTGCCACATGACATTCCTGTATTCACCAATTTTCTGGCCATACAACAGGATTTCTCACAAGGACTGTGAGAGACGACAGAAGAACGAAATGGCTGCCATTGACTGCCTAGTATTAGTACCCTCTTTTACTACATCACATTCCTGACTCTGATCAACTGAGTATTCTAATGAACAAATAAATTTTCTTTTGTCTCATGGCTAGCCAATACACACTTCCTGCTCTCTAATTCTGGAAATTCAGAGTTGCTGTTTACACTGTAAAAATGACCACCTATATTACATCTCCCAAAATTCTCCTCTTCTATATAGCTCAATCCTATCTTCAATACTAGAACAGCCTGTTGGTTGGTATCCCTCAGCTGGACTTTCCTAAAGCACAGGTGTAACCTTCATTAAACTGCAGTGGCTCCCTATTTCCTCCAGGATAAACTATAAAACTCTCTGTTAGGCTTTTAAAGACCTGCATAATCCTACTTTTCCAGTACTGTTACACCTTACTGTCCTCCATGTACTATCCAAGCCAGTGACACTGATATCCTTGCTGTCCCTTGAACACAACACTCCACCTTCTGGACTCCATGTTGTCTCTGATGAAGAGGTGGTCTTACTCCTAACCAAGGCTAACCTTTACCTGCTCAAGCGCTCTCATTCCATCTCATCTCCTCCAACAGATTGTCCCTTTCTGTCATTGCTACTTTACCACTAATTTTCAATTACTTCTTGGTTACTGGCTCCTTCTTTATTGCCTACAAATCTTACAATTAAGCTATTCTCTTAATGCCTCCAAGCTTTGGAGCTTTGCCTCAAAACCCTCATCTGATCCTTCCAGCCCCACTCTCATTCTATACCTCTTCTTTCTTTTGTGACTAAATTCTCTGAAAAGGTCATCTACAAAATGTACCTCCACTTTCTCTCCCACTCTTTTTATTATCTATCTCCTGAACTTATCATTCCACCAAAATTGCCATCCTCAAAGTTACCAATGATTCTGTAGGTAACAAATCCAATGGCCTCTTCTCAATCCTTATTTTCTTCAATCTCTGTGCAGATACACAAACTGTTGACTACCATATTCTCCTTGATTCTCTCTTCTCTCTAAGATTTCTGGGCACCAATCTCTCCTAGTTCTACTATCTGACTACTTCTCAGTCACCTTTGCTGGATCCTCATCCTAATGCTTAGCAAGGGTGTTGGCACACAGCAGGTGCTAAACAAATGTTTATTGACTGATAGATCACAGCTGCTAACTGTTGGTGTCCCTCAGCGTTTTGTCCTAGGCCTTCATCTCTTTTTCCTCTATATTACTTCACTTGGTTGACTTCATCAGCTCCCATAGATTTAATTACCATCTCTACACTGATGATTCTCAAATCTACTTATCATATCCCAAACTATCTACTGGCCTCTAATCTAACATCACTACTGCCTTTCAGAAATCTCAAACTAGATGTCCAATAAATATCTTAAATTCAACCTTTAGATCCTTTAGAATAGGATTGCTTTTTTTTCCCCTTTCTTTGAATCAAAAGTGTTTAGCACAATGCCTGACATATCAGGCTAGTTGACTGAATGACTCATTTCTCTTGAAGCTATCAACCACTACCACCTTCTATGATACTTCCTCCTCTTCCTTCCATCTCTCATGCTCCTCCCTAAATAAAACACAACCAAACCAACAATTAGATTTATTCTTTGTTTCCCTATTACCATTTCCAGATGCCTGTTCTACAACCATCACTTCTACTGTAATACCCTAACTTATCTTCTTGCCTGACATGCCTTGTATTTCTAATCCATTCTTCAAAGGCCAAAATAATCATCCTACGGCAAAAGTCTGACCATATCAGTTCCTGTCGCAAATATATGACTTCTCAGTAATGTCTCTGAGATGAAATACAAACTCCTTAGATTTGCATTTACAACTTTTTAAAAGCTGGCTCCAAATCCAGGATTATTTCACATTACTCCCGTTCATGCAATCTATTTTTTAGCTTAACTGAATTATATCCTCTTCCCTGAACTCAAAAACCCATTCCAACATTCATATATTCACATATTTCCCATCTCCACATCAGCTTAAGTACCTAGAATATAATCCTTCCTTCCTCCACCTCTAAAAATTCCCTCTTCATGCAGGATGCTACCTCCTTTACGTATCAAAATCTGTTTCCTTTTTTCTCAAAAACATTTACAAACCCAATTCTAAAAATTAAGCCACTGAATTCCATGGCAACTGATAAATTTTTTCTACCATATACATTCTAAATATATTTTATTTCAAATAGTATATATTAAATTAAGAAATAAAATTTTTAACATTTTTTAAATAAATGCTAATTTAAAAATATTTGAAAAATGGATAAACCCACAGACCTTACAGTAAATGCACTCTCCAATGACACATGATCATCTTGAAATGAAACCTGGCAGTATCTCATATCTTTCACAGATGTTGGTACTTGTACATCAGGTAGCAAACCCTGTAGCAAGTGTTCCTTATTAATCTCAGGTGTCCAATTAACCTAGTAGAGAAAAATGCACATCTGTGTGGATTATGTTGAAAGACAGACTCATATGCATGCACAAACCATTAGAAACTGGTATATTCCTGGAAATACAACTTAAGCAAAACTCAGAGGGAGAAAACCTAGATATGTAGTACAGGGGAAATAACCGAACTTTCTGTGAGAAAAACTATTAAACCATTAAGTTCAGGAATTGTAGGAAATCCTTTCACTAGTCTTTGAATAACTGGTGTCTCATATAGTATTGTACATATAGTAAGTACTTAACAAATGTTTCCTTGCACTGAAAGGCAATTCTAACTATGCCACCCCAAACCAATAAAAATCTATAAGGGATATTTTCCTCATCTTTAAAAGTACTAGATACTTAGGGTGGATTGCTGCAAGGCTATGAGGTGACATAATTTATATAAAGTACTGAGTAGCAAACCACTGAAAATGGTAGATGCCTATTGACTGGGGAGGGGTTATATTAATGGTAGGACTTGAATATAATAGAATATTACTACCCTGAAAGAAACAATGAGTACGAAAAACATAACCAGTTTGAAACGAACTGATGCAAAGTGAAATAAGCAAAATCAGGAAAATTACATACACTATGACTATAATGTAAATAGAAAAAAACATATTATGACCAAACCTAGCCTAAAGAAGAGATGAAAAAAATAAATAAGATGAAAAAATACCTTATTTCTTTACAGAGGCAGGGGACTGTGGTTATAAATACTGAAATATTGACAAAATCACATGATGTGCTGATTAGTTTTGTTTTTCTGCTTTTAAAAAAAATTATGGTTTTAAGGATTATAAAATTGGAAATGAAGGTGACACGCAAAAACAAAAATAAATAATTATTTCATGAAGTGGGGAAATGCTAAGTACTCATTGACAGATTAGGAATGGGGGTGACCAGTAAACACCAAACTACTCTTTACTACTCTCTGGAAAATGACTTTGTAGTTTCTTCACTATTCCTGTCCTATAAAGTATCATCAATTCCCAGAGTAATCAATGAAATATCTTCTAGGGATGCCTGCTTCTATTCTGTATTGTATTAATCTAGTATGTCTACATCCCTCATGTACTCTGGATACAAAGATACTATTAAAAAAGAGAGCTGAATAAATGACTAAGAAGAAAATTTAATTATGTTCAGAAAAATGTCTTAAGTCACTGGTATCCTAAACTGAAGTATGCATAAACATGCTCAAATGAACAAAAACATCCAAGGTAATAGGATTAAAAAAATTTAGGTTATACTGGTCAAAAATGAGTTTCTTTTGGAGTTGAAAGAAATTTAAAACATGTTCAAGATACAAAGGCAGATCTTTGCTACCCTAAATATTTAGGAAAAAGGTGGTATGAAATTGATTTCTACAACTATACTTTTCTCAGAAACATTCAGGCAACATACTATCATCACTGAGGATATATTTTAAACAAATCAGATTTTTTGAAGAGATTTCTTGTAACCTATTTACCAGCTCCCTTTTTTTCAACTTCTTACAAGTCACAGGTCCAAAATATAAGAAATTCAATCAACTCCTTGTCTGTGGTAATACAGTTACCTGGGTATTGCTATAATAACAATTCCCTTGCTTTTCTTCTTGGTATTTTTTCCCATCTAAGTGTGGCTCTCATGATCTGAGCCAGGCTCTACAAACCCGAGACACCACTACTGATTAGCATGAGAATTTTGACCCTCGAGTTTCTTAGCATCTAGTCATCATCACTCTCTCTTCACTCAAACCACACACCTATCCAATCTCAGGAGTTTACCATACTGATGCTGAACTAAGGGTGATCACCAAATTGGTTTCAGCTGGCCCTACTAGAGCTCAAGTAATCCACCAGCTTTGCCATCCATCCCAGGTTTAAACTGACAAGAGGCAAAATACAAACATTTTTGTTAAATGTATCAAATTACAATTTGAGTAAGGATTTTTGGCAAAGTATATAACAGAACAGACTAATGACAAAATTTATCAATGTTTTTTTTTCAAATTTATATATAAAGTTACTACATTTGAACTGGAATTGGATTTGGTACCAATTTTGTTCCTAATAACAATAGTATATCTCAAGTGTTTACAATAAAATAACTTTTTTGTGATAACTTTATCCTGAAACTCACCTTAATTTTTTCAGCTAAAGCAGATGTTATAATAATTTCTCTTTCTCCTTCATCATACATTTGGAAGATAAGATTATGCATGACATCTCCAGCTATCCAGGTAATCTCATCCTGGTGTTTGATCTGAATTGCCTTCTGTCCTTCTACACTGAATATCTGCAGTTTTGCAACATGGCTACTGGGGAGCAATTTAATAGTCTTTTCTACAGCTGGCACATCTTTACAACTCTAGTAGGAAAAAAATTATAATAAAGTTATAAATAAATTATAACAAAATTATAATTATATTATTATGTAACATATACAATTATATTATAATTAAGTTGTAACAACTAAAAGAAGAAACTTGAGAAGGTGCCTCTCCTTTTGTTTTTCGCAGAGGTAGAGGACTATGGATGAGGAACTCTCTATATATTGCCATCCTTTTTTTGTATGTTGCTTGGTTTTGTTTTGCTGGAATTATTTGGGTGATGAAAAGTCAAAGTATTAATAATTCACTTGGAAAATAAATATTTTCTTCATCAGCATTATAAATCACATGAATAATATTTTACAATTTTCTTTTATTACTTCAAAATTTTTTATTGTTTTACATTTTGCATTTAACCAATATCAAAATGTCACATTTCCATACACAAAGCAGAACAGGAAAAGAGCATCATATATAAAATGTAAACCTCCACTATGCCTAACTTCCTTTAAAAAAAACTTTAATAAATTCAACATGTAACTTTCAAATCTACCCTGCTAATCTGTGCTTTCCTTAGTTCTTCTCTGTGCATTTAAAAAAAAATGGTTCACTAACCATCTTGAATTTTTTTGTTTTACATTTCAAAGCACTTTATCTCATTTGACTGCATAAACTTCTAAAATAACTGCAGTGCCTTCAAATGCCACCCCAAAGAAGTCTAAACTTATCAACTGAGCTTTACTGGGATTTTCATATCTAACTCTTCACCCTAAAATCCCAACCTCATAGTCCATTGTTGTCCCTGGAGCCCATGTTCTTAACCGGGAGTCAGGAAATTTGTTTCTTCAAATATTTCGATAACTATCTTAATATAAATAATTTTCTTTATAACCTAATATGTATTTAATTTTTTAAATTTAAAATGCAATTCTGAGGAAGAGTCCAGAGGCTTCCCCAAACTGCCCAAGGAGTACAACATACACAAGAGGTTAAGAACCTAAAGGAACTTGCTACCTAGATAAAATGATCTACTGGTTGCATCTAAATAAACTTCTGATTACTATCATACTTCTACCCTCAGTAATTGTGTTTATAAAATTCCTTTCCAGTTCCAGTTCCCCCTGCTCCTTTTCTGTTTGTCCAAACCTTTCTATAATAGTATTGTACCTCAAGACCTGGAACAGTGCTCTGCATATAGGGGGTCATCGATAAATCAAGAATAACCATTACCAAAAAGAAAAGTAACTAAAAAGTGAAAAGATTTGTTATTTAATTGTTTGTTATTTAATTACAGATACCATTATCATTCCCAATTATGCCTTGCTGGGGGAGTAGGGAAAAATTTTCATAAAATCACATTTTGAAATAGAATGAGATCTTAAAAATAATTGCAAACAACCCTTGCATTTTATAATTGAAATAACCAAGGCTCACAGAGATTAAAAAGATATGCCACCCAAGTAGTAGGAGTAACAGAAAAATGAATGACAGGATTAGAACCTAGGCTCTCTAATCTTCAATCCTACAGTACAGGATGCTAGATCTGAATTCCTTCTAGAAATTCAAGAACATATGGGCTAAAACCAACCTCTGGCACTTTCTACCTGGATGACTGAGCAGGTAACTTAACCAGCTAGTAGAGAGGCATTTTCCTTACAGGAAATGGGTATGGTGAATTTACTTCAATTTTCATCCCACATGGTACTGACCTTGTCCAAAAAAGGTAGCACTGAGCTTATCCCCTGAGCTCAGCACTACCTTTTTTGGACATGCACAATACCATGTTTCACTTGCTATTTATATTTAATACAAGGGTTTCTTTTTCTTTTCTTTACCCAATAGAGGTGGGGGGGTGGGTGGGAGCAACAAAGGGGTGAGTAGAAAGGAGAGAAAATATAGTTCTGTTAACTGAAAAAACAAAATGAAATTAATTTTTTTTAAAAACTTTGTAAACTTAAAGCAGTATACAAACTGAAAGTTATTATTATTATATACTACAATTCAATTTCTTGTAATGGGACAGGGATAGAACTGAATTAAATTCAACATAACCATTTATTAAACACCTACTTTGTGCAAGGTATTGTGGGATAGAAAGATGACTGAGATGTATTCTTTATTAAAGGAGTTTAAAATCTAATTGTAGAGCTGATAAATATTAAAAACAGAATACAAATGCATAGGAAGGAGAAACAGTGATAGGGGAGAGAAGAGATCACTTACTTCTGGCTTAATAGTTACTTTATTAACAAGTAAATCAATCACTAAGTATTTATTAAGTGACTACTGTGTGTCAGGTATTATGCTAAGTGCTGGGGATACAAAGACGAAAACAGAAGTCACTGGCTTCATAGAGTTTTTGTAAAGGAATAGAAAACATATCAAAAAATTATAAACAAAGATACATTCAAAATTCAAAGTAATCCTGGAGAAGATACTAGTAGGTGAGATGATCAAGAAAAGGCTCTTGCAGACCAGGATTGCTTCTGAGCTTAGTACTGAAGGAAACCCGAGAAGGAAAGCAGGAAAGCATTCAAGAAATGAGGAAGAGAGTGCAAAGGCACAGAAAAAGGAGGGGGAGAGGGAATAAAAACATTTGTGAAGTGCTTACTATATGCCAAGCATTATTTAAGCACTTTACAAATATTAACTCAATCGATACTCATGACAACCCTGCAAGGTGTGTGCAATTAAGTTCCCCATTTTAAGTTGGCAGACAGAAGTGAAGTAATTTGACTAGGGTCACTTAGCTAGTAAGTGTCTGGGGCCACATTTGAACTCAGGTCTCCAGGATTCCAACCTAGCATTCTGTCCACTACATCACTTAGCTGCCTCTTAAGGGGAAGATTAAGTATCAGAGGTTAAGTATGACTGTACCATAGAGTGTGTGAAGGAAAATAATGAATAACCAGACTGGAAAGGTAGAGTCTTAGGCTATAAAGGGCTTTAAATTGAAAACAGTTTATATTTAAACCTAGTGGTAAAACAGGGTTATTGTAATTAATGCCATCTATAGGCTGGGGTGGGTGTGAGTGTAGGGTATCGATGTGACACAGTCAAATCTGTTCTTTTAGGAAAATCATTTTGGTGGCCAGATAAAGGACAGATAGGGGTAGGAAAAGATTTTGAGGTAGGATGACCAATTAGGAGGCTACTGCAATAATGAAAAGAAAATATGAAGAGGATCTGAACTAGGGTGGCAGCTCACTGAAAAGAAAAGGAGATAGGGAATGTTGTAGAATAACATATTTAAGAGGATGACATCCAGGAACCTAGTGTGGAAGTATGTTAAAAACTTCTTTTTTTAGCTTCTCTAGAAACTAAAATTAACAAATTATGTTTCTTCGGTCTAAAACTATTTCCAGAATTTTCCCCTCAGAAAAGTAGATAGAAGAAAATTTAAGGTCTTTCTTAGGTCTTAACTTAAGGTCTTTAATCAGTTTAAGAATAAACAAATTTAACATTTATATAGATAAAATGTTATGGTCTTTCTTAGAGAAACTGATTAAAGAATAACCAAATTAAATATTTACATAGATAAAATCACTGCTTACATGATAACTGGAGCTGACTGAAGCCATGACACATTTCTCAACCAAGAAAAATATCTCAGGAAGGTCAGCCAATAAGCATTTATCAAATGTCTACTATATGCCAAAAGACACAAAGAAAGGCAAAAGTCAGTACTTGTCCTCAAGGAACTCATAACGTAATCACTTTGATTACTCTCAGAATGAGGTGAGTGGTCCAGGAGAAAATGAGATTGTTACCCAACTATTCCAACAGTAATCCAAACTGTATTCTTATGTATTGTTATCTCTTTTTTCTGAATCAAAATTTCTATTACTGGAAACTATCTTGGGGCAGTCACGTCTGAGTACAAGGGAGAACTGTCACCTTAGGCATCTCTTGAAGCCAGAAATTCTCGATTGATAGTTAAGTTAGCATTAAGTTAAATTATTTCTGATAAACAAGTCTAAAAATTCAGAGTCAGCATTAGTATTATTTTTCTTTGATATCAAGTTAATTGGACATATTGTGATAGGTCAATAAAAGGAAATTTCAGAAGAGGGATGATGAAATTTAGGGGGAAATAATAAAAATAATAATAATAGCTAATATTTACATAGTGCCTGTGTGCCAGACACTATACTACATTTTAGATATATTATCTCATTGGTTCCTGGAATCACTCCTATGAGGTGCTATTACTACCTTCTTCTTATTGAGAGGATCTTATTGGCTTAAGAGTGATTATCAATAGTAACTGTTGCTATTTCCCTCCCAGTCTGATGCAGTTATTTTTCTTTGCCTCATTGAAGGGGCCATCCCCTGGCTACTTCTTAAACAGACCTATTTACTGAATGGGCATTACCTCACCCTAAGTGAATACCTGCAAAGATCTAAAGGGCCCAAGGTCTCCCAGTACATCTTGGGCCATCTCCAGTCATCCTGATGAATATCTGGTCACCAGATTCAGAAGGCTCTAGAGGAGAAGGGAGGCTGGTGACCTGCAGAGCCCTCCCTCGCTCAAAAGAAAGTCAAGTGCAAGTCATGTCATTATTTCTCTGATGGCAAGGACTTTTTCAGCAATGAAGGACGAATACAACAACAAAACTGACTGGAAACTAAGTCAGAGGTTAAGTGAGGCCTAAGATGACAGAGCTGGTAAGTAACTTAGGGAGACTGGAACACAGGTCTTCCAAAGGGGAGGTTCAGAAAAGAAGACAGTAAGGTCAGTTTTCAACATATTGAGACTGAGCTGTCTTTGGAACAGTTTGAAATGACCCAAAGCTGGTGATACACAGATCTTGAAGTAACATCCACAGAAATGAGACTTGAACCTCAGAAGCTAATGTCACCAAGAAAAAGATCATAGGAAGACAAGAGGACCCCAAAACAGATACCTAGGGTACACCCACATTTAGGTGCTGTGATATAAATGAAAATCCAGACAAGGAGACTGAAGAGTAATCAGCAAAATCTTTCAAGCAAAAGAAAATGGCACGGATACTTCCAGAAGAGACCGCATTCAACAAGATAAGGTGGTCAGCAATGTCAAATGTTGCAGAGACAAGAAGGATGAGACTGAAAGGTCATTGTATTTGTCAAATTAAAAGAGCATTGATAATTTTAGAGAAGGCAGTTTCAATAGAATGAGGTCAGAAGCCAGAGTGAAAACAGTTTACAAGAGTGAGAAGAGAAGATAGCAGTTTCACTCAGGAGGGTATAGACAGAACAAATGATAACTACTAGCAATAGTAGGATCTGAATCATTTTTCAGTTGTGTTTTAACTATCCATGCAAAGATACAGAGTAGGTTGCCATTTCCTTCTCCAGCTCATTTCAAATAGGGTTGGGGGACTTGCCCAGGGCCACATAGCTAGCAAGTGTCTGAGAGCAGATCCGAACTAAGGAAGTCTTCCAGACTCCAGGCTTAGGACTCCCAACAGTGGGATCTTGTGAGGGATTTTTGAAGGATGGAAAAGATCTCAGGGTGTTTATCAGCAATGAAGGAACCAGCAAATAGGGAAAGATTAAAAGTTGGATGGAGGTGGAAAGTTACATTGGAGGGAAGATAGGTACAGCAGGAATAAATATAAAAAGATAGGAGTAGATGGGATCAAGGGTACATGTATAGGGTATAGCTTTGTTTAAGATAAAAACTACTATATTCATAAGACATTGGAGTAAGGGAGGAAGCACTAGGGAGATGGCATCAGGCGAATGTGAGATGAAGAAGGAGGAGAAATGAGAGCCAACATTGAATAGCCTTAATTTTTTCAATAAAATATGAAGCAAAAGTCCTCAATTGAGAGGGCTGGGGGAGGAAGCACTGGTGGAAGCATAAGGAGAAAAAAGAATATTTAGAACAGATTAATAGTGAATAGAAAAACAGCAATTAGGGAAGAAAAAATTATATTTTAATATCAATAATAGTAAACCACATTCAACTCCCACATCAATGCTATTTTGGACATAACTCAAGACATTTCTGTTATCAGTATTTCTGTTATCAGTATAGGCACTGCTTTTTGAGCAACTGCTGATAAACATCTACATACTTATAAAAAACTGTACATCAAATATGTAAACTGCAGAAATCCAACACGTTAATAACAAGGTAAACATAGTGGACTGGGGAAACCTTAATAGTAGGGAAATGTAAATTGGTAATTTCAATATGAATAAGTTACTATCTTTGCTTTTTCTTACATTGTACATTAAATATGTCAACACATACTGGAAGGAAACATGAGAAGAGACAATGATACAAGACTCTAAGCCATGGCTTTACCAAGGACCAGGGACAATTCATCTAATTTTCATTATGATCATCCAATGATCATGTTTTTATCACTATGCTCCATTAAAGCAAATTACAATCCTCCTATAACCTTGTAGAGACACTTTAAGTGCTGCAGTATACCAAAAGCTTTCTCCTTGGTAAACATGGTAAGGATCATTCAAAATTTAACTAGTTCCCATACGATGCCTATAGTATTGAGAACATAAAAGCTATTACAGATGCTTGATGGATTTGCTTCTTGTGCTCTTCTGTTAGGAATTCTGAGTTTCCTTACCTATACAAAATTTGCAGCAGGAAGGAGGGGAGAATGGAAGGGAGAATAAGAAACAACAATGATCCCAATTTCCCTTTAATTCTAACATTCTATGATTCTATTTGTAGTAGAATCACTAGTGTACAGCTTTTATGCTTATTTTCCCTTCTCAGACTTTAGACAACTAAGTAAGATAAAAATAAAACTTTAAATATCAGTACTGGCCAAAAAATTTGGTGGACCTTTTAGTATGATACAAGTGATTATATGAGACTTTTAAAATAAACAGTTAATACTGAACTATCCTTACCATTTCTTTTTTCAATTATAGCTGATAGTCAAGAATTAAATAAAACTTTTAATGAAAAATTCCAGGCTTACTTTAAAGAAAAAAGTAGAACTGCTAAACATATCTTTCAGATTTCCTAGTTATGGCAAAACAGAATGTAGAGACAACCTAAATGCATGAGCCTTCCCAGAAATGTTAAAGAGTCACTAAAAAAAAGACTGACAAAGAAACTGAATTCCAGGATAAAATCAAAAACCATGGCAAGGCTTCACAGCCTATATTGTATCAAGATCTGACTGTAAAGTTGTGGTATATGACTGTGATGGAATACTATTTCAGTATACGATAAACAGGAGCGTCTCAGAAAAACCTGGAAAAACCTATGTGAACTGATGCGAAGAGAAGTGAGCAGAACAAGGAAAATATTGTGCAAAGTAATAGCAATGTTGCATGATGATCAACTGTAAATGATTTAGCTATTCTCAGCAAGACAATGATCCAAGACAATCCCAAAGGACTTATGATGAAAAAATGCTATCCACTTCTAAGAAATAATTAATGGAGTCTGAATGTAAATCAAAGCCTATTTTTTTAACTTTATTTTTTTGGGGATTTTTTTGGTCTGTCTTTTCTTTTGCAACATGCTAATATAGAAACATGTTTTGCATGACTGCATATGCATAATCTATAACAAACTGCCTACCTTTCTCAAGGAAGGGGAAGAAGAGAGAGGGAGAAATTTGGAACTCAAAACTTTTTAAAATAAATGTTTAAAATTGTTTTCACATGTAATTAAAAAAATAAAATGTAAACTTTTTTAAAAGATTTGATTGTAAATTTATCAACATCTATACTAAATATTAATACTGAATCTAAGTGGCTACACTAGGGCTTAAACAATCAACAATGATAGTGAAATTCTCTAGACTACCTGCTTGCTGATCACAGCTGAAAACAGGAAAGCAAAGGAGGGGGATATATATAGTAAAGTCATGTTCTCTCAAAATGACTCAAATTATAACAGCTATTCTTATTTTAGTAGAACAGTTGCTTTCTAGAGAAAAACATACAAACAGACATATACGGCCAGACAATAACACGTATGACTTTGTTATATCATAAGACACAAATCTACCAACAGCGATTCATGGTCTTTGTAGTGCATTGGTGTATGTTTTATTAAGTGAAAAAAACTATCTTTTAAGGGATTATACATTTATAAGATTAATACATTCTTATATGTACAAAATGCTACAGAAATAGAAAAAACTTAATAACAATAATAACAACTTACTGGTATTTCAATCTTTGCTTTAAGTATGTGGTCCTTCTTTATATTCTGTACATGAAATGGAGGTCCAGTTAAAATACTAGTTCCAGCATTACTACAATCCACACTGTAGACAGGAAGGTTTGGAGCACCTAAAAACTACATGGGATATACAAACTAATTTAAGGATTCAAAACAAAATTAAAAAATTATTCATAAAATTCTAGTAAAGTTTGCTCAAATAGAAAACAATCCAATATAGGTTACCTATAAAAATATATGTATATTTACTTCTAAAACAGGAAAATTTAAATCTGAAATGTTTATTAGTTTGAACTCATTTATAAGTGAAATAAATTATTAACAAGCTCAAAAAAATTTTTTCAAAATAGTAATCATACCTTCACTAATTTTATACTTCTCTTTTCATTTTCTCCTGTATCTGTATCTCTTTTCTTACCTACCCTCAATCTTTACAGTGGAAAAACTGAAGTACAAAAATATTATTTTCCACAAACATTTGCTTTTTTGAAAGAACTATGTAGAATTAATAAGAATTGGAATGAACTTATTATTGATCTTTTGAGCACTATCTCTAAAGACACGTTATTATGACCATATTTTATATTTTCAGTTAAAATCTAGTACCGTTAGCATACAGTCTATGAAATAATACTTAATACACAGACATAAGGCAAGCACTGTGTCACTGTGTAAAACACAGTGTAAAACATCACCAATTTTATAAAACATATGGTCTTTGTTGTCTAGAAACAGAAAATTAAAGATGAAAATCCATGTTTAACGTATGACTTACCTTACAATGAACAATCAATTTGGGCTGTGCTGTGATATTTCCTGACTCATCTAAAACTTCTACCTGGAATGGGAAAGCTGTTCCATTTTCAATGACTAGAAAATCAGAAACTGGTTTCACTTTCAATTGATGAGGCGGCCCTGTAAGAAAAACCCCAGAAGACAATCAAATCACAAATTAAAATCTAGAATTATTATTTCATATATTAAAAGTCCCTATATTCATAAGGTAAAACAATATTTCAGGGATGTCAAAGAAAAAAGAGATCATATTTGATCATTTGTATCCAAATGATAAATGCCATAGATGTATATGTATGTATGTATATACATATAAATACACACTAACATACACACATACACATATACATATTCCATGCATTAATATATACTATATAGACTGAGATTTACACTTCTCTGAAATTTTATTTTTCCTCTATAATTTTCTTAAGAAATGATAGGGGATGGGGACTACAGAAGTGATTTGGTATAGAAATGCTCATGTAAAGAAACTATTATACAAGGTAAGTACCTTCTCTGCAAATTTTAACTTTATGAGAGTTACCTAGAACACTATGAAGTTTAATCCCTTGTTCAGAGTCACAAAGCCAAGAGGTGTCAGAAGAATTTTAATCTAGATCTTACCAGCTCTAAGACTGGCATTCTATTCATTTTGCTAACCTATGTTAAAATAAACAATATATTAACTAATTCCAGAAATGACTGAAATTCAAAACCTCATAACAATACTGAAACTACCAAGCAACCACAGCACTAAATGGAAAAACTTACATTACAAAAATGAAAGGAAAAAAAAGAGTGCAATTTTTACTTTAGAAGTTTTTGTCTAAAAACCCTAAAAAGTCTCCAAAAGGAAGAACTTAAATAATTCTCTACTCATTATTTTATTTAGCCAGCAGTAAAATTTACAAAAGTTTAGTATTTTATATATGAATATAAGTAATACATAATTATCTCTTTTCCAAATATACCTCTAAATCTACTTTTCTAGAAACATGGCACAATTAAATTCTACTCTCAATAACCTGAAATTTGAAAGTGATTAAGTACTTCTGAATTAATGTATGCCAAATGCCAATCACTTTTAATTATCATCTTAAAACCAATGTATAATTTAGTGTATAGAACAAAATAAAAATGGTGTGGAGCCAAACCCTTTCGAAATATGATCAACATTTTCTTTATATTTTGTACAATTTTAGTTCAACATACTTTCTAATTTCTTCATGACTAATTTGACCTCATTTAAAGTAAAGGTAAGAAAGATTTCATATTATGTTAGTAAAGATTGCCTTCTTTCTTGAGACAGTACCATAGATTTAAGTGACCTCAGAAATCATCTAATCCAAATTTCATTTTAGAGATGACAATACTGTATATGGGACAAGCAAGTTAATTAACCTTCCCAAGATCACAGTATGTCTAAAAAACAGGGTTCATGACTTGATAGTTAAGTCTCTTTCCATTGTATAGTAAGAAAGATCTCATGTGAGATCATGACAATATAAGGCTTAAATAACGTATAATTACAATAGCTTTAAAAGAGAAATTAATAAATCATCACTAAATAGATCTGAGCCTCAAAATTTATGCTAGAACTAAGGTATTTCCCCAACACAGAATCTAAGAGACTGAAGAGATCTCAGAGGTCATGTACTCTAACCATTACCTGATGAAGAAGCCAGTCTCAGACTGAAAATTTCCAATGCTGGCCCACTGTGACCTTTCCCCCTTCAAAGTTCATAAACAAAAATATGTCTCCAACCTCCCCCACCTTATTCACAGTTCATTTCTACCAAAAATGTATTCCTTCACATTATATTTATCTCCAAAAACTGACTGGGAATGGGAAGAAAATATTTTTTAAGATTATTGTCTGACCTTCCCAGAAAAAAGAATTCTATTAAAAAGTTAAATGCACATTTAAACCTTTTTAACTATAATATTAGAAATGTTTCTTAAAAGTAGTATTTACCAGGAAGTAATCTAATTTTCAAAATCTGAGATTCTTCTTTTAAACCTGGTAGGATAACCTTCAAACTAAAGTTCTGTTGGGGGAAAAAAATAATAAATTAAACATTGAATTTACAAGGGTTTAAATAATACATTGCTTCCAAAAGTAATCTGAATTATTTGATTCAATAATGTTTTTAAATTAGTTTCAACAGAAAACTAATATAGTAATTAGATGTTTACCAAAACTGGTGAACATCCATGTAAAATACACAGAATAATGCTGATTCAAATTATTTAAGAACAAAAATTAGCACTGAATGTATTTCAGGTGAGATAAGTAAAAAACACAAGTAACTGGAACAGATTAAAATGTTATCATCTTTGTTTGTAACTTGTTACCAATTTACATGATTGTTCTAATCACTGAGGAAGATAAAGACTGGAAAAATTAAACAGCATGTGCATTAATAACATAACTCTAATAATAAATAGTATTAGTGCCTTAGCTTGGGATAAGTAAAGTTCCCACTGGGCAAAGACACTTGACCTTTGATTTCACTGGTAGAGGAAACGTCCAGTAAGAAAACTCCTTCAACAAATGTAGTAGCTCACCTTCAACAGCTTAGAGCTCACGGAGAGATGAAATGACTTTGCCCAGGTTTACATGGTATGTGTCAGAAGGCAGAATTTTTCCCAGTGCCTTCAGACATTAGGAAAAAAGTTTTTTCCTGGATATTTTTGACCTAAGAACGCTTATATACTACTTCCAATTTACTTACCTTCAAATATATGCTGCAAAAAAGGTGACATTCTATAATGGGGACAATTTTTTTATAAAATACATACCAAGATAATTGAAAGAATTACAGAATGTTAGAGCAGGAAAGGGATTTAATGATCATCTAATCCAACTCCTTCATTTTACAACAAAAGTAACTAAGATGTAGGGAAGCAAAATATAAGGAACAAAGTCTGAAGTAGAAGGTACAAATTCATAGGTTTATGGAAGGTTTTAATTTCATACTGTTAGTTCCCTAAAAGTCTACCTTAAAAAGTCACCTGAAACTAGCATTTCCTTAGTTATTTCTTCTCTTATCATCCCTCTCCTCTTTTACCTTATCCAAAACTATGTACTGACAGATGCTTTTTTAAAAATTTTGAACATAATAAATTATCTGTCTTCTCACCTTCCCACCCCAACTAAAAACACACATATAAAAAATACCCAAACCCATTATAAATCTGTATAGTCAAAAAAACCAATTTCCACATTGTCCATGTCCAAAAACAGCCTCATTTTGCATTCTGAGTCCTTCACCTCCTATCAGGAGATGGACAGCCTGTTTTCACATTAGTTCTGGAATCCTGTTCAGTCATTACACTAATGAGAACTCAGCACGATGGGCCTCCATCATACTTATATACTATAACTTGTTCATCCATTGCCCAATTTATGGGTACCTGCTCAGTTTCCCATTCTTTACCACCTCAAAAACACCTATCAATATTTTTCTGTATTGTTAAAGTTTGTTTTGCTTAGGATTAATTCCTCCCTTTAACCTACCATCTTTATAACTTCTCTCTCCCTCCCCACTTTTCCTTCCTATTTCCCCATGGAGTGAAATATACTTCTTCTGCGTGTGTGTGTGTGTGTGTGTGTGCGCAGAAAGAAAGGGGGAGAGGAGGAAGATGAGGAGCAGGGAGAAGGAAGGAAGGAAGGAAGGAGGGAGGGAGGGAGGGAAAGAGAGAATACGACAATGAATTCTTCCTTCCTTTGACCAGATTGGATGAGTGACACTCAAGTATAAGCTACTCCCCTACCCCTTTCCTCCTCTAAACAGGTCACTTATGCACATAACATGAGATAATTTCCCCTTTCTTTTCCCTTCCCCAACATCCTGTCAGCGTTTCTCTTCCTCTCTCTTTTCATTCTTTTCTTATGATGATCAAGATATAATAGAACCACTCCCAGGACTTTTCTAATCGACTTCTTGAACTCTGATGATGACAGGGTCTAGAGGGGACACATTTATCATTTCCTTTCATTTGAATATAAGCAGTTCATCCTTGTCTAGTCCTTTATCATATCTCCTTCATGTTTACCTTTATATGTTACTCTTCACTCCTATAACTGAATGTCTCTCAAGTCCTGACTAAAAATCCCATCTTCAACAAGAAGTCTTGCAACCCTAGTGCAACCCTCTCTCTTCATTATTTCCTATATATCCAGAATAGAAGTTTGTCAGTATTTGTACATATTTGCTTGCTATATCCCTCATTAGATTGTAAGCATCTTCAGGGCAGGGAATGTCATCTCTTTTTGTACTCCCAGGACTAAGCACAGTGCCTGGCACATGGTAGGCAATTAATGTTTATTGACTACTATTGACTAGTCTTTTAATCAGGGATGCTGAAAGTCTTCTACTTCATTAAAGATCCCTTTTCCCCGTCTTGGCTCTATGCTCATATACTGCGTCTTCTGGAATTTCGTATTGCAAGTTCTTTGTCCTTTCATATTGATGGTGGGATTCTGACTATGACCCCTTGGTACATAAACTCTGACTACTTGCAATTAATTATTCTTTGACTTGGAAAACTTGGATTTTGGCTGTGATGTTCCTAGGAGTTTTCGTTTTGGGGTTTCTTTCAAGGGAGCGACTGGTGGACTCTTTGTATTTCCATTTTGCCCTCTGGTCCTAGAAGATCCAGACCCTTTTAAAGTTTCTTGAAATACAACAATGAGGACATTTTTATGTTCATGGCATTCAGAAAATTTTCCCCCAATTTTTTCTGCCTTTTTACTTGGTTTTAATATTGTTGCCTCATGAACTCACTGGCTCCTGTTTGGTCTGTACAAATTTTCAGAGAGTTTGTTGCGTGAATAAGGTTACCAAGCTGTTAATTCCCTTTCCAATTTTTTTCTTCTGTGGCTCTCATTTCTTATCCAATTTTTCCTTCAAGCACTCTCATTTCACAGATAAGACCATTTTCAATTTTTTTTTTTAATTCTTTTTCCATTTCATCCAGGAATTCTAGTTGTCTAGACACACTGTGCTTTTCTCTGAGGGACTGCTTAAAAAGGTTTTGGAGTCATTCTCTTCTTCTGGGTTAGTGTCTTGAACATTACCAACCACTACAATGCCTCTCTATAGTAGAACTCATTCTTCCATCTATTTTCAGATTCCAACCTTGACGTTAGAGCCATGCTCTGAGTAATTCTGGGGGGAAAGTTTGGGCTGCTCCTTCTGCTGCTTTCTTAGGGTATAGAGTATGACGGTATTCCAAGATCTCAAGGACAGAGGAATGGACAAGCTTTCAGTGTTCCCAAGGTGGTTTGAATGAGGGCAAAATCTGATTGTTGCCCCCTGGTCTGAACTCTGAAAGTTCCTAATTTAAGTTTGTGCCTGACTCAGCCCCTATCAATCAACTAAAAAAGTTTGTTGGATCAGAGAAGCAGGAATTACAGGCTTTTCTTTGGTCTGCGATTCCTACTCTGGTTACTACTCTGAAAGATGGCTAGATGCTAGAACTGAGATCTTGCTCTACCTACCCATGGAGTCTGAGCTACACCACGACTGCTGGACAGACGCTACTCCCCTGAGCAAGTCCCCTTTTCATTCTACACTGGATCTGTGACTGTAAGTTCATAATGGGTGACAAAACTACCAGTAGGAACCTATCCCTGTTACAGTACCCTAGTATGGGTCTGGAAGTGCCCTAGGCAAAATTCTGGACTATTCTTTAACTGGTACACAGCCTCTCTCTTGGAAATGCTCAGCACATGACACTGTCCTACACTGACCTTACTTACTGGCAGATATCCCTATCTGTATCTCTATGTTGGGGTGGAAAAATAACTGATTTTTTTCCTGGATTTTCTCACCAATATTCAGTCTGTGGCCTTTTCTAGACCTTTTAGAAGGGTTTTTTAAAGTTCACTAAACTTATATAAACCAATATGTAATTTACACAAGGAGAAAAATTCAAAATCCACAACCTCTCCACCTCAATAGTATTCAAGTGAATAAAAAGAACTCAATTTAAGAGTCAAAAGACTTGTTCTGGAGGATTATTAGAGAGAAAGTTGTAAATAAGCTTCGTAAAGGTTACAGTAACAATGCTAAAAGAAATAAGGCTTAGAAAAAGGAGTTAAAATCACTATGTGGAAAACAATAAAGGGAATTTTCAATTCATTTTTCTTTTCTTCTACTGTAACCATACCAATTCTAAACAATAACATATTTCCATAGCCAACAACCTAGACTCACTAGCCATCATGTATTCTAACTTCCTAAGTGCTAAAAAATGATGACATATGAAATTGACATCTTTTCAAGTATCAAACGTTATAAGTTAGTCTAAGAAACGTTCAAAAATCAACAAAAGAGAAATAAGAATATTTTACCCACATATGATATTGCTTCATCAATAAACTGTTAAAGGACACACAACTTACCTTGCCTTGATAAGAGTTTACATGGCCCCTAGCAGTAACACCCCTAATTATACAATTTGGTCCTCTGCTTATGTCTTCATATTGTAAAGACAAGCCACTGTTAAAAAAAAAAAAAGTTATGTTTATTCTCCTAACACACCTACAATAAAAATTCTAAGACTATCTGTTTTATGTATTCATAAGTATCACATTACAGATCATCCAACCACATTCAATATTACCAATCCCTGACCAATGTCACTAGTCAGTGACAGAATTAACCATTTCTACAATAGGTCAATTAATTATATTAAACAGGTATGCGTATTCCATTCTATAAATATTGATTCACCATGATTAGCTTTAAAAGTCAACAAATTCACACTGTGCCTACACTGTGCAAAAAAGTACTGTAAAAAACATAAAAGTTATAATATAAAACTATAAGCTTGATTTTACAATGTAATTGGGAAAATATAAATGTTTTAAACTATCAAACAATACAAGGCAATAGATAAATCATCTAGGTGTTTACTCAACAGGACAGGAAGCCCGCTACTGCTACTAGGGAAGTGAACCTAAGTGTATAAATGTAGTGGAAATTTTAAGTTTCCTGCAGCAAAGGTGGGAAACAAAAGAGTCACTGTACATTCACAAAGGGAAAAAGAAAGCAAAGTGTTAACAAGAAGGTTAGCAATGGAGTCTAAGTAGCCTGGCATGGAGGAAGAAAATATCCCCACTTGGAACCAGCCCTAGCGAGCTAGAACTATCTACTGGACTTCAAAGTATTTACATAACAGAGGAATGATGGCAATTTAAGTAAGGCACTGGGGAACCAGAAACAAAATGTTCTCTACCTAAGGAAAGTGAATCCATGAGAGATGTCACAATTTAAATTTAAAACTTCTCTATTATTCGAAACTTAGTATAAGAACAAAGTTAAGTACAGAATAAATTTAATGAAGAAAATTAAACTTTATTTTCTCAAATTACCTTGCTTCAAGAACTGGTTTAATATCAGTTACCAGTTGAGTAGTATGACCAAATTCATCTTGCAACTCCAGGGGAATATTGAATGGGACTCCAACACGAAATGGAGGATCCAAAAGGCCCACTGAAAATTTTTCTGGTTTACCCTCTTTCACAGAAAAACAATGAAAATTAACTTTAATGAATATCTTCATTACAAAATAAAAAGTAGTAAAATAATTTTTACATGACACCTGATGTGCAAAGTCATTTACAAACTGTCGTTAGTCTTAAGAAAAAGCTGGTAGGGGTTTTTTAATCCATAAGGAATTTAAGACACTGATTTTCCAAAAATGTGGCTGAGAATAAAACTAATGTTCATAAAATCTACAATATTGAGCAATGTAGCTATGGCAAATGTTAAGGAATAAAGCTACATTTTGGTGAGAGAATACCCACTAATCACACCCAGATTACATTAAATACAGTCAGTTCTCAAGCATTCTCATTATTTTATTAGTAACTAAATTCATTTTCACTTTGATGTTGGCAATCACACACACAAAAAATGAGATGTGAGGCTCACAATTGTGTAGAATGGTTGGTACTCTACTAGACCCTTCACTGGTCTTGTTTACCTTACCAGTATAAAGAGTTACCCACACATTACATATTTTCATTGTTTGCCTTTAAAACTCAAGCTTTTTGCTGCAATTATGCCGCCAAAGCATACTAAAAGTCCTTTAGGCTGAAAGGTGATTTCAAAGACCTTCCAGTCTCAGCATCTTCTGATTGCATCAACTGAAGTCCCAGTAACTTCTCCCTTGATTTTCAGACAGAGGCCAAGACAGAGAAGTATACAGCAGTATATTATACAGTACCACACCCTCACACTGTCAAGACAAAGTGGAATGTTAACAACACAAGGTTAAAAAAGGCTTTTATTTTAAGATTTTTATCTGCTGTAGGCTTCATGTATTATGAAAATGAATACTGTCTGGCAAATTTTTTAAAAGTTTAAATGGTTAGCACAAAAGGTCACAGAATTCTAGGTAATGACTGGCAAGAAAAATGTTTTGTATGTTACCAATTTTATTCTGTATACTGTATTTTATGGGTTATTTCAGTTATTGTGTTACAAAGATGAATATTATCAGAATTAATGTGTTGTTATAAAGAACTGTATGCAGAAAAGTGCAACTTTAGTGACCTCTAGTGAAAAACTGTACTTTTTGGTGGTTGCAGGGCATTAACTCTTGTATTTCCCATAGGTTCAACATATCAACATTTGCATTTGAGTTTTGCACCATTTTCTAGGAACATTACCTCTGTGAAAGCTGAAGACTGACTGTACTTGTAAATGCTTCTGTAGTCAATAACATTCTAACTTTAAGCAGGAATGCTTTTTGACTCCAGAACTAATACACCGACTCTAGAACTCGATTATGTCTTCAAGATTAAGAAAATGACTGAGACCTATCTGAGTGGAAAATTATAGAACAGTCCTAATTGGATAAAACATGATGGACTCAGTGTCAGTTACCTTCTAAATGTAGTTAAGTCTTTCTCCCGTTTTATTTTAAAATGGTATTTCAGTGAGCTACAAGAATTGAAAAGAATTTCAAAGCTTTACTTACCTTTCACAGAAAATTTAAATGTTTTTGATGGCAATGCCCGGCCTGCATAAGTGTCTGCATTACTTTCATTCAATACAACTTGCAATTTTAATGTGTAATTGCCCAGTTTTTGAATATTTTCTGGATATAAATTTAAAAAAAGATTATTATTAACCAGTCACCAAAACATGGTTAAGTTTCTAAACATCTGAAGATTAACTCACCCATTTTCTTGAACCAGTAAGGCCATTTGCCCCCATGCTGACTGATATGTGAAATTATTTCTTTATTCCCACTTGAAGCTTAATCAGTCATAAAATAGAGGAAAAAAGTTACAATTACAATCAAGAAACCAATACAAGAAAACCTGGAATTATGAATTCAACCAATGAGTTCCATAGAGTTTTATTTATTCATTTTTAACAAGCCTCAGACTATCAGAAAATATCTTGATAAGAAAGTCAATGGCAATAATGAACTTTCAGCCATTTACAATAATTTCTTTAATAACAATGCTTTCATTATTAACATTAACGTAAATCATAACTTTTTTTAAAAAGCTATAGCATAACAGCAATTCTTTTTATCAACAAAAAATATTTTCCACAAATAAGCTATATTTAAAAAAATGTTTAATTTTGAACTTACTGGGTTTATTAAACAAAAAGGCTTTTTCAAAAATGATTTTTAAGAATATCAAGAAATGCAACATTGCTGTTATATGTAATAGAAAAATAGGGAAAAAAAAACCCCCAAATCATTAGTGGATATGTTAGAGACAAAGGAAATGGCTCCTAATGAAACAAGACTTTTTCTTAAACTTGCTATTCTCTGGACAAATGTACAAGGATATTTTTGTCTTTATTGTAAAATATTTTGTTTTAACTGTAAGCGTATTTTTTACCCGCTAATACAACACATTAAGGGAGAAAGAAAGAAGGCAAAGGAGAAGAAGATGGAGAGAAGAAAAGGGAGCAGAAGAGAATGAATAAGGGAAAAGAACAAAGAACTAGCTCCTTTACTTTTACCATGGCTTATAAGTGAAAACCCAAGACATGAAAATGTCAGGGAACATGCTAACCATGATATATTCCCTCATCTATTTAAAGTTTTCCATTGCTCTGAGTCCGCGTGCCTGACACATTGCATCTGAACCATTTACAAAATTTCAGGGAGGATTCAAGCTAAGGTAGACACACCTATGAAATACCTCCCAGTACTTTGTTAAACTCTCATTGCAACTAGTTCAGTCAAAGAGAACATATAATAAGACAGAAGGGCAACAAAAATTTTAATTGTATGAACCAGGATGACTTGTGTTAATAGTATTTAAAATCCTAATAATGTTAAATCTAACAGTAAGTCTAGTTTCATATAACCAAGCAATACTGGAGAAGGAACTTGGCAGATCTCATTTAATCCAATTCTTTCATTTTTTAGGTGAAAGAAGCTGATGGTTTTCCTAACAAAACAGCAAATTAGAGTCAGCTGGTTTATGAGAAGCTCTTTACAAATGTTCAAAAAACTACTTTATGCAGCTTGCATTGTTAAGTTCCCCAACGAGGAAAAGATCTTCAGATTCTCTGCACTTTGATAGTTTGGTGTTGAATACACACTGAGTACACAGAAAATACTAGTGAACAGGATGGGCTTATTAGATGAGACTATGTCTCAGGGAGATGCCACTCTTGTACTCTGCTTAGAGGAAAGTCCTCAGTAAAAAGTGAATTCTGCTATCAAGCCCTTTCAAAATCATTCTTAGGCCAACCTTCAAGCCATACTCTGTAATTGGATCTTTAGCCAAGATAGTGGAGTGAATGACTTGGTTGTTATTGGGGGGTGTGAGTGAGGAGGTAGGGGGAGAGAGGTGTGTAGGCAGAGAGACATGTGAAAACTGAGATTCAGGCAATTAGAGAATAAGTGACACCATATTCTGGCCCTACTAAAAGTGGGTCATTGGAGGGAATCAAACACTAAACCCTCATAGGCCATCTCTGTTCATATACTCTCATTTGGGGATGATAGATGTTAGGAAATGAAATCTAAACAAGGATTTTAGAGGTCATCAAATCCTTCTCATTTTTCAGAGGAAGAAAATTAAGAGGGGGTAGAGTCAAGATGGCAGAGTAAAAACAGGTACTTCTAAGAACTCTACACAAAAGTCCTACAAATACCTGTAAAAGACTGACTCTAAACAAGTTCTAGAGCAACAGAACCCACAGGATGACAGAGAGAAACAGATTCCCTGCCCAAGACACCAGGGCAAGGAGGAAACGGAGTGCAGTCTGCCTTAAGCTGCACCATCACAGACAGCCCGGGACAGGCCTCAGGTGACTGAATCATCAGTAGCTGCTGCAATTTCTACACTTCTAAACCCAAGGGCACCAAAAAGATCAGAGGGAAAATTCTGTGGGACCTGGGTGAAACAGGAGGGTACTGTCTGGCTGGTCCAGGCCAGGCAAAGATGGGGCATGAAGAGAAGTAACGGCAGTGGCAGAGGTTGCTCCCATAGCTCTGGGGACATATAAGTTGGGGAATCAAGCAGCTGATATAAAATCCAGAAAGCCTGGGAAAATATACCCATCCCAACCATAAGCAGAGTTCTACCTTGACAAAGAGTTAGAAAGTCAAGTGTCTGGCTGGGAAGATAAGTAAATATCGTAAAAGAACTCAGAATGGAGAATCTTACTTTGGTGACAAAGAAAATCAGGACACACAACCAGGGGAAGGCAGCAGAGCAAATTTCCAACATCAAAAGCCTCCAAGATGAATATGAATTGGTCACAGGTCACAGAAGAGCTCAAAAAGGATTTTAAAAATCAAGTAAGAAAAGTAGAGGAAAAAGTAGGAAGAAAAATGAGTGATGCCAGAAAATCATGAAAATCAAATCAACAACTTGTTTAAAGGAGACCCAAAAAAATATTGAAGAAAATAACACCTTAAAAAATAGAATAACCTAAATGGCAAAATTAGTTCAAAAAGATAATGAGGAGAATGCCTTAAAAAACAAAATAGGCCCAAAGGAAAAGGAGGTCCAAAAGCTCACTAAAGAAAATGATTCCATCATTTAGAATTAGAATGGAGCAAATGGAAGCTAATAACTTTATGATAAATTGAGAAATTATAAAACAGAACCAAAAGAATTAATAAGTAGAAGAAAATGTGAAATATCTCACTGGAAAAACCACTAACCTGGAAAACAGATCCTGGAGAGATAGTTTCTAAATTACGGGACTACCTGAAATGATCAAAAAAAGAGGCTAGACATCATCTTTCAAGAAATTATCAAGGAAAATTGCCCTGATATTCCAGAACCAGAGAATAAAACAGAAATGGAAAGAATCCACTGATCATCTCTGGAAAGAGATCCTAAAAGGAAAATTCCCAGGGATATTATAGCCAAATTCCAAAGTTCCCAGGTCAAGGAGAAAATATTGCAAGGAGCCAAAAAGAAACAATTTGAGTACCGTGGGAACAGAAACAGGATAACACAAGGTCTAGCAGATTCTACATTAAGGGATACAACGGCTTGGAATATGATATTCCAGAAGTCAAAGAAGCTAGGATTAAAACCAAGAATGCTCTATCCAGCAAAATTAAGTATAATCCTTCAAGGGGAAAAAGGACATTCAATGAAATAAAGGACTTGCAAGCATTCTTGATGAAAACATGAGAGCTGAATAGAAAATCTGACTTTCAAACACAAGAATCAAGAGAAGCATGAAAAGGTAAACAGGAAAGAAAAACTATGAGACTTACGAAAGTCGAACTGTGTACATTCCTATACGGAAAGACGATATTTGTAACTCATGAGACCTTTCTCAGGATTAGGGTAGTTGGAGGAGATAGATATATAGATAGATAGATAGATAGAAAGACAGATAGAAAGACAGACAGAGGGTTGAATATGAAGGAATGATATGTAAAAAAATTAAGTGGTGAGAGAGGAATATATTGGGAGGAGAAAAGAAGAGACAAAATAGGGTAAATTATCTCACATAAAAGAGGCAAGAAAAAGGTTTCACGATGGAGGAAGAGGGCGGAGTTGAGAAAGAATGAGTGAACCTTATTCTCTTCTGATTTGGCTTAAGGAGGGAACAGCGTACACACTCAACTGGGTATCTAACCATACAGGAAGTAGTGGAGAAGGGTATAAAGGAGGGGGGAGGGGGGATGAGAGAAGGGAAGGCAGATTGGGGAATGGTGTAGTCAGAAGCAAACACTTTAGAAAAGGGACAGGGTCAAAGGAGAAAACAGAATAATTGGGGGGCAGGATAGGATGGAGGGAAATATAGCTTTAAGTCTTTCATGACTATTATGGAGGAGTTTTTCATAACTACACATGTATAACCTATATTGTATTGTTTAACTTCTCAATGTGGGTAGGTGGGGAGGGAAGATGGTAGAGAATTTGGAACCTGAAGCTTTAAAAATAAATGTTAAAAAACTGTTCCTATATGCAACTGGGAAATAATATATATAAGCAATGGGGCATAGAAATCTATCTTTCCCTTCAAGAAAGTAAAGGGGAAGGGGATAAGAAGGGGAGATGATAAAAGGGAAGGCAGACTGAGGGAAAGGATAATCAGAATGCAAGCATGTGGGGAGGGGGAAAAGGTGGGGAGAAAATTTGAAACTCAAAATCTCGTGGAAACGAACGTTGAAAACTAAAAATAAATAGTTAATCTTTAAAAAAAAGAAAATAAAAGTAAGGACACTAGAATAAAATTATTTTCTTCATGTTACATAGCTAAATATGGGTGAGGTCAGACTAAATTCCAAAGTCTACTGACTCTTAGTCCATAATCTCATAAATAAAGTCCTCTTTATCAGCACATCTATAACCCTTCTCTTTCACTTACTGACTCATGCAAATCACCCCTTAGTCAATCATTATATAGCATCTCTTTCTATTATGATTCTGTCTCATCACTAAAGCTCATCATCCAAATGCCAGTACAACTCAACACCACCCCCAGATCTCTTTCAAAGGCCTGGTTATGATCAGGTCATAGTCAGAGTAACAGCTATTAATGAAGCTCTACTGAATTCTAGTAACATTTTTTTTTGAAACTATGAAAACCAAAATTCTAAAATGGAGTATTTTTTCCCCCAATTTCAATGCCCCAAATATCACTATAATCAGTGAACACTTTCTCTGACACAGTGATACCACTATTAAGTCAATACCCAAAAGAGAAAAAGTAGTCACATGTGCAAAAACAGCACCTCTATTTGGAGTAGCAAACAAGTGAAAGTACAATCAAGTTTGCACCTGGCATTTTCATACAGTTCAATTAAATAATGTCTTTGAAACTTTTATTATGTGCAGGGCATTAACTACACACTGGTGAAATAAAGATGAAAATGAAGTTCTTCACTTCAAGGAGATTACATGACTATATAGGCCTAATTCTTCCGAAGAAGTCAAAGAGGACAAGTTCCTAAAAGTTCCATTATTACTTGATGAATTTAAAATTAATTTGCAAATCTATACTACCGGTGAAAAAAGAAGTAATAAAGTTACAATGTCCATTTGTTTACTTACAATGTAAAATAACCTTGAGCTCAACCAGTAGTTTCTTTGATCCTCCATGACTTGTACCTGGAAGTTTTTGCATGGTTTCTCCTTTCTTGTTCAATATTTCGATTCTTAAAGCACCTATATATCAATGAAATATTAAAGGAAAAATAAGATTCATAAAGCTACAAACCAAGAATCTCAAGCTAATTGTCCAAAATGACTGATTTATTAAGTGCTATATGCCAAACATAGTATTAGGGGTACAAAAACAATTTCACAAGGAAATTAAACATTCATATATAATAATAAACAGTGTATAAACACAAAATATATACAAGGTGGTTTTGGAAAGCAGGGCAGAAGCAGATGGGGGAGACCAGGAAATGTTTCTATAAAAGGTGATGTTGGAGCTTAGTCTCGAAGGACTTAACAAAGTCTCTGAGGCAGAGGCAATAGAAAGAAAGAAGTCCAATACTAGGGGATAGCCAATACAAAGGCACACAAATAGGAGATGGAATGTTAGATGAGAAGGCCTCACTGTGAAGAATGGTGAGAAAGCTAGTTGGTGTGGACTGCACATAACATGCAAAAAGTGGATTAATATACAATGAAGCTAGAAAGGTAGATTGTGTCACAGTTATGAATGTCTTTAAAAGCAAAAATGAGCTTATATTTTATTACAGAAGCAACAAGGAGTTACAAGAGTTTATTAAGTAGGAGAGGGACATAATAAAGTTTAAGAAAAATCATTTTGGCAACTATGTACACTGTAGAGTATGGACTGAAGCAAAGACTAATTTGTGGCAAGGACTGAATTATAAACTCTTCCCTTAATGTTTATATGCTAAGATACTAAAACAGCCAAAAAATTTCATTTTTAATGCGAGGCAGAAATCATACCAATAGGGGTCCCAGCAGGCTTGACTTCATTTGGTAACAATTCGTCTCCTTCAGGCCAAGTTACAGATAAACGATCTGGAAGTCTATGACCAAAATAACATATCACAATTCCAATTTATAAAATATGTCATAATGATAAACAGGAAAAAAATTCCCTGTCCAACTAAGCCAACCCCTCTCTTTCAGGCAGATGATGGAATTTCTACTACATGAATCTCAATAAAAACCACCTCCCCTCTGTATAAATCCATGATCCATCAAAGAGAAATTCGAAAACACAAGACTGAGATTGAATGGATGGGCATGGACTTCGTTTTATTTTATATAACTTAATTTTCATTAACCTAAGGATTATTTTTAGGGAAAAGGATGAATTCTAAGACAATAACATTTTTCATTTTTAGTACTGACTCAGTTTTTGTTTTAAACTTCTAAAATATACAGAGAACTGAGTCATATTTATAAGAATGTAAGTCATTCCCCCATTGATAAGTAGTCAAAGGATATGAACAGAGAGTTTTCAGAGGAAGAAATTAAAGCTTTCTATAGTCACATGAAAAAATACTCTAAATCACTATTGATTAGAGATGCAAACCAAAACAGCTCTGAGGTATCACATCACACCTATCAGACTATCAGGCTAACATAACAAAACAGGAAGATGACAAATGTTGGAGAAGATGTGGGAGAGTTGGAACACTAATTCGTTGTTGTTGAAGCTGTGAGCTGTTCCAATCCGGTTTGGAACTATGCTCAAAGGGCTACAAAAATGTACATACCCTTTGACCCAGCAGTATCACTTCTAGCACTGTATCCCCAAGAGATCATAAAAATGGGAAAAGGTCCCACATGTACAAAAATATTTATAGCAGCTCTCTTTGTGGTGGCCAAAAACTGGAAATCAAGGGGATGCCCATCAACTGGGGAATGACTGAACAAGTTGTGGTATATGAATGTAATAGAATACAATTATGCTGTAAGAAATGATGAACAGGAAGACTTCAGAGAGGCCTGGAAAGACTTCTATGAACTGATGCTGAGCAAAAGAAGCAGAACCAGGAGAACTTTGTACACAGCAACAACCACAGTGTGTGAGGACTTTTTCTGGTAGACTTGGCCCTTCACAGCAATGCAAGGACTTAAAAAATTCCCAATGGTCTCTTAAGGCAAAATGTCTTCCACATCCAGAGAAAGAACTATGGAATTCGATCACAGAATGTAGTACATCATTTTCTTTTGTGTTACATTTTGGTTTGTTTTATTTCTCTCATTCATTTTAATTCTTCTATGTAACATGACCAAGGTGAGAATGTATTTAATAGGAATCTATGTGTAGAACTTATATAAAATTGTATGACATCTCAGTGAGGGAAGGGGAATGGAGGGTGAAAGAAGGGGGAGGAAGGGGAAAAAAATCTAAATTATATGGAAGTGAATGTAGAACACTGAAAACAAATAAACTAATAAAAAATAAATCTTAAAAAAAAAGAATTAAACCCAATGTCGGTCTTGTAAGGCAAAATGCCTTCCACACTCAGAGAAAGAAATATGGAAGTCATTCGCAGAATGTAGCAGATCATGTTTGTGTGTGGGTGGGTTTCAGTATATTATGTTTTGATTTGTTATATGATTTCTTCCATTTATTTTAGTTTGACTACATAGCATGACTATAGTGAAAATGTGCTCAATAGGAAAGTATATGTAGAACCTATACAGAATTGTATGCTGTCATGGGGAGGGAGGGGGAGAAGTGGGAGAAGGGGGGGGGAATAAAATCTTAACTTTAAGGAAATGATTGTAAAACATTAAAAAAAATAAAAACAAATATAAATAAATAAATAAGTAAATAAAAGAGATAAAGAATTAAAGTGAATTCAGTTCTCAGGGGAGCAAGGAACAGGGTATTTGTCAGATTTACGGAGAATGGAGAAATTTATCACTAAACAAGAGATAGAGAACATTATGAAGTACAAAATGCATAATTTTGATTACATTAAATTGAAAAGTTTTTGCACAAACAAACCCAATGCAACCAAGATCAGGAGGGAAGCAGAAAACTGGAAAAGAATTTTTGCAACTACTGTCTGTGATAAAGGCCTCATTTCTAAAATATGTGGAGAACTGAATCAAATGTACAAGAATACAAGTCATTCCCCAATTGATAAATGCTCAAAGGATATGAACAGGGAATTTTCAGAGGAAGAAGGTAGGTAGGGAGGAATAAGGGGGAAGGAGTAGAAAAAAATCTAAGATACATACAAGTGATTGCTGAACAGTGAAAACAAATAATTCAATTTTTAAAAAATAAATTAAAAAAAGAATTAAATTGAACTGAAAGAAGTCCTGAAGGACTATAAAGTTTAGTAGAGGAGCCAGAAGAATAACTCTTATTTCTATACTGTACAATTACTGTACAATACTGTACAATACAATACTGAGGAAACAAATGTAATGAGGCTTATAGAAAAAAATCAGCATGCCAAAATAAAGTCTCATTAGGTAATTAATCTAAGGTTTTTTAAACTTTTATTTAGTACTTTATTTTTCCCCAGTTACATGTCAAAACTTTTAACATGTGTTTTTAAAATTTGAGTTCCAAATTCTCTCCCTTCCGCTTCCCTGCTACACCCCACAGAAGGCAAGCAATTCTATATAGGTTATACATGTGTAGTTATGCAAAACATAATAGTCATGCTGTGAAAGAAAACAGACAAAAAAACTCAAGAAAAATAAAGTCTGAAAAAGTATGTTTGTTTTCAGATACCATCAGTTCTTTGTCTGGGGATAGATAGCATTTTTTATCATAAATCCTTCAGTTTTCTTGGATCATTGTATTGCTGAGAAAAACTACATCATTCCCAGCTGATTATCATATAATACTGCTGTGACTCTGTGCTCAGTACATTTTACTTTGCATCAACTAATGCATGTCTTTTCAGGTTTTTCTGTGAGCATCCTGCTTATCATTTCTCAGAGTACAATAGTATTCCATCATAATCACACTCCATTTGTTCAGTCATTCCCCAACCGATGGGCTTTCCTCTCAACATCTAATTCTTTACCCCCAGAAAAGACACTGTGCAAAGTTTTAACAATGCTTTAAAAAAAAAAATTCTAGCAGCATAATTAAATTTAATTCATATTGTAATTATGAAATGCTTTTCCTTCACATTTCCAATACAAAGTTAGATTTGCAATGCAACACTGTTTTAACAATTATTGCTTACCTCAAATCCCTGTGTCAAACTATAGACTGTCTAGTGGTTAATCTTCCAAAGTTATAAGACGTATCCTAGAAGCATTTAAACTAAATGGGATCTAGCAGAGTTTGCATTACACATTGGCAAAATTTTATAACCCAAGGACTGTCAACTATATATGACCATTAGGCATCAGGACAGCAATTTAGTGTAGGAGGGAGTCTTTTCAATGCTGAAAACATGGCAGAAGATATAATATACCTATAGCAACAATTGCCCTACTATAAGAACAAAATTGACAAATATCACTAACATACTTATGACTAATAATATCAATCATGTTTAATGAATCTTACCTTGCCATTTCATCTTCTACATATTTTTTGATAGTTTTCTCAGCTACTGTTCTATCGAGCTTTGTGATTGGTACAGTTTTAATTTCATCATATAAAGCTTGAGGCTCCTAAATACATAAAAAACCAATGAATGTTATAATAAGCAGGCATTTCAGAAACAAGATATATTTAGATAAAATGAAGAACTTAACTTCCAGAAAAATGTACTTTAATCTACTTAAGTATTAAATATCTACCAGATATTTCTATATTGTTGTTTTAAAAATCGCAATCATATGACCTCTTTACATAAACAAAAATCCTAATTTATAACATTAATCAAAAAGCTATTTAATCTGATCAAATAAAGCATTTGTAATGACTATGTGATGATCACTAAAAAGTTAGGTTTGTATAAGATGCTGTAGTTTCAAGGTGGTACAAGCTGACCAATTAGCTCTCAGGGGAAGAAGCTAGCTTAACCTCAAAGTTCCTGGTAAAGGGGGCTGGACTCAAAATAGCCTAAACCAGCTGGGGTCAGTAACTGGGAGAAAGTTTTTCTTCACTGCCCATGCTTAATGAATTCACTGCATATTATCTGACACACCCCTCGGGCAGAGATAGCTGCCATTTTTGAGCACAGGATGCATGATGAGGGAGGGGAAACATATAGTACATATAAAGGACAACATGAGATGACTGCTTTCAGGGACTGTTACTGGAAGGGGTTTGGACCAATCTGGACTCTGAAAGGAGGAACTGCAACAGACAAATAGCATAAAGCTTGCTTTTGCTTCCACATCAGTACACTTCTCTCGTCATAGGAAACGTGCCTGCTTCTTGCAAGGACTGTAATAAAAGATTCTTCTTTCACTCCAGACTTTAGTACTGTTATTGGGATTGAGTGGGAGCCTTACTCTAGATGGGGAGGGGACCCAGGAGAAGCTCTATTTAGAACTATAAGACTCTATAGTTCACTTTATGATCTCATCAACAATGAAACACAAAAATCTATGCCAAAAACACATTTTGGTTTAGGAAAAAAAAAAATCACATCATTGACAGTAACTAAAGCTTAATATTATGCAAGAATCTTAATTAGGTACTCCAAAAGAAGCATAGAGGTTTTTTTGTTGTTTTTTTTTCAGAGAGGGTATTCATTTAATCATCTATCATCCAAGCCCTGAACAACTTAGCGGAATGCTTTATGAGGTGCTATGACCAAAAAACATAACTTCCTGAAGCTCAACCTTCCAATGACCACCCTCTTATGCTTATATTAACTGGTCCTAAGAAGACAATCTATTAATGGATTAATACTTAAAAGTCTTCCAAGTTTGAAGAGATATATCTGAGATACTGTAAAGCTATTAACTGACTTCCATGCAAGGATGAGCCAAGAATATGGGGCAATATTAAGCAAATAGAAAATAAAAAAGGAAAGATTTTTTAAAAACATGTGCTGAATACAGAAGCACAAAGTACCAAAAGAATTTGGTAATTTTCATTCATTCCTTGTTACCTTACCATTGCAATCTGAACCTCCCCTCCTGTAGCATATACATCTCCATCATGATCACCATAAAGAAAAAATTTTACTATGCTTCCATAATAGAGTGGAAGTGTCTTGGTTGTCTTAACCTAGTATTTAGTAACAAAAAACAAAACAAAACATAGTATTAATATACACTGTATTCGGTTATTATTTATGTTATGAAAATATAAGTTACACACACAAATAGGTGTGTGTAAAAGCCTATATAAAACTCAAATATGAAAAGCACTTCTCATTATTTGCAATTCTGTCAGGGTAAGGAAACAACAATCAGGGACTGTGACTGCAACCCCTCCAGAGACTTAGCTTATAGAGTCCTCAGGAGCTACCTAAAGCACACAGGCTGAATGACTTCCTCAGGATCACATAGTTATTACATGTCAAAGGCAAGATTTGAAACCGATCTTTTTGACTCCAAGTCCAAAAACTATCCCCACATCCTAGATCACACACTGTCACTCAATCAAAATAATGCCAGAGAGGAAAAGTACTGGGTTTGAAATCTACATTCTAGGTTTGCTGAGATCTCATTATATTTAAGAATAACTGACACTGTACATGTTTCTCTGTTTCTAGATCCACCCAACAAGAATATTACATGACTCATACTGAAAATAAGAAATGAAATACATGAATTCTAAAACCCTGGAAAATTAATATGAATATTAAAACACAAAATTTTGATCTGAATAAAATCTTTGCCACAAAGAACACTATGAATAAACTCAAAGTGATAAAAAGTTAACACTTGTTTCAGAAATTTTAACTCAAAGGGATAGTGTATTTGACAGATTTATGGTGAATGGAGAAATTTATAACCAAACAAGAGACAGAAAACATTATGAAGTACAAAATGGATAATTTTGATTACATTAAATTTAAAAGTTTTTGCAGAGTCAATGCAAACAAATTAGGAGGGAAGTAGAAAATTGGAAAAGAACTTTCACAACTAGTGCCTTTGATAAAGGCTTCGTTTCCAAAATATATAGAGAACTGAGTCAAATGTACAAGAATACAAGTCATTTCCCAATTGATAAATGATCAGAGGATATGAACAGAGAGATATCAGAACAAGAAATTAAAGCTATCTAGGCCTCAAGTTCTCCACCCCTGATTCAAGTCAACATTTGCTAGGAGTAGTAAAAGAAAGAATTTAGAAATATTAAAAAGATACATGCCAAAATGTAAACTTACCAACTGCCCTGCTTTAAATGTCTTTCCATCCCATTCTATTGCAGAGTAGGTAGCCCATGGACTTTGCATTCTTTTAGAAGGAAGGTCTGTTCTTGTAATTACCCCTTTAAAGAGTGTAAATTTTATTTGTTTGTCATACTTCTCATGACAGTCTTTCAACCACAAAGCAAATTCTCTGTCAATTTTCATTCGTTGCTCCTGGAAAATTTGAGGAGAGGGGGAAAAATTCTCTCAAACAAAAATAGAACTATACAGAAGTATTCATATTTCTCTCTCCACAGCAAAAGAAAAGAGCAGTACTTTTATTAGTATCTATGAGAAACAAAATTTAAGTTACAGAACCAAAGTGGAAAATATGGCATGCAACCACTGGAATTTTTCTAATTTAAACTAGAACAATTGTGTAAACAAATATATAATTCAAAATACCAAAACATTACCTGTCCATTAAAAATCCTTGTAAAAAGAGTGTTCTTATCTTTCAGCTTTAGTTCCAGATCCATAAAAGTCAGTTTATTTGTGCTGACCTGAAATTTATCATTAGTGAATAATGCACCAGAAATTCTATTGTAGCATTCAATTGGTGCAAGGCCTCGTTTCTTAGGAGGAGCACACCAGTCAAAGCTTAAACAGAAGAGAAAATCATTTAATAGAAGCATTGGATTCTAAGACACAAAATTAATGTAAATTTTAGAGAATATCAAAACTTACTCTTCCACCGTTGTGTAAGGTATTAATCTTCCATTCCAAAAACATTCGAAAATGGGTCTTTTCCCTCTTGCTCCTTTTTCTACTATAAAGCAGTCATCATCATCATCATCATCTTTCAACTCTAGGCAAAATCAGAAGGGAAAAAGATTGTTGCTAAAAAAGACCTTACAAGTAAGATTTGTCATAACTTCTGTTGAAACAGCTAACAAATCTCAAGAAAAGTCTTTCGGTGGCTATGGAGAAGAATAAGTTTCAAAACTCCAAATGAGATCTGTACAGTCTGTTAGTATGTACATTTTTATATAGTGTTGTGGGGGGTATGGGGGTAGAGGGGGAGACAAGAGGGCAGCAGTCCCTAACCTACCCTAAAAATTTACTTGGAAGTCAACTGTTTTGATATTAAAATGAATTTTCTTATTGTATTTAGAATAATGGTTAGGTTCCCAAGAAAACACACACAAAAAAAATCCAAAATCTAAAGTTTTCACAACATTGCTATCTCTTGATTACTGAACTTTTTGACTACTTCTTCCCAGTCTCCTTTGCTTGGCTATTATCTTTCCTGTCATTCTCCTAACTGTGGGTGTTCCCGAGGGTCTATCCTAGGCACCCTTCTCTCTATAACATCTGACATTTGCTACTTGCATATCCTTGAGGAAGTCAAAGTAATTTCTGTGGGCCTCAGTTTCTTAATCCATAAAATGGAGAGGCTGGATGAGATGGTCCCCTGAGGATCCTTGCCCCTTCCCTTGCTACATATACTATGACCTCTGGGATCAAATATAAACTCTTTCTAGGTCACTTAAAACCCTTTACAGTTTGGCTCCAATCCAAATTCTTCTCTTTCACACACAGAATGGTTCTTCACACCTGATACTCTACTACCTTTCTGCATGCCTTTGTAAAGCAAAAAGGTAGGGCAATGGAGTGCTGGGCCTGGAGTCAAGAAGATCTGAGTCTAAATCTGGTCTCACGCACTTACTAGCTATGTGCCCAGGGCAGTCTGTTTGCCTTGGCTTCCTTGACGGTAAAATGGGGATAACAGCACCTACTTCACAGAGTTGTGGGAGCCAAATGAAGTAATATTTGTAAAGTGCTTAGAACAGTGCCTGACATAGGAAGAGCTTAACAAATGCTTACTCTCTTTCTTTCACCTCCATGCCCAGAATTCCTCCCTGTAATAATTCCCTTCAAAGTTCAGCTCTAATGCAATTTCCAATACAAGCCCTTTCCTGATCCCCCCAAGCTACCTGTGACTCCTGAATACTTCCCATGTATTTCATATATGCTTATATGTACACAGGTTGCCTCTCCTCACAAAATGAAAGCACCTAAGGACAAATATTGTATCCTTCATCTTTTTATCCACAATGAGTGGAAGCTCTTGATAAAATTTTTTCACTGATAGATATAATTTCCCATTTAGTAATAATGGGACAAAGAGCTAGATCCTCCAACATGCAAAGGCATATCTATCTCTTTGTTATTCTATAATTTTGTCAACATTTTCAGGAATTTTCACACTGAAAATTACTATTGAAATGACAGTGATGTGTATCTGTAATCTCATTTCCTAACTAGGTGGGGAAAAAAAACTATAGTTAATAGAGATTTAGTCCTAATCGTGATTTAAAAAAAAAAGTTTAAACGAGGTTAGATTATTCAAGTAATAATCATGAGTTACATATGGTTAGATACATTACAAAATATCTTATTATGCTGTAATAATATATTCATCAATAGAGTATAACTACCTATCTGCTCTAAACAAGATTAGGCAAGATACAGATGAAGTAATACTTTACTTCTCCAGAGATAACGTATTCAACATCCAAACTCTCTGGAGAATCTGGCTACAAACAAGTAAGCAACCAAAAAGAAAAAATAATCTACAAAATGAGATGTGAAAGTCCATACACGGAAACTTAATGAACTGGAAGATCTCCTGTGCAGGCCTTCAAATGAAACCAATTTTTTTTTAATTTGGACACAACCCAAACAAGCAGTTATTTCATTTGCCAGTCCACAAAAGAATGGAAGGAACAAATTATAAAGTATGCACATTGCTAAATTATAAACAATAGCCTTACAGTTAAAGTAACACAGAAAAATAAAAAATAATTTTTAAAAGATACAAGAGTTCAGAAGAAAACATAGTTCTCTATGTGCCCATTTTATTACTGGGGCACATGTCTACACATACAGACACACAAACATATAAAATTTGCAGACATTCAACTCAATAACCTCTCTAACTCATCATTTCAAAACCCAAACACTTTTCTTGAAACCATAATTTTGTATAAGTTAGGATATACGACCAACATACTTGATGGAAAACAAGGATCATCAGGATAAGTCTCTTTATCATATAAGAAAGGATGATAGCGAATGACTCCTTCAACCACACCTTCTCCTTCTACGTGGGACTTGAATTCAAAACTATCTGATGCTGTATTTATGTATAAAGTTTGCATATCGTCTTTGATCTCTCTAAGGTTGATAATCTTAGGTACTTTCCCTTTTTCAAACATAGAAATCTAAAACAAAAACAAACAAATCCAGTGTTAAATACAAATGTGAAAACTCATTGCTAGTATCCCAACACCACTCAATATGGTATGGCACAATTAAGAATCTTAAGTGAGTATTTCATCATGTAGCTCAAAAAAGAAATTAAATTTTAGAAAAAGAAATTATATATAACAGTGAAGGAAGCTAAGTACAAGTGAATACAAATAAAACAAAGCTACATTTAATTCAGTGGTGAAAAGCAGTGAAGATAATCTTGTGAAGACAATGATACTAGCAATTCACATTTATACAGTATTTTGTAGTTAAAAAGGGCTTTTTATATACATCAGATTTCATCCTTTAAAAAATCCTATGATACAAAGTCCAAATATTACTTTACAAAGTAAGAAACTGAAGTTGAGAGTAAATAAACAGATCAAATAGCTAATATAGCAGAGCCTGGAATTAACTTCAGGTTCTTTAATTCCAAACGAAGGCTTCTCTCCACAATGCTGTCTCCCTCAAAGGAGACAAAAAATATTGAGCACTCTGAATTGCTTCTACTTCACCAGTAACATTCATCTGAAGAAAAGGAAAACATCAGATCATCATCAAGGCCAGCTGGTCAGGATCCACAGTATAAACATGAAAAGTGATGAGAACAATCTGGCAAAGATACCTCACAAGTGGTCAGTCAGGCTTTGCTTGAAGATTTCCACGGAGAAACAACCCACTACATTCTAAGGTAGTTTTAAAGTCTTATGACCAGAAGTAGAAAACACCAAGAATGAAAGAGCACAGGGAAGGAAAGTTACTAAATGTTTTTTAAAGGGTTAACAGGAAGACCAAGGTAAGTAGAGCAACAGGAGAGCACCTAAGGAAGCCCAGACCATTTAGATTCTCAGGTATGAAAAACTGGTAGATATATGGCCAAAGCACTGTTGGGAGTAAGGGAGGGAGGATAGGGTTGAACTCTGGAAACTATAGCCAGTGAGCCTGATTCATATTCCTAACAGAATTCCTAATGTGAAAATGCATTACAAGAGTGATGGTTAAGGAATATCTAGAACAGAAAAAAGTAAGATCACAAAAACTCAGACTGCACAGCATCATCAAAAAAGAAAAGGTTGGGCCAAAAAACTCATTTTCTTTCTTTGTAAGATTAGCTTACTGGTTTATTATAACCAAAAAATGTTGATGGTAAGCATGTGTCTAGATTTTGCAAAAGCATTGTATAAACCTCTTGTGTTATTTTGAGGGACAAGATGAAGGGGAGTGAATTAGCAAATAATCCAAGTAAGTGGCTTTAAAACACACTGAACAGCAGTTATTAATTAAAAGTAGTTATTAATGTTTCAAAATTAACTTCAAAGGTAGTCTTTGGGTACTAAAAGTACCCAAAGAATCTGTACTTGACCCTGTGCTATTTAAGAGAAAGTTAAAAATAGCATATTGATTAAAATATGTGAATAACCAAGTGCTAGGGTTCTACTAACTCCAATGGATAAACTATTAACTGTCACTTAGAAGTATTAGATTTGTTCTGCTTAGTCTGAGTAAAAAAAACTCAAAGGAAACCTGTGAAGAGGAAAATCTTGGCTTAATGGAAGAAAAAATTTCCCAATAAACAGAGCTACAGGGCCTCCCTCACTTGAAGTTTTCAAGCAAAAGCTGAATAGCCCCTTACTCTGTATGTTATTGAGAGGATTCTTGGACTAAAATTCTGTGATTCTGTGTAACACGTAAGATTCTAAGAATGATCCTCTCCTACCAATTTAGTTCACCAAACTAAAAAGAAAAGTAAGAGAGAGGGGAAAAGAATTTCCCATGGGTTTGTATTATCTAAATCATAATCTGAGACAAGAAACCTTATAAACTGATATATTTGGAATGTGTTTACATCTTACTTCCATATCAATGTTGTTGAATGGTCCAACTTCTTTTGTTGCAGCATTTGTTTCATTTCCTTTTGGTCCATGAATATAGTAATGATAAATATGTCTAGAATTGAGAACAACAACTTTATATTGACTTATATGTAATTATTATTTCATTTAACAATTTTCTATAAAAAAACAAGTCAGTACACAAGTTTTATCTCAGCTTTGTACAAACCAGAATGACCACTCTTCAAACTTCGGGAAAAACATATATTTACCTAAACACAGTATTCTAAAAACAAATGAAACTGAAGTATTTAAGTGTGTCTCACTGTAAGTCCTGACATTTTAGAAACTCTTCCTGCGATTATTTTCATGATTAAAATACAAAAAGCTAAATCTTAGTGAATTAATACAGGGTAAATGTGCTTGGATTTTTAGCGACTTTTCCAGAAAAACTTCACAATTATTTGTTCTCCATGCTTTGAATTAAGGGACTACTAATTACATCTGCCATCTCAGCTATTTATTAAAATGCTATTGAATAAAAAGGCAATAATGTGGAATCACCTACAACTAAATCTACTTCCTTTTTAACTCTTCATTAATGGTATAATATAACAATGAGCATGACTCATTAACTTAACCCCCTTGAAGAACCAAATTATGTTTTTAATGAAATTCATTTCGAATTCATATTTGGAAAGTAATTCTTTTTTAAGCAGGGAGCAGACACTAGTTCTTTGTAACTTAGAGGACAAAAATAATCTCTCTTGTACAAGGAAGTACTCATGTTAACTTTTTCACAGGGGTCAAGATTGAGAATGAAGGCTCTGATGATGCTGATGTGATTGTCTCATGGTCCATAACTGTTCTACAACTTAGAGTCACCTGAGTTCCTAACATACCAGGATCACAATATCAGCATGTATTCAAGGTTCAGATATGGAAACTGAAGGTCTATTGTATACACTAAACAACCCAACTTAACTTTTCAAAATGCAACCCTTATATTACATATACAAAGTCTTAATGAATGATCATTTCATCAGAAGGGGATATGGCAATTCCTATGACCCCTCTCATTAGCGGATAAATCCTGGGGATTACTGGAAATACTGAAGGGTTAAATGACTTGTTGAAAGGTCACATAGGTAGTGCCAAAAGGATTATTTGAACCCAGTCTTGCTAACTCCAATCCAGCAATATGGACCAAATCAATTATGCCTCTCATTAAAATACTTAGGGGTATGAAAACAACTATGTGCTAATTTAACGATTTGGTCTGTAGGAGATATAAACTTTTTAAGAGATGAAAAATGTTCATTTGGTATCCTTCCAATGAACCTTAAATGGGAAAGAAAAAATTAAGTATATAAAAATAAAATTTACCCATAAAAATGTTGAAATTCAACAATAGATCTTTATGTGTTAAATGTGATAAGTAAACATTAGTATTATAAATTAATCCCTTTAGCTACAGAACAGAAATCCATTAAGCACATATACAACATGTTTTAGGAAACTATTATAAAAATGATGATTATACAAAAAAAATTACAATGGCCATCATTAAAGATAACATATAGCAAATTTTACCAAAGAAAGCCATTCACTAGCTATTAAATATATTTCTTCCAATGGGAAACTGTAGATTAAGTTATGATTCAAAGAAACTATGGTTATGGTATAATAGCTACACAAAATCTCTAGGTCCCTTCCATGTCTAAAACTTTATAACTCAGTGTAAAAAAGTATTACTTCTGCTAAACCAGTAACACTGTGTCATTTTAAAAAGTTTGATAAATTTTTTATGTATGACACGTCTTGAGACAAAACTTTCTCCTAAAAGAATAAATCTGAAATTCCCATAATGAAAATGATATAGTTGAGAGGACATAACTTTATAACCAATTTTTCAGAAACATGTCTATTCCAAAAGGTATGCCTAATAAAACAAACAGAATAAGGCCATTACCTAACTTTATACAAATTTCCCCTTCCTAGCCCTGTTCTTGACTTCCTCTGGAATTCAGAACCATTTCCTTCCCCTTACTGGTGGCTTATCCTGAAACTTCCCTTGGCACCCAGTCTCCTCACCCTAGAACAGCCTACCATTCCACATGCCCACTCACCATGTATTATTCCTCTGCAAGGCCTACCCCACTTTTCCCATTAATGAGTTCCTTCTGGGCTGCACTTTGCATAGGGGCAGGGCTGCCTTCACTGTCCTCTAGGCCCTATTCCTGGTACTGTCCCCTCCCCCACTTTACACTTCCTTTTGTGTGCTGTCTTACCGCCCCTCCCATTAGAATATGTAAGTTCCTTGAGAGCAAGGACTTTTCTTTTTGTCTCTTATATGTATCCCTGGCATTTAGCACAGTTATCAGGCATCCAGTAAGTACTTAGTAAATGCTTGTTTCCTTCCTTCCTTCCTATATGTGAATATTTCAGGGCTTCATTATTTGATTCACATAAGTATACCCTGTAACACTGAGGACTGAAACCCCTCAAGTAAATGTATTGCCATATTGCCTCTTCCATCAAAAATATAAACTTAATAACCTGATAGCCAACCATATATTGTGATGAACCCTCTCTAAACTTACCTAGGTTGGTACACCACTGTTTGATTGCCCATATCCTGTCTAGTGCCATGGGGGACTTTACAGAACTTCTACTCTGCTCACATAACCTCTAAAAATTCAATGACTCCCTCCCACATCATAATAAGACACTCAAGTAGGTGTTTAATAACTGAATTAAATAGAAGGATTTAAAGCCATTCATTGTTACAAAAAAAAGTTTTCAAAGTTTTAACTCCACACAATATATTTTCCAAATAAAATACTAAAATTGACTTACGCTAATTGTCTTGTCCAAAGGTGAAAATAATTTTTCAAGTACTGTATGTGTTCTGGTTGCACTCCTGTAATAATCACTGCAGTAAAGCTATCTTTTTCTCTCTCCTCAAGAATAAGACTGTGTAGAAACCTTTCATCATCGCTTGTGATGTGAGCAGAGTCTGATGGCTAAAAAAGTGAATATAATCATCAGATTATGATATACTATTACAAATAAAATTGAAATTATATTAACAAAAGGAAACATTGATATAGTTAATCAAAATTTATGACTGTATGGAAAATTAATCTGGGCCTATGTAGAAACCTGTACTGGGAAACTAGACCAAGAAACAAAGCTAATTTCAGCCCATTATCAAGTGGTTCAGTACCAAAACGTGATGATTTTATCAGTGGAAATGACATTTAAAAAGTACTGCCAACTACTCTGCTGTTAAACACCAAGGACCACATGGGACCTTTCCATCTGAAACCTCCCATATATGTCTGCCTCATGTTCCTTAAGAACAATGACTTTCTTTCTACTTATAGTCCTACTAAAAAGTGATTTGCACATATTAAGTGCTTAATAAATATTTCATATCAGTACATGAGCAAGAAATCCTATCTAGAAATTGCTGGGGGATACACTCAAGCAACAACTTGCTAATAACAAGTTACTGTGGTAACAGTATGAAAATAATTAAACAGTGAACCAATACTAGGAAGCATACAGAGAAAAAGGAGGGCGTAAATCTTACCCAGAAGTGTTATAGTTCCTTCTGTGGGTTCCCCAACCCTAAGTGTAGGGTAGGGTCAATCCCCAGGTCATTATGACAAAATTAAAAGGTAGAAGGCAGATCTAACACACCTAACCTGGCCAAAAGTAACTTTGTTCAACTCAAACCATGCTGTCAAGGAATCTCTAACACTCCCAATGTTTTTTTTTTTTTAAATAAAGTATCTGTATAATTTTTAAAACAAGGATTACACATTTTCAAAAACCTTTATTCCATGATTTGTCAATATTTGAATACTACACACAAACTACAATAAATACATAGAAAAGATCTATCTATAAGCTTTATTTGCAGTTACAGAACATAGACTTTGAGAGCATTTAAAGTTCTATAAAATGAGGGGGGGTCTAAATATATTACTTAACGTAAAGCAAAACATAAAACAATCTAGAGGAAAAATTGAGAGGTATAAGGAATGTTCTAATAACAAGTCCACCAGTTAATACAGTAGGTTTGAGACTATATACTGGATAAACTCATAGGATCATAAATTTAGAGCTGAATGAAAGAAGTCTTAGAATTTAGTCTAATAACTTTCATTTACAGATAGGGTCACACAGGTAGCAAGTAGTAGGGCTGGGATTATAAGCAAAATCTTCTAACTTGATATACCTCATTGTTTCCATCGTTCCATGCTACCATACCACTTTTAAAGTTTAATTAATAAGTATATTCACATTTCTTTGACATACTTTCAAACCAGAAACATTCAGACATAATATCATTTGTGATGCAATATATATTATACACTGTAAGAGAGAGTGTGTGTGTGTGTGTGTGTGTACACATATGCCCAGGAAGAGAGTATTAAGAAATCTGAAATCTAAGAGCGAATGGTCCTAGGTATATACCTGTATCAGGCTAAAGAAGGTATAAGTCCTTTCTTTACTTTTTCTATAGGGCATTAGCAACATGAGTGTTTCTTTGGTACTGATCTATATTTTCTTGTCCTGGGTAATGGGCCCTGTGTTCTTCAAGGATCTCAGGAGCAGCTGCCTAGAACAATGATGGGATTGGGAGAGTATCTCATTTATATGAATTGATTTGTACCAGGGAGGTCTAAGACAGTCTACAGTAGGTCAGTCTTCTCCAGTACCTTTATTTAAAAATTCATATTTATTGAAGTTTGTTAAGTTTATTTTTAAAAACTTAAGAATTCAATTGAGAATTCAATCAGGAAAATTAACCTAGATGGGAACTTCTAGAACAATTTCTATTGCAAAGCTTGTAATTTTTAGTAAGGGATAATGAGAAACAATTCTTTTTGAATTTTTAACATTTTTGCTAAATTACAGAAGAGATGTATAAAAGCAGTCACTTCAAACTCAAATACAAAAAGGGGCCATTAATCCATAAATAAAGATCCCTGGAAGCCACATACTGATTCTAAAAACCACAAATTATCTATATTTTATTGCATTTTTTGTATTTTGTTAAATATATTCCAATTCAGGAATGTTGTAAACTACAAGTCTGACATCTTTGTTTTTAGAGGATGCTAAGTTAGCCACTACTGAAAAGACCATGCAATCCAACGTATCAGGACTAGTTTTTATAACTGCAGTACAAACATTTTGACTGATACAACTTCTTCACAAGATCTTTAAGAGATCTCAGAACAAAACAAACATTCGTTCACTAGTTAATACATATGTCATTATTTTCCATAACATTCTTAAATGGGATGCGGTATATCTTCCTTTTGCAGAATCAAAGAAAACTAATTTATTGCTAAGCTCAAAGTCAGTTTTAAAAAAAGGATGTAATAATATTAAGGATAATATTAAGAAATAATATTAAGAATACTGGTGTTCTAAATACTGGCTTCATCATCAGCACAGTGTTATTTAAAAGAGTAATTTTACCACAAAACCTGGTAAACATACAGAATTGTCATGAGTATCAGGTGAAAATGTATACATAAAAAGTAGTTTATAAATGGTAAAGCATCACAAACTATAAATATAGCAGAAATTGGTAAAAGAACTCAAAGCATCCAACTTCAAAAAAACTCTATTCTAGTCTTACAAATAAAATAAGCTTCTCACAAGCACATCTGAAATCGTAAGTCTTCCCCCCAATTTTGTCTCTTAGAAATGATGATAATAGAAAGGAAAAATGGAGAAAAGATGGGACAATGAGCTGAGTCAAAGTAACAATAACTCTGGGGCTCTGTTTACAATATCTAACTTTTATCTTTCAATCATCTTTGGATCCCTTCCCCACCTCAACATCTACCATCACAATCCCTCACAAGTCTATAAACATTTTAAAAAATTAATTGATGATCCAACATCTTATTATCATTTGTAACTCTGCCACTGGAATGATGCCTTAACAAAATAAAATGTCAATTTAAAAACTAATATAAAAATCCTAAATCAGGTCCACTAGTTGGATCAATAGGTCCATGGAGTACCTTTTTCTAACAAGCCTTCAAAAGAAAACACAGAAATCATCAAATTAATCATTATATGATTTAAAAGACAATGAATATACCAGGATAATTAAGGAACTTGTAAAATGTTAATAAATAACAATATTGATACCTTAAGATAGAAATTAAATTTGTAAAGAAAAGGCTCAGGGGAAAGAATACATTTCATTCAAAACAGACTGTACCTTCCGGTTTCTAATATATCCACTATATATTGCTTCTTTATTTTTCTCCTTCTTTTCAAAATCCTCTTTAGAGAGTACAAGCTCATGAACATCTTGAGAATCTGAAGGTTTACTAATCATCTGTTAAGAATTAAAGACAATTTATTAATATCTTTTCAAAGAAAAAACAAATTTAGAGTTAAAATATTAAAAATTTGATTGTGGATTGTTAGGAATCTTTTTACTTACTCTGGCTGACTGTCCAACAAAGAAAACAGCTTGCTTGCCCCCAACACCAAAATACGAAATATCACTATTTAAACTACGAGGCACTGGTAAAGGACGTACATATCCGGAATGATCGCTAAAATAAAAGATTAGATTAGTAATCTGTGTCTAGCCAACGCACTTATTGCTAAAGTGTGAGTTATTATATTTTATATCTAATATTCCTCAAGTTGAAAAAAAGAGATGAGTCTAGGCCATCATCTATTCCAACACCCCATTGTATTACCATCTGACAGCTTCTCCACTGTCTTTAAACCATGACAAACGAAATACCATCTACCAAACTGTTTTTCTTTTTATTGTGCAAGGGGAAACCTACAACCTCTCCTAGTGATGATGTATTCTCAATGAAGACCTTGTAAAATCAAGGATTGTTCTATTTGCTTACCCTCTACTTAGAGGAGGAAAGAGCTTACTAAAGCAATATTTCATTGATTATGAAAAATTATTAAGGTTCATTTATCTCCTTTCTGGAAATGCAGAACATAGATGAAAACTATGGAATATTAATATTCTTGAACCATCTCTGGTTAAAAAAAAAAAAGAAAAGAAAAAACTATAAAGGTTTGTTTCAGTGGCAACACCAAGCTTGTTCCTGACAAAGGAAACAGCTTATCACTTACAAAAATGGTCAACAAGTAACAATTTACTTATTGTCAAAGATGTTATCTTACTACCAATTTTGTGATACCAGGACAATAAGAGTCAAGAGTATCAAGAAAATGGTAGAGAAAAAAACAAAGGGATCCAAAACTGAGGAAACACAAGAAGAAAATTAAATGTGGTGCAAGCTGATTCAGAATCACATTCCTTAAAAGAGTGGGGAAGAAGGGGAGAGGTGGAAACAGGGTGAGAGTGGCAACATGTCAAAGCACTCTAGGTTTTTCATTTACTACCAGCTCGCCTCAAAGTTCCTCTTACAGAGGTAGGTGGTCTCAGACACTTGCTAGTATGTGATCTCTAAAGTGACTTCACCTGTCTCAGTTTCCTCAACTGTAAAATGGGACAAAAATAGCACCTACTTCATTCTGCATATACTATGGCTGGGAGAGAGAGAGAGAGAGAAAGAGAGAGAGAGAGAGAGAAAGAGAGAGACAGAGGGAGAGAGAGAGAGTGTGTGTGTGTTTCTTCTCTTCCCCATCCTCTATTTGAATGTGAGGTCTTTCAAATTACCAGAAAACTATTTTCTAAAGCTAGAAAAAAATAATATAAAATTCATATGGAAGAACAAAAGGTCCAGAATATCAAGGGAACTAATGAAAAGAAATGCTAGGGAAGGTGGCCTAGCTGTACCAGATCTCAATTTGTTTTATAAAGCAGCAATCATCAAAACCACTTTGTACTGGCTAAGAAACAGAGCGGGTAGACCAGTGCAATATGTTAGGTACTTGAGACACAGTAGCCAATGAATATAGCAATCTACTGTTTGATAAACCTAAGGACCACCCCAGTTTCTGGGGTAAGAACTCACTGTTTCACAAAAATTTCTGGGAAAAGTGGTTAACAGTGTGGTGGAAACTGGGCATAGAATAAAGTTCAAATGGATACATGATCTACATACAGAGGTTGATACTATAAACAAAATAGGGATTTGTTTATAGGAGCAAGGAATAGTGTATTTGTCAGATTTATGGACAATGGAGAAATTTATGACCAAACAAGAGACAGAGAACATTATGAAGTGCAAAATGGATAATTTTGATTACATTGAATTGAAAAGTTTTTGCACAAACAAACCCAATGCAACCAAGATTAGGAGGGAAGCAGTCAACTGGGAAAGAATTTTTGCAACTATTGTCTGTGATAAAGGCCTCATTTCTAAAATACTTAGAGAACTGAGTCAAATTTATAAGAATGTAAGTCATTCCCCTATTGATAAGTAGTCAAAGGATATGAACAGGGAGTTTGCAGACGAAGAAATTAAAGATATCTATAGTCATATGAAAAAATGCTCAAAATCACTATTGATTAGAGAAATGCAAATCAAAACAACTCTTGAGGTATCACATCACACCTATGAGATTGGCTAACATGACAAAACAGGAAGATGACAAATGTTGGAGAAGATGTGGGAGAGTCAGAACACTAATTCATTGTTGGTGGAACTGTGAGCTGATCCAACCACTGTGGAGAGCAATTTGGAACTATGCCCAAAGGACTACAAAAATGTGCATACCCTTTGACCCAGCAATATCACTTCAACTGTATCCCCAAGAGATCACAAAAATAGGAAAGGGTCCCACATGTACAAAAATATTTATAGCAGCTCTCTTTGTGGTGGCCAAAAACTAGAAATCAAGGGGATGTCCATCAATTGGGAAATGGCTGAATAAATTGTGGTATATGAATGTAATGGAATACTATTGTGCTGTAAGAAATGATGAACAGGAAGACTTCAGAGAGGCCTGGAAGGACTTATAATAAATGATGCTGAGTGAAAGGAGCAGAACCAGGAGAACTTTGTACACAGCAACAACTACAGTGCATGAGGAATTTTTCTGGTAGACTTGGCCCTTCACAGCAATGCAAGGACCTAAAAAATTTCCAATGGACTCTAGAAGCAAAACTCCTTCCACATTCAGAAAAAGAACTATGGAACTGGATCTCAGAATGAAGTAGGATATCTTCTCATGTTATATTTTGTTTCATTTGGGTTTTTCTCCCATTAATTTTAATTCTTCTATGCAACATGACTAATATGAAAATGTGTATAATAAGAATGCATGTGTAGAACCCATATAAGAATGCACGCCATCTCGAGGAGGGAGGAGAGAGGGAGAAAATCTAAGACTTATGGAAGTGACTGTAGAAAACTGAAAACAAAGTAATTTTTAAAAGTTAAAAAAAAAGTAGTATAAAAGACTGTTATTTTCTAGATAAGAGGAACCCGATGATCTCTGTCCCTGACAAACCCAGACCCCCTCATAGCCTAGGGAATACATAGTTATTACAAACAATAAAAGAAAATGCCCAAGATAGCTCAAAAGGCAAGTTAACAAAGATATTTAATACAGATTTTCCTTTGCTTTATAGGCATAACATTCAGATTACTTTTTGTCAAATTATTTTTACAGAAAACCCACTGGTCCATTTTTTTTATTAATTTGGGGGAAGGAGGAAGGCAGGGCAATTGGGATTAAGTGACTTGCCCAAGGTCATACAGCTAGTAAGTGTCAAGCATCCGAGGCTGGATTTGAACTCAGGTCCCCCATACTCCAGGGTCAGTGCTCCATCTATTCACTGCACCACCTAGCTGACCCTCATTACTTTTAAATAAGGTAAATGATTTATACTACAAAATGAGGCCCTAAAAACAACACCAAGAAAAATTAACATGTGTAAATTAACATGTGTAAGGAAGAAAAAGATATTTTCAATAGCTTCTTTAATTATTCTTATCTCCAATCTATTCCCAATTCAATATAAGCTTCATGCTCCTACATAATATTCCTAAACTACAACTTATTTTATTCCTTTACTCAAAATTCTTTAGGGCTCCTCATTACTAAATGTACCATCTCTTTATTTAGTCATTCAAAGCACTACACCAAACTGGCTCCAAAGTGTCTTTCCAATTTTATCTATATTACCTTCCCCTTTATGAACTCTGTCAAGCTGAAGCAAAGTGCTCATTGTCACCTACTCTTATTCTTATTGCTTCTTCTCCATACCTTTGTTTATACCATTCTTTCATGGCTAAGATGGATGGATGCTCCCCAACCTCTCTGTCTTTTGATATACTTCTCTATATTTTTGACATGTCTTTCTTTCTTTAAGACCAACCTCAAGCTATTATAACTCTACGAGTTCTTGCCCAATCTCCCCACATGAAAGTGATCACACCTTAAATTTTCATATCACTTTTCAGTCTATTCTTTTACACTCATCCTATTTATGCAGTATCTCCCCTCGTTCCCCACCCCTACCAAATTACGGTGTCATATCTGTCAAGCTTGTACACAGTAAGCATCTAATATTCAATAAATTTGAACCAAATGAAATCAATACTAACTTCAATCTACAACTTCCTCTAACACAGTTGTCACTTATTTAAGAGGATACAGAAACATGTTTTCACTTGAGTTATCAAGTGGGTCAGGCAAGTCCTATACATCAAGTTTAAAAACCTAAAGATATTCTTGGTTCTTGACACTATTCAAGCACAGACTTTTCCTTTGATCTCATCTGTTACTGGTTTTTCTGACTTTCATTTTGTCCTTATAGTTTGTTTCAGACTGTAGATTCCGAAGTTTCCTCCCCATCAACTCCTCTGATAAGGTACACAGACATGCACTTTACTTCAAGTATTTCTCCAACTTTCCATTACAAATGTAGCATCTAATTCATCCTCAGTTTGAATGGGCTCACTTTCCTTCTTACTTTTTTTGGTATCCTCTTCCTATCCCACTTGAAATGAATTGGACTCACTGAACTATAACCACAAAATCTCAGTCAGCAGCAGAGGGGAGGATCCAATATCAAGTCCAGCTCCTTGACAGGATCAGGACACACAGAACACTGCTAGCTTTGCAAACCAATCTAACCCCTACTGCACTAGAAAAATAGCATTAAATGTCTGCAAATGTTTAATTTCAATAATATTTTTATCCCAAGAGTTCACACTACAGTGAACCAGAGGCATTAAAAAAGTATACAAATGTAGTACAATTTCAAGAATTCTTCATTTGACTTCTTATAAGGAGCTAGGAAGGAATCAGGTGAAAAATGTCCTAAGGAAACTATGCAACCACCATTCTAGAACTATGAATCAGTCTTCCTTCTCCTCAACAATTTTTCACCCCCCAAAACATATTATTATACAGTGGAAAGAGCAATGGTCTTACAACTAGAAGGCCCAAGTCAAAATCTCAGCTCTGACATGGACTATGTGACATTTAAGTCACTTAACCTCAGTTTCCTGAAATGAAAAATAAGGGAACCAGATGATCTCCATAGTAGCTTTCCAGTTCTAAATCTTTAATCGCATGACACCATGAGAAGACAATGGGATAAGCAGGTATTAATGTAACTTTGAAATTGTATGAATGTTTTTATTATATAATAAATATTTTTATGAATATTTTATTACATAAAACAAATTCTAATAGGAAACATTTTCATATCAAACATATCTACATCAATACATATAGTTTCTGAATTTAGGCATGCTGTTCATAACTACATGTGTATCAAAACACTAGAGATTTTCCACAACTTAATTTATGTATCTAAATTCATGACTTCAACATTTTAAGAACACAATTTCCAAAAAAAATATTGAATAAGGCTAACCTTTCAAAGTCACCTTTTCTTGTAAACTTTGACAACCTATATACAGCCCAGTTGTTAAGTTGCTTAGAGGTCATTCCTCTTCCATTATCAATCACTGCAACTGCAGGTTTTCCTTGTGATTCATCAAAAAGCTATGAAAAAATAGTATGTTGAAAAAGAATTATAAATACATGCAAAATCAAATTTCAAACAAATACAATTAAGTCTAGACAATGATCTTACCAATTTGATGTGAATACTTCGAATACCAGTATTACGTGAAGTAGCAGAAAGTGAATTGTCAATCAATTCTGCAAGAGCAAATGCTAGAAAATATTAAGAAAACAATTATAGCACCACTTTTCAATTCCAGTATGTTTTTAAATAAAGAGTCTCAATGACTCCCAAATACATGAAATAAGAACTTCTAACTTTTAACCTTAAAGTTTTAAAAGGAATTCTGGGGTATATTCAATATTGTAATTCTGATTATCTCCCTCTAAAACTTAAGAACAAGGTGGAAATATCATGTATTATGTTTCTAAGCACCCTGATTGGCTGACCTCCATGAAAGAATATTTATTGCAATAATGTAAACTTAAAAATATCTAGAAGTACCTTAAACGATTTCCCCCCAAAACCAGTTTAAAAGTGACACTGATTCTTAGACATAAATTTCTCAATGGTGTCATCATCACTATGATCAAAAAGTAATCATCACTCATTTAACTGGACCTCAGTACCAGGGCCTAAGAGTGAGTAAGATAAGCATGATCCCTACCTACTCAAACAAAAGCTTAAAATTCTAAGCAAATCATACTAAAAAGAAGTGATATACAGAAATGTAGACACCTGAATAATGATTATTTATAAATGAATATAGAATTCCTCAAGAGCCCATGCTGCAAAGAAATCTAATCTTTCTTTTTGAACTAAGAACCAGATGGCTTCCTATCAGATATTCAACCCTGAAAGTCTTGACTTCACAGTGAAGTTAAGTTGAGTACATGATAATAAAGACTTTTTTGGTATTTTAATGGTGTATTATATATGTAACATAATTGTATTATAATGGTCCAAAAATATAATATTAATTATTAAGTGCCTAACTACAAAGAGAATTCCACGATGCTAAAGGAAACATGGTATACTACAAAGAACACTGGCACTGAAGTTAGAAAATGTGTTAGAATGTTGTTATAATTTACTATCTCTGTGTCAATCTTAGGGAAGTCACTTGCAAGTCTCTGTGAATCTTGACCTTAATATGAGAACCCTTAACTAGATAGTCCCTAAGGATTCCATGATTCTATGACCTAGCCTCCTGTCCTCTAATATCTAATATGATATATACACATATTTGGTCAGTGAATCAATCAGTATTTATTAAATATTTACTATGTGAGAGACACTGTGCTAAACAATAAGAATATAAAAACAAGCAGAAAAAAGTCTCTGTCCTCAAGGAGATTACATTCTAATGGAGGAGCACAGAATGGGGGGCTTGGTGGGAAGGAGAAGACCAGGGAAAATCAAAGTACCCAGCAAAGGGGCGGGGGGGGGGGGGGGGGGGGGGGGGGGGGGAGAGAGAAGACAGAACACTGATCCTGGAGTCAGGAGGACTTAAGTTCAACCAGAACCTCAAAAAACTTCAAAACCGTATGGCCCTGGATAAGCCACTTAAACCCAACTGCTCAGACAAAAGGGAGGGGGGGCAGGGGAGAACCTGGCAAGAGAACATGGTAGACAAAGTCCTATGAGGATAAGTCAGAAATATAACATGAAGACAAACAGCAATGTGGTTGGCCTGGGCATCTCCTCTTTAATATGGAGATTCTAGGGAGGAATGGGTTAATCAGAGGGAGAAGCGGACTAAGGAGTAGGTTATAAATTAACTTCCAGACTAAAGAGGTTTTTATGGCACAGAAGACAAAGTCTTCTTGGAGAGGAATTAAGAGAGGAATTTTGCCTTATACCATGTATAAGACAAAAAAATTTAAATCAAAGCCCTGACCATAGTAAGTACTTAATATCTGTTGAGTGTGGTAACAGATAAATGCTTAGTATGTGTGGAGGCAAGGCTGAACTATCTTTAGAGTAAGGATAAAATATAACTCAGGTGACAATTAGGACTAGTTATGGAAGCTCCCAGTCAAGATTATCTCACAGCAGCTGCTTAACGCCTAGAAAGGCATATAAATCTTATCCCCATTTATCTTCCTATCTCAATTACTATTTAACTACCCTACCACTAATACAACTTGAATTTCTGTTTAACAAGATGCTTTACCTAGAGTTCAAGGTAAAGCACATCAAGCAAGTTTCCTGTCAGTAAGCATGAACTGTTCCCTGCTGTCACCTCCTTAACTAAAAAGGAAAGGTGACACATCTAAACTATATATTCCTCCTCTCCAACACAGAAGCAACACCTAACTACAATTGTTAATCCAGACTTGGCTATGGAAGAACAATAGCTATATACTTCAAATCATCTTAAAAAAGGCTTAAAAGAAGCTTTTAAAAAAGTGGATTGTCCCTTAAGTCATTTTCGCTTGATTCCACACTATCTTCTAAAAAGGGCTGATCAAAGCTCATTTTCTTAGTTCATTAAGCTTTCAGGAATACTTATTTTTCCCTCAAGCCTTATAAACAACTTTTTACTAAGAAACGACAGAAAGTCATACTACCAATAGCAAAACATTGGCCATTTGAATAAAAAGTTTAATCCATTAACAAAAACTTCTCAACATGTTCGGATTGTTAGAAGCACTTAGATAAGACAATTTAAAAATATATAGATACCTTTATCTACATCCGGGTTACTTCTAGTAGACTAAGTTGCTAACAGACTTAAAATGTTAAAGCCAAAAAAAAAAAAAAAGTTCTTCCCTATTCAATATGTCTTTTTAAAAATATTATAACGACTCTTTAGGCATATTTGTTAGCACAGTGTTAAGAAATAATGAATATGAATACTGAAAAGCATGGGAACTTATACTAACTAATGCAAAGTAAAGAAAAACCAAGAAAACATATATACACAATGACTACAACAATGTAAAAACAACAAGCAACAGAAGAAACTGAATGCCGTGTGATTATATAACCAAATTTGGCCCCAAAAGAGAAATGAGAATAAATCATCTTCTTTGCAACGACAGGTTGATGATGGCTATGAAACACCACTTACGATGTTCAACTGGGTTGATATGTTGGTTAATTCTGATGAACTGTTTCTTTTTTCCTTTTCTTTACTGTTTATGTGTCATCAATAGATACAGACATTCCTTATTCATTTCTTATATAAGCAATGGCTCTCAGGAAAATGGGAAAGGGAAAGTACTGAGCAATGGAAATGATGTAAAAACTAAAGATTTCAATGAAAATATTTTCTAAGGACTGATCTGAAGTTTAAAGCTAAACAAGAAATTAATATTTCAGGTTTTTAATTCTTCACTCTATCAGTGACCTCAATGAAACAGATGTTCTCTCCAAAGGTAGAAATCACAAACCACCTATGCTTTCTCATTCTGAAAAATTCTTCTCCATGTCATTTCAAAAATGATCCAGAGAACTTGTACCCTGGGAGCCTTCCTAGAAATCTATTAATATTCCGAAAACAAGAGTGAAGTACCTGAGTGGTCCATTTGTTCCCTTACTGTTGTCACTACATGACCTTGATGTCTTTTTTCCACAGGTGCCTTTTATGTGCTTTCCTAGGCCAACCTGCTGTTGGTGGCACAACACAGTGGTTACACTCACGCTATAATGCACCCTATGTCTCTCTGGAGAGACTTTGAAACAGCCTCCAAAGAATCAAAATTATAGGAGATTCAAAGGAAAAGGAAGATTAAATAAACTATTTAAAAATTCAAAATATAAATACTGTCTCTACCATGACCTTATCCAAGTCACACTTAAACTTTCCCAGGGTCAGTTTTTATCTATAAAATTAAAGGTCTTAACCATAATACTTCCTGAGGTCTTCCCACCTCTCAGAGCACAAGGACTTATAGCCAATAAACAAGTATTAGTTTTAACTGAAAATCTCCTTGTGCATTAATCACTCAAAAGTGCTGGTACTAGATGATACTCAAGACACTTTAAATTCAGGCTGAGTTTTTTTCTTCCTTAGAAATATAAATTCTGGAAGGTATCCTTTTTTACAACTAAGTAGATGCCTGAAGCTAAGAATTTGGTGGTTTTGTTTGCTTTTTAGTTGCAGGCTGCTTTCTTAGATTTTTGTCTTCTATGAATTTATATCCACTTCTTCTATCATAGTTCATTCTACCCTGAAGTTATTTTTATGGTTATATAGGTTGATGAACAGTTGTAGGTATTTGCACTATCCCTGCCCCTCACCATGATAATTTTGTATTAGATTTTTTAAAATTCAAAGAAACTACTATCTAGCCCTCTCTCCCCACATCTGATATGTGTTAAGTTAAATTTTTTGCCCAAGTCTAAGACTTTACATCTATCCCCACTGAATCTGTCTTCCTGTGCTTAAGTTTAATATCCTAGCAGCATATCCTCTCCACATTTATAAGGATCCAGGCTATAATGCATCATGTTAGCTATCACTTCCACATTTGTGTCATGTGCAAATTCGGGAGACATGATTTTTTAAAAATCAGATTCAATTTTATTGATGCTTATTTACATCACAATTACTTCCCAATGACCCCACAACAGCACTACATATCAACCTGGCAAAGGAATCCATGGGACAAAAGGTTAAGAATACTCAGTTTAAACCAACATCTTATACCATATACCACCAAAAAAAAAAAACCCCACTAAAAAAGCTATGATTTTTAAATATCAAACCTTTAAAAATTTAGAAGAGAATCATATCAAATATCTTTCACTGGCATCACAAAGGGTGGTGAATTCATAACCAAATCAAGGATTACACAATTACAAGAGAAAATGGATAATTCTGATTATATGAAATTATAAAGTCTTTACATGAACAAAAGGGAAGTGTCTAAGGGAGAAAAAAAACAAAAATTTGTTCTTTCTCTAGCTTTTTCACCTACATGCCCAATTCATTGATCTCCTCTTCCTTTACTTTATTCATGTAGGTATTCGAAGATATAAAACTTCTCCTAAGAACTGCTTTTGCAGCATCCCATAAGATTCAGTAGATTGCCTCATTATTGTCATTCTCTTGAATGAAGTTGTTGATTGTTTCTATAATTTGTTGTTTAACCCACTCATTCTTTAGGATTAGATTGTTTAGTTTCCAATCAATATTTGGTTTATATTTCCATGGCCTTTGATTACACATAATTTTTTTTGCATTATGATCTGAGAAGGATGCATTGACTGTCTCTGCCTTTCTGCACCAGAAACTGGGCACAGACCAATGCCAGACACTGTACACAAGAATGAACGAATACATAATCAAGGTATAAAGATTGATACTATAAACAAATTAGGATAACAAGGAATAGTGTATTTGTCATATTTATGGAGAATGGAGAAATTTATGATCAAAAAAGAGATAGAAAACATTATGAAGTGCAAAATGGATAATTTTGATTACAATGAATTGAAAAGTTTTTGCACAAACAAACCCAATGCAACCAAGATTAGGAGGGAAGCAGTCAACTGGGAAAGAATTTTTGCAACTATTGTCTGTGATAAAGGCCTCATTTCTAAAATATATAGAGAACTAAGTCAAATTTATAAGAATATAAGTCATTCCCCTATTGATAAGTAGTCAAAGGATATGAACAGGGAGTTTTTAGAGGAAGAAATTAAAGCTATCTATAGTTACATGAAAAAATGCTCTAAATCACTATTGATTAGAGAAATGCAAATCAAAACAACTCTGAGATACCACATCACACCTATGAGATTGGCTAACATGACAAAACAGGAAGATGCATACCCTTTGACCCAGCAAAATCACTTCTAGGACTGTATCCCCAAGAGATCACAAAAATAGGAAAGGGTCCCACATGTACAAAAATATTTATAGCAGCACTCTTTGTGGTGGCCAAAAACTGGAAATCAAGGGGATGCCCATCAATTGGGGAATGGCTGAATAAATTGTGGTATATGCATGTAATGGAGTACTATTGTGCTGTAAGAAATGATGAACAGGAAGACTTCAGAGAGGCCTGGAAGTACAGGGACTGATGCTGAGTGAAAGCAGCAGAACCAGGAGAACTTTTCACACAGTCAACAACCAGTGTGTGAGGAATTTTTTTGGTAGACTTAGTATTTCACTGAAATGCATCGACTTAAAAAATTTCCAATGGACTCTTGAGGCAAAATGCCTTCCACATCCAGAAAAAGAACTATGGAACTGAATCGCAGATAGAAACAGACCATCTTCTTTTGTGTTATGTTTTATTTTATAGTTTCTCACATTCATTTTAATTCTGTGCAACATGTCTTTGATAGGAATGTACGTGTAGAACCTATATAAGATTGTACACCTTCCCAGGGAGGCAGTGGAAAGGGAAGGGAGAATGAAAGGAAGAGAGGGGAAAAAAATCTAAGATATGTAAAAGTGACTGTTGAACACTGAAAACAAAATAAGTTAATTAAAAAAAACAAAATTTCATATCAGTTATCTCCAAAAATAGTTAAAGATCCAAGATAAACAGGAAATTAATAAAAATATCAAAGCCCAAAAGTCATTCCTCAATGATCAGTGACTCAAAGGAGATAAAAAATAATGGAAATAAGCAATGTTGGACTAGTACACTAATGCAATATTGATGAAAATTATTCTGGAAAGCAGTTGCATATTAAGGAAAGAGTGATCAAATATCTATACTCTCCCACCCAGAAATTCCACCGTTAAAGATATGACCCTCCCCCCCAAAGGGGTTAATCACACACATAAAAAAAAGCCTGATTGAGCATAATATTTATAATAGCACTTTTTTGCTGAAGCAAAAAATAGTACACAAACTAATTCACTAAGGATTAGCTAAACAAGCTGTGGCACACAAATGTAATGGTTATTATTGTACCATAAAAACCAACAAACGAGTGTGGAGAAGCAAAGAAAATATTAGAAACTGATGGAAAGTATACAAAGTAAGCAAGAAAACAACATACATAGTGACAACAATGTAAATGGAAACAAAAAAAAAAATGGAAAATAAATGCCATGAAATTAATGAACAGGTTTAGCCCCAAAGAAGTAATATGAGAACACAACTCTTTAAATTACTGTGGAACTATAGGTACAGAATACTGCAAATTATGCTAGACTTTTTAATATTGCTTAGTTTTGCCAAAAATTATTTTTCCCCTGGTAAACACAGGTGGTGGACTTTCTGGGAATGTGAGGGAGGGAGGAAAGATAATTGGGAAATATAAGTGATATAAAAACAAAAGACATTAAAAATTTATTTTACAAATATACAAAGTTAAAAATAAAGTCAATAAGAACAAATGTTAACTCTTTAACTTGGGTTTAACAAAAGTTAACTCTTAAACTTAAACCCTTCAACTTTACAAGTAGAAGAGAAGGAAAAATAGCTTAAAAGCAATTACACTCAAAAGTATCTGAAGTAAAATTTAGTACACAACAAGTTCAATTTGAATGCAAGTGTGATATGGCAATTCAGAAAATTGATCTTCATTGTGCAAGTGGTTTCCAGGAACCAGAACCTAAAACCTAATAAGATCACACTTGGAGCACTGTACTCAATTAGGAAGGGAACTGATAAACTGGAGAGAACCCAGAAGAAGGCTAGTGAAGTAAGTGAAATAAGGGGTCTTAAATTTATGCCACATGAGAAACAACTGAAGAAACTAGGGATAATATTTAGCCTAAAGAAGAGGTATTTTAGAAGAAAAATTACAAATGTGCAAGACAAGCTTTAAAAGTTACATGTTGAGTTTATTTTATTTATATATATTATATATTTATAAAAGAAAAGCAAGTTCTAAATACAGTAAATTTGTGATTTCATATGTAATCTCCTTTTATTCTACAATATAAATGGAAATGCTCATTTTCATTTGGTGTTTAAGTTCAGAATAAAAATAAAAATAGATTTTTAAAGAGGTGGCATAGAAAGGACATTATTCCTCTCTTCAACTTGCTTAAGAGTTGAATAAATTATTAAAATAACGAACATTATAATTCAATTAAAATTATGAAAATAGGAATATGAAGAAGAGTAGAGTAATGAAAGCATAATCGTAACAGCAAAATGTTGTAGGGAGATGACAATTACACCAAAGCAGAAATGAACTAGGCAAGATAGAAGAAGACAGAAATAAGAGATGTCTTCGGTTAAAATTCTATAAGATAATTTAAGTGCAAATCATAATAGAGTTAAGTACATTAATTTTTTTAAAAATAAAATTAGATATCAAGGTAATTTGTAGAAACTCAAGGAGCAGCAACAGGTGGGACTAAAAGTCGTAGGAAGAGAAAGATGGAAATAAAAACAAGAGCATCCTATGAAAAGTGAACTGGACTACTTACGCAAGGGATTCTGTCCTTCACTGGCGTAATATTCATACATGCCACTTTTAACCAATGTGTCGTAGTGTGGCAAGAAGTCGATTCGTTCCTTTGTTGCAGAAAGCAGTAACTGATTGACTGACTGAAGTATGTACAGAGTGACCCCATCTTGAACATTTTCATCTATAACCAAAAAAAGAAATCTGAAATGCACAGTCAGCACTTACAAAAACCTTGATAAAACTGAACTAATACTTTTCAACAACTATGAAATCTTTTAAAAAATACATAAAAAAAGACTTTAGCATAAAATCAAAATATACATTTATGCCACAATTTAATTATCTATGAAAGGCAAAAGTTAAATTTTAAGTTCTTTTGTTCATTCAATCAACATAACTACCTAACATCTACAAAATACTATATGATACATGTTAGGGTCTTACAACTTTGGTGCCAAACCTAATTATATTAATTTTTAATTCTGGCTTTTAAAAATCATTACAAAAACATGGAACAAAGTAAAATCTGGGACAAATAAAATATTCCCATCATAAAAGCAAAACCACTATATGTTTAACACTATGTACGCATAATTTTATTGCCTTTCAGGTATTTTAACATGCTAAATATAGAAGCATGAAGAACTTATGAACATTACTTACTGAAGTTATCATCAGTAATTTCTTTTCTATTCGTTGTTGTAATAACAAACTTCTCCCCAAATGAAATCCGAAGTGCCTAACAAAAAAGGAAAATAAGTCACTTTCTTATATGTAGTAAATAAATTTAAATTCATAAAAGAACAGAGTATTACAGAAGAACAGAGTATTGAACAATTACTATACTTACTTGACCTCAATTTATTTATAAAAGCAATCTTATTTATTATGCAAATTGAGCTTTTGTAAAATAATAACATGAGAGATCTATGCTTTGTTTTTATGAGTTATTAAGTTATGAGACTGGTCTTGCAAGGCCTTCAGAATTAAGTATTCAGCAACAATTAGCGTTTGAAGTAGCCTTTCTCTGAAAGACAGTCCATCTCATGTCAATAAATTAGAGGTAATATATAATATTTATGCAATAAACAAGAGGTTTCTATTATTCAAGTCAACAAAAAGGAGTCACAATTATTTAACTACCAAATTCTATTTAACAGTAAACAATGCAAAGAAAGTCTATGATGCACTAAAAGAAGCTTACAGGGATTAGTAATTTTTAACTCAAGAATTTTTGACTAGTATAAAACGCATGTCCAACGTAACAAAAGGAGCAAGAGGTTTGAAGTTTGAAGACGAAGTCCAAATCCAAACTATACTGTTTATTTCCCTACATGACTTTGCAAAAGTCACTAACATTCTTTGGACTTCTTTGTTAATCTCCAAAATATGAGGGGTGAACTAAAAATGACCTCTAAATTCCCTTCCAGCTCTAAATATATTAACATAGAATATCTCAAATGTAGATGCATTTATGATATACAAAACAGTCCTCCATCTTAAAACATAAAAAAATGTTGATAACTATTCCAAGATTTGATTCAACATCAAATAGATATGTGAAAATGAATTAAGTTTGAAAAACCTGTTCTGAAACAAAAACTTGGATGGAACATGATAAATTTAAAACAAAATTTCAAAGGTGAACAGAAATCTCAAAGACAGACTAGACTCAACATTTGTCATCTTTCAAAAGAAGCAGGACAAAATTAACACATTTCAGTAGGAAACAATAATGAGTTAGGAAATAATTAGTAAATTTTTGATGTGACCAACAGAAAGTCTTCAATATACCATTATCCTCCTTACACCCAAGAGACTGTGTATATCCAAATACAAAACAATGTTACCTTTTTGTTATAGATTGTTCGTAAGTTGACAGAATTCATTTTCTTTAAATAATGTCTAAAAATCCAGGTTGAAATGTTCCATAAAACACAGAACTCAATAATTAGTTTCTTCAATAAAACAACATTCCAGTTCAGTGTTCTTAATGTCCAACAATTTTTGATCAAAAATCTATCTGCCTGGTTGCAGCACCAACATGCCTATAGCAGCTATGTTGGTGTTAATTCTGAATCTCAAAATATAACACTCTCAACATGGAAGACAAAACCAAAACATTTATATAAATACCAGAAAGTTGAAACCCAACACCAGAAAGTCAAATCCATCATAGCAACAAAGAAATCCATACACAGTAACAATGCAGGGGGCACCACCATCCCCAAGCCTTTCCTCTGCTAGGGTTTTCCCACAAACACTCACAGCCCGCTGCCTGCTTCCTTTCTCTCCCTCGGTTTTAACTGCTGTGTCCAACTTCCACTCAACTCACCTCCACCCCTCGGCAAGCTCCTCCCACCACAGACACATGTGACTGAAGCAGGTCACAGGCCTATTAATATATGGGAAAGATCTTCCCATTATGCAAAAAAAAACCCCAAAAACATTAACAATACATTAGCTCACCCACCTTATACAATCAAATCTAGCTTTGGAGTTCTTTTGCCTATTACCAAAAATCAAGGTCACATGCAAAGTAAAAATGATCTGCTTTGATTTGATATGTTAAAAAAAAATTATGTAAGTTCTGAAGGCAATTACAAAAGGAGTTCCAATAATGACAACATCCTGAAAGACAAATAGAATTACTAGTCATTTCTACATCATCACATATGCAGTGCCGACATTTTCTCTATCTTTCTTCTATTGGAACTTTAGACTCTGGCCCTGGGGCACTGGACTCAAGTGACTTTATACCTTTTATCTTCCTCTGAACCAGGCCTTCACCTCACTTTCCAGCCTTTTTCAAACTTGTTGTCATACTTTACATACTTTCCACGCACATACTTTCTGCTTTCTAACTCTGTGTTTCTATTATCTTCTGGACATTAGAATGTAAACTCCTGGAAAACTTGGAACTCTCTTGCTTGGTTGATCCATAGCTCAAACCCAGTTCTGGCAAAATAGTAAGAACTTAATAAATGCTTTATCACTCATCTCTAAGGTGATTACATTAAAAGGGAAACATTCATTTGGATGTTTAAGTTCTGAAGTGTCCACTAGTTTAAGTTTCAATTCTTTAAACTTCAAATGTGTTAAACTGCCCTCTGAAATTGAAGATAATGCTGATGAAGATCATCCGAATGGTATGGTTGAGTACACAAATTTAAGCCAATTTGTATCAAATAGTCCTAATCATGCACACAGCAGATGAATTTTTTAAATATTTCAAGGATCATTGATTTTAGTACTAAGAGTATACACCTTCCATCAAGGAAGATCGCAACAGCCGCACCGTCTTATTTCACAACAGCACCACTGTCCTATTAACAGTTTAAGGAGTTCCTGTGACCAAAAACAAATGTCCTAGTGCCCAAAACCTCAAATGACATGCAAATTGCTCTGCTGTCCAAGACATCTAACCTGATGGATGATTAAACTATAAATCTAGCCTAGGTTCAAACAAGGTCAGAGACATGGGCTTAAGACATCAGGCCTACACATGAAACATTTTTCAGAATGCTAGAGAACCTGACAAAGATTCAGTTTCACTGGTATTATTTTTGGAAACAGCTGCCTGCATGCCACAAACGAGGCATTTAGTGAAGGTTGGATAAATTAGATAAAACAATGAATTTCAACTTCAATATGCCACAAGTCATAACAATTATGTCCTTATTTAATTAACTCCAGTTGCTATTTCCTCTAGGAAGAAATGTATAATCTTTTATTTGGTTTTCAGAGACCTTCATAACTTGGACCCTTCCTACCTTTCAAGTCTTCTTACATCCCACTCCCTTAGTACCCCATCCCCATGTATTTACTATATGATCAAATGACACTATCCTCACTGCTCCTCACACAAGATACTTCATCTCTAAGGCATTTTCATTCACACTCTCCTATTCTTGGTCCTTGAAGTCTCAACTAAAGTCCCTATTCACAAAAAGCCTTTCCTGATTCTCCCTTGAGTCAATGACTTCCCAGCTACATTTATCTCCAATTTATCCCCTCTATATCCTTACAGTACTTGCATGTTGTCTCCCTATCTGAGTTTTTTAGTTTATAGCTCCTCAAGGGCAGTGAGTCATTTTTGCCTGTCTCTATATCCTCAGAGGTTAGCATGGTGCCTGGCAAACAGCAAGTGTTTAATGAGCACTTGTTTGATGATTTGATGTAAAAGTCCACTAAGCATTAAGTCTTTACAATAGTCTTAACAAAAACTAACATCACTTATACAGACACAGGGAGCATATCTACCAAACAAAATGAACAGAAAGTTATAAAAATAAATTTTAATTAAAGTAACAAGAGGACATACAAAATACACATACAGGAAGTACTTAAATAAAACTTGGGGAGGAAAAGTCTTTACAAAAATACAGACCTAAATAATTAAAGAGTAATAATATTCACAGTTCCATGAGTAGGCTGAAATAATATAATAAAAATAACAATACTACCTAAATTTACTTATTTAGTGCCATACCTAGGAAAAATAATGAAATTAATCTGGAGAAAAAAAGGTCAAGAACCTCAAGAAAGATAATGAAAAAAAGTAGAAATGAAGGAGGCATTAACAGTCATAGATCTCAAATATACTTCAAAGAGTAATCATCAAAATGATTTATTACCAGTTAAGAAACAGGCAGGTCTCAGTGGAACAGATTAGCACACAGCATACAAAAGAAAATAAACAAAGTAGCCTAAACTAAAAGTCACTATTTCACAAAAATTGCTGGGAAAACTGGCAAGCAGTTGTTACAAAAATGAAATACAGATCAATATACGAAATACAGATCATTATCTCATCCTGCACAGTAAAATAAGCTCTGCATCAGCACATGGCTTAGATAAGAAGAATGACATCATTTATAAATTAGAGGATCAAGGAAGAAATTACCTTTCATATCTATGAATAAGGGACAAGTACCTGATCAAACAAGAAACAAAAATGACCACAGAAGATAAAAGGGACAATTTTGATTACATAAAATTAAAAAGGTTTTAAGCACAAATCTAATGCAACTAAAGGAGATCCTGAAGGGAAAAAAAACCTTTGCAGAAAGTTTCTCTGATTAATGTCTCACTTCCAAGATAGATATGAACCTGATCCAAATCCATAAGAATGTAACATAAGGATAAGAGCTATTCCCTAATTGATAAATGGTTAAAGGACAGGAACTGACGGTTCTCAAAGAAAGAAATCCATGTAACCAATATTCAAGCAACCAAATCACAAAAACTTTGAGACATGCAAATTAAACCTAGTAAAGTTCTACCTCATACTCATCAGACTGGCAACGATGACAAAAATGACGTTGCATGGGCTGATGGAAAATAATTGCATTCTTTATTATGATGGATATAATAGACACTTTTCTCATTCCTTCTTCCTTTTTATTTCTTCTGGCTAGATTTACTACACTCCAGGTAAATACGTTATTATCAGCCGTTGTAGGATGACTACCATTCCTATATTTTTAACTAAGATCCAAAAATTCAAATCTCATTTTCAGATACCATCCTTCCACCAAATAATCATTTAAACTTTTGCCTTCTACAGTCAACAATAAAAAACTCTGTCACTAAAGGAAAAAAAAATCTATAAAAGCAGAGATGAGGCCTGACCCATTTGAGTCAGAAGATAGGTTTGAAGAATCTTACACAAAGCAGGAAAGGAAGAGCAAGGAGGTCAAAGTCACTGGACCATATAATACACAAAGGGGAGAGTAAGCTGTAAGAAGTATGGAAAGGTAGGAAGAGTCCTGGTTATATTAAGGTTTTAAAAGCCAAGCAGAAGATTTTATTATTTGATCCTAGAGACAATAAAAGAAATCATTGGAGTTTACTGACTAGAGATGTTTTGATAGATGGTATTTTCGGAATATCCCTTAATGGAGCAGAGAATGGAGTGGAGTTGAGGCAGGGTTGGTCAACCAGAAGGCTATTGCACTGTACTCTAGGAGTAAGATGATAACAGGCCTACATCAGGATAGTGGCAGTATCTGAGAAGAAAAAGTGGCATATTTTAGAAATGTTAGGAAGGTAGAATCTACTAGATTGGCAATAGATTGGGAAAGGGGGATTGCAATTTGAGAGATAATGAATGAGGATGAAAGCTAGTTTGCAAATCTGGATGAATGGTTGGATAGTGGTGCCCCTGACACTAATAGAAAAGTTATGTGGACAGAAGGGTTTAGAGACAAATGAGTTCAGTTTTAGATTTGTTAAGTTCAAGATGTTTATGTAAAGTCCATTTTGAAATGTCCAACAAGCTGTTGAAGATACAACAATAACAGGAAAAAAAGTATAACTAGATAAACAGAATTGAACATTGGCAAAGATAACTGAAACCATGACAGCTAATGAGATCAAGTGAAATAGTACAGAGGAAGTAAAGTAAAGAAGAGGGCTCAAGATAAAATCCTGTGGAACACCCAACAGATGTTCCACAGATGAAGATTCTGCAAATAAGACAGGTAGTAGAATCAGGAAGGAGCAGTATCACAAAAACCTAAAGAAAGGAGCCAAAAGAAGAGGGTGATTCAAAGTGTCAAAAGCTGTAAAAATGCCAAAAAGGCTAGGAAAAAAAACCACTAGATTTCCCAATTATTTGCATCATTAGCAACTTTGGAAGGAATAATTTCAGTTGAGTGATTAACTTGGGAAACCAGACTTCAAAGAGATAAAAGAGTGAGAAAAAAGAAATGGATTGATTGTAAACAGCTTTTTCAAGGAATTTAACCATAAAAGTGGAGGAGAGATATAGGACCAATCGCTTATCAGAAATACATGAATGTGTGTAGACAACAGGAAAATAGTCAACAGAATAGATAGGGAGAACTTGAAGATTTGTGAAAAAGTGGAGGTAATAAAAAGAGCAATATTCTGGAGAAGATAACATGAAACAGAATCACTTATACATGTGGAAGGATTTGCACCGATTAACTGACATTTCAATTAATTAGAGTACAGTGTCCAGAGCCACACTTCAAATGCAAAAGTCAGAAGCATTTATTGGGCGACTACAAAGCACAAAGCAAGGATCCAGAAGAACCCAACCTAGCCCTTCTCTAAAGACTGGGGTTTTACAGGGTGGTTTTATATGTTTTTACAACAAAGGAAGACAGGAAAATAGAATACAGAGTACCCAGAATTAGGATGTTTGGGCAAGTTCTTTTGGGGGTTGGTATGAACCAGTTTGAGCAAGCCCTGTGGTTTCCGGCAGAGCAGAGGTGTTCTGAGTTCACCACAATGGACACCACAAAGAATCACTGGTATCTGTAACTCAAGGAACACTTAGCCTCCTGAAGAGGGGGTCAACAAGCCTTGAGAACTGGCACTGAGCACACTCCTCTTTCACCATCCTTTTACTTTCTGTAAAGAGGGAAGACACAGAATGAAAAGTATATAAGAATAGAAGGAAATACACAAGCAGTGATCACTATTGTTAATGTGAATGAAATGAACTTACCCCATGAAATATGTAGCAGAATGGCTTAGAAAGTAGAATACAATAATGTGTTCTTTTTAAAAGATACAAACTTGAAACAGTTAAAATAAGTGGGTAAAGCAAAATCTATCACACATCAGCTGGAGTTAGGAATTCTGATCAATCCAATGATCAACCATGACAGGAGAAGTTCAATGATGAAGTATGCTACCCACCTTCTGTGAGAGAGATGAGGAACTCAGGATGCAGAATGACCACTTTTGGACATGGTCAATGTGAGAATTTGTTCTGCGTATGTATGCATATGCGTTAACAAGAATTTTGTTTTATTTTTCCAATAAGAGGAGATGATGCGACAAAAGGAAAATGAATGCTTGCTAACTAACAATCCCAAAAAAGAGAAGTTAGACTAAGAAAAAAAACTTAAGAATTATGACAAAAGCCATGACTCTCAAAGACAAATAATGAAGCATGCTCTCTACCTCACATCCAAGAGAAAAAGGTGATAGACTCAAGGAGCAGAATGAGATGCTATTTTTGGACAGAGTCCATATAAAAATTTGTTTTGACTATAAATATTTGCTACAAGGGATTAACTTTTCTTTCAATGGGGGAAGCGGGAAAAGAGAAGGGAGGGAGTCAGGAAGAGTTGAGGGAGCTAGAGATAAGAAAAAGAAAAGAAGCATTTCCAGAAGAAAACAGAAAGAATGGATAAGGTAAACAGCTTTGAAAGTTAACAAAGCTATATATAATGATAAAACCTTTATAATTTCAGGTATAATCCTCTTTTCTATTTTATCTACAAAAATGCTCATTTGGCTTTTTTTTAAGACCATAATAAAAATAAAAAGTTAACAAGAAAAAGAATAAGTTGAGAGAAAATCAAGCTTTAAAACCTTGATGGGGGAAACCTGGATGGGGGGGTTTTCAGGAGAAGCCAAGATAGTGCAGCAGAAGCAGGGACCTGCTAGAGCTCTCCCCACAAATCCCCCAAAAACTTGTAAAAAAAAATATGACTCTAAACAAACTCTAGAGCAACAGAGACCACAAAATGACAGACTGAAGCAAATTTTCAGCCCAAGACAATCTGGATGGTTGACTGGAAGTGGAGCATGGTTCAGTTTGGGCTGCACCCACCCCAGTGGGAGCTGGAGCAGGTCTTAGGGGACTGAAACACTGGCAGCTACTGTGGTTTCAAATTTTCTCAATGCACAAATGTCAAAGACAGTTTCAAAGGTCAGTGGAAAGGGTCTCCCACTTGGCTAAGAGGGGAGCATAGTCAGCCCCAGCCCCAGGCCCTGGGCCCCTGCCCTCCGGAAAGCAGCAGCCACCACTGAAGCAGATGCTGCTTCTGGAGTCCTCCATTTAACAAAGAGTTCAAAAGTCAACTAACTGGACGGGAAAATGAACAAATCAGGGGAAGTGGGGGTCAGGACGAGAGAAACAGACTATAGATTCTTATTTTTTCCTTGAAGAGGTTATTTTTTGAAGAGATATTATTTTGTCAGTGAAGACGTATCATTGGTGACAAGGAAGATCAAAACACACATCCAGAAGACAACAAAAATCAAAGCTCCTGCATCGCATCCAAAGTCTCCAAGAAAAATATGAATTGGTTTCAGTTCATGGAAAAAGAATTTTGAAAACCAAGTGAGAAAAATAGAGGAAATATTTAAAAGAGAAGTAAGAGGGATGCAGGAAAATCATGAGAAATGAGTCAACAGCTTGCTTAAAGAAAACCCCAAAAAATGCTGAAGAAAATAACACCTTGAAAAATAGACTAACCCAAATGGCAAAACTAGATCCAAAAAGCCAATGAGGAGAAGAATGCCTTAAAAAGCAGAATGGGCCAAATGGAAAAAGAGGTACAAAACCTCATTGAAGAAAATAATTCCTTCAAAATTAGAATGGAGCAAATGGAAGCTAATGACACTAAGAGACATCAAGAATTTGTAAAACGAACCAAAAGAATGCAAAAATAAAAGACAATGTGAAGTAACTCAATGAAAAAAATAACTGATCTGAAAAATGGGTCTAGGAGAAACAATTTAAAAATTATTATACTACTTGAAAGCCATGATCAAAAAAAGGGCCTAGACATCATCTTCCAAGAAATTATCAAGGAAAACTGCCCTGACATTCTAGAACCAGAGGGCAAAATAGAAATGGAAAGAATATACTGATCACCTCCTAAAAGAAATTCCCAAAGGAAAACTCCTAGGAATATTGCACCAAATTCCAGAGTTCCCAGGTCAAGGAGAAAATATTACAAGCAGTCAAAAAGAAACAATTCAAGTATTGTGGAAACACAATCAGGATAGTTATTTGGCAGCTTCTACACTAAGGGAATGAAGGGCTTGGGATATGATATTCCAGAGGTCAAAGGAGCTAGAATTAAAACCAAGAATCACCTACTCAGGAAAATTAAGCATAATACTTCGGGGGGTGGGGGGGGAGAATGGTCATTCAATGAAATAGAGGACTTCTAAGCATTCTTGTTGAGAAGACCAGAGCTGAATAGAAAATCTGACTTTCAAATACAAGAATCAAGAGAAACATGAAAGGGTAAACAGGAAAGAGAAACTATAAGGGACTTATTAAGGTTGAACTGTACGTTCCTACATGGAAAGATATTTGTAACTCATGAGACCTTTCTCAGGATTAGAAAAATTGGAGATAATATATATGTACGTGTGCATGTGTGTGTGCGTGTGTGTGTGTGTGTGTGTGTGTGTGTGTGTAGAGACAGACAGACAGAAGGCACAGGGTGAGCTGAACATGAAGGGATGATATTTAAAAAAGAAAATTAAGTGTTGAGAGGAATGTACCAGGAGAAAGGGAGAGGTAGAATGTAATAAATCATCTCACATAAAAGAGGCAAGAAAGAGCTTTTACAATGGAAGGGAAGAAGGAGAAGTGAGCCTTTCTCTCACCAGATTTGGCTTCAGGAGGGAATAATATTGGATATCAATTGGATATGGAAGTTTATCTTACCCTAAAGGAAATCAATGGGAAAGGGGATAATAATAGAAGGGACAGAAGATTGGGGGAAGGGGTAATAGGAAGCAAACACTTTGGCAGAGGGACAGGTCAAAGGAAAGAATTGAATAAATGGAGGGTGGGACAGAATAGAGGGAAATATAGTTAGTCTTTCACAACATGACTTATGGAAGTGTTTTGCATGACTACACATGTATAACCTTTATTGAACTGTTTGCCTTCTCAATGAGGGTGGATGGGGAGGGAGGGAGACAATGTGGAACTCAAAACTTTAAAGATGAATGTCAAAGATTGTTTTTACATGCAACTAGGAAATGAGATATATAGGCAATGGGGTATAGAAATCTATCTTGTCCTACGGGAAAATAGAAGGGAAGGGGATTTGGGGATGGTGAGGAGTGATAGAAGGGAGAGCAGATTAGAGGACAGGGTAATCAGAATACATGCTGTCCTGGGGAGGGGGGAGAGGAGGAGAAAATTTGAAATTCAAAATTTTGTGAAAGTGAATTTTGAAAACTAAAAATAATTAAAAAAAAAAAAAAAGAAACCTTGATAGGAAGGAAAAATTAGCAAAACCACCAAGGGAAATTAAAGACGAAACTAAAAAGAATACACACATACATATGTGTACACACAGACACACAAAAATATCTGTAAAGATTTTAATAGCTAATTCCTTTTTACCATCAACAACAATGAAATCACCATATGTGACCTCTTAACATCCATATCACTTCCAGTGAGGAAGCAGAAGTGGAAGAAAAAGATGAAAAGATTAGTCAGACTAAACCAGAAGTTCTTAACCTATATGGTTCATAAATTTAATATTTTGATAACTAGTTCAATATGATTGGTTTCTCCTTTGTAATTCTATGTATTTTATTTTGTGAATTTAAAAAAATTATCCTGAGAAGAGGTCCACAGGTTCCAAACTACAAATGAGGTCCACGACATAAAGACTTAAGAACTTATAGACTAGATAATATATAAAAAAAAAAAAATCCTTTCTTAAGTCACTAAGTTTTAACTTGTTGAAGGACTGATTTTCAAGTTATCTTGAAGAGAGTAGAATATCTTAAAAAAAAAAAAAAGATGGAAAAAAATCTCAGACCTCACTGCTATATTACTGCAAATCATATGCATATTTTCTTATTTACAAAGAAGTGTTTGTAAGAATCATCTACACAGGCATCAAGGTCATCCTTGAGAGATGTTTTGAAAGGGAAAGGCAGACTTTCACTAAGCAGACTACATCTCTACAATTACACAACTGACTAAAAGATGATAATAAGAGAGCTTACTTATTGTGCTTTTGTTTGTTGATTATAAAAAACATAATTCTATAAAGTACTTCCTTAAAGCCTCTCCTCCAAAAAGGTGTCACTCCTACACATGGTGAAATCTTAACAAGATTCCTTGAAAAATGAAACGGAAGTAATTGTTTGATGGTTCAAGTAACTGGTGCCTCTTCTTACTAATAATATCAAGTAGGAAGCAAACAAGCAGACACATCCTTGCCAAAGATGTCTGCTACCATCACTAATTCATGTATATAGAGTCTAAATGGAACACATTTCCTATAGATGGTGAGATCCTCCAGATGACCTGGTTTGTGAATGATACCGTGCATGAGAAGAACCTCTTAAATGAAATCTGCAATCACTCAGAGTCTGGCTTAACATAAACTCATCAAAAAAGCCAAGTAGATGAATTATGTCATTGTTCAGATTAGGATATGCTGCTAGATGGAAAATTAATATGCCTTGGAAAGATTTTACACAGACAGTAATCTGGGTCCAGAACCAAAAAAAAGAATGATCTACATTGTATTTGGGAAATAACACATTACTTCTAATGGCTCCCCTTCAATTTTCTTTCAGAGCAAAAGAGACATTTTTTTAACATCAATAATATCCAGTGATGCTATACAACTGCAAGTTCCAGAACACCAAGGGTTTCTGAACCATTAAAATTTGAAGGCTACCTCAAGAGCAACAGAAATAAATACTGAGTGTGAGCAGGCTAGAACACATTACAAACAAAGAAACACACAAGAGAAACACTGAAAAGAATACTGTAGAAATGGATGACCAAAAAAAAAGGTGCCAGGCAATTGCCAAGAAGAAGAATAACCCATGGACAAAGGTTCCATTAGTGTCCAGCCAATATCTAGTGTACCAGAGGAGAGCTCTTATCAGAAGACTGACAGGTTATAGACAGGAGTCATATCAATGAGATCACAGATTTTACAGAAGTTAGTCAAGTTGGAAAAAGTTTATAAGCGTAAAATTTTTATGAGAAAAATCATTGGCGGGCTTTCAGAAAAATAGTAAGGTAAAAAGCTTAGCCAAAACAAATTTCTTTTATCAGAACTTCAAAAATGCTAAGACATAATAAATCAAACAAAAGTTCAATAACTAAAACAGGAGAAACAAATAAATTCCTAAAATTCTTACATTATCCATGAAATCCCACCTCCCTCCCCCACCCCAAAAAGGAGGGACCTTATTTTTGAGTCCTTGTTCCAATGCTTTCCAAAGCCACATGATGCTCTAGAGGATCTATACATCTATCTGTTCCCTCCTTGCCACCCCAACTCCAGACCCTACCCTACACTGAGGGTTGAGAGCTAAACACATTGGGCTGGGTTGCTATTGACTTGATTGCTTTTTAGTCCCCTTGTTAAGGAATCTGGCTCCATATAAGACCAAATTCACTTCCTGTATCCCAGATGCCACATTGATAGCTAAGTGCTCCGTATGGTGGAGGCTACTATCACCCACCAACCCCTTTATCTGTAGACATCCCTTTGAAAGATTCCACACAGCAACAGTTCCAGCAGCCACAATCCAGTTTGAAAGGAAAAGGGGGACTGAGGCAGGTAGCAACTATAGGCATCCCTAAAAGATTGTATACTTGGGAGCAATTCAACTAGAATTCTCCAACCCTCAAAAAGGGGGAAATACAGTAATGCAGAACCATAAGAGAAGAAGCAGGAATTTTTTTAAAAGTAAAGGAACTGAGAAGATAAGCAAACAAAAACTACTACTACAACAAGAAACTACTATGGGCTGACTTTTGATTCATTCAACAACTTGAAGGAAACAGACATTTCCTCTGACCTCACAGAAATTATACGCCAAAGATAAAGCAATTTCAGTTGTCTCCATAGTCTAGGTCACTCAAAATTCGAAAGATGGTTAAAAAAAAAAACACCCTGAAATGATGCTTATGGAAGCTGAAATCAATCAGCAACCCTCTCTCACCTTCTACATTACCATAAGCAAGGCTGCACTAGCCAACCTAAAGATATACCACATGATTACAATAAAACCAACCCCTATGCTCCAATTCCCACTGCATTCTTCCAGTTCCCTGGCTCTAGGTTATAGATGTTTGCTCAGGTCAAAACAGCAAGTTTGGTCACAACCTATCAAGGAGCAATACCTATAAAGAAGAACTCCCAACAAATTCTGGAGCAGCAGAAGCCAAAGAACAATGGAGTGGAGGAGATTTCTGTACCAGAGAGACCTGAAAACTGACACGAAAGGTCAGTCTCGCACCAGACCCAGAGTGGAGCCCAGCCCTGCCTTGACCATGGGGCACTGAGAGGAACAGACCCAAACAGGCTACAGGGGCAGAATCTCTAGCGGTCGTGCAGGTCCCTCCACCCACAGGTGCCAAAGGTCAGTGAGAGGGTCTTTTCAGCTCACCAAGACGGGAGTGGGGTGTTCCCATAACTCAGGCCCCCTCAGGAGGCAACAGTGGATTCAGCCGCAGACAGAGGCTCCCAAAGCAGACAGGAGCTTGGATCCATTGTTGAAGGTCTCTGCATAAACCCCCTGAGGGAACTGAGCTCCTGGTGGCGGCCCTGCCCCCACCTGAGGACCTGAAATTAATGTCACACTGAATAGCAGCCCCACGCCCACCAAAAGCCCTGAGGCTTGGAAGCAGCATTTGAATCTCAGACCCCAAGCACTAGCTGGGCAGATCTGGACGCATGGTGAGTGTGGAGAGGAAACTCAGAAGTCTAGTAATTACCTGGAAAAATGCCCAGAAAAGGGGGGGGGAAATAAGACCATAGAAGGTTACTTTCGTGGTGAACAGATATCTCCTCCCATCCTTTCAGAAGAGGAAGAACAATGCTTACTATCAGGGAAAGACATAGAAGTCAAGCCTTCTGTATCCCAAACATCCAAAATAAATATTCAATGTGCTCAGGCCATGGAAGAGCTCAAAAATGATTTTGAAAATCAAGTTAGAGAGATGGAGGAAAAACTGGGAAGAGAAATGAGAGAGATGCAAGAAAAGCAGGTCAACACCTTGCTAAAGGAGACCCAAAAAAATGCTGAAGAAAATAACACCTGGAAAAATAGGCTCACTCAATTGGTAAAAGAGGTTCAAAAAGCCAATGAGGAGAAGAATGCTTTCAAAAGCAGTATTAGCCAAATGGAAAAAGAGGTTCAAAAGCTCACTGAAGAAAATAGTTCCTTCAAGATTAGAATGGAACAGATGGAGGCTAATGACTTTCTGAGAAACCAAGAAATCACAAAACAAAACCAAAACAATGAAAAAATGGAAGAGAATGTGAAATATCTCATTGGAAAAACAACTGACCTGGAAAATAGATCCAGGAGAGACAATTTAAAAATTATGGGACTATCTGAAAGCCATGATCAAAAAAAGAGCCTAGACATCATCTTTCATGAAATTATCAAGGAAAACTACCCTGATATTCTAGAACCAGAGGACAAAATAAGTATTCAAGGAATCCACTGATCACCACCTGAAAGAGATCCAAAAAGAGAAACTCCTAGGAACATTATGGCCAAATTCCAGAGTTCCCAGGTCAAAGACAAAATCTTGCAAGCAGCTAGAAAGAAACAATTCAAGTATTGTGGAAATACAATCAGGATAACACAAGATCTAGCAGCTTCTACATTAAGGGATCGAAGGGCATGGAATAGGATATTCCAGAAGTCAAAGGAACTAGGACTCAAACCAAGAATCACCTACCCAGCAAAACTGAGTGTAATACTTCAGGGGAAAAAATGGTATTTCAATGAAACAGAGGACTTTCAAGCATTCTTGATGAAAAGACCAGAGCTGAAAAGAAAATTTGACTTTCAAACACAAGAATGAAGGGAAGCATGAAAAGGTAAACAGCAAAGAGAAATCATAAGGGACTTACTAAAGCTGAACTGTTTACATTCCTACATGGAAAGACAATATTTGTAACTCTTGAAACTTTTCAGTATCTGGGTAGTTGGTGGGACCACACACACACACAACACACACACACACATATACACACACACCACAGAGTGAACTGAATAGGATGGGATCATATCTTTAAAAAAATGAAGTTAAGGGATGAGAGAGAAATATATTGGGAGGAGAAAGGAAGAAACGGAATGGGGCAAATTTATCTCTCATAAAAGAGGCAAGCAAAAAACTTTTCAGTGGAGGGAAAAAGAGCAGAGGTGAGAGAAAAGCATGAAGTTTACTCTCATCACATTCGACTAAAGGAAGGAATAAAATGAACACTCAGTTTGGTATGAAAACCTGTCTTACAATACAGGAAAAGGGGGAGAAGGGGATAAGCAGGGTGGGGGGGATGATGGAAGGGAGGGCAATGGGAGGAGGGAGCAATTTGAAGTCAACACTCTTGGGGAGGGACAGGATCCAAAGAGAGAACAGAAGCAATTGGGGGCAGGATAGGATGGAGGAAAATATAGTTTGTCTTACACAACACAACTATTATGGAAGTCATTTGAAAAACTAAACAGATATGGCCAATATTGAATGGCTTGCCTTCCCAAAGGGAATGGATGGGGAGAAGGTGGAACTCAAAGTTTTAGGAACAACTGCTGAGTATTGTTCTTACTACTAGGAAATAAGAAATACAGGTAATGGGGAACAGAAAGTCATCTGGCCCTACAGGACAAAAGAGAAGATGGGGAGAAGAGAAGGGAGGGATGATAGAAGAGAGATGGTGATAGGGGAAATTAGAATGCTCGGTGTTTTGGGGTTGGGGGGGAGGGGACAAATGGGGAGAAAATTTGGAACCCAAAATTTTGTGAAAATGAATGTTAAAAGTTAAATAAATAAATTTTTAAAAATAATAGGAAAATAATTAATCATACTAAAGACTAAAACATCCAAAAGCACATTATCCCAACAGGTATAGAAAAAGGCTTTGACAAAGAACATAATACTCATTTATGCTTAAAAGAAAAAAACCTTTATAAAGTAAAGCCATAGAAGAACTTGTTTTTAATGCAAAAAAAAAAAAAGCATATATCTGAAATCAATAGCAAGCATCTTATTCAATGGGGATATACTAGCACTTTTTCCAATAAATATGACAGTGAAGTAAGGATGACCACTGTCCCCATTATTTTATTTAACACAGTTCTGGAAACATCAGCAACAGCAATTTAAAAGAAAGAAAGAAATTAAAGGCATAAAGATAGGTAAAGTGGAGATAAAACTATTCCTATTTGCTGATGATATGTTTATTTGGAAAACCCTAAAATACAAGAAGTAATAACAGAAAGAGAAATTCCATTCCAAATAACTACAAAATGCCTAAAATATCTGGGGATCAATTTCCCAAAGAATACAAAAGACTTATTTTCAATTACAAAGTGTTCCTGCAAGAAATAAAAAACAACCTAAACAGCTCAAGGAATAGTGAATGTTTTGGGTAGGTCAGACTAATATAATAAAAGTAACAAAAATAACAATAACAACCAAGATTTATTTATACTTTTAATGATATACCAATTACCAAGGGAATACTTCATAGAACTTGACAAAATAATAATGAAATTAATTTGGAAGAGTAAATGATGTAGAATATCAAAGAAAATCATAAAAAAGTGTAAGAATGAAAGGGAAATAGAACTTCCCAATCTCAAAGCATGTCATAAAGTATCAGTCATCCAAACTGTATTGGTTAAAGAACAGAGAGACAAATGGAGGAACAGACTACACAAAGGAGAGTCAGAAACAACGGAACTCAATAACCAAATGTTTAATATAGTGGAAAAAACTAGGGAAAAATCCCCTATTTCATAAAAACTGCAGGGGAAAAGCAGCCAGACAGAGAGTAGACTCTAATCAATACTTTACACCATACTCTAAAATACAGTCTACACAGATATATGACTTTAATAGTAAAGATCATTCTACCAAAAAAAATTATTAGATATATACATACATATGTATATATGAATATGTACACAACTATGAACAGATGTATTCTTAACCAAAAAATACACAGAAGTAATTGCAAACATAAAACATATATAACCTGGATCACTTGGAACTGAAAATTTTCTCTGCACATACAACATTAATGCATATAGGATAAGGAAAAGAGTGAAATGGGAAAAAAAAAATCTTTGTATCAAATTTCTCTGATAAACTTTGATATCCAAAATATATAGACAACAAATATATATGTATATGACTAAAAGTCATTCTCCAATAGATAGATGTCAAAGGATATGAACAAATAGTTCACAAAGAACTGTATTCACAACCACATAAAAAATGTTCCAAAGCACTAACAAGAAAAATGCAAATCAAACTAACCTTGAGTTTTTACCTCATACTCTGCAAATTGGCAAAATTGCCCCCCCCCCCAAAAAAAAAATTCAACAATCAATGTTGGTGGGATTGTAGAAAGACACATTGTTGGTGGAACAATAACATGATACAACCATTTTGAAAGCAATTTGGAAGTGTGTAAATAAAGTCACTAAATTATCCAAAACCTCTGAACCAGAAACTCTTATTCCTGAGCTACCCCAAGGAAACCATCAATAGAATAGGAAAGAAGTCTAGATCAGAGGTTGGGAACTTGTGTCCTTGAGATCGTATGTGGCCTTCTAGGTCCTTTTGAGTGAGTCTAAGTTTTACAGAACAAATCCTTTTATTAAGTGGTTTTGTTCTGCGAAGTTTAGATTCATTTAAAGGGCTGTACCCAAGGACCTAGAAGGGAACATATGACATCAAGGACGCAGGTTCCCCACCCCTGGTCTAGATAATATTCCAAAAATTTATAGTAATTTTTTTTTTGTGATACCTAAAAACTGGAAACAAAGTAGAGAGATGCCCATCAATTGAGGAATGGATAAACAAATTGTGGTATGTGAATGTAATGGGATTATTACTATTCTTTAAAAAATGATGTGTGATGAATACAGACAGAAGCATGGAAATATGTATATGAATTGATGCAGAGTAAAGCAAACAGACTCAAGAAAACAATCAATATACACACTAAATACAACAATATAGACAGAAAGAACAATATGCTAAAAAAAATCATTAAGTAAATGTAACAAAATTATAAAGATCAAATAGGAATTGAATGAAGAGAGAAATGAGAAGACATTCCCAACCTACCTCCCCTTCATGGAAGTAGAAGGTCCACAGGTGTTACACTGTACATGGTTTTCAGACTTTTTTCAATGTATCAATAGTTGTGCTGCTTTTCCTCTCTAAAAAAATAATTTTTGCCACATGGGATGGCTCTTTGGGGGATAACTCAATGATGTAAAAAAAACAGAAAATGTCAATAAAAACTTGGTTTAAAAAAAAAGGAAAGGAAAAAGAAATACTGAGTTAAGAAGATCCCAGGAAGTAACTACAAAAAAGGGAATAATAATTCTAAATAAACTAACAGAACCCCATAAATGATGGAATGGCTATAAATATTGAGAATACCTGGAAAAAGAAATGAAAGTGAAGAGGTAAATATGAATTTAAGAGTTCTTAATGAAGAATTCCAACATGAAAAAGAAAAGAATACAGAACAAAAACTGAAAAACCTCAGTACAGTAATGGGCATTCAGAAAAAGACAATGGAAAATCAAATAAAAAATAAAATGATGCAACAAAAAATGTTATAGCAGAGCCAAAAGATATAATGTGTTCTCACAACTCTGGAATCAAAAACAAATAACCTGAAACAGAGGAAAAATCAAGGAATCATCAGGCTCCTAGAAAAATCTTACTCAAACAGCTCTATGATCCCAATGATTAGGCATTCCCCCAAACATGTGAATGATAACATCAATGCCTGCCCAACCTATTCAACTGCTGTGGTAGACCAAACATAGTGGGAGATTTTTTTTTCACTTTCTCTCAACTTTTCAAAGACACCAGTGGGGCATACTGGCCCCTGTCAATCTGTCATTTTTCTCCCAGTGACCAGTCAATTCTCTTTCCTACCCTACATTTCCTTCATGACATCTTTTACTCTTGCTATTCTTTGAAGTTTGTCATGTTGTAACCTGCTCACATCCACCAGGTATTTTGTTGCTGTCCTTTGTATGATAGTGATTTTTAATTTTTTGGCATGGCTCACCACAATAGACTGTTAGCATTACACTCCAGAGGACCAATGATGAAGCATGCTATACACGTGAAAGGTGATGTGACTAGATATTCTGAATGAGGCATATTTCTGGACATGGCCAATGTGTGAATTGTTTTACTTGACTAAGCTTATACATTAAAAGGGAGGCTTTTATTTAACGGGGAAGGGGAAAGGAGGAAGGCAGTATGGTAGTATTTAAGGGTGACTGATAGTGATACAACAAAAAGGGAAGAAGTATCAATTTTTTTAATACTGAGAAGAGAAGGAAGTTCAGAATGAGAAAAATAACAAGTAAAGCTCTAAAACGAAAGTGCTCAAAATATGTACTCTTAAAAAATATAAACTATAATAACAGATTCTGTTTCATTCACAATCTTATTTTTACATGGAAATGTTTGTGTTGACTGCAATTCTGTTAACTTCATAATAACAAAAAAAATTGTGTGTATTGTGTTAAGGATACTGGTATTTAAAAGGATATTGAGTCATTGTTTATGGTTGAATCTTGGCATCACTGAGTAAGCTTTACAATTTCCTAAAGGTAATACATAGCCTGATTGCTCCTACCATTTGATTTCTGGGCCTAATTTTCTCTCAGCTTCCCTGTCTGTCCCAGATAACATACTGATAAAACGTTATATAAATCAAGATTCTTTTTCAACAAAATTTCCCCCAAACCACATATGAAAATTCTTCAAGAATTCTTGAAAGACAGAATAGAAAAAGCCCTGCAGAATGATCCCTTAATCAAAAATAGGCAAAGCATAAGACATGGAGCTACAGGCTCAAAACAGTTCACCATTATTGTGGAGGATATGTAATACAAGAATGCAAGGTTAAGATTCCATGGTATGGTTTTCTATATGCCCCTGTGTGCAACTGACATAATTACACTTCTTGAATCAAACCCTAGAACACTACAGAGCCTCTTAGAAGAAATTTATAACCAGACAAAAGAAAAGACAATGACACAAAAAATTCAAGATGCAAAATGTCAAGAAATCGCAAAAGACTGTCCAAAAACAGTAGATGGAAACAGTCACAGGTCACCATGAGGGAAACTTCTAATTATAATATACCAAGAAACGGATCTGCCAAGGTCCATGGTTCCTAAATTGAAAAAAAGAAATTCTTCAAACAATCAGGAAGAGAAAGATCATGTATCAAGAAAATCTTAGACAATCATAAAGGCCTCCACATCAAGTAATAGAAAGGATAGAAAAGCCTGGAATGCAATATTCTAAAAATGCAAAGGAAAAGACCTTCCGCTCCAAATTAACTTATTCTGCAAATCTAATTATCATCCTAGATGAGAAGACATTGGGTTTTCTTGAAATTGACTGAAAAACTTCCAAGCATTCCTGAGCTTGACAATCTTTGAAAGGCAAAGGCAGCAATTAATCAAAAAACATCAAGCACGTACTATGTGCTGAGCACAGTATCAAAGATACAAAAAATTAAACAATCACTTTTCCCAAGAAGTTTGCACCTTAATGCAGAAACACACAAACAATATCAAAATACAAAGAGAATAAATATAAGCATATTATATATATAATATATATTAGCACATAATATAAGCATACAATATAATATATAACATAAATATAAAGCACATGTATATAATATAAATATAAGCATTTATATATATTCTCATTATGTAAATTAAAATTGGGAGGGAGGGGGTTTGAAACAGATCTCTGCTCTCAGCAGGAAGTGGCAGGGGTGACTAACAGCTGCATCAATAGCACACTGCACCAGAGATCCTCCTCTCCATGTACTAAAGAAGTTCCAGCTGCAGAGGGAGTCCAGGCATTGAAGCCACTATGGGCTGTGTGAAGCTGTGGAATGGTCCACTTAAGTTAGTTAGGCAAGAACTAGCTGTAAATACAAAAGCTAAACACAACAATCTTTGTCAGGGAGGTAATCTAGCATTTGGGAAGGTAGGGGAGGGGCAAAGGAATGGAGGGAATGAAGATCAGGAAAGGTTTCATGAAGGAAGTGACACATTGAAGAGAATTCTGAGATTGAGATGAAAAGGGAGTAAAATCAAGAGGGAAGGCTAATGAAAAAAAAACAAACCAGGAGATCCAAGTGCAAATGTGTAAGAAATCGAACAAGTTTGACTGGATCAGAGAAGGAGGGGAGAAAAGGCTAAGTATGATCAAGGAAGAGAGGTCAAGGCCAATTTATGAAGATAATTAAAAGTTAAACAGAGGATTTTATATTTTATTCTAGTGTCAACAGGAAGCCACTAGAGATGAGTATGTAGAGAAATGATATGATCAGATTGCCACTCATGAAAAAGAACTTGGGACAGCAATGCAGTGGAAAGAGATGGGAGGAAGTTGACCATCTGGTAATTTGACTTGACCACTTTGTAATGTCATAAAAATCTAAGTGAGAAGTAATAAGGGCTGGATGTAAGGTAGTAGCTTTTTTTTTTATTAGATATAAATTTATTTAACTTTTTTACATTCATTTTCACAAAATTTTGGGTTCCAAATTTTCTCCCCATTTATCCCCTCCCCCACCCCAATACACCAAGCATTCTAATTTCCCCTATCACCAATCTGCCCTCTCTTCTATCATCCCTCCCTTCTCTTCTCCCCATCTTCTCTTTTGTCCTGTAGGGCCAGATGACTTTCTATTCCCCATTAACTGTATTTCTTATTTCCTAGTTGCAACAACAATACTCAAGAGTTGTTCCTAAAACTTTTGAGTTCCAAATTCTCCCCATCCCTCCCTCCCCACCCATTCCCTTTGGGAAGGCAGGCAATTCAATATAGGCCATATCTGTGTAGTTTTGCAAATGACTTGGATAACAGTCGTGTTGTGTAAGACTAACTGCATTTCCCTCCATCCTATCCTGCCCCCCATTGTTTCTATTCTGTCTTTTGATCCTGTCCCTCCCTGAGTGTTGACTTCAAATTGCTCCCTTCTCCCATTGCCCTCCCTTTCATCATCCCTCCCTCCTTCCTTATCTCCTTCTCCCCCACTTTCCTGTACTGTAAGATAGGTTTTCATACCAAAATGAGTGTGCATTTCACTCCCTCCTTTAGTCGAATGTGATGAGGGTAAACTTCATGTTTTTTTCTCAGCTCTCTTCTTTTTCCCTCCACTAAAAACTCTCCTGCTTGCCTCTTGAATGAGATATAATTTACCCCATTTCATTTCACCCTCTCTCCTCCAACTACATTTCTCTCTCACCATTTACCTTAATTTCTTTTAAGATATGGTCCCAACCTGTTCAATTCACTCTGTGCTCTCTGTCTCTGTGCGTGCGTGTGTGTGCGTGTATGCGTGTGTACGTCTGTGTGTGGTCCCACCAACTACCCAGATACTGAAAAGTTTTAAGAGTTACAAATATTGTCTTTCCATGTAGGAATGTAAACAGTTCACCTTTGGTAAGTCCCTTATATGACTTCTCTTTGCTGTTTACTTTTTCATGCTTCTTCTCATTCTTGTGTTTGAAAGTCAAATTTTCTTTTCAGCTCTGGTCTTTTCATCAAGAATGCTTGAAAGTCCTCTGTTTCATTGAAAGACCATATTTTCCCCTGAAGTATTATACTCAGTTTTGCTGGGTAGGTGATTCTTGGTTTGAGTCCTAGTTCCTTTGACTTCTGGAATATCCTATTCCATGCCCTTTGATCCCTTAATGTAGAAGCTGCTAGATCTTGTGTTATCCTGATTGTATTTCCACAATACTTGAATTGTTTCTTTCTAGCTGCTTGCAATATTCTGTCCTTGACCTGGGAACTCTGGAATTTGGCCACAATGTTCCTAGGAGTTTCTCTTTTTGGATCTCTTTCAGGCGGTGATCGATGGATTCCTTCAGTACTTATTTTGCCCTCTGGTTCTAGAATCTCAGGGCAGTTTTCCTTGATCATTTCATGAAAGATGATGTCTAGGCTCTCGGGTAGTCCCATAATTTTTAAATTGTCTTTCCTGGATCTATTTTCCAGGTCAGTTGTTTTTCCAATGAGATATTTCACATTCTCTTCCATTTTTTCATTGTTTTGGTTTTGTTTTATGATTTCTTGGTTTCTCAGAAAGTCATTAGACTCCATCTGTTCCATTCTAATCTTGAGAGAACTATTTTCTTCAGTGAGCTTTCAAACCTCTTTTTCCATTTGGCTAATTTTGCTTTTGAAAGCATTCTTCTCCTCATTGGCTTCTTGAACCTCTTTTGCCAATTGAGTGAGCCTATTTTTCAAGGTGTTATTTTCTTCAGCATTTTTTTGGGTCTCCTTTAGCAAGGTATTGACCCGTTTCTCATGCTTTTCTTGCATCTCTCTCATTTCTCTTGCCAGTTTTTCCTCCACCTGTCTAACTTGATTTTCAAAATCCTTTTTGAGCTCTTCCATGGCCTGAGCCCACCGGACATCCACCTCGGATGTCTGGGATAGAGAGGCCCCGACCTCCACATCCTTCCCTGATGGCAAGCATTGTACTTCTTCATCAGAAATGAAGAGAGGAAGGAACATCTCTTCCCCAATAAAGTAGCTCTCTATGGTCTTATTTTGCTTCCTTTTTCTGGGCATTTTCCCAGCCAGTTACTTGACTTCTGAGATTCCTCTCCACCCCCACCTAGATCTGCCCAGCCAGTGCTTGGGGTCTGAGATTCAAATGCTGCTTCCCAGCCTCAGGGCTTTCCGTGGCAGGCACGGCTGCTATTCAATGTAAGCTTAAGTTCTGGTGCTCAGGTGGGGGCAGGGCCACCTCCCAGGCTCAGTTCCCTCAGGGGGTTTATGCAGAGACCTTTGGTAATGGAGCTCCTGCCTGCTCGGGGAGTCCTGGGCTGCCGCTGCCTCCCGAGGGGGCCCAAGTCATGGAGACAGCCCGCTCCCCTCTTGGCCAGCCCAGAAGTCTCTCTCACTGACCTGTAGCGTCTGTGGGTGGAGGGACCTTCCCGGCTGCCGGAGGTTCCGTCCCTGAAGCCTGCTCGGATCTGCTCCTCTGGGGCCGTGGCCAGGGCAGCACAGGGGTGGGCTCTGCTGTCCGCAGCACGACGGACCCCTGGGGACGGCTTTCCAGGGCTCTCTGGGACGGAAATCTCTTCCACTGCGTTGGTGCGTGCTTGCTCTGCTCCAGAATTTGTGGGGAGTTCTCTTTACAGGAAATTTATGGGCTGTGGATTTGGAGCTAGCATACATGAGTCTTTCTACTCCGCCATCTTGGCTCCTCCCCTGCCCCAAGGTAGTAGCTTTTTAAGTAGTGAAAAAGGTTCAGATACAAGAGATGTTATGGGAATAAAAAGGGCAAGAGTTGGCAACTGACTGGATTATTTGGTGTGAGGGAGAGCAAACAGTGACATGTATAAAATAAGTTTATGAACCATTAGAATGTGAGCTCCTTGAGGGCAGGGGTTGCTTTTGCCTTTATTTCACCAGAGCTTAGTACAGTGCCTGACACACAGTAAACACTGAAGAAATGTAGCTAGGAAGCATAGTGGAAGGAGCGCTGAATTTGGGACACTTTCCAACTGTGTGACCCTAGGCAAGTCATTTAATCTCTCTCAACTTCAGCTTCCTCAATAATAAAATGGGGATAATTAATAATAGCATCTCTCTTTTGGAAGTTGTTAGAATGATTAAATAAGAAATGTTAACATGTTTATTAGCACAATTCCTGGCACATAGTAACTGATTAATAAGTGCTTATTTCCTTCTTGTTTAACCTAATATTGTGGTTGTGAGGATCAAATTGAATAGATAATACATGCAAAGTATTTTACAAACTCTAAAAAGCACTATATAAATGCTAGCTTACTACTGACTTCCTGACTAGACAAGAAAGGAATTGATGATGAAAATATATGATGACAATCTATGAAGTGTTTTACAAAACCTTAAAAATAAGCACCATATAAAGGCTATACTGTTGACTTCCCAACTAGTAGAATACAAAAATGATGATCAAGAAAATAGGGAAGTTTAGAGACAGTTGGGTTTTGAGAAAAAGATGAGTTTTATTTCTGACATGTGTCTAGACCACCCAATAAGCAAGTCGTAATATAGAGCTGAAGCTCAGTGGAGAGACTAGGTCTGATATGAGTCATCTCTATAGCTGATAATTAAACCCAAGAGAACTAATAAGGTTACCAAGAAAAGACTGAGCAGAGAGAAAAAAGCCTAGGGTAGCCTTGAAGAACACCCATAATTAGGTGTATTTAATACGGAGGATGAGCAAGTAAAAAACACTAAGAAGGAATGATCATATAAGGAAGAGAACTAGAGAAAAGGAGGCTCAAAAATCCAGGCAAGACAGTGATCAACAGTGTCAAATGCAGCAAATAACCAAACAAGAAAGATGAAGCCTAAGAAAAGAATATCAGATTCAGCACCTTAGTGATCGCTGAACTTTGGAGAGAGAACAATTCACATTCCCTGATGTGATCAGAAGCTAGATTGCAAAGACTAAGGAGAGGAAAGAAAGTCAAGGCAGTGGACAGTTTTTTTCTAGGAATTCATCGGAGAGAAGAAATATTGGATGACAGTTTTGGGGAGTGGTGGGATCTAATAAAGGTCTTCTTACAGATGAAGTATTCTTGAATATATTGAAAGCAGGGGTAAGGAGACACCAAAAGACAATATTTTTGGATGTAGCCAATATGGGAATTTGTTTTTCTTTGACAATACAGACGATTTCTACAAGTAATTTTTTTTCTTTTCCAGGGAGGAGTGAGTGGGGGAGGAGTGAAATAAAGAGAAAATAAATACTATTTTTAAATATTAAAATTTCAAAATAAGTATAATTTCATTTAGAAAATAGAGCCTATGCTAAATAGCTCTGCTTCCTTACTCTTGGATCTTAAGACTCAGCTAGTACTAACTAAAACAGGTGGCCGAGTGGATAGAGTGTTCAGCCTGGAATCAGGAAGTCTTATCTTCCTGAGTTCAAATCTTGCCTCAGATACTTACTACCTGTGTGACACCCTAGGCAAGTCCCGTAATCCCTTCTGCCTCAATCTGCTCATCTGTAAAATGAGCTGGAAAAGGAAATGGCAAACCACTCCAGTACTCTTACCAAGAAAACCCCAAGTGGGGTCACAAATAGCTGGACATGAATGAACAATAACACTAAACTATTCGCTCAAAAATAATTGGTGATCTTCTAACTGCCAAACCTGTTTTTCCAGGAGCCAAGATGGCAAAATAAAAGCATGTACCTGTTCGAGCTCTCCCCCTCAAAGCCCTCTGAACAAATTCTAGAGCAGCAAAAGCCACAAAATGACAAAGTGAAACAGATTTCCAGCCCAAGACATCCTGGAAGGTAGACAGGAAGGATCTATTGCACAGGGCTCTGAGCAGAGCAGAGAGCCCTGGGCAGAGCAGAGCCCTGCATGGACCACGTAGCACAGACAGGAATGGAACAAGCTTCAGAGCACTGAATCAGTTTCCAGTTGCTGCAGTTTCCAGATTTCTCAACCCACAAATGCCAGACAGTTTGAAAAGTCAGTGAGAAAGCTTTCACCTGGTTGAGAGGGGAGCTTGGTCAGGACCCAACCCCAGTCCCAGCGTGGCTATAGCCAGTGCAGCATTCAGTTCTGGACCTCTCGGCCTACAGACCCTGAGGGAATCAAGTAGTTGATCTGGGTCTCAGTCCTGAGTGGCAGTCCTGGGGTGAGGAGGAACCCTGGCATGACAGAGCTGGTGGCAGCTGTGGAAAGTGAATCATACTATTCACAGTTCCAGGGCAGAAAAGGGTGCTTGTGGTTACTCACAAACCAGAGGACAGGTCAGGAGAGGAGTAAACACCTCTCCCCTTAACTATGCCACTTGGGAGAAACTGAAAACTTACAGCTCTCTAGAGATATCTTAGAGAACAGCTGCATAAAACTCGTGAAGCCTGGGGTAGTATACCCTACACTTGAGAAAGGACTCAAAAATCAGGTAATTGGCTGGGAAAATGCCCAAAAAGGGGGAAAGAAATAAGACTATAGAAGATTACTTTCTACAGTAAATGAAAATCCTTTCAGATAAGGAAGAGCAAAACATACAATCAGAGGAAGACTAAAAGCATACAACCTGGAGAAAAATAGCAAGATCAAGGCTCCTACATCCAAAGCCTTCAAAAAAATTATACAATGGTCTCAGGCCATAGAAGAACTCAAAAAGGAGTTTGAAAGTCAATTTAAGAGAGGTGGAGGAAAAACTGAAAGGAGAAATGAGAGTGATGCAAGAAAATCAAGAAAAACAAGTCAACAGCTTGCAAAGGAGACCCAAAAAAATGATGAAGGAAGTAACACTTTAAAAAATAGACTAACCCAAATAGCAAAAGAGGTCCAAAAAGCCAATAAGAAGAATGCCTTAAAAAGCAGAATAAGCCAAATGGAAAAGGAGGTCCAAAAGCTCATTGAAGAAAATAGTTTTTTTAAAAAATTAGAATGGAGCAGATGGAAGCTAACAACTTTATGAGAAATCAAGAAATTATAAAATAAAATCAAAAGAAGAAAAAATAAAAGACAATGTGAAGTATCTTCTTGGAAAAACTGACCTGGAAAATGAATCCAGGAGAAATCATTTAAAAATTATTGGTCTACCTGAAAACCATGATCAAAAAAAGAGCCTACATATCATCTTTCAAGAAATTATCAAAGAAAACTGCCCTGATATTCTAGAACCAGAAAGTAAAATAGAAATGGAAAGAATTCTCCAATCACCAAATGTTTTTCCTCCATATTCTTCCTCCTTCACTTTTCTATTATATTTGACAACACTACCAACGTCTACTTCTTACGAGTATTTTCTCCCCTTACTTCCATACTATGTTCATACTTTTATTTCTATCATATACTGTTTCTTCTAATGACCTAAATTGTCTCTCCACTGCCACTTCTACTTCCTTTATCAAGAATTCAGGCCCTGATCACACCAGAGGCTCTCTCCATCCCAACTCCTGTCTTTATATTAGAGTGCTTTAATATTAATACTCTAGTTTCTCCTTCCCTGAAAATAGTTTTCATGAGTCAAAAGTATGATATAACAGCTAAAAAAAATCTAATACAATCTTAGGCTGTATCATCACCATTATCATTACTATGATTATAGAATTTTGCATTAACAGAAGCACTGCATGCAGAGCAAACACTTGCTCTATCTGCCAAGCAAAGAGATATGGTAGTGGCAGCCAAAAACATCACCAATTTAGAACACAAACGCATTTATAAAATTTTATTTTAAAAGATGGCAAGACAGAACAGATGCAGGGATATCTGAGAAGATTTTGTATTATATGATGCAATGAAATGAACAGAATCAGGAGAAAGTCATTGTAAACAATAGCTCCAACACTGTAAAGAAAACTGTGAAAGAAAAATACTGATCAATGCAATGATCAACTATGTCTCCAGAAGACCAATGATGACTACTGCTTCACTCATCTTGAGAGAGGTATTAAATCTACAGGCACAGAATGAGACACTTTCAGAAATGAAAAAAAGAATCAGCAAGGAACAGTGGATGCCTTCTTTTTATGTATCACCCAAAACAAAAACAAAATAAATCAGCTCTCTCAAGGCCTTCTCCTATTCCAGGTCTATCTTACACCTGCATCTCCTGTTCCCTGCCAGGGCTCCCAAATTCCTAGTAAAATCTCCTTTTACTCCTGCAGGGTGGGAGTCACAGTGCACATCACTACCTTCATGAAGGAACCTTGAATAGTAACCACCTATCTGCCTCTCTAAGGGAATCTTGGACTAATCTTTTTCCTCAATGGTTAACATACTTTCTCACCTTCTTATACTGTCACTATCCCAGCAATACTGAGCTTCCTTCCCCTCCCCCCAGCTAAATACTGCACAAACCCTTTTCCTCATCCTCCATTTTTCATCCTTTACTGCCCACTCTCTTATACTCATCCTCCTCAACCCCTCCCCCTCCCCCCCAAACACCTCACTAGAGATTTACTCATCCCTTCCACTGTGGCATTTAGAACTTTAGAATACCTGGTCCATAATTAACAAATTCTTTTCATCTTAAAACTCAACTTTTCTCACCCCTTCAATTTTTGGGCACCGAGACCTGGCTCCCTTCAGTACTGACTACACTTTGTCCCATTCCCACACCTCTATCCATTGGTGACAAGCAAGGGTCAGCTTTGCTTCCCATGAACATTTCTAGAACCTCTCTCCCTCTTACTACCACCACTAAGTAATCTCTCCTTTTTAGGGGATTCAATATCCAGATTTATCACCTATTCCAGATTCTAGTGACGATTATCTACCACCAGAATATTGTACTTCCTTTACTCAGAGTTCAGTGCCTGGCTCAGACCAGTGGCTCTCTCCAACTATTGCTTTCATAATATGAAGCTTTAATGCTGATATTCCCTCAAATACCCTAACTTCCCAGTTCCTTTTTCTCCTCAGTTCATATAACCTACTCCTCTATTCTACCTGAAAAATACCTGCTTTTTGTCAGCTATTTCTAGTCTCTAAAATTATTATCCGGTCATAATCTTGTGTCATTCCATCTTTCCATATGCCTTTTTATCACTCAGAAACTCCTTTATTGGATCACATTTTATCATTTCCATCTTTCTATATGCCTTACCTAAGTCAGTTCTTTGTCCTTACCATGACCTCCACTCCCTCTACCCCTTCGTTGTTGTCAGAGCCATAACTACTGTAGTAACACTCTCCTTTTCCCCATACTGACCTTTCAGTAATGCAGATCTATTCTACACTAATCCCTACTCTTGAATCTTTTGCCCCATTTGTCCTACTACAAACTACTATTGGATTACTCCTTCCCAATAATATCTTTTGCTCCTACTCACAAGCTGCTGAACCAAACTAGAAGAAATCAGAAAACCATGCTGACTAAGGCCACTACAAATTTATGTTACCTAGTCTCAACTGGATGTTATCTAGCCTCAATGGATCAAGGCAATTTACTCTGGCCTAACGGATTCTCTCTCTGACTCTACACAATACCTATTCCAAATCTTTTGTTCTATCTCCAAAGTCTCCCATTTCACATCCTCCATCCACCCTCTCAAAGACAGGCTCATACTTCACAGAAAAAAACGCAGTCATTCACAAAATGTTCACTCTTCTCTCCTCAACTCACATCACTAGGACACATTAGCCCATTATTTTCTTTTTGACTCCAGTCTCTGATGACAAGAGTGAACCTTTTCCTTTGTGAATACCAACACTTCTATCTGTACCCTTACCCATATCCCACCTCTGCCTATTTTCTCCAGCAGCTTGCAATAATTATTATATCAACTCTATCTACGTGCCAGCTCCTTCCCCACTTCCTATAACATTGTCTCTCCAACAAACTTAAAAAACCTTCACTTGATTCTACCATACCTGTCACCTATTGTCCTATATCTCCTACTTCCCCCTCTCAGATATACTGAAGAAAACCACCCATATCAAATGACTGCCTGTGCTCTCCTCTCACTTTCCCTTAAAAATTCTGCAGTCTATTTTCTTTTAACCAAAACTGCTCTCTTCAAAGATACCAGTAAACTCTTGAAAATCTAATGGCTTTTTCTCAATCATCATCCTTTTTGACCACTCAGAAACCTTTAAAACATTACAGATCATCTTTTATTCCTCAATACTCTGGCTTCTCTGAGTTTTGGTGACAGTTCTTTCTTGGGTCTCCTCCTATGTTCGCCTTTGCTAAGGTATCTTCCTCTATACCACACCTAATAATCATGAGTGCCACAAACACATCTCAAAAGCTTGGTACTAGGCCTTCTTTTTCCCCTCCATACTATGTTCCTTGTGGTCACATTAGCTCCCCAAAATTCAAGTATCATTTCTATGCAAAAAAAATTCTAAGATCAAATATATCCAACTCTGGTCTGTATCCTAAGCTCTAGTCCAGCATCACCAATTAAAAATCTGTAACTGAACATGTCATTCAATATCTGAAACTCAACATATACAAAACAAAATTATCTTTTCCCCAAACCCATTTTCCAAACATCTCCTTTACTTATCCTCTCAACCATCCAAAAAGGCAGCCTATCCTTAAGTCCTCATTCTTACCCCACCATACCCAAGGGACATCTCTACCTACACACACACACACTCTCTCTCTCTGTCTGTCTTAACTGGACTATTTCAATAGTTTTCTAATTGGAACCTTGCTTTTCCAGTCCTCCCTACTCTTGCACGTAAGTTGCCAAAGTTTTCTGACTTACAACTCCAATGGCTCTCTATTAATCTCTAGTGGAACTTGATTTCCTATAAACTCCTATGTTTTATCATAAAGCTCTTCACAATCTGGCCCCTTTCTGTCCTTTCAGTCTTCTTATATTTTAATATATCCTACAATCCATCCTGGAATCAGGAAGACCTGAGTTCAAATTCAGCCTCAGACACTAGTTGGGTGACCCTGGACAAGTCACAACTCTGCCTCAGTTTCCTCATCTGTAAAATGAGCTGAAGGAAATGGCAAACCACTCCACTATCTTTATCCAGAAAACCCCACATGGTATCATGAAGAGTTGGATAAAACTGAAATGAACAACAAAAAAATCCAGCCACAAGAAGCTAGTTAGGTGATCTACTACATAAAAAACCATTTCTCATCTTTCTGCCTTTGCATGTCTGAAATGAACTCCTTCCTCACCACCCTCCCAAGTTTCCATGGCTTTCTCCAAGAGTTAGCTCAAATCTCACTTTCTATAAGAGGCCTTTCCTGGTTCCCTGAGCAACTAGCATCTTCCTCTCTCAGTTTACCTTCAAATTACCCTATGTTTGCACATATGTATTTATGTATGCATGTATACATATATAAAACCATATGGGTATACATACATGTGTATATAAACTTACAAAATTGATTTGTTTTTTTGTATCTATAGTTATTTCATGCTGCCTCTCCCCTTAGGATGTGAGGTCTTTGAAGGCAGAGACTGCTTTTGCCTGTGAGACCTAGCAGTGACAACTGGTTGACAAACCTTCCCCAAAACCCTTGTAATAATATAATACCAATTTTTTCAGTGTGCTCAGTGGCATATGTTTACCTGATGATGAAAGTATGATTCCTACTGACCAAGGGATTGTGCAAATTGCCAAATTTTTACTGTATTACCATCTGCTGAATTAAATATTGTATTTTAAAAGGAGGTGGTGGTGGTGATGAGAGAATGGCTGCTGAAGATCATGGTCATGATTTTTGTAGTGACCGTCCATGTCATCAGAATTTGTCCCACAAAGCATTTAAGATTCCTAAACAGTCATAATTCTATCTAACCTTTCATAGAGACCAATCAAGCAACTGGCATTTATTAACATCCAAACAGCCTTGTAATCCCTTTTTGATAATACAACCTATCTGTTTTGAAAAGGCAATCTTATGCTGTTGTCTTCCTATGATACATAAAAACCCCCTCAATAATCTAAAAAAGATAAGTTTTTTAAAGTCACGGAAATGCAAGAAAGTTTTAAGCTTAAATTATTCTTAAAGAAACTGAAACCTACAAAAACAAACAAATAGAAAACCTCAAGGCCACAAACGCCTGGAGATGGAGATGGGAAAACACTAGGTATTTCTATTAAACAAATCTTAACACAAAACAAATACCTGATCGTTTGTTTTGGGGGAGAGGGGTAGCTGCCGGTGGACACTTTTGGATTTAATTATCTGTGAAATCTAGCCCAATTTCGGAAAACCCCGAGCATCAGGCTGCAGAGACTAAAAAGGTCTCCATTTGGGGCTAGGTTTCACAAGTGTTTCTTGCAGCCCTCCTAAGACCTCTTTGCCAGGTGATGATGGCCCAAGGGCCCAGCAAAGTGGAGAAATTACAGCATCATTCATTACCCATAGGAATTTTGCAACTTCCAAACTGTAATAGGAAAAAAAACCACCACTGTTGAGAAACCAAGGGATACCACCAATCTCTAAAAGCACCACATCTTTCATTTTTTTTAAAGGCCTGACTTCCAACTTTGGGAAGTCGGGCGCCTCCAGGAACAAACTTCCACCGGCCCACGGGATGCAGGAGTGAGGCACCCTTCCTCCGGCACGTTTCTCCTGCTCCCCCAAGGTCTCCGAGGCTGCAGCACACAGCAGAGAGGCGCACGGCGCGGCCGCCACCTCGGAGCCCGAGCCCCGGGGCAGCCCCGGGGAGCCCCGGCTCAGCCCGTGCGCTTCGCGCGTTGGTGCGGCGGAGGGGCCGCGGGTCTCGCAGTCCCCGGCAGGTTCCCTGCCCGCGCAGAGCGCCGCGCTCCGGTGACAGCTTTATGGCCCGGGCGGCCAGGCGGCTCCGCGGGCCGCACGCCGGGCTCAGCGCCTCCCTTGCCGCCGCCCGCCCCGTCCCCTCCGGCGCTCTCCCCTCACCTGACAGACGGCGCCGCGGAAGCCCGAGAAGTCGGCGCCCTCGTCCAAGTGCAGCGCCCGCTCCCCGACCTCCGACTGCTCCTCGCGGCGGTCGAACAAGAACACCGTGCGGCGGCCCCTGCCGCCGCCTTCGGCCGGCCCGCGGCCGTTACTGCTACCGCCGCCGCCGCCGCCTGCCGCTGCCATGTTTAGGGGGAGGAGACAAGACGGGAGCGCTGGCGGCGGCCGCCCCTCTCAGCGGCGCCGCAGCTCGGGCTCCCCTCGCGGCGTCGCTCGTTACAGCTCCAGCCGCCCGCCAGCGGCGGAGACGCGGGTGGGGGTGGGAGAAGCGGCGCCACCACCGCGGAGAACCCGCGGCCCTGACGGCGGGGGAGACGCGACGGCTGCCGATCTTCCAGGGAAACGAAGAGGCAGCGGCGGCGAAGGGGCGGGCGAGGATCACCCGGGAACGGATTCAAACCAGTCTCTCCCCCATCTCTTCACGTCACTTCCGCGCCCTCGGCGCTCCTTCGGGGGGAGGAAACGCAGCTATTGCGAGAGAGACGACGGCCTCCCAGGCCTTCCCTCTGCCCAAGCTCGCTCCGCACCCGGCGGCGCGTCAGCGTCTGGCTCCGGGCGCAGGCGGCGGGGGGCGCGGCCGCAACCGATTGTGGCGCAGAAGGAGACGGCGGCCACGAGGGCCGACGAGGCGGAGCTAGGCCCGCAGGCTCGCGGGGACGGTGGAGGCCCCGGCTAGGCCTTCTCCATGGGGAGGAGGAGTTTCGGCGTGCCCCGCCCCTTGTACCCTAGCGGAACAAGAGGGGAATGACAGGTTGTTAGACGGCCATAGCGCGGCCCCACGAGGCTGGGAGGGCAAAACCAGCCTAGCGCGTAGTACCCTACGATGCGAAGGGCTCGGGCTCCGGCGAGGGGAAGACAGCCTTGAGCCCGAAACTTCCTAGCCGCGGAGGCCCCGGCGCCCGAAGCTTCCAGCCCCGCTCCTCGCTCACCGCATCCGCCCTCCGCCTTTAGCTCAGGCGGGACCCACCCGGACGGCCTCGAACGTTGCCACGCCACGTGGCCGTTGCTGACGTTTGGCGCCCAATGGCGGCTCTTTGATCATTTGGGGAGTTGCTGGAATGGGGGCGTGGCGCGATCCCCATCCCTCCACCACACCCCCGCTTCGTTCGGGTGGAGACGACCCCCAGCCCGCCTTGGGGAAGGGGGCGCTGGTGAGACAACTCTTGATCCCCATTCACCGCCCTTTTCCGAGAAGCCCTCTTCCCCCGTTCCTGCGGTGACCTCACTGCCAGGTGTTGGGCTGATGACCGCTGTGACCCCGCCCCCCCCCAGCCAGGAGGGTCTGAACCTTTGCCTCATGGCCCCTCTGGGCAGTCCGGTGAAGCTTACGGATGCCTCGGTAGTTTTCAGTGTATACCGTACGCAAGATGACAGATGAAACCAATTCCGTTTACCATAAACTCACAGACCCCGGTTAAAGCGCCTGCTGTATAAACAGTAGCTGCCCTCTTTTCCTCCAGAAAGCCCGTGGGCATGCCCGGCCACGTGGAACAGGCGAAACCGAGCTCCTCATGGCCCGTGATGGGCCCCAGTACGCCCAGCTTCTTGCCTTCTGGCAGATCTGGACGCGCTTTTCTCAAACATTCACTACATCCTTCGTCCCTTTTCACTATCGCTTAGAAACAGTCGGCGGTCTTTTCAACCAAAGCCAGCCTGACAAAATAAGGACGGGCAGAGGCGCGGGTTTTGTTTGTATTTTCTCAAATAGGTAACCAAAGCGCTTGGTCCTAGTTCTGTTCGGGTTTGCAGAGGTCGGCTACACTTTAACAACAGGTGCCGCACACGTTTAGAATGTCCTGCTGGGCGGAGGTTCTGAACTGTTGGGAGACATGCTGCTAACAGAAATGTCTGTAAGTTTGTACTATTTTTAAATTTGATTTAGGCTGTTAACATTTACTTGTATTTGCATGTGCCCGTAAGAAGATACTCTCAGAAGCTCTGTGGTATCCATGTCCCTTGATGCCTCGTCCTGTACATAGGCGAATCCTCCATACTGAAGCTGAATTCTCCAATATAAAATATAAGCTAGTCAAAGCTAGCTTAAGAATAATAACCAACATTTGTACCTTGCCTCACGACTCTAGTAGGTGGGTGCTGTTATTATCCCAGGACACGAAGGTGAAGAAACTGGCGCAGAGGCAAAGTAACTTGCTCAGTAAGATTCTGAGGTTGCATGGGACTCCAGACTCAGCACGCTATCCACGCTGCCACCTGGCTGCGGACTAATACCTTTTTATATTGTAAGTGAGGCTTGCCACCCAGCCTCAAAGAAACAGTGTATCCTATTTATTGAAAATACTGCGCTCGCCGCTAGGTGGCAAAGTGGATAGGGTACCACCGGCAATGGAGTCAGGAGGACCTGAGTTCAAATGCAGCTTCAGACACTTAATACAGGAACCTGTATGACCCTAGGCAAGTCACTTAACCCCAATTGCATTGCAAAAAAAATATATATATGTGATACCTACATACTCTGCTCAGTGAAAACAAGAAGTGGATTCCACCGCATACCACTCGGCTGCCAGAGTGATCCTTATAAAATGCAGTCGTGACCATGTCTCTCTCACATATATCCGGAGTAAAAGCAAACTCCAGTGGCTTAGCTATAAAGTCCTGTTTGGTGATCAAAGCCCTTCATAATGTTCCTGCTCCCCACCCAACTCTACAATCCAAATTCTTATTTACTCTAACTCATATACTTCCCTCCGTCTCCCATCCCAAAGTATTTTCATTAGCTTTCCCCCTCAGGCCTGAAATGCTCTCCCTCCTGACTTCTCTGGCTATCAACTGGGTAATTTTAGTACCATGTCAAATCCCACCTTTCCTGATCTTTCTTAATTGTAATATCTGGCCTCTGTTCGTTATTTCATCCTACATATAGTCTGTACATTATTACACGTGTTTTCCTCCATTAAGCTGTGAGCTTCTTGAAAGCAGGGACCTCATTAGCCTTGATTTGCATCTCCAGCACTTAGCCTAGTGTGTGGCATGCTGACTTATTGAGGTAACAGGACTAATGATGAAGCTTGTTACCCTCAACTTGACAGAAAATGTTCTCAAGATACAAAATAATTCAAACACTTTCAGACACAGCCAATGTGGAGGTGTTTTTGGTTAACTGTGCCTATTTTTACAAGAACTTTTTCCCCCTCCGTAGTAGATAGAAGGGTGACAAGGCATAGAGAGTGGCTAAGAAAAAGAAAAGACTGTCATTGAGACTTTCTGATTTTAACACAGGACGGCAGGAAGGTCAGAATAAAGCACAGATATGCGTGATAGCTTTGAAAGATGTGGTTTGAACTTACATCCTTTTAAAAAAAGTGATGCATAATGGAGATCTGCAGTGTCATGTGCAATCCTTGGTGTTAAGTTCAGAATAAAAGTTGTTGTTTTTTTTAAAGGTCAATAGTACACAGGAAGTTTCCCCAAAATTTACAGCTTCTACAATCTGTCAACTACTCCAATATTATTTAGTATGATCACATAAAATGGCATTTAGGGTTAGGGTTCATAAGTTCTTTATGCTTCTATATTTAGCATGTTAAAATACCTGAAAGGCAATAAAATTGTATGAGCACTGAAGTTGGAGGCAGAAAGATTTGCTATATACTGGAGGACCTAGAGGGTCACATGTGGCCTCAAGGCCCAAGGTTCCCCTCCCCCAACCCTGGATCAGATATGTTGTATGATAAGGGGGTTAGATTAGATGACCTCTAAATTTCCTTCCAATCCTAAATCTGTGATGCTATGATCACAGGAATATGTATGTTGTCCTTTGTACTTGTTTTCTGTCTTTTAAGATTGTAGACTGAACCATTTTTTCTTAAGTTATCTCTTAAACCTGTGCACATGCAGGTGATATATGCACAATGAAAGTTTTTATTTAAAAGTAAATATTCAAAACTCCAGCAGCTCCCTATTGCCTCCAAGATCAAATAATAAAATCCTTTGGTGTTTAAAGCCCTTCATAACATAGATTTCCTCCAACCTTTCTAATCTTCTCAAACCTTACTTACAACCCATGCTGTTCCACAAACATTACACTCCATCTCTCACCCCCAAGCATTTTCTTTTGCTGTCCCACAAATCTGGAATGTTCTCCCTCCTCACTTCTGTCTCCTGGCTCCATTTAAGCCCCAACTAAAATCCTATCTAATACAGGAAGCCTTTCCCCACCCCTCATAACTGTAGTGTGTGCCTTCTATTGATTATTTCCTATTTATCCTGTATGTAGTTTGTATATATTTGTTATCTCATTACAGTGTGAGTTCCTTGATGGCAGAAGTGTACCTGGCACACAGTAGGTACTTAATAAATGTTTATTGATTGACTGTTTTGTTTCAAGGTGGTGAACTGAACCACATATCAAACCTAAGTTATCTTACCTTTAGTTTCACTCTTAGTGTACCAAATTTGGTTAAAATCATTTGTTTTGGTTATTCCTGTCCTTAAGCCATTGAGTGGTCCCTTAGAAAGAAACTCTTATCTGGCATTTAGATAGAAATGTACAAAGTTGTTTGCCAAAATGGTGGGAGCACAAAGAACTCTTCCCAGAAAACGCAATAATTGATCTCAGACTGTTCACCCCTTGGAAGGAAGTTTTTATTTTACAAACATTTGGCACCTGTTCCCTCTTCTCCACTGATACGGTCTTGGCCATGTTTAAGCTCTTATCAGTTCAAGTATTGAAAAAGACTTCTAATTGGTCCTCTTGCCTCAAGTCTCTTCTGTTTCAAATAGCTGCCATAATGATTTTTATTAGTAGTTTATTAGTAATTAGTCTATTTGTAATTCTTCTCATTAAACTCTAAAGCTTTGACATAGAGAAGATCCCAAAACACCTAACTGGATTCTGGAAAACGTGAAGAAGGGTACCTAAACTCTTCTTTTTAAAATATTTACTCCCCTCAGCCTGTCCTTTTTCAATATTCCTATGAAGTAATTAGAAATGAAGTTATCAGTCTTATTTTAAACAAAGCTTCTCTATTTAACGTTTAGAACCCTTACCTGGCTCCAATTTCTTTCCAGTCTTATACATTGCTTCGCTTCATGATCTTTACAATTCAGCCTGACTAGTTTTACTGTTCTTCACCCAACTTTCCATCTCTCTTCTCCATACATTTGCATGGCGTATCCCCCAAACTGGTGCCAACTTCAATGCTTCATTCTACATGAAACCCTTCCTGCTCCCTCCAGCTGCTAGTGCCTCCCCTCCATAAAAAATTTTCTTCTCTATGCATTCCATATATACTTTTATGTGTATTTGCTGTCTCTTTCCAATAGAGGGCAGGTACTGTTCTTTGTAACTAGCCCCTCTGTGCTTACTACAGTGCTAAACATAAAGTAGGTACTTAATAAATGCTGGTTGATGACTAATTTAGAAATCTGATTCATATTAGTTTTATTTTTGTGCTGTAGAAAATGACAAGCAGGATGATTTCAGGAAAACCTGGAAAGACTTGCATGAACTGATGCAAAATGAAGTAAGCAGAACCAGAAGAAAGTTATGCACAGTAACAGCAATATTGTATAATGCAGCACTGTGAATGACTTAGCTATTCAGAATAGTACAGTAATCTGAAACAAATCCTAAAGAACTCATGATGAAACATGTTTTCTGCCTCCAGAGAAAGAATTGATATTATCTGAATACAGACTGAAGCATACTATTTTTCACTTTCAATCTTTTTTTGAGGAGTCGTGTACAAAATTATGACATCAAAATGTTTTACATGATTGTACATGTATAACCTATATCAGATGGCTTACAGTCTCAGAGAGGGAGGAGGGTAGGGAGGAAAAGAATGACAGCATTTGGAACTCAAAAAAAATGTAAATAGTTTTAACATGTAATTGAGGAAAAAATAAAATATTTTTAAATTTGATTCATCTTAGCTTTAAAAATTATTTTAGAATGACACCTTTATCTACTTTTGCCTGATTTGCATATAGGTGTATGCATGTTTGAAGTTAACAGCATGAAAGCCATATTATGGTACTTCACAGAAGATATAAAGAAACTAGTTTTTATTACTCATGGAAAACAAGGAGGCAATGATGACATGAGGGATAAGTTCCAACATGTTTCAACTTGTAGTATCAAGTAGAAGACAAAAATGATGTAGTGGAAAGCCTTGAACCAGGATTCAGAAGATTTGGGTTCTGTTCATTTACTTAAGGATAGCCTCCATTATTCTAAAAACTAATAAAACATGACCTCTTTCTTCCCTCTACTTTTCCCCCAAACCCATGGACTTTTTACAGACACTGAAAATGTTAGAACAAGAAAGTAAAAGTTACCCTTTCTCAGTCCTACCTTCTTTAGTGGTAACCCATGTGCATATATGCCACACATACATACATACATATATACAGACATATGCACTATTCTATTATTAGGAAGATCCCAGGGTACATCAATGCTGTTACTTCCAATCAGTTTTGAGGACTGAAAGATAATCTGGATGGAAGTTCCTATCATAATGATGATAATAGTTTACATTTATGTAATACTTTAAGGTTTACTACACACATGAATGTGATTCTTACAATTCTGAAATGCAGGTGGCCTGGGTGTCTTGTGTATTTAACAGATGAATTAGAGATAGATTGACAATGCTATACAGCAGCCATTAAGTGTATAGAACACTGAGGTAGGTACTGGGAGAGATTCAAAATTTAGATAGGACAATTTCTGCCCTTGAGGACCTTAAACTATGCTAGTATGGAGACCACTAACAGACATCATATATTATTGCATGTGGACCAAGGACAATCCCCTAGAACTTTGCCCCTCTCCTGGTAACTAATGATACATGTGGCTCAGTGCTGAAGGACTTTCTCTTTGGGTTACTATCATCCCATTATTCTCCTGATGAATGGAAAACAGTACAGGTGTCAAAAAAAAAAAAAAGGACCGGCTACATGTAAAAGCAAGCACCCCAACACACGGGAGGGTCTGCTATTACAGGTTCTTTGATCTGCATTTCCTAAAAGGAAGGCAACTTTTGAAGGGACAGCAATCTTCTTTAATCAAGCACATGTATCATTCACTTAATTTAGGGGGAAAAGTCAGCACCCTGAACTTTAGAGAAAACATAGAGAAATCAAAATCAACAGACATAGCTTCCAACTCTCTGACTGTTACACATATGCATAGTTACCAGAGTGAGAGACACCAACATCTGGGTTTTCAAAGCCGTGGGGCAATCTCCTTAATGGCTGCCCAGAGTTTCATCTGGTCAAACACTTCCAATGAGTAAGCCCCAAAGTAAAACCTCACCTCTGAGTCTTTATAAACTTTTCAGAGCCTGAGAGCATCATAGCCCTTGAGAACCAGTGCTACATTAACAAAAGGTGTGGGCCTTCCTACAAATCTTCCCTAATCAAACTTCCCTTAATAGGTAGGCCCATTAATGGGTGGGGAAGATCTTCCCATTAAGGAGCAAAATTGTATGTTAATTGTTGTTCTTCCTTTTTGAAGAGGACCAAAATGACATCACCATGATAAAGTGAAGTTTCAGTGTGTCCAGCTGAGGCTGATCAGACCAATATGAGCTCAGAATGCTCTACCACAGGTTGGGCACAGATAGTCCATGTGAATATTTGGGATGTGTACTTCAAATTTGCGCATTCTATGTTTACTTTGTGCTGTCTCAATTCTGCTTTGCTCATAAAGCACAGCACTCTTTCTGATGTGGGCATGCCATGCTGAGCAGTCCTGTGCCAATGTCTCTCATATCGCACAGTCAAATCCAAAGTTCTTGAGAAAGACCTTGAGAGTGTCCTTGTATCACTTCTTCTGACCATTATATGATCATCTGCCCCATGCAAGTTCTCCAAAATAGTGTTTTTGGCAGGTGAATATTTTGCATTCAACGTGGCCAGCCCTTTGGAGTTGTGCTCTCTGAAGCATAGTTTGAATGCTTGGCAGTTCAGCTCAAGCAAGGATTTTTGTGTCTGGTACCTTATCCTGCCAGGTGATCCTCAGAATCTTCCTAAGACAGATCAAATGGAAGCGATTCAGTTTCCTAGAATGGTGCTGGTAGATTGTCCATGTTTCACAGGCCTATAACAATGAGGTCAGCACAACAGCTCTGTAGACTTTTACTTTGGTAGTCAGTCTAATACCTCTTCTCTCCCAAACTTTTCTTTGGAGCCTCCCAAACACTGAACTAGTTCTGGCAATGTGTGCGCCAACCTCATTGTCAATGTGTACATTCCTGCAAAGTACACTACCAAGGTAAGTGAACTTATCCACAGCATTCAAAACTTCTCCATTTGTTGTAACCAATGGTTCTATTTAAGGATGGTGTGATAGTGGCTGATGGAGCACATGTTTTCTTGGTGTTAATTATTAGGCCAAAATTATCACAGGCAGCAGAGACTTGATCCATACTTTGTTGCATTTCAGCTTCAGAGGCTGCATGGAGTGCACAATCATCTGCAAACAGAAAATCATGCACCAACACTCCCTCCACTTTGGTCTTGGCTTATAGCCTTTTCAAATTGAGGAATTTACCATCAGTACCGTAGTTGACCTTGATGCTGTGTTCATCCTCATTGAAAGCATTTGTCAACATGGCTGAAAACATCATGCTAAAAACCATGGGAGCAAGCACACAGCCCTCTTTCACTCCATTAGTAACTGGGAAAGCAAGAGAGCATTGTCCATTATCCAAAACCCGGGCAAACATGGCATCATGAAATTGACATACAATACTGGTGAACTTTAATGGGTAGTGAAATTTTGACATAATTTTCCATAAGCCCTCATGACTAATGGTGCCAAAGGCCTTGGTCAGGTCTACAAATATTGTGTACAGACTTCTGTTCTGCTCCTGGCATTTCTCCTGGAGTTGTTGGGCAGCAAACACCATATTGACTGTTTCTCGGCCCTTTCTGAAGCCACGCTGGCTTTCAGGTATATGACCATCTTCCAGGTGAAGGATCAGCCTATTAAGAAGGACTCTAGCAAGGATTTTTCCAGCAGTGACTAGGAGAGAGACCCCCCCCCACCCCTGTGATTGTCACAGGACAATCTGTTCCCTTTACAGAGATGGACAATGGAGGCATCCTTAAACTCCTGGGGGATAATCTCCTCTTGTCATATAACCTGAAAAATTTCAGTCAGCTTTTATATGAACAATGGTCACCCTACCTTGTAAATCTCAGCTGGAATAGAATCAGCACCAGGTGTTTTGCCACATGAAAGGAACCTAATGGCACTAGAAACCTCTTCTTCAGTTGGAGGTTCAGCTAAGGAGGGATTGACTTCAACCTGAGGTAAATGGTCAATGGCCTCTCAGCATTGATTGATGATGGTCTGTTGAAAACACTATGGAAGTGTTCAGCCCATCTCTCTATGATCAAGTCCTTATCACTAATCAATGTGGCTCCATCAGCACTGAGTAGTTGTGATGCACCATAGGTTTATGGAAAATTATATTAACAATAAGCAAAAATGCATTATCAATACACCACTGAACTAGAAAGAATCACACATTCAGTAGATTTTAAAGACTAGAGTCACAGTGAAGGTGAAATAGTGGTTCAGTAATCTCACTAATTGATTAATGTTTAAAGTACCAAACTCCCAGGGAGAGTATAATAGGAATTATGGAGTATCATATTATACTTTAGTCTTTATCAGTTGGTGCTTATGAGTCTTCTGTGTATTAAGCATTCATCCTTTTGTGAGAGGGTAATAAATAATTGTCCTAAACCACACAGTGCTTGGCAACATACTAAGTGCTTAATAAATGATTCTTGACTTAATTTAACATTGAGTACCTTTTTATTCCCTTTTGAGAATATTCTAGACATGATCCATACCTAAACTTTAAGTGATTTTTTTCCTAAGACTCCAGGGTGGGAGCATAAAAATCCAGAGACAGTAATAAAGATCATAAGCCCTGTTTATAGAGCTCTGCCAGGCTCCTCAGGGACTGAATTTGATCTTCAGACACCAACTGAGAGCTGGGAACCCTTTAGGGGAAAAACAAGTGCCTCAGCTCCTCCCAGCCCAGATATGGGATCTGTTGTTACCATGTATTTCCTTTAAGTACATTATAGAATTATAGAACAGTTCTCTGTGATATCTAAAGGGGAAAGTTATTACAAACTGGGGAAAGCAGGGAAAGGTTACTCAAGGAGGAGGTATTTGAGTTGAGCTATAAATGATAGGCAATGTGTGACAAGAAGCAGGGAATCAATTCCAGCATAGGAAACAATATGAGTAGGAGTCTAGAGGTGTGAGAGCAGTGAATGTTTTAGAAGGGCAAAAAGACTACGTTAAATGCTAAAAGGGTAAGGTGGTACCTGAAGGGCATTGAGTACCCAGAGAAGGAATTTGAAATAAAGTACGAAACAGGGAACCAGTGTATTTCTTGAGAAATGATATGGCGAGATCTATGTATTAGAAAAAATTATTTTGGCAAGAGTACTAAGTGTGGATTGAATAAAAATAAGAAAGAAAACAAACACAAGAAGGCCTCGCGGAGGTTATTAAAGTGTTCTAGGGAGGGAGACTGATACTATGATAGTGCATCAAGAAGAATAGAAACTGATGCCACACCTACAAAAATTAAGCCCTTTAACTGGATATGGAGAGGTAGAGAGAAGGAAAAGTCAAAGGCAACCCCAATATTACAAACATGTTTGTGGGTAATGCCATGAACAAAGATTGAAATCAGGAGAAGCAACTATGCTATAGGCAGTTGAAGGTGGGGCTAGGTTGGCATTCATAAGAAAAATAAGAACTGGAAATAAATAAGTGGGAATTATATACATGGAAATGGTAGTTAAAATTTTGGGCGACAATGAGATTGCAAAAGAGAATATGGCAATCATTTATTAAGTGTTTACTGTGGGCTAGACACTAATGTCAAACACTGAGGATACATAGATAAAAGTTTAACAATACCTTCCCTGCCCTCAAGGAGCTTATAGTTTATCTGGAGAAACAAACATGCATATCTATTAGGTACACATATGTGATAGGACTAGGTTTCCCTAGTTTTCCATCGATAGGAACTGGTTTTCCATGACAGCCAACAGAGCTGTCACTAGGACTTGATTGGCCCCTGCCTCTTCTAACAAAACTTCCTGGTTACCTGAGGGCGTAAAAAGTCCCACTCATGGGGAGCCTCCTGCTCCAACTTGGTGGATTTCTGAAGATCACTCAACTCACCATACCCCTGCTCTATTGACTGGAGATGAAGTGGGGGTTAAGTAGGGGAAGGTGGGGATAGCATTTCCAGAAATGCCCAGTGCCACTGTTATCTGTGTTGTATATCCTTAATATGATAGGAAAAATTACAACTCCTTTTGTTAACTTCAATGATTTTCAAGTGCCCCATTTCATCTCATCACTGAGTTTGAACTAAGAGAGTGCTGACATCAGGCCACCTCAAACTACACAAAATAGATATAAGGGCGATTTGAGAAAGAATGCTCTAGCAGCTTGAGGGATCAGGAAAGACTTCATCTAGAAGGTGGCATTTTTACTGAGTCTTAAAGGAAAACAGAGATTCTAAGGGGTGGAGGTGAGGAAGGGAGTACATTCCAAATATGTGCAAAGGCATGGAGACCAAAGATGGAAAGAAAACACTAAAATATCAGAAAAAGGATAAAAAGCTAATGAAAGGAGAAAACAAATAAGGAATAATAAGATGGTAGAATCAAGGGTGTGGTGCCTTTAAAGAAAAAGTGTGACCACCAATGTCAAAGCTATGTAGGAAAGTCATGGAGGATGAGGACTGGAAAAAAGGCTTTTGGATTTGGTGATTAGGAAGTTATTTGGTGTCCTTTAAGAGAATAATTTTGAAAGGCTAGAGCTAGGACTGGACCCCAGGTCTTTGGTCTTTCTACTTTAGCACTGACATTTCCAAGAGTATCTGATTCTGAGGCAATCACTTGGGAAATAACCATTGATATTCTGGCCAAGATGGCTGCTGCAAAATTGGACTTCATGTCAGATCAAATAAATGACCAAGAATTTTAATGAGAAGGTATGTATATGACATATTCCTCTAAAACCACACAAAAAGTCTGCCAGGAGTCCAGAGGCAATAGGAAAGGGGACCCCTTCTGGGAAAATGAGTACCAGCTTAATATAAGATCATATACAGTAGCCTGCAAGTCTCTGTGTTCAAGGGCTGAAATGAGGGTCCCCTTTATAAGTCCCAGGGTGATCAAAAAGACCCATGGTATGGATCCTAGAGGCCTCAGGGAGCCATAGTGGGAGATAACCAGCTTAGTACCAAACAGGCTCTGTGCTGCAATGCTTGGACCTAGGCAACCTAGGACCAGGAACTCCAAAGTCCAAAATGCTGTCCAGATATAACTTAAAGATCCAAGGAAGTTAAATCCTAAGAGGTGGAGATCAGTTCAAGAACTGAAGGGATCCAGGGGAAGACCAAGTTGAATAAACCACCCCTTATGAGTCTTCTGTGTATAAGGGCATCATAAGGCTGAGTCTAGTCATAGCATAAAGCCCTAATTCATGAACTAAAACTCAAGATGAATATTTTTGTAAACCCAATATTAAAAAGAAGATTATTGTAAATATAACTCCATGACATCAGCAATCAAAGATCCAAAGGAAAGAAATGGATTTTCCACAATACACTAATACCAAGGAGAAATGAAAGAAGAGATAAAAAGTGAAAGAATAGCCTTGAAGAAAGAATTGGAAAAAAAATAAGTAGCTTAGAAAAGAAAGGTCTATAAACCTTACTCATGTAAGGGGACTGCTGGAAAGCTAGAATAGATCAAGTTGCTGTTGTTGTGTTTGTCCTTCATTTTCCAAGAGGACCATGACATCAGGGAATGATGACATGACTTGCAGTTGACTTTGATTTGAGTGACAGAGGGTTGTACAAAGTCACCAGCCTCACTTTCTCCTCCTGAGTCATCTGGGTCCAGTGGCCTGATATTCATCAAGATGACTGGAGACAGCTCAGGATGCAAAGGTCTTTCCTTGGCCTTTTAGGGTAAGGCCTTTTCAGGTACTCAAGATCAAGCAGAAATCAAGGACTCCTTGAAATGGTGAGAAATATTAGAACAAAATCAAAAAATTAAAAAGTGGAAGAAAATTTAAGCTATCTGATATAAAAAAACCAGTGACCTGGAAAACAGGTCAAGGAGAGATCATTTAAGAATCACTGGACTCCATGAAAACTGTGCCTTTTTTTAATGTGATGATGTAATGCTAGCATTCTAACAAGGGGAATAGAAACAAATGTTCCTTCAGAATTGTAATGTCTTCAAATAGTATTAAAAGAGTTAAATTAAAGGAGTTAAATAAGAAAAACAGAGAACCTGGGTAGGGGTTGGTTCTATACTGAGGATTCAAAAGAGGAAAAGTAAAAGGGGGCAGGGTGAAAGGAGGAATATACTAGTTTAAAAATAAGGAAGAACAGAGTGAAATTTGCTGTTTGTCATAGCAAGTGAAAGGTGAGAAGAATATAAAAATATGGAGGAAAGGTTAAGGGTAAGTGAGGAGCACATGAACCTCACACTTCTATGAAACCAACAGAGGAGGGTTGAACACACAGCCACACAATTTGATGGAAAATATATATTAAATTCAACGGGGAAACAAATGGTCATAAAGAAGTATTCTGCACTGCATCTGACTCAGACCAGTCCTCCTTTAGTTTATGTTTGATATTAGGGAAAATCAGACATTCACATATTATTCAACACTTGATAAAAGATTTGCTCATTGTGCAATGATTAAATGTGATAGCCTTACTTCTTAGCAATGTAAGGATCAAAGACAACTCCAAAAGATTCATGATGGAAAATGCTGTCGACTTTCAAAGAACTATGGAGTCGGAAAGCATATTGAAGCATACTATGTGTTCTTTTTTCTTCTTTCTTGTGGTTCCTCCCATTGGTTCTAGTTCCTCTTTAAAACATGTGTAATTTGAAAATATTTTTAACATGTATGCATATGTGGAGCCTATATCAGATTGCATGCTGTCTTGGAGTGGGGGAGGGGAGAAAATTTGGAACTCAAAATCTTATGGAAATGAATGTTGAAAACTAAAAATTCATTAATTGTTTTCTTTTTTTAAAAAAATATTTACTTAGCCTTAGCAAAATAATGCTCAACAAGGATAGATGCTGAAGACACTTTGAGTTGATTCAGCTGCGTTCCTTATGGCTGTTTTGTACTAAGGTAAACAGGAAGTGATGTCAATAGCCAGAGCCTTTATTTCCCTGAGTCAACCAAATCCTAAGAATGGTTTCAATACCTTGTAAAGAAAAACTAACCTAACTTTTACAGAGGAAGGGATTAGCATATTGCTGCCACCACTGGAAGGAAGGGGTTGAGAGAGATAATACCAAAGAGAGAACAATCACAAGCAAAACAAAATTCCTGATCCCAAAGGGAAGTGGGGGAAGGAGAGGGTCCTAATGGGTTTGCCATCAGTGTCTCTTGTCCCTTCTGTTTTTTACTCAGCTATTCAACTGCACCTGTGATCTTCTCAATTCAGGAGCTGCTACCTATGTGGATTGCAACCTATCCATGTTGACCTGTGCTGTGTAAATGATCCATGGCCTCACAAAAATTCTACCCACTATCCTGGAGGTCTTCCTCATTTTTCTCTCAACATTATGAACATACCAGTGAAGCATTCTGACCTCCTACCTGTTATCCTTTACTCTTCCCACGTTTGAGGATGACACCATTGATGACACATCAATGACACATTGACTGCTCCAACTTTGTGGCATCCTCTAATCCTGTCCTCCTTCAGAGTGCCTCCTTGCTTTTATGTTACAGGTACTCTTACCCACCATGTGCCTTTCCATTTCCCTCTGATGAGTTCTTTTGAACTCATCTTTAGTTTTTTGGAGGAGATGTTGTTGTGAGTCTTACTGCCATATAGCAACACTGGTAAAGTTTTTCTGTGAAAAAGATGGGTCTTTGCTGTTATAAGATGCTTGGGGTCAGTAAAAGTGCTTTACAGTGAACCATAATCAATCCAGCTAACTCTTTCTTTTCAACTCTAGATCCAGCTCGTTTTTCATCTATATTTTTTTTGTTCCAGATATACATACTATTGTAAAAGTTATATAGATTATGCATTCAGATATGTGTTGAAATCTGGGCAATAGATATTCTTCATCTATAAGATCTTTCCGGTGTGGACAGAAAGGCTCAAATTCTTTTGAATGAACAGAGACTTCCTGGGACTTGGTGGAATCAACACATCATCCCCAAAGAGGGCTGTCTCCTCACCATCCAGAAGGAATCCCTTCTTGACCTGGACTGTGAGCTGAATCTCCTTTATCAGTATGATGAATACCTTTTGAGGATTCGTCTTCTGATTATATGCCTCTCCTCATGTTTATCATTGGGGGTCGTTGGACAGGATTGTTTCTTCTAGATCTTCCTTGAATGATTTTAACATACGGATGAGAAACAGCTTGTTATAAGGTAGTGTTTTTTCTACTAAACGAATGCTTTTTCATAATCAACAAAGAAGAAGCAAAATGAAATCTTATATTCTTTATTTTTCAATCAGTTGTGAAAAGATTAAGATCTGATTATTATTTATGAAATCCTGTTTGTTCCCTCCTAATTAAGGATCCTTCAGTTCATGTATGAATAACCTTCATATAGATTTTATGTAGGTTCAAGAAAAGGCACATAGTTGGTAGTTGTTAATATTTCCTTTATTACCTTTTTACTAATAAAAGATTTTTCCAAGTTTTGGTATCTTCCAGTGATATATTGGTTAATGTTTAACAACTGGTTCTCTGGAAAATTGCATACATATACATATTTATGTATATGCATACATATTATAATTCTTACTGATAAAGCATATAGTTTATGATTTACAAATAATAATAAGATATACAATACTCTCTATTGTAAATTCCATTTAGCCAGTGGATTCTCACAGGATACTTTTGTTCATTTGATTTTTACTGAACTCATGGATCTGAAGTCAACCTGTGGAATGTATTCTCACACAAATTGCATTCATTAACCCTTATATTCAAGGGTTTTTAGCTTTTAGCTTCAGCACTACTAATCAAAGTTATGTTAACTACCTTTATATCTTTTTGCAAAGTTTCTGGGACTGGAATAGTTTCATTTTACATTATTATCTACAAAGTCCAGAAAATAATTTAAATCATTTTAGTCTTTTATAATTTCACTGAAATGTTGTATTTTTTTTTCAGCAGTTATCCATAATGAATTTCGGTCTTCATAAGGCCAAGTAGGGGCAACTAGGTCATGCAACGAATAGGGTAGTGGGCCTGGAGCCAGGAAGATTCATTTTCCTGAGTCCAAACGTGGCTTCAGATACTTACTAACTGTGTGACCCTGGGCGAATCACTTAACTCTATTTGCTTCAGTTTCCTCATCTATAAAGTGAGTTGGACACGAAAATGGCAAACCAGTCCAGTATTGTTGCTAAGAAAACAACAAGAAGGCCAAATAGATGGTTCCAACAAAGATGCTTTTATCAATGTTAGCGTTCAAAAGAAGTCAGAAGTACATGTGTTGAATTATATTATCTGGTAACATTTCTAAAAACAACACTAAATTTATTATTTTTATTAAATGGAATGTGTCTCTATTTACCTGCCAATAAAATCTTCAACTTTAAAGTCATGTGTTCTAATTTTCCAAAGTTCTTATAATGTATAATGTACAAAGCACCTTTGGTGTTCTCTAAATGTTACTTGATCTTGATTGTTAATGAAGTTGAAATAATGAAAAATTATTCAAGAATGTCAATTATTAAAGCAGGGGCTTACAAGAAATTAATATTACCTAATCTCTTTGCCAAGCCAGAATAAAAGAAAGAGAAAGATTCATATATAAGGCAGGGCATGCATGCCACAAGGTGGTAGGAGCTCACAAACTGCCCCATCTCTGCCCCATATTCCATCAATTCTAATAATTCCAAATTAAATCATTTAGCTATAGTTTCTAACTTAGTTTGATTTTTATTAAACTTGTAATGGAATAAATTTTATGTGGAAATATTTTTAAATGATCTACTTGTTTTATTTCTGATATTGAATCATTGGTGATAATTGCAGCTATGATTCAGGGGATAGAGTACAAGACTGAGCTAGGGAAGACCTGAGTTTGAATCCTGCCTCAGGCATTCCCTAGTTTTGTGACCCTGGGCAAATCAAGTGCCTCAGTTTCTTCAACTGTAAAAATAAGATAATGATAGTACCTATCTCCTGAGGATTAAATGAGTTGACAATATGAAAAATGCTTTCCAGACATTAAAGCACTGCATGAAAACTAGGTACTGTTATCATTATCAACAATTACAATCAATAATCTATGCAGTACCAAAAGATAATTTAAGAAATTTTCTTATGACTGTGTAACCACTTCAGACTTTCTTCTGGGCATTGTATTAGCACCATCAGTACAAAATAAAAATTTAATTCACTTCCAAATTATTCATTAATAAGTCTGCAGAAATTTAAAGTAGACTATAATGTATTGAAAATACATTCTGTTTTGGTTTTTAAAAGAACAAATAACATTACAGGTGCAGGAGCTGACTAAACTGTGTGTGCACTGGCTGTGTCTTATAAATACAAGGTCACAAAATTCCCCAAAATTCTCTCAAGCCAGAACGATTTGACTGAAACATACAACTATCTTCCCCTCCTTTTAAAAAACCTTGTAAATTGATCTCTTTATATCCTCACAACTGTATCTCCTTCAGCACGAATTTCTATTTGTTTTAATCAGGTTCCTTTTCCTATCTACCTTCTCTTTAGTACTACTACTCCTATTTCCTTAAATAAGCGGTCCTCAGGAATGTTTGGTTCCAAGTAAAGTTGTTCCACTATTCTTAATAAAGAAGACAGCATTTTTTTTTGTTACAATTTCTGCAAGTCTTTTCTACTTTCCTTCTGTCTGTAGCTCTTTCTATCTTTATCTTTGAATGCCCTTGGGATGGCTTTGCTTAGTTAGATATCTTGCTGAGCTTTATTTAGACTGGTTTTTATTTTCTACAATTTCCCCTTTATGAGATTACACTGTTCAAAATGATTCATCATCCTTCTTTGTAAGATTTTATAAATAAGTTTTTATTATAACTTTATATCTTTCTTTGACACAATCTCTGGTAAATAAAATGTTTGCTGATTAAGGGACTTTCTGGACCATTTTGGTCTCTGTGTAGCAATTAATTTACATTGATTTAACTTCTAGATCAAATTATTATAAATAGATTATATTCCTTTTGTCCATTTCCCATATTTAATTTTCAACAGGTGGTTTAAATCAGGGCTAAATCCTCTTAATTGTATGTTATTTGTTTTTCTCATTACTATTCTTTCTTAATAACTAATAACATTAAATTATAATTAATAAACAAGGATTTGAATAATCATAGTTAAATATTTTGTTATATGAATAATAACTATTGTATCATAGTAATCACATATGATATATTATTACAACGTATTATATTAATATTGACAGATTCCTAAAAAGATAGTATGTATGCCTCTACATCATGAATGCTATTACTTTACACCATTGTCAAAATTATATTCATAAGGGACAGATCTAGTCATGTCACTTCCTCAATTAAAAACCTCTATTGACTTCCTCTTGCCACTAGTATTTAAAATATATATACCTTTGCTTGGCATTTGCTCCCTTTATAGTATGGTTCCAATTTATCTTTGCACCCTTATTTTTATATTACTATCTCCTCCTTCATGCCAACCTCCCCATCTCTCACATTTCCAGAGACCATTCTTTGGAGGAATTTTTGCTGAGGCTTTCACTTTCTTGATTGACAGATGGTCCCATTAGGCTTCACTTCACTCTCTGCTACACAGCCTCACCTCCCATTTACAGATCCTTTTCCTTCCCCTTAGCCCCACTCTCCATCTCTAGGACCATTAAGCAGAATCAAATCTACACTGCCATTGTTCCTGTATGGAGTATGACACCTACTCCTCTAGGGCTCCACTCATCATTCCTGTAACTTTCAAGACCAAACTGCTTCTTTCAAGTCACCATTCCTCTGTGTGTATTGTTTCTCCCCTTAGAATGTAAACTCCTTAAGTGTGGGGACTATCTTTGCTTTTGTATTCATAAATCACTGCTTGACCTATTGCTTCTAGGAGCACATAGTAAACCATCCCTTCTAGCTATCTTTCAGTATCTCCTCCCTGATCAATTCAACTTCTTGAGAAAATAATATCTCTGCTTTTCTCCTCTCATTTAAAATATGTAATTTGGCTTCTGTCCTCCAAAGTTGCCAATGCTCTCTTAATTGCTAATTCTAATGATCTCTCAATCTTCATACTTCTTGACCTCTTGACATCCTTTGATATTGTTGGTTACCTTTTCCTTCTGGGTACTTTCTCTTCTCTGGATTGGCTCTTTTTTAGTCACTACCCTTAATTTTCTACTGTTAGACGTTCATCCACATTATGAAGACTAACTTCTGGTTTCCTCCCAAAACACTTTCCTAGGCTTACTTTCCTTTTCCCTTTATACTCTCACTACATGATCTCATCAGCTCCTCTGGGATTGTGTGGGTCAGGGACCACCGACTCAGATGAAAATCAGAGACTTTCAAGGTAGAAGCAAAGCAGTAAGATTTTATTATGATCTCGAGAGAAAGGGCATCTCCTCTCTGATAAGTAATCAGGAGACTGAGGCGCATGCAGACGGCAAGAACAAAGATTATATAGACCTAATGCCCTCCCTGCTGGCTGTTACTCCCATTGGCTGGGAGGCAGGCTCACAATCTAAACGTGGTAATTTATCTTAGAAGTAAGGAGCAAGGAAGTAGCAGAACAACCAATGTAAAACTAACACAACACTCATAACTTTATTTGGCATGCAGCATGCTGAGGTGGCATTCCAAGGTAGGGGTTAAGTTTCAAGTTTCTTCAAGGTCACATAATGTCTGGGGGATAGAAACTTAGGCCTAACCACCTACTAGAAGCCTATAGTCAAGTAATGAGAAGTCTTCATTGACTCTTTTTCACTCAGGATCAATTATCCTGTCTATATACACACGAATCCCAATTATATTTCCTATCCCCATCTGTATTGATAATGCCTTTTTGCTATTGTTAATATAATTTTGTTTCTTAATGGGAAGATCTTTCCCACCCATTAATGGACCTGTCCATTAAGGGGAGTTTGATTAGGGTAGATTTGTAGGAAGGCACACATTGGAAGTGGTTTTTTTGACCAGATGAGACTCTGGGCAGCCACTAAGGGGTTGGTGCTTCTCTGTCTGGTAACTATGTATTTATGGTCAGCCATGCATGTGTTGCTTATGGTCAGGCAGTTGGAAGTCTGTTGACCTTTGCTTCTCTGTATTTCCCCCGAGGTTTGGAGTGCTGACTTTTTCCCCTGAACTAAGTAAATGATACATGTGCTTGTTAACCTCTCAAAAGTTGCTTTCCCTTTTAGAAAAGGAGATAGAAGAACCTGTGATAGTAGGCTCTCCGGTGTACGGCAGGGTCCTTGCTTTTACCAGTCTTTCCTGAATTCTAGTGCTACTTTGTGAATTGTCTACTAGTCATTTCACACTGGATATCCCATAAACATCTCCAACTCAGCTTGTTCAGAACAGAACTCATTATTTCTCTCCCTGAAGCCTGCTTCTTTCTGAACTTCCCTATCAGTTAGAGGCCACCAACATCCTACTACTTACTCAGGTTGGCAAGTTCAATGCCATCCTTGTCTGCCTACTCCCATATCACATATCCAGAAATGTTACCATTTATGCCTCTATGACCTCTCTTGCTCTCTTCACTTCCATGACCACAATCCTGCTGTAGGACCTCATCACCTCTCTTTTCATTCTTCTTAACCATTATTCCCTCTAGTAATCTAAGGTCCGGCTATACTGGGATCCTTACACTTACTCACATATGCCATTTCCTATTTCGGTGACTTTCCATGTCTAGAATGCTCTCCCTTCTTACCTCCGTCTCTGAGAAGTAATTCTTGGCTTTTTTCTTCTAGGCTCAGCTCTATAAGATGTTTTGCCTAACAGTGACCCCATCTCTTACTCACTTTCTTTCCCACCTGAGCTTCTAGGGATTTGTCCTCTACAGTTACTGATCCATATGTGGTTTTTTATTATTGGCGATGAGTCATTTTCCCAGCCTGATGTTTTTCCTTTTCTTGACCTCATTAAAGGGGGCCATGCCCAGGCTACTTCTTAGACAGGGCTATTCAATGAATGGGTGTTGCCTCACCCCAAGTCATTACCTGCAAAGACCTAGGCCTAAAGGGCCCAAGGTCTCCCAGTGCATCCTGGGTCATCTCCAGTCATCCTGAGGAACATCAGGTCACTGGATTCAGATGGCTCTGGAGGAGAAGTGAGGCTGGTGACCTGAACAGCCCTCCCTCACTCACAACAAAGTCAAGTGCAAGTCATGTCATCATGTCTCTGTTGGCAAGGTCTTCTTCAGCAAGGAAGGTCAAACACAAATAATGATGAGTCATTTAATAGTGTCTTACTCTCCATGGCCCCATTTGGGGTTTTCTTGGCAAAGATACTGAAGTGGTTTGCTATTTCCTTTCTGAATTCATTTTACAAATGAGGAAATTGAGTCAAAGAGGACTACAGGACTTCTCCAGGGTCACCCAGCTATTAAGAGTCTGAGGTCGGATTTGAACTCAGATCATCCCAACTCCAGGGCCTCAGGTTTTGTCTCCAGGGCCACCAGTTTTTTGACATATTTATTTGAATAACATTATCTCTCTCATTGGAATGTAAATTCCTTAAGGGTTCAAATTGCTTAATCTTTTTCATTATATCCCAAGGATTTAGCGTACTTCCTGGTACTTAGAAATAGAGACTGGGAAAAGGCCCTGTAATTGAACTGATGGAAGGAACTCTCAGATGAGGAAACTCCTACCCAAGCAAACTGATACCTCCTCTGAACAGTGATTCTCTAAATGTGATCCATGAACCCCTGGGGGTCCCTGAGATTCTTTTAGGGGATACTTGATGTCAGAACTATTTTCATAATAATACTAAGATATTGCCTATTATACTCCTCCCTTTTCCAACTAACTATATAGCTGTGTGAGGCCAGATTTTTTTCATGTACTATAACCAAAAGAACATATTGAAACAGACTGAATGCAACAGCAGATATGAGAATCTAGTTTTCTATTAAATCTGACATTAAAGAGATTGGTAAAAATATGTAAATAATTGGTAAATACAGTTATTTTTAATAAAATTGTTATGTTAACATAATGAATTTATTATTGCTATATTAAATAAATTAATTAGATGGTGAAGAATGAATCAGTTTTAATTTCTAATATGGTAAATATTGATGTGTGTGTTTGTCCTTTGTTGCCGAAGAAGACCATGCCATCAGAGAAATGATGACATGACTTGCACTTGACTTTGTTTTGAGTGAGGGAGGGCTGTGCAGGTCACCAGCCTCACTTCTCCTCCAGAGCCATCTGAATCCAGTGACCAGATATTCATCAGGATGACTGGAGACAACCCAGGATGAGGCAATTGGGGTTAAATGACTTGCCCAAGGTCACACAACTAGTGAGTGTCAAATGTCTGAGGTGACATTTGAACTCAGGTCCTCCTGACTCCTGCACTGATGCTCTATTCACCGCACCACCTAGCTGCCCCCTAAATAATACTGATAAACCACATGGACAAAGACTCTTTGAGGTCCTCAATAATTTTTTAGGAGTGTTAAGTGGTCCAGAGACCAAAAAGTTTGAGAATTCCTGGCCTAGTAAATTGAGAAGTTAAATGACTTGCCCAAAGTCACACAGCCAGCATGTAACAGAGACAGGAAATGCTTGTTGCTTGATAAATTATTTTAAGATAAGTATGTATTGTTTCACTACACAAAATGCAATTCAGTTCAGTGAACATTTATTACTATTATATTCATGAAAGAGCGAATAGAGGGCTGGGCTTGAAATCAGAAAAACATGAGTTCAAATGTGGCCTCAGACATTGTATGACCCTGAGCAAATCACTTAACTTCTGTTTGTCTCAGTTTCTTCATTGTAAAATGGGGACAACAATCGCACCTACCTTGCAGGATTCTGGGGAAAACTGCTGAGTACAGCTCCTGTCCCAAAAGCAGGTGCTACATAAATGCTTATGCCCCTCTGCTAAGTTGTAGGGCACGTGATATGCTTAAAGCAAAGGTCTGATCTAGTCACTTCCTCACTCACTGTGGTTCATTATTACCTCTAGGATCAAATATAAACTCCGCTGTTTGGCATTTAATAACCTGAGATGTCTACATTGTCAGGAGTTTCCTGATGGGAATTCCATGTATCAATAAAATCATAGGTCTAGTCCAAATGTAGTAGGTGCTGAGGATATAAAGGCAAAAAACCTAAAACAAGTCCTTTCCTCCACTGCAGAGGCTGGGGAGGGAGGAGGGAGCATGAATATAGAAAATTAAATACAAAATATAAACAAAGTAATTTAGTGAGTAACTAGTAACTGGGTCGAAATAAGGAGGCAGCATTTGAGTTGAACTTTGCATAAAAGTAAGAGATTCTTGAGGAGGAAGTTAGAGAGAGAAAGCGTAGTCCAGGCATGCTGTGTATGAGTTTGGAATTTGTGTTAAAGGCCTGGAAAGATAGGCTGGATCCAGGTGGTGACCAGCTTTAAAAACCAAACAGAAGAATTTTATTTTATGCCAGTCAAGAGGAAATTGCTGTAGTTTTGTGGTCAGAGGGGTGAGAACTTCATAAGGGAGCTTTAGGAAAATCAGTTTAGTAGCTTTGGTAGCTGCACAGAGAATGGATTGGAAAGGGGAGTTACAGGAGACAGGTAGACCAGTTAAGGGATTATTGGAATAGTCTTCCAAGCAACAGGTGACAGTGGGAAATTCTGTGTGTAGTTAAATCTATGAATGACACATTTTATATTTTACATATCTATAGCAAAGTCAAAGAATGAATAAAAAAGCATACATTAAGCATTTACTCTCAAAGCTCTGTAGAAAGTTGTAGGGATACAAATGATTAGACAAATGCAAAAGCTAAGGATCTTACATTCTGGTCTGGGAGACCAAATATTTAGGCAGTGGTGGCCAGAGAAAAGTATTTTGATTAGAAACACTGGGATTATGTATAGAACAAAAGGGTTATCTAGAGGTGGAATTTCTGATGAAAATAATAATAATAACAAAAGGTTTTGAGAAAAAGGGAAAGACCTCAAAAATAATAAATTATACAGTCCTATACTCACTTAATAAGATTGATAAAAATGTTAGAAAAGTATGAGAATTAGGAAGATTTATATTTCAGCAGTCAGCTGGAAAGAAAATTTGGGATGATAGGATCACTTTAAATAGGTTGCTTCACATTGTTTGACAAACAGAAGCAATGAAGAATTGATATTTATTCTTAATCTTTCTTGGGAAGAGTTACACAATTTGAGTTTGAGAGAAATATTAACATGATAAAACAGTGTGACTTGAAAACAAAGCAAGGGCATCATCAGAATAAATGCATAGATTCTTGAAAGGATTACTTTAAATTAATGCTCTTTTGGGTTAGAGCTCCAGAACTTGGCAAAATAGTCCATAGTCAATAAACATTTATTAGGTGCCTAATATGTTTCTGATACTGTGCTAAGCTCTGGGGGGATGCAAATAAGAAAAAAAGAAAAACAGTGGTTACTCCTAAGAAGTGGTGGTGGGAGGGGGACAGTCTAACAGGAGAAGAAAATACACAGAAAATGCTGAAAAGGCTTGGAGTACTGATGTTCCTGGAGTAGGAACCAAGCCCAGAAACTGAAGGAAAATGAAGTATACTGGAAAATTCTGAACCCTTTATAAAAGGCGGCTTTGGAGGAACTGCCCTCCAGTTCTCCAGTCAGAAGGGAAAAGGACCTGAGTTTAATATGTCGATGAGACATTCAGTTTCAGATGTGTAATAGGTGGTGAGAAGAGTGTAGATTAGGAGAGAGGGCAGGGCTGGACAAATAAATCTGACAATCATATGAATAAAGATAATAGTTGAATCCATGGGCGCTGATGAGATTATCAGGTGAAATCAGAAGGCACAGGACAAAGACATGGCTAATGGGCATGAACTAGTGAACTTTTCCTCAGAAAAGGAATCTGAAAAGAAGCACTCAGATAGGTGTGAGAACCAGGACAGAGTAGTGTCATGAAAACCTGGGAGATAAAAAGTATTAAAGAGAGTGATCACTGGTGTCAAAGGTTGCAGAGAGTCATAAAAATAAGAGACAGAGAAAAGGCCACTAGATCTGACAATTAAAAAGATCGTTGGTAACTGAAGAAAGCACAAGCCAAGAGAGAAGAGGAAACTTTGAATGGTTAGGAAGGCAACCAGGTAGAGACCAAGTGAGCTAGTCAGAGAGGTAGTCTTAAAGTGAGCATCATTTTTTATCAGTCAAGTAGGGGTGTACTTGAGACCAAAAATAAAAAGAGCTTATTCCTTAGAATTCAAAAGTGAACCTAAAGGCAATGCTTCAACCTCAAAGTGAAAATGTAGACAATTTGCAAAAGAGCTATAGCTTCCAGAGAAGAGTCTTTCAGACCTTCTGAGAGTAACAACAGTTAATACCCAGAAAAGATTTAGTAATTTAAACCTTTACAAAGAGAATAATGAGATTAAGCTTATAAAGTATGGCTAAGGTTTTTATCCAGATGGCTTCAAACCATGTTAAAGCTTAAGTATGTATCTAAACCATGTATATATGTTGAACTGTCATGAACGGAGTGGGGAAAAAGGGATATTATCAGAGAGAAGAGAGAGGTACAATCTTTGGAAGAAATTATCTCATGCTGTTTCCTACTTTATAGCAGAAAGTTAATATTTCAATTAATTTTTTAAAACACAAGATATTTTAAATTATATCATGTATTTCCTTAAATTGTACAACCTCATGACTCCTTTCCAGATACATTCACAAGCAAACCCATTTTGACAACATTTATATTGTATATGAATCTTATTACAAGTATTGCAAATCCATATTAATACTTAATTTCTTAAATGCTTAAGTCTTTATTTAATTTACTTTCCAGAATGAATTGCTATTGAGAAAAATATCCTTTAACAAATTTCTTCTTTTCTGCAGCTATGCTGTGCGTGGCAAAACTTCTTAGTCTCATTGTTTGATGTCAACCACTGCTAGGCAACACAGGAAATGAGACTACATGTTGTCTCTCATTAGGATTAGCATTTACAGAATAAAAGGAATGTTAAGTCAGCACATGGGAACATTTAATAAAAAGACTGAATGCAGTGTTGGAGGAAATGTGGAAAGACAGGGGCACATCAGTGCACTGTTAGTAGAACTTTGAATCAGTCCAATTTTTGTGGAAAGCTACTTGGAATTATACGAAGAACATGGCTAAGATGTCTTAGCACATTCTGGACATTAGCATTCAGTTCAATATCATAGAGATTTTTAGAGATTTATTTCAGACTTTTTAATTCACTCTTGGTTATTATTTGCATTTGATTATGTTAGTCAATAGTCAATAGGCATTTATTAAGTGCTCATGGGACAGCAAGAAAACCAATTAATGTCACTGGATCATAAAATTCACGGAAGAGAGCAAAGGACAAGAAACGTGGAGAGGTAGTATGGGACCAGGCTGTGAATGGCTTCAACAACCCCAAAGAGGATTTTATTATTAAATAAGAGAAATATTCTTTAGAAAAGTCACTTTGGTATCTGAATGGAGAATGAATCCGAGTGAGAGACTTGAAGCAAGGAGACCATCCAGAAGGCTGTTTCATCAGTCTAGGCATGAAGTGATGAGGGTCGTGACTGTGTGAGTGGGTTACATAAAATTAAAAAAATTCTTACACAAATGAAGCTAGTACAGCTAAGAGTAGAAGGGCATACTAAGGACAATCATAGGAACTACATGAAGACTTCATAAAGGAAGAAAGGATTTCTAGTCAGGAGTTAGGTGCTGTGTATTTTCCATGGTTGTGACTCAATGTTTTTTGTTGATATTGTTTGTGGTTTAGTTGTGTCTGACTTTTTGTAACCCCATTTGGGGTTTTCTTGGCAAAGATACTAGAGTGTTTTGCCATTTCCTTCTCTAGTTCATTTTACAGAAGAAGATTAAGTGACTTGCCCAGGGTCACCCAGCTAGTAAGTGTCTGAGGCTAGATTTGAACTTCTGACTTCAGACCCTGTACTCTATCCACTGTGCCACTTACCTGCCCCCACTTCAATCATACCTTAACTGAAATTCTTCTACAACATTCCTGACAAGTGGTCATGCAGCATTAGCTTGAATATCTCCATTATCTGGTCCTAAGGCATTCTATTCCTCTTTAGGACAATTCTAATTGATGAAATATTTCTGCAGTTTCTGATTGTTCCCTAGTTCTGACTTCTAAGATCAAACAAAGTATATTAAATTCTTCTCTCACATGATAGCCCTTCAAATATTTGACATAAATTATCATATCCTAATTCCACTGAACCTGAATCCAGCTACCAAATCTTCTCTTCTCCAGATAAGATATCTCAAGTGCTTTCAATCAGTGCTTAGATAGCATGACTTTTGCATCACTGAACATCCTAGTTGTGCTCTTCTGTACACAGACCAGCTTGTTAATGTTTCCCTAAGATGTGACACCCAGAGGTGAACAGAATAATCCAGATGTGCCCTAATAAGGGCAAAACACAGTATACCTATTACCTTCTTTGCTTTGAACATTCTATTTCTGTTTATGAAGTGTAAATTTATATTCCCAAAGGTAATCCAGTTTTATTGAGAAAGTGTGGTACATTAGAGAGGGTAATGAATTTGGAGTCAAAGGAAAGACAGGAATCAAAGCTCAACTCTGACACAACCTGTGTGATTCTTGAGCAAATCACTCCACCTGTCAGCCTCAGTTTCATCATGTGCCAAATGAGGACACTGCATTGGATATTCTCTAAGGCCTCTTTCAGTTGTAAATCTATAATTCTATGATTCATGAATTGCTGTGGCCAAAAATGTAAACCACTCGTCAACTGCTTTTTATTTAGATAGGTTGGTCCTGAGAGAAGCACATATAATCTGTTCCCAATATTTCCATTGTAGCAAGTGTGCCCTTATTCTCCTAGAGGGAGGCATGTGACATCTTCTGATCAGGACTCTAGGGTACCACTGAGTAGCTGGGGGTTCTCTTCTCTAAAGTTACTGACCTCCCATTCCAGGTACGTTGCCTTCCACTGGGTAGGTTGTTTTTCACCAGTGACTGGTGCCCCAGTTCCATATAATCAGTTAACATCAATTAGCTTTTACAAAAGGGCATTTACTTCAAATATATAGCAAGCACAAAAGCATAAACATTTCTTCCAATACCTTTTAGCATACTACCCTATAATGCTTTGATCTCTGGGGAGAGTGGGCTCAGACTTAACTAAATTTCTACATAGCACTGGACCTATCAGGTTTACAGTCAAATATAGTATTACTGCTTGATGAATTCTTGTCTCAGGGATGAGTCCTTTACTCAGATATGGCTGGGTGGAAATTCCTAGGTTCACTACTTCTTCATTTGGACATTAATCCTGGGTTGGCAGCAAAACCTGGCTTATACTTGACTCCCAGACTCTCAGATTACTTATTTTCCTGACCTTTTAAAGCTCATAGGTTATAGTGTCCAGTTTCACCTAAAATGAAAGAGCAAATATTGAGGAAAAGAGCCAACATCTGTATTCATAAGACAACATGGTAGCCTCCCTTGGAAGGTTCTTCTTACAACATTGTTTTCACTAGTCATTTCCAGCAAAGGAGTCAGATAAAGAGAAGTCCAAACAGAAGATCAAGATGCTAAAGTCAACTAAGACTTTTTGAAGGCTCCTCCAGTTCTGGATGTGCAACTAAACCCAAAGAAGTTGCTGTCCACCACACGTCTAGCTGACTGGAATCAGTTTTAGGATGTTTATACATGCTCCAAAGTCTCCAAGGTATTTCCTTTAAACATTATCATAACTTTCCCAGAAGCAGGCTCTCTATTCTCTTCCACATGGGGAATTTCATCAGGAACTAGGTTCATTGGTCAGTTTACTGTTTTGCCAGTTTAGAACTAATAACTTTAGAACAAAAAGGGTCACTGCCATACTAAGTTGTAGCATGAGGAATGTAATATATGTCTTCAAATATTTAAAAGTTTATCCTGAAGATGGAATTAGACTTCTTGTGCCTGATTCCATGGGGAAAAATGAGAAATAATAAAGGGAATCTGGAAAGCAACAAATTTAGGATTGATTTCAGGAAGAACTTTATAACAGAGTTATTCAGAAATGTAAGGAACTGTTTCAAAACGAGTTCCCCCTCAATAGAGGTCTGAAAGGTCAGATAAAACCATTTTTTGGGTTGATTGAAGAGAAATTGCTGTTAGGGTATGAGTTAGATTAGATAGCCACTGAGGATCCTTCCTATTCTAAAATTCTATAATTCTGTAAAGTAGCAAAGTAGGATTTTGGAATCAAAATCATCTGAAAATTTGCATTGTATTTTCAATGATTACAAGATGTTTTCTATCACACAAGACCATCTTTTTAATACTAGCGTTCTTCTGGTGATCTCTATGACTATGAATTAGGGAATATGAAGACTTTAGAAATATAAAAACTGCTTGTTAATCAAAGGCTATGAATAAACAATTTTCTAGAGTAGAATTGCAAACTATTAACTGTCATATGAAAAAATGCTCAAAAATATTAGTAATAAGAGAAATGCTTACTGAAACAGTCCTGAGGTTTCACCTACAGCAAATTGATAGAGATGACAAAAGATGGGAAGAGTCAATGCTGGGGTGGTTGTAGAAAGCCAGGCACACTAATTGATTGCTTGTTGAACTATGAATTGGCCCAACCATTCTGGAAAGCAATTTGTTAATATGCAAATAAAGTGACTCAAATGCCTATATTTTTTGAACTAGAAATTCCACTGGTAGGCATATACTCTAAGGAAATCACTGACAAAAAAAAAGGCTCCATATACACTGGGGGCACATATACATACTGAAATATTTATAGCAGTAATGTTTGTGGTAGTAAAGAACTGGAAACAAAATAGAACCTCATTGACTAGGGGATAGCTAAACCAATTGCAGTACATGGATAAAATGGAATATGACAATATTGAAAGAAACAACATAAATAATGAATATAGAGAAGCATGAAAAGGCTTATGTGAACAGATGCAAAATGAACTAAGCAGGACAAAGAAAAACAATGCAGAAATTGACTACAACAATATAAACATAAACACCTACTGTAAAGCAATCAAAATAGAACGTTGTGAAATTATACAGAACAATCTCCACCCTGAAGAAGAGATATAAGAAGTTTCCCTCCATTCCTTGTAGAGGTGTGGATCATTGTATATGTCAATTTTTTTCAATATATTGACTGGGTTTGCCGATGACTTTTTTCTTTATCCTCTTAAAAATTATTTGTTGGGTGGCTTTATTAGAAAGGAAGAAGGAAGGAACACAAGGGAAAATGTGGGCAGCTTACAAACAAAATTATGTCAATAAAAATATGCATGTCATTCAAAAGGTAAGTCAAGTAAGCAAACTTTTAAGTGGCTGCTTTGTCCTAGGCATTATGCTAAGTGCTGGAGATAAAAAGGAAGGCAAAAACTTCTCTCTTCTCTCAAGGAGTCATAGTCTAATGGGAAAGACAATATGTAAGCAACTACATAAGAAACAAGATATAAAAAGGGTGAATTGGTGATAATCCTGGAGGGAAGACACTAGCATATGTATTCTACCACATATTGTCATTAAGGACTGATGTGTGAAAGTAGAACAAAAGATATTGAACAAGAGACTGTATTTGATTCTATGACTAGAAAAGGAGGGAGTCTGATCACATAGCAAAAATAATAATCCATCCATTGCCTGGGTTGCTCTACTGTTTTAGCCACAAAATAATAAGCAGACCTTGAATACAACGTTGAAATCTTCAATGAAGAATTTATGCAGATATAGACAAGAATTATACAAAGTGAAGTATAGCTAGATTGAAATCTTTTCTGGTGTTTAAAGAGTACCCACACCGTGAGCCCATTGATCTGTAAAAATATCAGAGATTATGTTAGCTTTAGTATATACCACTGTTTACTCAAAGTAAGCTATGATCCCTGTCTCCTAAGATCTCCAGATCTTTTTCATATAAATTGTTGTCCAGCCTTATCTTCTTTATCCTATTTATAAAGCTGTTTATTCGAACTCATGTGTAGAACTTCATATTCATCCTTATTAAATTTCAGCTAATTTAGTTTCATCCATCATTCCTATCCATCAGGATCTTTTTGACTATACTCTATCATCCAACATAATAAAAGTAATTCCTTCAAATTTTGGTCATCTTCAAATTTGATAAATAAGCCATTTCTGAATTTATTGAAATCCCTGTTCAAAATGTTGAACAGCCTAGGTTAACAGATCCTTGGGTATTAGATTAGAAGCCTTCCTTCAAGGTGACACTGACCAATCATGGAAGTTTGGTTCAGTCATTCTACCAATTCTGAATACACTTTACCATGCTATCAACTATGCCATATATCTCCATCTTATCCACAAATACGTTTCTAAAATTTATTTTTTTATTCAGCAAAAATCTGCCCTTTTTCTATTCAATTGAGAAATAAAAACAAAACCCTCATTACAAACATTTGTAGTCGAAGAAAACAAATTCCCATATAGGCCATGTTCAAAAAAATGTCTCATTCTGCAACCCTTCACTTCTCTTTCAGGAGGTAGATAGCATGTTTTAACATGAGTCCTCTAGAATAGTGGTTTATGTTGTTATGTTAAGCCTTTCAAAATATTTACAATGTTGTGGTCACTGTATAAAATGTTCTGGTTATATTCACTTTACTCTGAACCAGTTAATATAAGTTTTTCCAGGTTTCTTTGAAATAATTCTCTTCATCATTTCTTACATCACACTTATACACTACAATTTATTCAGTCATTGCCCAGTTATGGGGGCCCTATCAGTTTCCAATTCTTTGCCACCACAAAGAAATGTTATAAGTATTTTTGTATAATGTAAGTTGGAGTTTGCTTTGCTTAGGACTAATCCTTTCCTTCACTTACCCTTCCTTTTATTTCTCCTTTTCTCTGCTATTATCTTTTTAATGAAATGCATCAAACTGTATCAAACTGTGCGTGTTTGTATGTGTATTCTCTTCTCCTTTGATGAATTCAGATGAGAGGGAGTGCTAGCCACTTCCCTTACCACTTCCTCCTTGTTTATATGAATTAGCAGACTCTAATTATATGAGATAATACTTTCTTCTCTTTCCCCTCAGTATTTTCCTCTTCCCATCCTTTTCTGTTGTTCTTTTAAAATCATCAAAATATAACAGAATTGCTGTTATAAGCTTGGTGATTTTGGTGATCTTGAGACCACTATGACCAGTTTCCCCTTAAGAGAGGGTATAGCTTATGGAATCTATGCATGGAAACCATTGCTATAACAGTAGGCCTGATGGATTTGAAACCTTCATAACCGTCTCCCTTTAAGGGTAGGCTCATAGAACAGTCATGGAAAAATGTTGATGATGGTATTTTTGAAGTTTGGCACAGTTGTGTGTCCCCAATAACATTGTCTACCAACAGATTGTTTTTCTCCCTGAAATCCACAAAATAATATTTTGTCTGTTTTCTTCTCCTTGATTATTCTCTCCTTCCTCCCCCCCCCCCGCCAATAATATTTTGCCTTGACTCTTGATGCACATTTTGACCAGTTCTAAGGAGGTCATCCAAAATCATAGTGTAAGAATCTCACCCTCAGAAAAGCACTTTAGAGTATAATCTCTCCTCCAACAGAAGCACCTATTCCTGTTGTAGCCCACCCTTCCCTCCACCAGGACACCTTCCTGAGGAATGAACCTGTGTCTCTGTGCACTCCAACACAGCATTGTCCTTATGGGAGTTCTATTCTTAGTGTGCGTGTCTGAGTTGTATGACAAGTCCCTTTTTTCTACTCCCTTTTCCCCCTCTTCCCCATTACTTGCAATAAAGCTTTGATTTGGATCAACTCCCATTATTTTACATGTTATTCTGAGCACCTGAACACAGTAAGGGGTTGTTTTCCTTGATGTGTCTGGCTGACTTACAAGTCTTTCTTTAGACATAAACTGGGTACCCTGACAAGGACTTAACCTATTGACAGCCACACTTACACTGGGGTGGCGTGGGACAGGAGACTCTGAGTCCTAGTTGTAGAAGGTAAAGGCCACTAGGGAACCCTATATCCTTCTAGGACAGAGGACTGACTCCACACCATTGGTGAGCAGCATCTCAAAACATGCCCCCAGGTCCTCTGTCTAATGAAACCCCTACTGATGATAGGATCAAAGAGGACACATGGATCATATCCTCATGTTAAGAATAAGCAGTTTATCCTTGCTTAGTTGTTTAGCACTGTTTGTGTTTACCTTTTTATATTTCTCTTAACTCCTGTGTTTGAGCATTCTACACAGCTCTGATTTGTTCACAAGAAATTTTTGGAGGTACTCTATTTCATTAAAGGTCTGTTTTCCCTCTCTAGGACTATTACTCAGCTTTTCTAGGTAATTTATTCTGGCTATAAGCCTAGATCTTTTGCTTTCTGAAATATCATATTCTAAACTCTCCACTCATTTAGAGTGGTGGCTGCTAAATCATGTATGATTCTGACTGTGACTCCTTTGTATTTGAATTCTATCTTTTTGACTGTGTTGTATTACTATTTTTCTTTGACTTGGAAGCTTTATATTTTGGTTACGATGTTCCTGGGAGTTTTCATTTTCAGGTTTCTTTCAGGAGGTGACTGGCAGATGCTATTTCCACTTTGTCCTCCGGTTGTGAGGCATCTGGGTAGTTTTCTTTTAAGATTTCTTGAAATATGATGTCCATCTTCAGGGAGGCCTGGAAGGACTTATATGATCTGATGCTGAGCGAAAGGAGCAGAATCAGGAGAACTTTGTGCACAGCAACGACCACAGTGTGCGAGAGTTTTTTCTGGTAGACTTGAAACTTCGTAATAACGCAAGAACTTAAAAATAAAATTCCCAATGGTTTTCTATGGCAAAATGCCTTCCACACTCAGAGAAAGAACTATGGATTTCATTCGCAGAATGTAGCAGATTGTGTGTGTGTGTGTGTATGTATTATGTTTTGATTTGTTATATGATTTCTTCCATTTATTTTAGTTCGTCTACATAGCATGACTATAGTGAAAATGTATTCAATAGGAAAGTATATGTAGATCCTATATAGAATTGTATGCCATCTTGGGGAGGGAGGGGGGTGGTGGGGAATGTGTGTAGGGAGGTAAAAAAATCTTAATTTTATGGTAGTGCTTGCAGAACTTAAAAAAAATAAGTTAAAAGAAAAAAAGAAATAGGATTTCTTTTTTGGGTCATGGCATTCAAATAACTCATTGATTCTTAAATATCATCTCCTTGATCTGTTTTCTAGGTAAGTTGTTTTTGCTGTATCTTATGTTTTCTTTTTTTTTCAATCTTGTTTTAATGTTTCTTATTGTCTCATAGAGTCATTTGCTTCTATTTAGTTCATTCTAAATTTCAGAGAGGTCTTTTTACTTGGGAAAGGTTTTATACTTCCTGTGCCAAGGTACTAATTCTCTTTCTAAGTTTTTCTTGTATAGTTCTCAGCTCTCATTTAATATTTTCCACTTCCCCCCCATAGTACTTTCATTTGACAAAAACATTAAAAATTTTTTTTAAAACTCTTGTTCCATTTCTGCCAAATTCTAATTGAATTTGTCCCATATTCAATGTCTTTGAGGTTTTGCTTGTGAATGTTTTCAAGTCATTCTTTCTTCTGGGTTTGTTACACCATATTAGTTTTTTTAGAGTGAGACATTCTACTCCTTTCTTGGGTATTATGCATTGGGTGATCTCAAGTGAGCTCATACTACCAAAGTGGTCTGAGTCGGGGTAAAGTCTGATGACTGCCCCCTGTTTTGTGCTTTACAAGTTCTTGGGTTTGGATGTGAGCAATAGTCAATTGCTTCTAGACTTCTACTATTAACCATCTGAGAAACTGTGCTGCTTAAAGGTGGCAGAATTGTATACTCCGTTTTAGTCTGGCATTCCTATTCTGGTTATTCCTCTGAAGGTTTTAGACTGTACTAGAAGCTGGCACTGGGATCCTGCTCTATTCCTGGGGGTCCTAATCACAGAGCTGCTGAGAACTTGCTCCTCTTCTGGTACAAACTCAGGGCTTATGCCTCTCACTAATTTAGAACACTGCTCCTGGAAACAGATCTCCTTATTTTTTTTTTTTTTAGTTTTTAAAAAAATTAAAATATTTATTTTTAACATTCAATTCCACAAGATTTTGAGTTCCAAAATTTCTCCCCATCTTTGCCCTTCACCCACCCCAGGACAACATGTGTTCCCCTTCCCCCAATCTGCCCTCCTTTCTATCACACCTCTCCCTTCTCTCATCCCCTTCCCCTTTATATTCTTGTAGGGCAAGATAGATTTAAAAACAAATTTATTTGTTTTCAGTTTTCAACAATTACTTCCATGAGTCTTAAATTTTCTCCCCCTCACTCTCTCCTCCCTCCTTGAGGCAGGATGCAATCTTATATGGGTTCTACACATACATTCTTTTTTTTTTTTTAAAAATTAAATTATTTTATTTGTTTTCAGTGTTCTACAATCACTTCCATATATCTTAGATTTTTTCCCCTCCCTCCCCTTGCTTTCCCACTCCCTCCCTGAGACAGCATACAATTTTATATAGGTTCTACATGTACATTCCTATTAAATACATTTTTGCCTTAGTCGTGTTGCATAGAAGAATTAAAATGAATGGGAAAAATCATAAAACAAAACAAAACATAATACAAAAGAAAATGATCTGCTTCATTCTGTGATCAAATTCCATAGTTCTTTCTCTGAATGTGGAAGGCATTCATTCCATTGGGAATTTTTTAAGTCCTTGCATTGCAATGAAGTACCAAATCTACCAGAAAAATTCCTCGCACACTGTGGTTGTTGCTGTGTACAAAAATCTCCAGATGCTGCTCCTTTCACTCAGCATCAGTTCATATAAGTCTTTCCAGTCCTCTCTGAAGTCTTCCTATTCATCATTTCTTATAGTATAATAGTATTCAATTACATTCATATACCACAATTTATTCAGCCATTCACCAATTGATGGGCATCCCCTTGATTTCCAGTTTTTGGACACCACAGAGAGCTGATATAAATATCTTTGTACATGTGGGACCCTTTCCCATTTTTATGATCTCTTGGGGGTACAGTCCTAGAAGAGGCATTGCTGGCATACATTCTTTTTTTAAAAAAATTATTTTGTTTTCAGTTTTCTACAATCACTTCCATATATCTTAGATTTCTTTTCCCCCGCCTTCTCCCACATTTTCCCTCCCCTCTCCCTCCCTGAGACAGCGCATTTTCACCTTAGTCATGTTGCATGGAAGAATTAAAATGAATGACAGAAACCATAAAACAAAACAAAAGAAAACATAACACAATAGAAAATGGTCTGCTTTTTTCCGCAATCAAATTTCATAGTTCCCTCTCTGGATGCGGATAGCATTTTGCCTCAAGAGTCCTTTGAGAATGTTTTAGGTCCCTGCATTGCTGTGAAGGGCTAAGTCTGTCAGAAACAGTCCTCGCACACTGTAGCTGTTACTGTACACATTGTTCTCCTGGCTCTGCTCATCTCATCAGTTTATACAAGTCCTTCCAGTTCTCTCTGAAGTCTTCTTGTTCATGATTTCTTTTAGCACAATAGTATTCCACATTACATTCATATACCACAGCTTATTCAGCCTTTCCCCAGTTGATGGGCATCCCCTTGATTTTCAGTTCTCGGTTACCACAAAAAGAGCTGCTATAAATGTTTTTGTACATGAGGGACCTTTTCCCTTTTCTATGATCTCTTTGGAATACAGTCCTAGAAGTGATATTGCTGGGTCAAAGGATATGCACATTTTTGTAGCTTTTTGAATATAGTTCCAAATTGCTCTCCAGAATGGTTGGATCAGCTCATAGCTCCACCATCAATGAATTAATGTTCCAACTCTCTCACATCTTCTTCAATATTTATCATCTTCCTGTTTTGTCATGTTAGCTAATCTGATAGGTGTGATGTGGTACCTCAGAGTTGTTTTGATTTGTATCTCTCTAATCAATAGTGATTTACAGCATTTTTTCATGACTATAGATAGTTTTAATTTCTTTTTCTGAAAACTGCCTGTTCATATCCTTTGACCATTTATTAACTGGGGGAATGACTTGCATTCTTGTAAATTTGACTCAATTCTCTATATATTTTAGACATTATATCTATATATTGATAGATAGTAGTTGCAAAAAAAAAAAAAAACTTTCCCAGTTTTCTGCTTCCCTCCTAATCTTGGTTGCATTGGGTTTGTTTCTGCAAAAACTTTTCAATTTAATGTAAAAAAAATTACCCAATTTGCACTTCATAATGTTCTCTATGTCTTGTTTGGTCATAAATTTCTCTATTTTCCATAAATCTGACAAATACATTATTCCTTGCCCCCCTTGTTTATAGTATCAGCCTTTATATCTAGATCATGTACCCATTTGGATTTTATTCTTGTGTACGGTGTCAGGCATTGGTCTATGCCCAGTTTCTGCCACACTGTAATCCACATTTCCCAGCAGTTTTTATCAGACAGTGAGTTTTTATCCCAGACATGGGGTCCTTGGGTTTATCAAACGGTAGACTGCTATATTCGTTGACTTGTCTTCAGTACCTAACCTATTCCACTGATCTACTCCCCCTATTTCTTAGCCAGTACCAAGTGGTTTTGATGATTGCTGCTTTATAATACAATTTGAGATCTGGTCTCAATTTGAGATCTAGGCCACCTTCCCTAGCATTTCTTTTCATTAATTCCCTTGATATTCTGTAACTTTTGTTCTTCCAGATGAATTTCGATATCTTTTTTTAGCTGTAGAAAATAATTTTCTGGTGGTTTGATTGGTATGGCACTGAATAAGTAAATTAATTTAGGCAATGTTGTCATTTTTATTATATTAGCTCAGCCTACTCACAAGCAACTAATGTTTTTCCAGTTAATTAGATCTGACTTTATTTGTGTGAAAAGTGTTTTGTAATTGTGTTCATACAGTCCCTGGATTTGTTTTGGCAGGTAGACTTAGGGCAAGATAGACTTCTATCCCCCATTGCCTATATGTCTTATTTCCCAGGTACATGTAAAAACAATTTTTTAACATTTGTTTTTAAAACTTTGGGTTCCAACTTCTCTCCGTCCCTCCCTCCCCACCCATTCCTACTGAGAAGGCATAAAATTCAACATAGACTATACTTGTGCAGTCATGCAAAACACTTCCATAACAGTCATGTGAAAGACTATATTTCCCTCCATCCTATCCTGCCACCCCATTTATTCTATTCTTTCTTTTGACCCTGTCCTTCCTCAAAAGTATTTACTTCTAATTACCCCTTCCTCCCATTTGCCCTCCCTTCTACCATCCCCCAACTTTTCCCTTCCCCTTACTTTCCTGTAGTGTAACAGATCTTCATGCCAAATTGAGCATGCATGTTATTCCTTTCTTAAGACAAATCTGATGAGAGTAAGCATCACTTTTTCCCTCTCACTTCCCCCCTCTTCCCTTCCATTCAAAAAGCTTTTTCTTGCCTCTTTTATGAGATAATTTACTCCATTCTATTTCCCTCTTTCTCCTCCTAATGTATTCCTCTCACCTTTTAATTTCATTTTCTTTTAGAGATCATCCCTTCATATTCAATTCACCCTGTGCCCTCTGTCTATATATGTAAAATCCCTCCAACTACCCTAATACTGAAAAATGTCTCAAAAGTTACCAATATTATCTTTCCATGTAGGAATGTAAACAGTTCAACTTTAGTAAGTCCCTTATGATTTGTCTTTCCTGTTTATCTTTTCATGTTTCTCTTGATTCTTGTGTTTGAAAGTCAATTTTCTGTTCAGCTCTGGTCTTTTCATCAAGAATGCTTGAAAGTCCTCTATTTCATTAAATGACCATTTTTTTCCCCTTTAAGTATTATATTCAGTTTTGCTGGGTAGGTGATTCTTGGTTTTAATCCTAGCTCCTTTGATCTCTAGAATATCATATTCCAAGCCCTCTGACCCCTTAATGTAGAAGGTGTTAGATCTTGTGTTATCCTGATTATGTTTCCACAACACTCAAATTGCTTCTTTCTAGCTGCTTGCAATATTTTCTCCTTTACCTGGGAGCTCTGGAATTTGGCTGCAATCTTCCTAGGAATTTTCCTTAGGGGATCTCTTTCAGGACTTGATCAGTAGATTCTTTCAATATTTTACCTTCTGGTTCTAGAATATCAGGGCAGTTTTCCTTGAGAACTTCTTTCCTTTTTTAAAAAATTTATTTATTTAACTTTTTACATTCATTTTCACAAAATTTTGGGTTCCAAATTTTCTCCCCATTTATCACCTCCCCCCACCCCAATACACCAAGCATTCCAATTTCCCCTATCACCAACCTGCCCTCTCTTCTATCATCCCTCCCTTCTCTTGTCCCCATCTTCTCTTTTGTCCTGTAGGGCCAGATGACTTTCTATTCCCCATTAACTGTATTTCTTATTTCCTAATAGCAAGAACAATACTCAACAGTTGTTCCTAAAACTTTGAGTTCCAAATTCTCCCCATCCCTCCCTCCCCACCCATTCCCTTTGGGAAGGCAGGCAATTCAATACAGGCCATATCTGTATAGTTTTGCAAATGACTTCGATAACAATCATGTTGTATAAGACTAACTGTATTTCCCCCCATCCTATTCTGTCCCCCATTGTTTCTATTCTGTCTTTTGATCCTGTCCCTCCCCAAGAGTGTTGACCTCAAATTGCTCCCTTCTTCCATTGCCCTCCCTTCCATCATCCCTCCTTCCCTGCTTATCTCCTTCTTCCCCATTTTTCTGTACTGTAAGATAGGTTTTCATACCAAAATGAGTGTGCATTTTACTCCTTCCTTTAGTCGAATGTGATAAGGGTAAACTTCCTGCTTTCCTCTTTTTCCCTCCACTAAAAAGTCTCCTGCTTGCCTCTTGAATGAGAGATAATTTACCCCATTCCATTTCACCCTCTCTCCTCCCACTACATTTCTCTCTCACCATTTACCTTAATTTCTTTTAAGATATGGTCCCATCCTATTCAACTCACTCTGTGCTCTCTGTCTCTGTGTGTGCGTGCATGTGTGTGTGTGTGCATGCGCACATGTACGTGTGTGTGTGTGTGTGTGTGTGTGTGTACATCTGTGTGTGGTCCCACCAACTACCCGGATACTGAAACTTTTTAAGAGTTACAAATATTGTCTTTCCATGTAGGAATGTAAACAGTTCACCTTTGGTAAGTCCCTTATGACTTCTCTTTGCTGTTTACTATTTCATGCTTCTTCTCACTCTTGTGTTTGAAAGTCAAATTTTCTTTTCAGCTCTGGTCTTTTCAAGAATTCAAGAATGTTTGAAAGTCCTCTGTTTCATTGAAAGACCATATTTTCCCCTGAAGTATTATACTCAGTTTTGCTGGGTAGGTGATTCTTGGTTTGAGTCCTAGTTCCTTTGACTTCTGGAATACCTATTCCATGCCCTTTGATCCCTTAGTGTAGAAGCTGCTAGATCTTGTGTTATCCTGATTGTATTTCCACAATACTGGAATTGTTTCTTTCTAGCTGCTTGCAATATTTTGTCCTTGACCTGGGAACTCTGGAATTTGGCCACAATGTTCCTAGGAGTTTCTCTTTTTGGATCTCTTTCAGGCAGTGATCGGTGGATTCCTTGAATACTTATTTTGCCCTCTGGTTCTAGAATCTCAGGGCAGTTTTCCTTGATCATTTCATGAAAGATGTCTAGGCTCTTTTTTTGATCATGGCTTTCAGGTAGTCCCATAATTTTTAAATTGTCTCTCCTGGATCTATTTTCCAGGTCAGTTGTTTTTCCAATGAGATATTTCACATTCTCTTCCATTTTTTCATTCTTTTGGTTTTGTTTTATGATTTCCTGGTTTCTCAGAAAGTCATTAGACTCCATCTGTTCCATTCTAATTTTGAGAGAACTATTATCTTCAGTGAGCTTTTGAACCTCTTTTTCCATTTGGCTCATTCTGCTTTTGAAAGCATTCTTCTCCTCATTGGCTTTTTGAACCTCTTTTGCCAATTGAGTGAGCCTATTTTTCAAGGTGTTATTTTCTTCAGCATTTTTTTGGGTCTCCTTTAGCAAGGTATTGACCCGTTTTTCATGCTTTTCTTGCATCTCTCTCATTTTTCTTGCCAGTTTTTCCTCCACCTAACTTGATTTTCAAAATCCTTTTTGAGCTCTTCCATGGCCTGAGCCCACCGGACATCCACCTCGGATGTCTGGGATAGAGAGGCCCCGACCTCCACGTCTTTCTCTGATGGCAGGCATTGTACTTCGTCATCAGAAATGAAGGGGGGAAGGAATATCTCTTCCCCAATAAAGTAGCTCTCTATGGTCTTATTCTGCTTCCTTTTTCTGGGCATTTTCCCAGCCAGTTACTTGACTTCTGAGATTCCTGTCCACCCCCGCCTAGATCTGCCCAGCTAGTGCTTGGGGTCTGAGATTCAAATGCTGCTTCCCACTCTCAGGGCTATCTGTGGCAAGAGCCGCTGCTATTCAATGTGAGCTTAAGTTCTGGTGCTCAGGTGGGGGCAGGGCCTCCTCCCAGGCTCAGTTCCCTTAGGTGCTTTATGCAGATACCTTCAGTGATGGGGTGGGTGGGGGCAAGGCCGCCTGCCAGGCTCAGCTCCCTTAGGGGCTTTATGCAGAGACCTTCAGTGAAGGAGCAGCTGGGGGCAGGGCCACCTCCTAGGCTCAGTTCCCTCAGGGGCTTTATGTAGAGACCTTCAGTGATGGAGCGGGTGGGGGCAGGGCCGCCTCCCAGGCTCAGCTCCCTCAGGGGTTTTATGCAGAGACCTGAACTTCTGCCTGCCTGCTCGGGGAGTCCCAGGCTACCGCTGCTGCCTCTGCCGCTCCCTCCGCCGCTGCCTCCCGAGGGGGCCCGAGCCACGGAGACACCCCGCTTCCCTCAGCCAGCCCATACGTCTCTCTCACTGACCTGTAGCGTCTGTGGACGGAGGGACCTTCCTGGCTGCCGTAGGTTCCGTCCCTGAAGCCTGTTCGGATCTGCTCCTCTGGGACCGCGCGGCCAGGGCAACGCAGGGGTGGGCTCCACTTTCTGGGGCACGACGGACCCTGGGGATGGCTCTCCAGGGTTCTCTGGAATGGAAATCTCTTCCACTGTGTTTCTGTGAGCCTTGCAGTGATCCAGAATTTGTGGGAAGTTCTTCTTGCAGGAAATATATGGGCTGTGGGTTCGGAGCTAGCATACGTCTTTCTACTCCGCCATCTTGGCTCCTCCCCTCCTTGATAGATGATATCTAGGCTTTTTTTTTTGATCATGACTTTCAGGTATTCCAACAATTTTTAAATTGTCTCTCCTGGATTTATTTTCTACATCAGTTGTTTTTCCAATGAGATATTTCACACTGTCATCTATTTTTTTTGTTCCTTTGTTTTTGTTTTATAATTTCTTGATTTTTCATAAAGTCATTAGCTTTCATTTGCTCCATTCTAATCTTTAAGGAATTATTTTCTTCAGTAAGCTTTTGGACCTCCTTTTCCATCTGGCCAATTTTGTTTTTAAGGCATTCTTCTCCTCATTGGCTTTTTGGATCTCTTTTGCCTTTTGGGTTAGTCTATTTTTTGAGGTGCTTTCTTCAGAATTTTTTGGGTCCCCGTTAGCAAGCAATTGACTAATTTTTTGTGATATTCTTGCTTCACTCTCATTTCCCACTTTTTGCTCTACTTCTCTTACTTGATTTTCAAGATCCTTTTTTAGCTCTTCCATGGTCTGAGACCAATTAATATTTTTTCTTGGAAGCTCTGGACATAAGGAGCTTTGACTTTGTTGTCTTCTGTTTGTATATTTTGGTCTCCCTTGTCACCAAAGGTTCTATAGTCTTGGTTCTTTTCCCAGATTTTGCTCATTGCCCCAGCTATTTACTTGACTTTTGAACTCTTGGTCAAGGTAATTCTCTGCTTCCACTGGGAGTAGAAGGGTATACTGTTAGCTGTTGAATCTCCCCACAATCTGTGGGCCTAGAGCTCTAGAGGCCTCCTTATTCTGCTCTGAGGAATGTGACCCACAACTGGGTAAGAAGTGACAAAGCTTGCCAGGTAGCACCTATTTCAACTGTGGTACCGTGGATGGGTCTACAACTTTCTCTTACCCTGGTGCATAAGCTTTTCCTTGTGCTGGTGTGTTCCTTGTGTGGCCAAGTCCCTTCTCCAGATTCCATAGATCCATCTCCCTATGTAGACCTGGGCTGGAAAAATGACTCACTGGCTTTTTCTTGTATTTCTCAATTAGGAATCAATTTGGTGCATTTTCTGGATAATTGTATTGCTGGGAGCTCACTGTACTTCTTCTGCTATTCCTTGCTTTTGCTTCCCTTGATAACAGATATTTCATATTTCAGTAGGGGATGATTCAAGGGGTTTTAAAATAAAGTGGTAAAGGAGCACTCCTGGCAAATGACTTCTCAAACTCCCGCCCCTTAGACTCTAAGATTCTGATTGGTAAACATTTACTTTGTTGTTCAGACTCACTTCCTGGACATTTCCATACCTACTACTCATGCATTCTTCCTTCTCCTCCTAACTATAGCTAGTTTTGAAAACAGTAATATCAACCTTGTTATTGTTCAGTCATGTTTGACTAGGTAACCCCATGGACCCATGGGGTTTTCTTAGAAAAGACACTGGAGTGGCTTGCCATTTCCTTCTCTGGTGTGCCCCCATTTTACAGATGGGGCACACTAGAGGATGTGCAAACTGAGGCAAATAGGAATTAAATGACTAGTCCAGGGTTACACAGCTGTCAGAGGCTGGATTTGAACTTGGATTTTCTTGATCCCAAGCCCAATGCTCTATCTACTGCAACACTTAATATCAATCTCGTCTTTTTTAACCTTTTTAAATTTTGAAAAGTATTTTTTTCCTATTACATGTAAAAAATTTTTGAGTCCCAAACTCTCTTCTTCCCCTTCCCCCTCTGTGTTTGAGCAATTTGATATAGGTTATACATTTGCAAATAATGCAAAACATATTTGTATTAGTAGCATTTTTCATCATTAGTCCTTTGGAACTGTCTTATATTGCTAAGAATAGCTGTCATTCATATCAGATTACTGTACAACATTGCTGCTACTGTATACAATATTCTCTTTGTAACAGTATTCCATTACAATCATATATCACAACAACCTCATCATTTCTAAAAAATGACATGTTTATTGGTTCCCTTAGGACCATTTCCCTGACTGTCCAAAACTCTCTTCTCCTGGCCACCTCTTTTCTCCATCCCCCCTAGATCTTGTCTTTCCTTATTAGAATGTAAGAGCCTTGAACCCAGAGACTGTCTTCCTTAGTGCTTATGTGCACATAAATGCTTAATGCCTTTTCATCTATTCATTCTATTTCATTGTAGTGTTGAGTATATTACTTTTTTACTTAATTAGATTTCAGATATTAAAAGTGACGTTAGTTCACCTTCAAATCCCAAAAACATTTATTTAGAAACACTTTTTCCCTTCCTCCCTCCCCCAGCATATATATACACACATACAAATTCACAGCTGCATATGAGCTTATAGTAAAACAAGGATACCTTCCATGTGGCATTAGAAAGATACTCCTCATTAAAGACTATAAGGTATGTGCTCTCAAATTTGGGCTGATGGTCTGAGTTTTGAGGTGAAGCTATCCAGGCCAGACATTACACAGATTGGAGATCATTGGCTGAACAACTTCATAAAGCTGCTGTAGAGGTGAGTGTTTATAGTGTTCAAAGAGACTGGCAACTCTCAACCAATCCTTTAAAACACTGCAGTTTTTCCATTTGTTGAAACAGATCAATGTGACCCTGAAGAATCCTAATACGGGTAATGTGGAATTCCTGGTTGATGGGGGTGGGGCTGGTGATGAGGGGAGTGATGGATAAATGACTGAATGGAATTACCCCCTTGGCCAAATTGAGTATTTGAACATTGAAAGCATTACATCAATAGAACATACTTGACAAATTTTGATTATTATCACAGACCCAATTAGGGCTACCTACTCAGTACAATGAGATAGAGCTCTTCATATAACAGGCAATTATTGAGCTCTATTAACCTAGACACTAAGGATAAATGTCCTAAGAGAGTACAGCCAACATGAGTTCAAAGAAGCCACAGGAGAATTCAGATTCACAGGTCATGAATAGAAACAAATACTTAAGCACAATTGCATTATCATCTAATTTGTAAATTAGATACATGCATATTTTAGTATTTGGAGGAAGATCAGTTGGCTGTTAGAATCATAAGGCTTCCACTAAAGGTTTTAATTTCCTTAGAATTATGATTCTTAATAGCTGAAGCCCTATTGGCATTTATAATGCCTAATACTATGTACACAGTGGGCATATTTATGGATAATAATATAAAAATTCTCAATTGAATATAGTATCATAGATGAAGGAAGAAAAACTTTCTTGATAATTGCTTTTTGCCCTTCTTCCTCCTGTTGAATTTCTGAAGGGTATCATAGTGTATGGTTTTTCATTTGAATACTTTTTATTATAAATAAAAATATAAGCTTTGTCCTTCAATAGTTTTTTTGGAGATCCATCAAGAATAAGCTGAGTTGAATAAATATCATATATGGCAGGTTAACACTTAGAAAATAAATTTAAGAATTATTGGAAGATACAGGTTGGGTAAAAATTCTAATTAACTTTCCACCCATGATGCACACAGACAAGTGGCAGCAGGCACTTAAACAAATATTTAAGTGGTCATGAATGCTTTTTCATAAAAACAGATTTTGTGCTGACATCTTAAAAAATTAAGTCTTTGTCCATAATACGATAATTAGTACTTCTTTTTCATTCACTGGAAGAGATAACAGAAGCTTTTTTTTTGTACTTGTCCACAAATTCTTTAATATTTTCCAAGAAATCTTCAGTAATGGATTCTTCACACTCTCTGTCTACTCTACCAATCTGATCTTCAAGGTACTTCTAGAAGGAAAAAAATTAAAATTGTTCATTTGTTGGTTTTAAATTATTGACAAAGAAAAAACAAATTATAACCCTAAAAAGATGCAATGAAACTTATTGATTTATGATTTCAATTTATGATAATTTAGTTCTAAAAGTATGAGGTAGGTTAGTAATAAGCATTTATAAAGTGCCACTGTGCGAAGGGACATACACACACACACACACACACACGGAAAAGAAAGTCTCTGTCCTCAAAGAGTTTACATTATAATGGGGGAAGACAACACACAAAAGGGAGGTGAAAAGAGAGGGGAAGATGGACTCTAAAATCCAGCGGGGAGGGGAATGAAGGATAGTTGGCTTGAATTTCTCTACAAAATAGAGACCCTAGAAGGAAATCAGCTTTTTCCTTTCCTTAAGAAACACAAGTTATTATTAAACATTTTGTCTTGCAGAACAATAAGCCAAAACATGTTCCACAAGACAGATGGAGAAATGGAGGCTGGTGTGTAAAATCAGATATAGGGGCAGAGTGTGCTTCGTGGTCTGAGCCAGGAAGGGAGACATATCTAGGCTATATACAGCCTAGAGAAATATGTTTTACTTCAGAAGACAAAAATATTCCTTGAAGAAACAAGTCTTAGATTAACTCTAGTTAGATTCCAAATAAGTCAATGAAAAAATATTTCCTACTAGCCTTTAGTAATTTATTTTGCATTGATAACTTTTACAAATTATGACTCTGTATACTGATTGGTCAACCTTTGACCATTCATTTTGATTTCACAGAACCAAAGAACTGAAAAGCACCTCAGAGGTCACCTAATCTAATTCGTGAATGAACAAGAAAACACACTACAATCACCTACCCAAGTGTTCACTGAATTTTATCTTGAAGACTACTAATGTGGGGTAGAGAAGGAGACTTTCCACTACTTCCAAGGCAGGCCAATTTCTAGGAATTTTAATGAATATTTCTGCCTTTTATGGGTAAAGCAGAATAGTCAGCTTCTTTCACATAGTAGCTCTTTAACTACTTGAATAGTGAACACGTTCCTCATTTTTTTTTCCATCCCCAGACAATTTTTTAGATTTCCTGCAGTTGAACAATTTCCTTCATAAGAAGTTATGTGCCAAGAACTGAACATCATACTCAAGCTTTAGTCTGACTAAGACAGAGAATACAGAAACTATTTCTACCCCAATCCTATATTCCATGCCTATTTTAAAACAATTTAAGATCAGAAATTTCTTTTGGCTCCTTATTACACTTTTACCTCAGAATGAATTTTTAGTTCACTAAAACTTTCAGATTTTTTCAGATGAACTCTTATTTAGCCATGCTTATCCCTATATCTGCATTTGAGTAAAAACAGTAAGTTCAAAAATGAGATTTTATTACAATCTTTCTAGATTTAACCTGCTGAAACTGGTGGGTTTTTGTTTGCATCCTGTCTTGTGATAGCTATCCCCTGCCTAATAAAATAGGGACAAGGGCAAACTGCAAGACTGTGTCACTAAATCACCTCCTTATAAGTTGATAATGAACCATCAATGGCAGTTCTTTGACTCCAACCCCTCAAACCCTTGTGACCCCACTTAACTGTATGACTGCTGGGGAGATACCTCTATATTTTATTTTTAAGAATAGTATTAGGGACTTTGCCAAAGGCTTCATTAAAATCTAAGTAAACTAGATTTGATCAACTAGTCTAGTAATCTAGTTTTTTTTTTAAGAAAGGAAAATGAGTTTAATTGGAAATATATTTGAATAAAGACATAATTTATTGTTAACTATTATATCCTTAGCTTTGTTCTTTCTCAATAAACTTAGGATACACAGAAAATCTCAAAAGATTTGAAATGCACTACCTAGAACTTCAGCATTAATTGGTAAAACCCTTAAGAGTTAAATTAAATTTATATATTTAAACCCAGGGATCTGCAACAGTTGGATGTTGTTTTTGGTGCCTATCACTGTGCAGATAGATTAGGCAGTTTGAAAATGTCTGTAATGTTTATGATTACAACTGAAGCCACAGACATGCACAGAATCTAATTAGTGGAGAACAAACTTTTCGTAGAATATACAAATGAGTTTAAAGTATTTTTAAAACAGGAAAATAGAGCTTTAGCCAAAGGAATTATAAAAGAAAGATCTCAGTGTTTCCAACAAATTTTTACTTACTTCGACAGATCCAATATGGGTTGCAACCATTTCTAGGGTTTTCTGTAAGTAACTACTTGCTTTTCGTCTTTCTTCAGTTGTCATTTGTAACACCAGCTGGTATCTGTGGAATAAAAGTTTTGCTTAATTCATCTAAGAATTTGAACCAGTTCCTTGGAGGTTGTAAGGATGTAAAGGTTGACACAACATAATAAAAATGATGCTATCTACATTTAGTTATTCTGTGCTGCACCAATCAAAACCACAAAATAATATTTTATAGAGCCAGAAAAAATAATTTAAAAATTAAAGTAGGAGAATAAAAGGTCATGAATCTCAAGGTGGGAAAGCACAGCAATTAATATTTCATTTGATTTCTACTGTATTGATTTTATAATGTGATTTTTATGCTGCATTTATTTTTATAATGGTCAGCATTTGCCTCAATTTACCCTGCTCAAATATGCAATCTTTCCCAGTCTGAATTGGCTTAAAGGCCTGGTTGAAAGGGTGTGTAGCTATAGTTAGCTCCTGGGATGTCTGTTTGTTTATATCAATTTAACTGGGGACTTCTATTTTCTGTAAACAACTGACCTGCTAAAGTTGAAGACCCTTCCTCAAAGACAATTCTTCTGTCCTCTGTAGTCCTTCTTTAATTAGGGGAGGTTTGATCTTCCCCAACGGGACAAATAACCTGGTAATCCTGATTAAGGTGGTTCTAATTTTCTAGTCGGGAGGTGGTTGAGTCCCATAAAGCAATGAATGGTCCTTTGTTGTCATAGAGGAGCACAATCAGCCACACCAGAAGGCCAACCCACTTTAGCCAGCTTCGGCCAATCTGAAGATTCCTCAACTACCCCTTACCTACTCCTTTCCAGCAAATGGTCTTTTCCTTCTCATGAGGATTGCTGGCCTGAATGAGGGGGCCAGTCTGACCCACTTTATTAACAGTATGTGTCACTGTTAATAAGCTGATCTTGCTTGAAGAAAGGTGCTTCAGTTTCCCTCTTACTGCACTTTATTCTCAACAAAAGATAACATTAATAAAAAAAAAAGTGGGAAGGAAGGAGATTTATCAGTGCCATATCTTAAACTGTATTACAAAGCAGTAACTATTAAAAGAAGTTGATTTGGTACTGACTGAAATTTTGGAAATTTGTTTTGCCAGACTATATAAATATGAATTGAGGGATTTGTATTCAGCTTTGTTTTTATATTTTAATTTGCTTAACAGAGGAAAGCAATGGGACAGATTAATAAAATATACCTGTTACTTGAAAAAAAAAGAGGAACCCATATCAATACCGAGAAAAAGTAGAGTGATGCCTTCTAATAAACTATCGTATTTTCATATTGGCTTCCATTATAATTTATCAAATGCTTTCCATGGAAATAAATTTAGACACATCATGTAATAAAAACCATATAAGAAAATAAATTTTCACTTTTGATTCTCTCAAAGGGAAATATGTGTATATGTGTGTATTTTATGGATACACACATATATAAAACTGTAGTTGATTTACTTGTGCAAAGCTTTTTCTTTTTATATGATCAAAGTAACTAATTTTACTATATCATCTGTTAGACATAGGTGCACCCCCTATTGATAGTTGAGAAATTAACTAGTTATTTCCTTTCTAACACTTTTTTGACTTTACTGTAGTTAAAAAAAAGTTTTATCAGTAACTTTACATCACAGTGATTTCTAAATTTTACCAGAGTTAAGTAAAATCAAATGACGTAACATGATGCCACCATTTTTATTTTAACTCTTTAACAGTATGACTTGTATATAAACATTCACCTATTTGGAATTGCGGTATATGAAGCGAAAATTATACTTTAAACCTAATATCTGCCACGTTGCTATCTAGGTTTTCTGGCAGTTTTTGCTGAATAAAAAAGTCATGAAGTTATAAAATGGTAAAGACCCATTATCAAAGAGTTGACAGCATATCTGTTTCTTTCCAAGTTTTATTCATCTCTTTTTCACTGATAAATTTTTCTTTTTATCTAGTAATAAACAATTTTATAATCACTGTTTTATAAGAACTAGTGACAGAAGTCACTTTATTAGTATTCCTTCTCTATTTTTTCTCTAGATATTCTTGACCTTTTGTACTCCCAAACTTATTTTGACTAATTCTATAAAGAACCTCTTACAGATTTATTTGGATAATAACATTATTTTTACTATGTTGGTGCAGCTAGTAATGAACATTAATTTAAGTCTTCCTTAAGTACTATATGAATCTTGGTAGGTAAATTCCAAAATAAAGCATTTTATCATTTCAAACTGTACTACTCTATCTTTTTTTCCTAATTTTTATTTTTTAATAACATACAGAGATGCTAATCATTGTGAGGTAGGGGTGGGAGGGGTATGTGTATGGGTAGGCACCTTCCACTTTTGCTAAAATTATCAATTGTCTCAACTAATTTTTGTATTCATTTCCTAGGGTTTGCTAAGTAAATCATTTCATCAGTAAATAGGGATAATTTTGCCTCCTTTGCTAATGTCTATCCTGTTAATTTCTTTTCTTGATTTACTGCTAAGTTCACTTCTAGTAGTATATTAAATAGTAACGATGACAGTGGCTATTTTTCCTTCTCTCTATCTTACTGAGAAAGATTCTAGTTGTTCTGCATTATAAATAATGCTACTTCTTGGTTTTAGATAAAATTTTTTGGTTTATACAGCTACGGTTTTGCTATAAAAATTTATATTTTTTTCCTCATTTATATATAGTCCTTTAAGGTTTGCAAAGCCCTTTACAAATACTATCTCATGGAGCAGCATGGTGGCTCAGTGGATAGATGGGTCCTGGAGTCGAGTGGACCTGAGTTCAAGTCCTACTTCAGACCCTAGCTGTGACCCTGGGTAAGTCACAACTCCATTTGCCTCAAAAAACAAACAAACAGAAAACCCCTCTAAACAAATGCTATTTCATTTGACTGTCATAACAACCTGGGAGGCAGGTGTCATTAATATCCCCATTTTAGAGATGAGGAAACTGAGGCAGATGGCAATTAAATTATTGCTTGTGGTCATCTAGTTAGAAAATGTCTGAGGTGTACTTATATTCCTGCTACATTTTTCAGAGTCCACATTTCATAGAGATTATTGCCATTTTTTCCCCTATTTGGTCAATTCTCATGTTTATCTTCCAGAATGATTTTTTAATCCTCCTTAAGTTCAGGAGAGCTGAATTCAAATCTGACATCAGACATTTAGTAACTGTGTGACCTTGGACAGGTCCGTGAATTTCTCTCAGCCTCAGTCTCCTCAAATGTAAAACGAGGATAATAACAGCATGTACTTCCTGGGGTTATTATGAACATCAAATGAGATAATATTTGCGAAGCACTTGGCACAGCACCTGGCACGTAGTGAATCCTTTCCTTTCCCCGCCCTCCCTCCCCTCCTTCCCTCTTCAAACCTCCCATACCACCCATCCTCCTCCCTTTAGCCTCTCACTTGGGGATCCTATTTATTTATTTATACTGTGGGAAAGAGGTCATTAAGTATTACAACTTTCTTTTCTGCATCTCCAACCTCCAGGATCCCCCTTCTCTTCTCTTTTACTCCAGTAAATTAACAGGTACGTACTTCAGCATTTACTATATGCTAGGAATAGTGATAAGCCAGGGCAGAGAAAGACAAAAGCAAAAACAGCCTCTGCCCACAAGGACATCATTACATTCTAATTATAGCTATGAGAAGATGCATGCTTAGTGAAACAAGGTAACCTCAGAGGCAAAGATGGAGATTTCTGATAAAGAGATGGCTCTCCTTGCCTAGTCCAGCTTCATTAAATGGACCCTTGATTCTATTCCCTCTCATTTTCGCCAGCAGATTGTCTCCTCAATTATGCTTCTCTCTATCTATTCCTCCACTCTTTCCTATTTAATAATTCCTTCTCTAGTTCCTTCAAATATGCATGTCTTCCCTATTCTTAAAAAAAAACAAACAAAAAAACTCCTCATTAGATCTGACCATCCTCCAAGCTATAATCCTATATCTCTTCTCCCCTTTTCAGATAAAGTGCTAGAAAATGTTATCTACACAGGCTTCCCTCAATGGCCTTTTCTTACATTCAAATTTTTGTAACGGAGCTTCTAACCTCATCACTCAACTGAAATAGTCCTTTCCAAAGTTATCAGAGGATCTATCATAAGCCAAGCCTGAGGGCCTTTTCTTAGCTCTCAACCTCCTTGCTGCCTCTGAAGAGCTACTGACTCTCCTTTTCCTCACTTCTCAAGGTTTCCATAACATGACTTTCTCCTGGAGTTCTCCATCCATCACGTGTTATCATCTCATTCTCCTTTGCTATCTTATCATCCATATCATGCCATTTAATTGTGAGCACACCTAATTCTGTATACTTCTTACTTAGAAACTTCATCAGTTCTGAAGTAAAAAACCCAGAAATGCCTCCTCCTTGGCCCACCAAAAATTTTCAACTCCAACAAAAATGAAGTTCATGTACTACATTCCCTTTTTTCAGACAGCAAAGCCTATTTGACTTCATTTCATTGAAAACTAGAAAGCCTCATCTTTTCAGCACTATTGGGGTGGACTGAGCTTCTGTAGAAAACCTTTTTATATGATCAAGCTTTTAATTGTTTTTTTTTTTCACAAGAGAAAACAGTCTGCTTCATTCTGCATTCCAATTCTATAGTTCCCTCGATGGATATGGATGGCATTTTGCCTTGAGACCTTTGGGAATATTTTAGGTCCCTGCATTGCTGTGAAGGACTAAGTCTATCAGAAATAGTCCTCGCACACTGTGGCTGTGACTATATATAATGTTCTCCTGGTTCTGCTCCTTTCACTCAGCATCAGTTCACAGAAGTCCTTCCAGGTCTCTCTGAAGTCTTCCTGTTCATCATTTCTTACAGCACAATAGTATTCCATTACATTCATATACCATAATTTATTTAGCCATTCCCCAATTGATGGACATCCCCTTGATTTCCAGTTCTTGGCCACCACAAAGAGTGCTGCTATAAATATTTTTGTACATGCGGGACCCTTTCCTATTTTTATGATCACCTTGGGATATAGCCTTAGAAGCGATATTGCTGGGTCAAAGCGTATGCACATTTTTGTAGTCCTTTGGACACAGTTCCAAATTTCTCTCCAGAATGGTTGGATCAGCTTGCAGCTTCACCAACAATGAATTAGTGTTCCAAATCTCCCGTATCTTCTCCAACATTTATCATCTTCCTGTTTTGTCATGTTTACCAATCTGATAGGTGTGATGTGGTATGTCAGTTGTTTTGATTTGCATTTCTCTAATCAATAGTGATTTAGAGTATTTTTTCATGACTATAGATAGCTTTAATTTCTTCCTCTGAAAACTGCTTGTTCATATCTTTTGACTATCAACTGGGGAATGACTCAATTGTTTTTTATAACAACTTTTTAATGTTATATACTTCTTGATGGATAAGGACAGTCACTATGATCATCACTAATACTTCGCTTCCGATAGTGATGTCTTAAGGCTGTTGAGGTGTGTAGGACTATTTTCCCTTTTACTCAGTGGTCTGGCTCAGGCTTTTGAGCAGTTCTGAAACCTAGGATTTTCTGTGTTACAGTTACACACACACACACACACACGCACGCACGCACACACATAAAATTATAGTTTTACAGTTCTTTACAATATGGAAAGATATCTGTGCCTGGGTTGTACAAAAATCTTTTTTTGGTGACCATCTCTATACTCCATAGATACTTCACACACTGTATTGGCTTTAGTAATTTCAATTTCCCCCAAATAGTTTCTATTGTTCTTTTCCTTGATGGAAAAGAAGACAGAACTGAAAACTGCCAGATGACTCAGGATGAAGAGGACAGCAGAAGATGGAGTTCACATCAAACGATCTCAATTTTCTCAGTAAAGTAGAAGGTGAGACCTCCATTGGAAAGAGAGGGGAGGAAGAGGTGGGAGGCTTGAGGGGAGAAGGTTTAGAAAAGTTTTTGTGGGGAGTAAAACAGGGAAGTAATTAGGAAAAAAAAGATTATTTTGATGAAGTGAGGCTTCAGATGAAACTGGCTAACATTCCATACCTGGAATATAATGCCTTACCCTCCATCTCTTAGATTTTCTTGTTTATTGGAAAAATTAGCTCAAAAACTACCTTTTATATTAAGCCTTTCCTGATTCTCCTGCCAATACCTTCCCTCTCAAAATTACCTTGCATTTAGTTTGTGTAGTTTTCTTTCTTTCTATGTATCTATCTACTTATCATTTTGTCTCCACCAGCAGACTCTAAGCTCCATGAGGACACAGAATGCTTCATTTTTGTCTTTTTCATCTCCAGTGCATCGCAATGAATGTTGTTACCTATTGGACATATGATGTTTTGCTGACTGATTCCTTTTAGTGCTCTTATCTCAAATCTCAGAGATGCCAGGTCTTTCATTATCTCTTGTTGTGAGTCTACAATACTTTAGACTTTGTGGTAAATGACCAGTTGTCTTCCAGCAGTGTAGTTTTTTCCTTCTAGAGATTCATTATATTAGAATCTTTTTTGCTTATCTATTTTTGTCAATTAATTTTTCTTTTAGTATTGCTGAGGATTTTTCCTCTTGAATATGTCATTACTCACTCCACCAGTTTGACAGAAATGGTTAGTGTAATTAAATTTTTACTCAATAATTTAAATTATTTTAATTAAATGAAAATTCTCATATTAGGCTTAGATACCATAAATTATCTAAGAAATAACTATATATTTTTTCTTGACAAATATCCTGATAGTAGCAAATAGGAAAATGAACCCACATGCTAAATAAATGGGTTTAATATTACATTTTCAATATTTTGCTTGCTACAGGTTCCTGCTTCCTGATGCCATCTACGCTATTTATCAGTTTAAAAAGGTTCAAATCTTCACATAAATTGGAATCCTTATCACAAAAAACTCATTTGAATGAAAGGTGAACTTACTGCTGTTGAATGTCATCCAATTCACTCATGGCTTCGCTGTGGCCCTCATTAACTCCACTTTCAAGCAAATGTTTATGTTTATCCAGGGACTCCACCTCAGCGGTACATTTTCTGTCTTTCTCTTCAGCTTCCTTCAAGGACAAAGTCATAATTGTGGTGTTTTAAAATGACAGGCATTTTACACATTTATTTCAAGTAATTTTTAAAAATAAAGACTTACAGAAATAAATCTATTTTCCTTGTGCCTGCCCTGGTTACCTACTGTTACAACGTTGCTTTTGTTATAATGTCAACGTTTCTGCTGGGAATTCTATATTCCAAAAGACAAGATGATTCTGGTATTTCTTTATAGCAGGGTTGTCTAATATTTATTCACTGGTAATTTTAGTTTCTAATACTAGGAAATTGTGTATTACTTGCTCTAGAAGTCAGATTTTTAATTTTCACTTGAAGAACGTAAGATTCCTATTCCATATAGAAATTATATAAATGAAAAATATAGGGTCTTAAATGTAAAAATATCAGATATGGGAGGCAATTTGTAAAGTATACTCTACTTGGAATCATAAATTCCTGTTTTGAATATAACACTTATTAGTTATATGACCCTGAGTAAGTCACAAGTCCCTTGACTTTTATTTTGATCGACCTAATTTTCAAAGTGTCATGTCCATTGCTGTTCCTGCATGTGACCTTACAATAATTGGTTTTCATGACTATATTTTCTTATATGCCATGTTGTACTCTCACCTTGGGCACTAAAACTCCTGGCTGAGTTAGGTAGAAATTATTCTAAATTAATATGAGAAATCAGAATATGAAAATACAATAGCATTGGGACAGCAATAACAACTGGGACAAAGAGCTCAGTTTTAACATCCATTTCTATTAATTAAGGTGAAGAAGAGGTTATCTATTAATGTTTAGTCTCTAGCCTAGTGATGTTGCAGATTCTAAGCCTGGCTCCCATCTGTGAAATATAAGACTTGTGGAAAGAAAAAAAACGCACTAGTGGCCTCTAATCAAGGAAATGTCTCTTATTTCATATGGATAACTAATGACAGGGCATAACAATGGTGGCACTGCACTAGATGGGCAAGTATAGATGTGCTGGGATTTGCATTTCTGAAATGTATTAATGACACCAAAGATATATGTGTATATACCTACATATATATGTATATATTGACATATGTATACCTTTATATGAATCTACATCGATATCTATAGCTGTAGGAAGATAGAAAAGTAACAGTTTACTATCTTTTTATTTTCCAATTTACTTTTCAGACACTAAAGTATATCTAGTCAGTCAAACTATAATCTAATTTAGAATGACAGGGACTGGGCCTGTGATTTCATTGATATGGGGAATTCCCAGATGAGAAAATTCCCTCTCCCCATGCAGAATTTTAGGGCATTGTCCAGAGCCTTGAGAAGTTAAGTGCCTTGCTCAGGGTTGCACAGCCAATATGTTGAAGAGACTGGACTAGAACCCAGGTCTGCCTGGCTCGGTCAACTCTATCCACTGCCCTATGCTGCCTCCATTTTGAACAAAGTCTCTCTAAACAGCAATTTGTTCTTACCTTAATTTTTTGTTCTATAAGATCCTTTAGTTTTTGGACTTCATTGTTTAACATTTTTGTACTCCTCTTCACTTCTCTCACCATCGTATTCACCTTAAAGAATAAATCTTAGGTATAAAAACCAATACAGACCCACCACCAGAAGATGTTAACAATTTTAAGTATCCCTTCCCGCCAATGACTAACCAGTTAACTAGTCCCCCAAGGTTTGCCCTCCATTCTTCCCTCTCCCTCACCTCATATTCAATCAATGATTGAAAGCTTGCTATTTCTACTCCCACAATATCTCTTGTATCTGACCCCTCCTCTCTACTCATAATTATCTGAGTCACAGTGGAGATTCCTTTTCGTGTACAATTTAGACTAGATGGCTGCTCTCTCAAATTGTGTGATTTTCTGCCACAGACACAAAGCATTCTTTAGCATGTTTTCTTCTCTCCATTGGACCACCTCCTTTTCCTGCTCGCCAAACATGTGATTTTCTATTTTGGGGTAAAAATTTCCAATTTGTTAATTCTCTGATACTTCCCTGCCTGTGATCTCAGTGGTGGGAAATCTGACCTACCAGAGCAGCAATAATGCCCAGGCTACTCTCAGAAATGGACTCGAGTCCTATATCATCAAGAACTTTTTCTGAAACCAGTTTTGCTAGAGGTTGTATCTCTTTATAGCTCTGATTTGGATCTATTAGTCCTTGTTTACGAGTGTAAAGTGAGATGGGAGGGTTGTTGGTGGCCTGTCCTGTCCTGGAGGTATAAATCCTAACCCCAGTGAGAAGGTCTCACTAGGTAACTACACTTCTATCCTTCACTTATTCTTCTTGTATCATGTTCCTTTGGATGTTTTTAGTTAAGCTATCTGGTTTTCCTCTTTAGGTTCTCCTTTAAATATACCAAATAAAATGTCTTGTTGATTGTAGCGTGAGAGAAAATGTGGATTGAGAGACAGGGAGACTTGTTTCATGTTCTTTCTCTAGGCAAGTCACTATATCGAACTCAGGCCACATTTGCAGCTGGTTAACACTCCTGAGTACTGCTTGAATCAGATTAAAATATAATGGGGAAACATTTAGCAAAAGAAGTAAAAATACAGCAACACATAGATAATAGTAATTTATAGTTTTCTATGTCAATATGTAGATAAGCAGGGATCCTTATTTACTGGATGAGAGTTCTTCCATTTCTCTTTGAATGTCCATTTTTTCCCCCTCTCATGGATTACTCAGTTTTGCTGAGTAAGTGATTCTTGGTTTTAATTCAAGCTACTTTGACCTCCATAATAATATATTCTAAGGCCTCCAATCCCTTAATGTAGAAGTTGCTAAATCTTGTGTTATCCTGAATACTTGAACTAATTCTGACTGCTTATGATATTTTCTCCTTGACTTGGGAACTCTGAAATTTGAATACTATATTCCTGGGAGTTTTCATTTTGGGATCTCTTTCAGGTGATTACTGGATTCTTTCAATTTCTATTTTATCCTCTGGTTCTAGAATGAATATCAGGGCAATCTTCCTTGAAAATTTCTTGAAAGATGATTTCTAGGTTCTTTCTATGATTATGGTTTTCAGAAATTTCAATAATTTTTAAATCGTTTCTCCTGGATTTATTTCCCAGGTCAGTTGTTTTTCCAATGAGACTTCACATTGTCATCTATTTTTTCATTCTTTTGGTTTTGCTTTATAATTTTTTTTCTCATAGTGTCATTAGCTTCCATTTTCTCTATTCTAATTTTTACATAATTATTTACCTCGGTGAGATTTCTGACCTCCTTTTCCATTCGGTCAGTTCTGGCGTTCAAGGCATTCTTCTCCTCATTGGCTTTTTGGATCTCTTTTGCTATTTGATCTCATTTGTTTTTTTAAGGTGTTATTTTCTTCAGTATTTTTTTGGGGGCTCCTTTACCAAGCTGTTCGACTTGTTTTTTTCATGATTTTCTTGCCTTGCTCTCATTTCTCTTCCCAATTTTTGCTCCACTTCTCTTATTTGATTTTCAAAAATCTTTTTGAGCTCCTTCATGGCCTGAAACCAATTTATATTTTTCTTGGAGGTTCTGGATGTAGGAGCTTTGACTTCGTTGTCATCTTGAGTTTTGGTCTTTCTTGTCATCAAAGTATGATTCTATAGTCTGAGGTTTTTTCCATTGTTTGCGTTCCCATTCCATGCCTACCCTGTTATTTGACTTTTAAACTCTGTTAAGTTGGCCTCTGCTTCCAGAGTAAAGGCCATACTGTCTCAAACTTGAGGGGTTGGGTTGTGCAGCTGTTTTCAGAGATACTTCTAGGGACCTGTAAATTTTCAGTTCTTCCAAGGTGGTATGATCTAAGGAGAGGTGTTTACTCCTCTCCTGGGCTATGCTCTGCTCTGTGAGTGAACAAAAGCACTCTTTTCTGTCCTGTAACTGTGAGGAGGGTTGCCTCTCCACTGTTGCCACAAACTCTGCTATGCCAGTGTTCCTCCTTGCCCCAGGACTTTGACCCAGATCCAAGTATGGACAAAGCAACAGTCTTACTTCAATGCTAGCAAAGGGACCTCTGTAATCTCCATCTAACCAGTTGTTTGATTCCTTTACCATCTGTGGACTGAGAGCTCTGGAAGCAGCCACTGCTGCTGTTGCTGATTTAGTCACTCCCAAGGCCTGGTCCTGGCTTGCAGGGGCTGGACTGCACTCCTTTCTCACCCAAGTTCAAAAGACCTTTCCTATTGACCTTCTAAGTTGTCTTTGGTAATTGAGGGTTGAGAAGTCTGTACACTGCTACAATTGTCAGTGATTCAGTCCTGAGGCCTGCTACGAGTTTGTTGGGGCTGGTCTGTAGTGGTATGCCCTATACTCCTCTCTCAAGCTGGTGCAACAGACCTTTTCTGTCAATCTTCCAGGTTTTCTTGGGCTGGAAATTTATTTCACTCTGTTTGTTTATGGGTTATGCTGCTCTAGTTTCTTTGGTCATTTTTTACAATTATTTGGAGGGGTTTGGGGGAGAGCTTACACAAGTCCCTGCCATTTTGACTCTACCTCACCCTCCCACCTCCACTTCTCTTTAAGTTTGATATTACTGCAATAAAACTATAATTTATAGAAGAAGTGATGATATGCATTGTTGGAGAGTGTTTTTTCATTCTTTACTAATGCCATCAGGGATGTGGTTAAAAAAAATTGTTTTCAGAATTAACTTGTTTAATCATTCATTTGAAGTCTTTTCTATTTCCAGCAACTGCCTCTGATATCCCAACCTCACAGGCTTGTGAGGAAAGCAATTTGTAAAGCTTAAAGTGCAATACAGACATGAGATACTGTCATTATTTCTGAAGACTTATCTTCTTAACTTACTTGTTCTAGGGTCTCTTCTGAACCAATTTTTTTATGCTGAACACTGCTTATTCTTTCTTCATATTGGTTTAAAAGCTCTTTAAGTGGTATCTACAAAACGTGGGGAAAAAAGTTTGTTTATAAATTATGATTATAAAGGCATCAGGAAATTTCATTTTTGGTGTTTGTGGCAATCAGTGTCATTACTTTTGAGTGATATTGTGTTTACTGAAAAAGCTGTTAAATGTTCAATATATAAAAACTCCAGAAATGTGGCATATTTTAATAATCTCTTAAGCTAATCAGATTAATTTAAAATTGAGAAGTTCTTGATTTTTATCAATTATTTTTTCCAACCTAAGTTTATTTGAAAGGATTTGCTCTATATGCTAAAAAGTCATCCAAACCTATATGCTTGCGTTGAAGAGTGATCTATTGCATTTCTCTACTTTTTCTTCTGCTAAAGAAATAAAGATAAATTCATGCTAATGGTGTGAAAGTGTATGAACTGAGAATGCAAACACTCTTAAACCAAACAAATAAAATTCATGAAATACCAACACTAAGTAGAAATTCAATTAGAAGAATTATTGTCTTTATCCAAATAAATATTTCTGTACTAGAACCAGTCTATGTCATGCATAGTATCTGTTGAATAAAGAAAGAATATTCTTATAAATGAACTAACCAAAATCCATTAATAATCAGAAGGGTAGATAGAAAGGACAACATTCTTTAGATACTATTTGAAGATTAAGGTATAATCAGGGAAAAAATTTCTCTTACACTCACAGATAAAGTATAATTGCGCATTTTTTAAAAAGGGTCTCATTTATGAGTCTCAACTTACCAAAAGTGTTAACAGTACATAAAATTTAAAAATCTCATATGAAACATACAAACATCCATACTCACATAGACTTGCGTTCTATATTTGACAAGACAGTTTGTACCAACTTCAGGATTAAACTTAACTTCAAAGTCATAACCTTTGGAATTCTCTGCACTCTTTGGAATGAGTTTTAATTTTCTAGCAAGTTTGTGATATTCTTCAAGTTGTGCTTCAATCTAGAAACAAAGCAACAATATAACACAAAACAGCACAAAACGAGCATTCTCTTAACTGTCGTTTAACTGTCCCTTTGTAACTTGTTAACTCAAATTAACAAATAAGTAAATAAAAGTGGTATCAGGTGCCAAATACCCAAGGCAAGAATATACAGTCCTTTAAGTCCATTGATGGATAATTCTCCTGGAGTTATTAGCTAATAAATAATGTCTTTGCCCTCTTAAGTACTCTTATTATTTTGGTTTGCTGTCATATAATAGAAACTTCACTGAGTATCTATAATGTACAAGCATTTATATGATTACGAATGATTCTAAAAAGAAAATCATTCTAGAGAATTGTTTTTAGATAACTCATTAGCACCTCAAATGCATCGATGAAAAACTGTAAGTTTTACTTCTTCTAAGGTGTTTTGCTAAGTGCATTTTCCAGATAGCTTTGAATGTACCAAAATTTTAAGCAGTTTTTGACAAGAAATTTAATCGTAACTTACCTGCCTCAACAAAAGCAATAATTTGCTGCAGTTATTTTGCTTAATCATTACTGCCTAATAATAGTATATTTTACTTTTTGCTGACTACTCATTATTCAGAAAACTGAACATGTTAAAGCAGACGAAAGCAACATGTCAGGATCCCTCTTAGAATAGATCCTAGGAACATAGTAAATCAAAAAAGTAAATAATTTTGTCACAGATAAGAATTGGAAACAAGTAGATGCCCAACAATGGGTTATGGCTAAACAAATCATAGTATGTGAAAGTAATGGAATAATATTGTTCTGGAAGAAGCGACATGTGATGAATAGAGAGAAACATGAAAAAACAAATGAGCTGATGCAAAGTGAACTAAGCTGAGCCAAGAAAACAATATACACAATAATTACAACATTGTACATGGAAAGTACCATACATCAGAAAATTAAAAGTGAATGAAACAAAACTATACAGATCAAGCATGACTCAGATGAAAAGATAGGAAGACATCTTCAACCCACTCCTTTGTGGAGGTTAAATATCCATAGGTATTACACCTTGCATATGGTTTTTTACTTTTTCCAAATGTATTTATCAGTTGTACTGATTTTTTCCCCCCACTTTAAAAAGAATCCTATTCGTTATGTGGGATGGCTCTCTTGGAGGAGGGGAAAGGATCCTGAGGAAAACTATGGTGATGTAAGAAAAAGAAGGCATCAATAAAAGTTATTGAAAAACAAAAGTCATTAGTATGCTGTTTTGAACAGTGATATTCTCAAGGGTTACTAAGGTTTATATGGCTTTTGTAACAATCAGGTTTAGACTTCTGTACAATATGTTCTAGCTGTTTGTCCTATGACCTCCTTTGTGGGAGCCTCAGTAATCTGCTACCATTCCTTAGCTTACATAAATAAAAAATCATTACAAAGACCATGTCTTTGACTCCTTAGTTCCCCTCTCAAGGGTGGGCCCTAGAAAAGTGGCAAACTTAGCCACATGTGGGTTGGGCCCAGGACTGCTCCCCTTTTTATACCCTTCCTTTATTCCCTTTCACAGTTTTCATGTTAGTCTCTGACTGCCCAAGACTTTACTTCCCCTTGCATATGCCAAAACTGCCTTCTGCTAATCAAAAGTTCCATAGTTAAAATGTATATGATATTAGCTTGATAGAACAATAGATTTTGTGTGCTGGAAAGGACATTAGAGATTATCCAATCTAACATTTTACTTTTTATAAATGAGAAAACTGAGGTCTGGAGAGGTTAATTTGAAAAAAATCACAACTAATCTGAAGCCAAAACAAGAACCTAGGTGTCCTTATTCCCAGCGCAATTATCAGTGTCTTACTGCTCCTAGGGGTACTTGCATTTAAAAAAATATATAGTTGTTACCTAGATAAAACCAACTACTAGAATAAGTAATGTTAAATAGCGTGTAGAAGAGATTATTTGTAAGGAAGTTTGCTTTCAAATCTTTTAATGTGAATTTTTATTTTTTCAGATTTCTGAATCTATCACAGACCCTAAAATAAATACATCAAGGCACCTATTTGTTTAAGGGTCTGTACACAGAGTACAACTGACTTAGGTTTATACATAATCCTTGGTTATCAGGATTCCTTTGGCAACTTTCAGTTCTCTCTGTGTTACTTTTAAGAAATGAACAATACAAGCAATTTGGGGAAAAATGAAATTAGAGAAGCAAAACCAGATATGAAATATCTATAGCTAGAGACAGCCACAAAGATTCATCCACACCTATACAGACAACTCATATTTTACAGGAACACATTTATACTTATGGAAAATACGTAGAAGTGTCAGAAATGTCTGACAGTCACTGAGGATAAGGGCAAATAGCCTTATTACATACCTCAATAGCCTTCTTGAGACATTATTATGTCACAAGCCAAGTATTGATGATCATAATGACTATCTTTAACTATCAAGAAAAGAGTTGTTATTCTCTCTATCCTCTTTCCTAAAGCAGGGACTCATTATGAAAAGTTTGTTACAAAGAAAAAGTTAAAAGTTTAAGCATATAAAAAGCAAATACAAAAAAAATTTCAGTACTCCAACAGTGTTGGTTTTCTAGTGCTGCATAAAAAGTGAAGTTAGAGAGGCCTATTGTCTGAAAAAAGAAGACAGTATCTAACGTTTACACTTAACAAGTATTGAGTTCTCCATTTTGGGCTCAGTTCTGGGCTTTTGGATATTCAGAAGTTTGAGTTTTACCAATGGAAAAGAGGAGTATTATTATACAATAGTTCAAGGCCAAATGTAATTTCATGTATTTTCATGCTGAAGAGCTCTACTTGTATCACAAAGTTTTGTTAGTAGGTCAACCCTTTAACACTGGAGAGCCTGGAAAGAGCAATTTAGCCTCTCAAGTCCTCTCCTAATTAGCTGTCAGTCAGCAATAGCAATAGCAACATACCGCTTCTTTGCTTCTAGCATATTTCAATTCTTCATTCCATAACTGTTTTTGTTCTGTTGCTAGTTCTGTGGTTAATTTTTTGACAGTTTGCTGGATTTCATTTCTTTCGTGATGTATTCTCTCAATGTCAGCAATTGAATACTTTTGGATATCAATAATGCTTTGAAGCCGGGCATTCTCTTGCTTTACTGCTTCTAAATCCAGTTCTGTATTAAGAAAAATATTGGTTAACTTTCCTGTATTCACCAAATGACAATGTCACTACTTATTGGCATAATTCCCCATTTAGAGAAATCTACAATTTCAAGCTGTATTCCTCATCCACCAACTGAAAACAGCAGTATTTGACTTCACTTTATGCATCAGAAAGTGATGAAAACCTCTGGATCAAGCAAATACTTATGTACATATTGAACCATATCTTCCTACTCACTTTCAGAATAAAAATAATTGGTTTACATCTAATTAATTATACTTGAAATGTCATGAAGCATGGTACATTGAGAGCTGGCCTCAGATTCAGGAAAACTTGGGTTCAAAATATGCCTCTCCCACATACTGGCTGTGAGACCCTGAGCAAGTCACTTAACTTCTTAGTGTCCTGGGTAACCCTCTTAAGACTAAGTTGCAAGGAAGGTGCCAACCTACACTTGTGAATTTCCTCATCCAGGGGTTCCCTAATAGCAGTGAAATCACAGGTCTAGTGCCTCTCCCTGACACTACATAATTCTAATGTTTAAAAGGGTGCTCTACATGCAAGGAAATACTACTTAATGGAAAGAATGTTGGGCTTGGGTTTAGGAGAGGTATTGCTTTGAATCTTACCTTCAGCTCTTTCTAGTTGTGACCATGGCTATGAGTGTGAAGCCCTCTAAATATTAGGTCATTAACTGAAAACAGGGATCCCACCTCAGACATGGGATCAGGATCTAATGAAATTAGATATGTGCATTGATTTGCAAGTGTCTATTCTTTGTTCAAGGCACTGGGAATACCAAAATAAGAATGAAACAGTTTTTGCCCTGATGGAGCTTACAATCTACAGTACTGTAATTCTCTGTAGTAATTCAAATGGATAGCTTCTATATTCTTTACACACCTAAATCAGAAAATTATTTCTCATTTCACTGGAATTTTCATTGATTCCTTAGGCAGCTACACTGTTTGGCCCTTACTGTCAATCAACTAGGACTCAATTACACAAGACTTAGATAAGATAATTCATAACTGACCTATTTCTTATTAACTTCTAAGCTCCTTGCAATCTGACTGCTTCTCTACTGAAATGGCTGTTATTAAAATATTAAAGAGCTGTAAATTGATAAATATGTCTGAGTTTTCTTAGTCTTTATCTGCCTTTACCTTTCTGCATGATTCTCTTTATGACCTCCTGCCTCCTGCTTCTTCATGGACGCTCTCTTTCCTTTAGCTTCCATGCTTGCTCTTTGGTTCTAGTCCTACTTGTCTGACTGCTTCTTCTCTTCTCACTCTCCTCTGCCAGTTTATCATCTAACACCCTGTCTCTTAAGTTTGGGTCCCTTTGGGCTTTCTTTGATTCATCTCTTCTTCATCTACTCTCTCTCCCTTGGGGACATCATCTGCTCCTATGGTTTCAATCATTAATTTTATGATTCCCCAAATAGATATATTCAGATCTGGGGCAGCTAGATGGTGCAGTGGACAGAGCACCAGTGCAGGAGTCAGGAGGACCTGAGTTCAAATCTCACCTCAGACACTTGGCACTCGCTAGCTGTGTGACCTTGGGCAAGTCAGTTAACCCCAATTGCCTCATCCTGGGTCATCTCCAGTCATCCTGATGAATATCTGGTCACTGGATTCAGATGGATCTGGAGAAGTGAGGCTGGTGACCTGCACAGCCCTCCCTCACTCAAAACAAAGTCACGTGCAAGTCATGTCATCATTTCTCTGATGGCATGGTCTTCTTGGCAATGAAGGACGAATACACACAATATTCAGATCTAGTCCCTATACTGAATCCTCATCCTGCATCTCTAATAGCCTCCTGGTATTTCCATCTGGATGTCCTATCAGCACTTCAAATTTAACTTGTCTAAACTAAAACAATTTCTGTCAGAGGGAGCCTCAGGGACCATTCTAGCTCAACCGGTACCTGACTAAGAATTCTTTCTACAATATCACAAACAAGTGGTTGTTTGGGCTTTACTTGAATACTGTTAATGAAGGAGAACTCACGTCTCTAGAGTTAGCACATTCCACTTTTGGATAGTTCTAATTGTTAGGAAGTTTTTCTTATATTAAGTTTAAATCTGCCTCTGTTGACACTTTTAAACATAATTCCTAGTTTTGCCCTGTGGGGTCAAGATGGCAACCATCTCTTTCCTAGTTTTCTCCCCTGTCCCACCACTCTTCAGCTCAAGATTCCTACTTTCCTGAATGGGTCCTTATACAGTACGATCTTCAAACCCTTTAAAATTCTACTCTTCTTTAGATCAGGGACTCAACACAGGCAGTCCAGTGAGGTCTGTGGATTCCTTCTCAGAATAATGCTTTTAAGTACATAAAATAAAAAGGATTACAAAGGAAACAACTTATATTGAAATAAAGTTATCTTAATTAAAGTTCATGATTACTAGGTTTATAACTCCTGCTTTAGAATCCCTTTAGTTTATCAATTTCTTTCCCAAAATGTGACACCTAGAATAGACTACATTACATGTAATCTGGCAAAAACCAGGGTAAAAAGAACTTTAACTTTTCTCAACTGAATTCTCCACCTTTCCTTCTAAATTTATCCCTCTTCCCAATCACCCAGGCTTGAAACTTCAGTAACTTTGACTCTTCCCTATTTTTCATCCCTTACATCCAGTCATTTGCCAAGGCTAGTCAGTTTTACCTTTATAACATCTTGTTTGTCCTCTTTTTACACCCCACTCCCACCACTCTAGTCAAGGTGTCTGTCTGTTGCTTTCTTTCTCCACAATCTGGCTCCAACTTATATTTCTAGTTGTATTTCATATATCCATACCCTCCAAAAATTTTTTGTTTTAATTAGATTGGACTATCAGGTGGCACAGTGGATAGAGTAGTGGTTCTGTAGTCAGGAAGATATGAGTTCAAATCTGGCCTCAGATATTTTCTCCTTGACCTGGGAGCTCTGAAATTTTCCTATAATAATCCTGGGAGTTTTCATTTTAGGATCGCTTTCAAGAGATGAGTGATGGATTCTTTCAATTTCTATTTTACCCTCTGGTTTTCGGATACCAGGGCAGTTTTCCTCAATAATTTTCTTGAAATAGGGTATCTGGGTTCTTTTGTTCCTGGCTTTCAGGTAGTCCAATAATTTAAAATTATGTCTCCTCAATATATTTCTTAGGTCAGTTGTTTTTCCAGGGAAATAGTCCATATATCCTTTTATTTTTTTCATTCTTTTGATTTTGTTTCTTGATGTCTCATAGTCATTAGCTTTCATTTCCCCAATTCTAATTTTTAAGAAATTATTTTCTTTACTGAGCTTTTATATACTGCCTTTTCCATTTGGCTAATTCTAATTTTCAAGGAGTCCTTTTCTTCATTTCTGTACATGTTTTTTTCCTTTGGTCCATTCTGCTTTTTAAGGAGTGGATTTTTTTGTGCCTCTTTTATCATTTGGTCTATTTTGAATTTTAAGGTGTGATTTCCTTTAGTTATTCTTTTGCCAAGATGTTGACTCTTTTTTTCGTGATTTTCTTGCATCACTCTCATTTCTTTTCTATTTTTTCCTCTAGCTCTCTTATTTGGTTTTTAAAATCTTTTTTTGAGCTCTCCTACAAATTCTTTCTGTTCCTGAGACCAATTCACATTATTCTTTGAGGCTTTGCATGTAGCTCCTTTGACTTTGTTGTCCTCTGAGTTTGTATTTTGATCTTCCCTGTCACCATAATAATTTCCTTTGGTCAGGATCTTTTTTTTGTTGTCTGCTTATTTTTCCTGCTTATTTCTTGACTTTTAACTTTATACTTAAAGTTGGGTTCTGCTCCTAGGGTGGAGAGGGGACTGTGGTAAATTTCAGGTTTTTTTGTGCTGCTGTTTTCAGAGCTATGATCTAAGCAGAGGTGTATTTACACTGGTCTGTGAGCAATCACAAATACTCTTTTCTTCCTTGTAACTGTGACCAGGGTCCTTGCAAGCTCTAGTGTGCCAGTGCCATTCCTCTCCCTGGGACTATGACCTGGAACCACATGTGGGCAATGCAATGGAGTCCCCACACTCAGTGCCAGCAAAAGGGTGCCCTGTAATATCTTTCAGAGCAATTATCTGACCCCCTTACCATCTGTGGGCTGAGAGTTCTGGAAGCTGGTATTCAGTAGTCCCAAAGCTTGCTGCTGGGGCATGGTCTATGTTAGACTGCTCCATTCTCATCCTGGTGAGAAAGACTTTTCTCAGTGACTTTCTATATTGTGTTGGACTAGAAATTGTTTTATCCTGTCCTTGTATTGGTTTTGTCACTCCAGAATACATTTTGAGGTATTATTTTAAAGTTGTTTGGAGGGGAATTTGGGAGCACTGAGAGAAGTCCCTGCCTTTACCCCACCATCTTGGATCCATCTTTTGGTCTTTTTTGAAGTTACATAGACTACTAAAAGGAAGATAGCAACCAATGGAGTTGAAAATGTGCATGCAAAGCTTCCAATAAAACTCACTTCTCTAACACTGACATGTATGACCTAAAACTGCTAATAGTGTGGGATGATGTTGGCCTTCACGTATTCTCAGTAAAAATCAAACATTGGATCAATTTATACCAGAGAGGAACCAACAAGAGAAATAAGTTGAGTTCTATACTAAGTTAAAGAAATAATTGGTATTGCACTTTATGTATTATTTAAATGTCACATCACTTAATAATGCTGGCTATATCTTGACTCCGGCTGTGAAATACAAAACATTTTAATTTCTTTTTTGTCGCTGACAGCCTTGAGTAATTTGAATTATAAGATTTCTGGGAAAGTATTTAAAATGATTAAATATTTAAAAAAAATTCTAAAGACAGAACTGTAGAATTAAAATATTATTGATGCTGTTTAGTTGTTTTCAGTTATATTTAACTCTTTGTGACTCCTCTTGGGGTTTTCTTGGCAAAGATATTGTAGTGGTTCACCATTTCCTTCTTCAGCTCATTTTATAGATGAGAAAACTGAGGCAAACAGGTTGAGGGACCTGCCCAAGGTCACACAGTGTTTGAGGCTGAATATAAACTCAGGTCTTCCCCCCTCTAGGTCTGGCACTCTATCGACTATACCCCCTAGTTGCCCTCAATTAAAATATGAGTGGGTCTCAAAATGTAGACTACTTCAGTAGTGCAAATGACCTTTTAAGTCTATCTAAGTCATTTGGCTTTTGTTTGACTCTGCAAATAAATCCTCATCAGAGTAATAGGAAGAATGGTATTATTTTTGAAATATCAATAAGGGATATAACTAAAATGTGCATGCCCAAAAAAGTACATTTTTATAGTAAGCTTCATACTGACTTAAGAAAACAAAATCACCAAGTAAGCCAGTACGTCATATCAAGAGTGATCAGCAGTTTTTCAGATTCAGTGGATGACAAATACCCCAGAGAGGTCATCCTTAATATGCATAAATACTATTCCAACCACTTCTTAAAAGAAATGGTTTATCCTTAACCCACGACAAAGGGGCTTAAAAGAACACAGCTAAAAAGTCAAGAAAACGCAACAATGGCATGACAGCCCAACATGGCTTTTTTCAACCCTAGGCTAGTATTTGTGTCCTTTGGCTTCTTTCCTCTGGAGCAGGAGATAAGTATGTTGTCTTTGCATCTCACTTGCCACCTTTTCTCCAGTCAGCAGAATAAGAATACACACTTTCAGGCCAGGACACAGGTGTCTACCCGCCTGCCAAAGGTCATTACAAGTGCTATTCTTTGTCTTGTTCTGCCCTGTGCTCAGAGATCTGAAGTGGTTAGGAAGCTGTAGCAGAACAGTATCTGAACCTGAAGCACCAGTTGCTGCAGCATAAGAGAGGCCAGCAGGAAATTACTCACACAGAAGAAAAGATATCTTGGACAAAAGAAAGCTACATTCTTGGACTGGAGTGTTTTTGTCATTGAAAATGTGAACACTTGAGTACTTACTAATGTGGCTACTTGTAACATCTAATATATGACCTTACCCACAGCAGGAACCTCTTCATTAAAACCACTTAATTTCTGGTCAAGAATGCTGGAATGAGACTCCAAGTTGTTCATATATGCCTGGTACTTTTGAACATCTGCTTTTAAAGATGCCTTTACTTTTCTTAGTGATATTAGACGATTCTTTAGGAGAAAAGAATATTAAATTATGAACAAAAGAGAGACAGTTTATCTTATTCCAAAATTATTTCAAATATGAATACGCAAAAGAACCAATTTTTGTCAGTGTGGGAACTTCATCCACTAAGGCAGATCACAACTTATTTAAGACTCAGGAGATGCCTGCTAGGATTACCAGAGGCACAAAGAAAAGGAGGATGAATTCAACTCAGGTCTTCCTGACTCTAAATCTAACACTAGCTATTATCAAAGTAATAATGCTTGAATCTACTGTTAGAAATAAGTAAATGTTGTGATGTTATAGAGTTATTAAGGAGGATTTCTTAATAAGTAAATAATGAGATGAGAAACTTAAAAGTCAGGAAGAAACTGAAAGTACTCATTTTCTTGGCACTTGAGAACTATATTATTTTTGTGAAGGTCATAGCCTAATTTTAACCTCAAAAATGTCTTGACTAGACAGCTAAATACACACAAACAACTATCTAGATTAAGGTATCAAATTGTAATTACATAATGCTTTTACTTTATATAAAGTATCCAGCATAGAAAGTGACATTAAACAAAAAATAAATCCTTTTATTACTTCTTTTCCCAACAGCCACCAAGGACCTCCAAACTGAAACATGAGACTTACTTTTGGCCTTAAGTAAAGGTACATGAATTTTGTATCAGTGCCAGATCTCAGTAGTCTAAACTACATCACACAAAGGACAAAGATTCTAGAGAATACAAAGCAACTTGCTTTCTCGAGAGATTCAGTCTTATCTTAATGAAAACTTTATAAATAAAATTTCTTAAAAACACATCTCATTCTGGAAAAGACAAAGCATCAAATTAGATGAAAAAGAACTGAGAGACTAAAAGTTTTTTGGTCTAAATTCCCAAGTGTACAATCTCACTAGAGACAGGTATGTTTACCAACCGGCTCATTTTCTTTTTCTCGTTCCACCCTTGCGATTTCTTCAGTTAGCCTTTTGTTTTCTGAAGCTAAAGATTCTAACTTGGAATCATCTACATTAAATAAGTCCTCTGAAAAGAAACAAAACCCCAAAATGTAGTTAATATGAACCATTAGTTATTCAAAAATAATTATTGCATTTTGTATTAAATTTTCCTTATAGTATATCTACTAGGGCATTGGCTGCTCTCTACTCTCCATCCTTTCAGTAAATACTTTTCATAAAGATCTAACTTGCTTTCTTCCCCAAGTGAAACAGTGCATAACCACATCAGTCCAGGCCAGGAATGCATCTCTCCCAAGAGTAAGTTATTATGAAATGGTTTCATCATTTTTCAAAAGTTTACCTGCTTGATGAAGCAAACGCTTTCACCATTCAGATCTATACTTGCCCTTTACACAAACTGGTTTTTCAACATAAGTAATGATATGAAGTAAAAGAAACTCACTGAACCTTTGTAATAAACACTGTGGATTGAGTTTTATGGGAGAATAATCAAATGGAAAAACAGACTAAGTCAGAGAACTTATGTTTTCATCTGCCAGAGAATGTGTGAAAGACTTTGGGCAACTTAATTATACCTCAGGGCATGAGGATACCATCTGTTCCCCAAAGGAAAGCATGAAGATCAATGAGTTTCCTTTTAAAAAGTGAAATCCCTACATAAATAAAATTTATTTTGATGGTATATTTGTAGTTTAAAAAGTTTTATTATTTCAGTATTTAGTACAAGACAGCAAATTTTAACATAATAGAAATGAAGAATACTTACTTAGCTTTGAATACAACTCTGTATCTAAATCTTCAAAAGAATCAGCACCAGTCATGAAATTTTCATAGCATTTTACAGTATAGTCCAAAAACAACTGTAAACGAGGGAAATGGATTTTTCTTTTGAAGTCAAAATTTCTTTGCTAGCTGTTTTACTATTTTCCTTTGTGGAATGTACCAACTTAAATTAATTAAATAAAAAACAAACACAGTAATAGGAACACATCTAAGAATACATAAAGAAAATTCACATATCTTACTCATTTTACAGATTTACTTATACTTATGTGCTTTGATTTCTTAATATAAACTGATATCGGAAGCAAAAATATCCTCCTTTGGGTTAGTCCTTGGAATAATGGTCAAAGAAATGGAAAGTGATTAAGAAGTATGAAATGCTGAAGGGTAATTTTGTTAAAATGGTTACAGGGCAGGTAGGGAGTGAGAAGGAAAGGAAAGAAGCATTTACTAGGCACCTACTCTGTGTTAGGTACTGTACTAAGGGCATCACACCTTGATCACTATCTCTCTTCTGACTTGATGGGGATAGCCCAGGACTTGGAACCCAAGAACCCTGGGAATACTGACATTAAAGAAGAGGCATTAACACTTGCTTTGCTCCTGGACACTAAAGGACTTTTCCATCTGAGGTATACATAAAATTTTCTATGTGTGTTGTCTGTCTTGCTAGAATGTGAGCTTGCTGAGAGCTGGGGCTGTCTACTTTTCTATTTGTATCCTCAGTGCTTAGCACAGTACTTTGCACATAGTAAAGTGCTGCATTAATTCGTTGAGAGTTTAGTATGGATTCAAAAGTGCAAGTCTGACACAGCTCTTTAGGACATGTCAGTGATATCTTGCAGGAATCAATACTAGGTTGAGCATTTTTTAACCCGCTATTGGGACACATACTTTTCTTCTATCCCTATTATATGCGAAATTGAGGAAATTCTTTTGTTTAGTTGTTTTTTGATCAATAGTAATGATGACATACTGTACTATACTCTCCAGGTGATCATTACCATATAAGACACCTGGTAAGAATTAGAAATACATACAGAAAAGTATTTCCCTTTAATTATGGTAACTGGTGAGCCTGGTCTCACTACAACTATACTGGGGACTATTAAAGTAGATTCACTGAATTTGATGCACAAAATGTAGGGAACAGTCTGTCATGATAGTGTTGGGCCTTATTAAAATAGCAAAGCTAACATTGGTCTTATCACTTTAAAATAAGTGAAAATAATAAAAATATCCATTTTCTAGTACCTAAACCATCATGAAAGCTTTTCATGGTATGTGGGAAAGAACAGTGGAACAAGAGTCACAAGACCCGAGTTTGAGCAAATCTACTGAATATTACCTAGCTTTGTGACCATGGATAAATTGCTTAACTATTGAGTTTATTTTCTTATTTAATAAAAATAAAACCTAATATTTATGTAGTGCATACTATGTGTCAGACACTGTGCATCACATTCTTTAATTACATTTTAATTTAATATGTATACATCAGTATTTCCGAAAGAACACAAAACCTATAAGAATTTACATTAATTCTTATGTGATGACACATTCAGTTCATTAGCACTATGCCTACTCTTAAAAAAAAACAAACCCAAGCTCTGTGAGGTTAGAGTACCTTATTATGCATTATTCCATCTTCACTTTCTCCTCCCCAGGGCTGTCCATCATCAAATGAAGGTGAACTTTGTTTGCCAACAAAAATGAGCTAAATAGGACACAGTAAAATATTTGGCTGTTCTCAAACACATACATTACTAACACTCATTTCTTAAATTTCTTTTCTAAAACAAAGTATTCGATCTAAAAATACATTTGTTTCATTCCTAACATTGCTCTTTTCAGAGTACTCTACGAGAGGAGGACTAAATTCATAACCCTGGGTTCATTAGCAATATTTTAATTAGCTACACATAATTACAAGAACTACTATCTTAACAAGGAATCCAGTGTAATTAAAGCAGTCTTACTTACAAGGGATAATTCACTAAATGCTATGATGAACAAATAGGAATGGAAAGATTTCCTTACAAACAATGTCTATTTGCAACTTTTGCTGAATAATTATTATCCATGCATCAAAGCACACACACACACACCCTCCCCAATTTAGCTTACTATCTCCTTCCCTACATTTTAGGAAATGCCAATCAGATAATGACCTAAAAGTGGCTAAGTAAATTTTTAATGTTCTTAACAACAGAAGAGAATATATATTCCCATATTTCACCTCATTTATGTTCAGTCTACCAAGTGATTACCATTTTGCCGGAGATACTTTTGAATTTTGTTTTGAAAAGTTGTTTTTTTTGGTTAAGGATAGGTATCAGTATACGTTATTGTTTTATGTTAACAGAATTTTCTTCTACATTATCAAACTTGAACATCTTTAGGCAACAAATGTGACATATTAACACTAAGTGAAGTCAAAAAGCAATTGAAAGGATAAGAAATATGGTTCTAGGAAAATATTACAGTCATAGTAGTTTTTGGATTATAATCTGGATCTCTCAATTTAGTACAATCTTTTACATACAAGATAACTTTCTTAATTTAAGATTTTTTCATTAAGTTACTAAGCATATCTTTTCCATCTCCATTTCTAATTCAACATCTTGATCATGTCTCCTAACCATAGGGGTTCCCCAAGACTCTGTCTAGAACTTCTATTCTTCTCTGTTTATATTCTCCCTCTTGGGGCAGCTAGCTGTGATTGACAGATTACAAGTGCTGGAGTAGGAAGACCTGAGTTAAAATGTGGGCTCTAGACACTTACTAGAGCTCTGTGACCCTGGGAAAGTCTCTTGACCTCTGTTTGCCTGTTTCCTCATCTATAAAATGGGAATAATAATAGCACCTAACTTTTAAAGTTGTGAGGATCAAATGAAATTGTAATTGTAAAGCATTTAGCACAGTGCCTGGTACATAGTAAATGATGTATAAATGTTAGCTATTATTATTGGTGACCACATTAGCTCTCATGGGCTTTTCATCTTTACGTTGATGACTCACAGATCTATATATCCGTTCTCAGTCTCTTCCTAAGATTCAGTTAATATTGGACAGTTCAAACTGAAGCCAGAGACATCTCAAATTTAACATATCTAAAATGAGGCATTATTCATCCCCCAAACTCACTCTTCTTCCAAAATTTTCTGTTTCTGTTGAAGGTACCACCACTCTTTTAGTCTTCCAAATTCATAAATTTAGCCTTGTTTGAACTCCTTTCTCTCCCTGATTTCATATATCCGATGAGCTGCCAAACCTGCTTCTACCTCTGTAACACTGCTCACACCTACCCCTTCTTACAAGGCTACCACCTTAGTTCAGGCCCATACCACCTCTCGTCTAGGCTATTTCAATTGCCTCCTAATTGGTCTTCCTGTAATTTTCATTAAGGGTTAATCTGAACATATGACTGCTCATCAACCAAGTTCCTAGGGTGACTCTAGGATAAAACATACAGTTCTCTGGTTAGCTTTCAAAGCACTATGGAACCTAGCCCCAATGTATCTTTCCACTTTCACTGTATAGTACTCCTCTTCCTCTGTGATCCTGACAAACTGGCTTTCTTTCTATTCCTCATACAGGATACTTTGTTTTAGTCATTCTACTTGTCTACTTAGCATACAACTGAGTGCCTGGCACAAAAAGGGCGCTTAATAAGGATTTGGCTGATCAAACTGTAATATTAAGTTTATATGGTTTAACACTTGATAATTTAGACAAAGTCAGTAATCTAGAACTCTTTTTGAAATTATAACCCTAAAATTCAAATCTGAACCACTGATTCTCCAAATAATTTTTTTCCCCAGGAATAGTATATTTTAATTCAGTGTTACATTTCTGTACAAAGTTGTGGTACTGAGCTTACAAAAATTTTGTTTAGATGCATGACTTCGTAGGACTTAAGATACAATTTAATTGGTTGAATTACCTAGTTCAGAACTAAAAACTAGATTGAATTTTACAATACGAAAATCTTGACAACTTTTGGAGACATTAATCAGTTTGATAATATAATGTATATAATTTTGGGTGGATAGGGCTTATAACTGCAACTCATTGCTGTCCCTGGATATTTAATTTTGAAGGTACTCATTTTGGTCCTCCACTAAGGTTCTACTTCATAATAGCCAAGGATGGGATTGGAGGTAGGGGTAAGAAGGGAGAGAGGAACACTCAAGGCTTCAATTATCAGCCTGCCAACAGACTCTGTCTATTCCCTGTGGATCAGAATTTGTAGCTACCAACTAACTTTATAGAGACTTTACGATTTGCAAAGCATTTCACATGCTATCTCATTAAATCTCCACAATCCTTGAAGTAGGTACTATTACTGTCTCTATTTCACACATGAGGAAACTGAGGCTGAGAGAAGTTCTGATTTGTCCATTGTCACACAGCTTAGATGGAATGTGAACTCAGGTCTTCCCAAAGACTCCGAGTCCAACACCTTGTCAACTCTGTCACCTAGATGCTGAGGTGCTAAGAGACTAATCACCATGGACTGGCTACCGGAAGATGACTTTTTCAGGAAATCATGAAACACAAAGAAACTGAGAAATCAATCTATATAAGGAGAACCCTCTCAATGAAATGACATATCTTTTCAAGTACTGATGTAAAGAAATCTCTTTTCCTCCCTAACATAGTTTATATCGCAATGACTCAGAAAAGCTTAGTTAACTATAACCTTTCAAGCATGAAAATGTGAGAAATATAAAGTTTTAAAAAATATTTTAAAGTTTAAAAATTTATATTTTTCTTTTTTTAAACAATTCTACAAAAATATTTAACATTAAAATAAATTATTTAGGTAACTTCAAATTATGGCATATGTATATATATATCTAGGTGGAAATATTAGTTATGGTCATAGTACAATAATTCATTTTTTGTAGATAATGTTTAAGTTATGTTTTCTGGTAAGAGAATTTAGAATAGAAAACTCTGTGGGGAAAACATTAGTATTTCAACTAAATGATATGTGCCCTTTCTATTTAGTTTTAATTCATTTTTAAATGAAAGATTTTTTAAATTTTAATTTGGAATGAAAATTTTGTGATGCCCCTAGAGGTGATTAAAAATACTTCATGCTAAGGCAGGGTAAAGCTACAGTTGTGAATCTCTACTTTACTTATTATCTGATGAAAAATATTTTTAAAAGCAAATGTTATAATCTTACTTTATTTAAATCAGACAATACCTTAAAACAGTCTATAAGCCAGTTCAAACCTGCCAAAACATGAGGCCATGTATGAGGTGCTCCCACTGTATACATGGAGCTTTTTGGTAAAGTAAATGGATACCTATAAAAGCAACAATAATGTAGTTAATACATTAAACGTAAGAGTGGATAACATAAGCATCTCATAAAAAAACCAACTAACGAACGAGTATTTATTAAATGCCTATTATGTGCTAGGTACTGGGGATATAAACATAAAGAATTAACAGTCTTTACTCACAAGTAACTTATTTTCTCATAGGTGAGACAAGGTTATAATAAAATATATACAGTATAAAAATACAATAAATAAATATAAATATATACAAATAGTTAAACACAAGAGAGTTTTAGAGCGAAGGTGCCAGCAGTTGTGGGTTTTAGGAAAAGCTTCATACAGAAGATTGTGTGGAGGAAAATCAGGTAAATGTTTCAGACATGGGGTCTGGGCAGTACAGAGACACAGAGGGAGGAGATATATATTTGGAACAGAGAGACTGCCATTTTAGCCTAATCACAAAGTGTTGGAAGGGGTGTAATGTATAGGGGCAAGGTTGTGTAGGGTTTTAAAAACTATACAGAAGATTTTATATTTAGAGTTGGATGAGTGAAGAAATAACATAGAAAGAATTTTACTTAAGGAAAACTATTCTGGTAGCAGTGTGTAGGATGGTGAGAAAATTAAGGAAGGGAGACTAATTTAAGAGGCCATTGGGATGGTTTAGGTAAGAGGAAAGGAAGGCTTAATCTAAGGTGGTACCTGTGTGAGTAGAGAGGAGTCTGATATGAGAGATACCGAAACAAAATCTGGCAACTTATTGTTTGGGTATTTGAGGTGAGAGAGAGTGAGAGCTGAAGAGATGAATCCAAAGTGGCAAAACTGGGTGAACAGAAGATCAGGAGCATCTTTGACAAAATTGATAAGTTTGGAAAAGGGGCAAGTTTGGAAGGAAAGACAATGAATGAACTCTGTTTTGGACATGTTGAGATTAAGATGTCTCTGATACGTCCAATAGTCAATTAGTAATTTGGCACCGACCCCATGGGGAGAGGTGGTGCAGTGAAGAGAGTGCTGGACCTGGAGCTAGGAAGACTTGAGTTCAAATGCAGACTTAAGACAGTGACTAGCTGGGTGACACTGTGTAAGTCACTTCCCCCATTTGCCTCAGTTTCCTCAACTGTAAAAATGAGAATAATAATAATACCTAGCTCTCAGGATGGCTGTGAGGACGAAATGAGAGATGTACAAAGTGCTTAGTACAATGTCTGGCACAGAGTAAGCTCTATATAAATGCTAGTTACTGTTGTGGTTAGATCTAGAGGTCGTCTGAAGAGATCACTGGCAGGGTATGTCAGGGAAGAAACAGGAACTCTAAGAAAGAACCCTAGGGAGTAAGCAGTTTGGGATTATGATACAGATGACAGAGAAAGGAGAAAGTAGTGCCATGGAAATCCAGAAAGGAGGGAGCATCTGCAGAGGGTGGTCAACAGTGACATGTGCATAATGTGAGAAGGGGAAGGACTGAGAAAAGGCCTTTAGGATACAATCTGATGGAGAATAGAGGAATGGATAGGGTCAAGTGCATAGGAAGAAGGGTTGGACTCTAAAAAGGTTCACCTCATTATCAGACTGAAAGAAGGAAAAATGATGTCATGTCAAGATAAAGAGAAAAGGATAAGAGGGACCCCATATAAAATGGCCTCAAATTTTAGTAAAGCAGGAAAGAAGATTCTCAGCTGAGAGAAAGGGAAAGGCAAGGGAGAACTGTAGAAGTCTTAAGAAGGGAAGCAAAGATTTGTAATAGCATTTCTGGGGGATGAGACAGGAAATCAGTCAGTCTTAGTGAACTTACTTGCTGCAGTATGGAGCCAGTTGAGGCTGCATAATATGAATTTCTAATATACCTAGTAAGCATAGTTGTGAGACTTACTTTAGCAGCTTGTATATGAAAAGAGAGGGAAAGTTAGAATAATCCAGGCCTGAGGTTTGGAAAGAGAAAGAAGCAATAGGACAAAGGGACCAGGGATTCAGAAGTAGGGAAGAGTGTCCAGTTGAAATGATTGATTACTGGGCTGATGCTGGAGGAGTTAAGTGAAGTCAAAGAAGGGCTACAATTTCAGAAGTCTGAGAAGGTATTAAGGAGTAGAAAAATTAGACGGTCTGGATGAGGATAAAAAACAGAGAAGTGGAATGATAGGAGATTATGGTCAGAAAGGGGAATGTTGGAATTTCTAAGTGGGGAAGCTGAACACTGATGAATAATGGTTAGATCTAGCATGTGATGATTCCTATATATGACTGAAGTAGAATGGAGTCGGTCATGGGACTTATTTAAGGAGGCTGAGGCATTGGAATGTCAGTGACTTTGGAGCATTTAAATGGATTAAAGTCTAAGTATAAAGGCAGAATTTGGGGAGGACAAGGAGATGGTGAAATAGGTACTGAACTCCTTAAGAATAACTGGGGATGGGGGTTTCATTACACTAGAACTACCATAATTTGGAATGAAAGGAAGCCACAAGCTTCCTTATCTAGTGAATTAGTTATTTGTTCTTTACTCAAACTCACTTTATTGTCAAACACTAATTTAAATATGTTAGCAGAGCAAATGCTGTACCAATATATACAAAGGGAGGATGCTAGTAGCTTGTGAAAAAGCTTCATGAGAAAGAGTGTGTTTGAGTTGTATTATAGAGGATGAGAGAGATTTTATGAGGTGGAGGTTAAGAGGAAAGAAAAATCTTGGTAAACTATGGAAGCATCATGATTAGCTCCACAACTTCCTTTTTGAACAAAAAATTATAATAGTAAGGTATTATACTGTCCAAAAGCATAAGGGTAAGCTGAACACGGTCAGTTGTGATTTCATCAACGTAGTGGACTTCAAGTTTGAGAACTCTCTTGGCTGAGATCGAGTTATGTTTTGGACATGGGGAATTCATACAGTTTACCCATGGTCATAAAGACCCAGGGTTTTAACCCTATTCTTGGATCAAGGTCAACTCCCATTCTACTATGCCACGTGCTTCTCATTCATAATTTACTCTGGTAAACATTTCCTCTTCAACATTTCCATAGACTAAGTATGTAATGATGTTTGCAGCCAGATTTATTTTCATATTCTTAAATAATTTTTATACTCTTCAGGTGCAAATATATGCTCTGAATGTTTCTCCCTCTTATATTTTTAAGCTAATGAAAAACTAAACATACATACCCGAGATCCTTCAAGATTCTTGGAACCTCCTCTTCAAATTTACTATCAGGAAGCTCATAAGAAGGTGACAAGAACGCAAAAATAAAAGTGAAGATCTTTAGGAAGTCTTTAACAGATGGACTTTGTAGAGATTTCATGGATATACCACAGGCATAGCCATTTTCTGCAAGAAACTATAAGAATTGTTATTTTTTAATAGAGTAAACTATTTGCTGATTAAAAATCTTCTAACAGTTGGAACTTAAAATATCAATCGGCAGAATACCTCATAGAGTTGTCGAATATACTGCTGAATGAATGCTTTGTCATTAAGGGGTCTAGGGTCTTTGATTTTTTCAGTGCCACCAAATACACCAAGCAGACTGTTCCGGGATCCAGGCCCACTAGTTCTGGAAATAAATAAAAGTAGTAAAAATGGTTTCTTTTATTCCTCTATATGTATATTTCCTTAGCCAGATCTAGATTATTAGAAGTTTACTCTGAATTTTGGAACTATTTTAAAAAGGAGAAAGTATAATCTTACTTTACTCTCTAGAAAAGGAGTGTGAAGTGAGGTGTTTTCTTATATCTATAATTTCAGAGCACTGTTTCAATTCCTTGGTTGTGATTATTTTTTTGTTTATACTGCTGGAGTCATAATAGAAATTGTTTTCTTGGTTCTGCTTATTTCATTTTGCATCAGTTCATATAAGACTGGCCATGCTTCCCTACACTGATCGTGCTCATTGATTATAATAGGATATTACTGTGTTGTAAGAAATAATGGATCAGAATTGGTTTAGCAATTTTTAAACAACAGCTATCTATTTTGCTTCCAGTTCTTTGCTACCACAAAAAGTGCTATTATAAATATTTTGGTGTCTATGGAGGTTTTGTTTTTGTCAATGTCCTCCTAGCAGTAGAATAGCTAGGTCAAAGTATATGAACATTTTAGTCACTTTTTTTCACATTTCCAAATTCATTATTAAAGAATAGTTGGACTAACAACCCCACCAACAATGTGTATATACATATGTATGTATATGTATACAAACATATACATACACAAGAATGTATATTAATCTGTCCACAAACCTCCATAAAAATATTTTTATTTTGCAATTTTTTGCCAATTTGCTGCATGGGAGGTGAAAATTAACGGTTCTTTTGATATGCTTTACTCTTATTTTTAGTGACTCGGAGTACTCTTTCATATGGTTAATAATTTGCTTTTATTTTTAGAACTATTTGTTTGTATTCTTCAACCACTTTATTGGTGAATGGCTTTTGGTCCTATACATCTTGGATATCAAACCTTCATAAGAGACATTTTGACACAAATATTTTTTTCTCCAGTTTATTTCCCTTCTTACCCTAGATACAATTTGTTGTACAAAAATTTTTCAATTTAAACAAAATGATCTATTTTATCTTTTGTAACTGTTCACATTTTATTTTCTCCATAAAACTCCAGGACAGGCTTTTTTCTCACATCAGAAAAGAGTTGGATTTCGTTAAAATTATTGTATTACTCCTCTTTTAATCTTTTTTCCCACTTCTCCTAATCTCTAAAAATCTTTGTTTTTTTAAAGAAGTATTTTGCAGTAGAATGGCTGAAGTTTATTCTTAGCCATCCTAGCAAATTATACTTTTTTTAACTGGCCAGAGATTTTAAAAAGAAGACAAACTCCTTTTTGTTGAACCTCTTAAATATAATAGTAACTAACATTTTTCTTTTAGAGTCTTCTGCGTATTTATTGTTTAACAACAGAATGCCCAACACAGATCATCATAACTGCCAAATAGTTAGTTATGCAAAATAATATATATAGTGCTTAAGTACAAATGAGAGACATGATTTTTTAAAAATAAATACTTGAACACAAATTTATGGTCCTACAAAAGAGCATTTAAACTAGATGATCTAAATTGATCTGCTTCCTTGGACCCATAGAAAGCGTTATTTTTCCAAAAACCAATAAGCAATATACTGAATCATCATCAGTTCCACTGTGTGAATAAGGGATCACAAAAAAAATGAGTTCCTTTTCTAAGAGCTTTTTCTGGCTCCCCTACAAACATGATCTGCCCTGGATAAAAAGACAACAGGAATTTCTTGAAGGTCAATAGTCCAAAATGCTAAGTATGGTTAAGTATTCTACATGACCTATATTCACTGGTTCCTTAGTTGGAATGTGCTTGGATTACTTTCTTCAATTCATCACACAGGACAAGCATGAAAGCTCCACCCATGCCTCTAAGAACATTGGACCAGGCACTCTTGAAGAAAGCTTTGCCACCCTCATCTTTAGCAATCCTCTTCCAGCAGTCAATTGTCCCAGTGTACATGATACCAGCTCCTTTGCACCCAGACTGCATCATCATTTGCCGCCTTACTGTATCAAAGGGATAAGAGACCACACCTGCTACAGCAGTCACTGTTTGTACAATCATCCGGCTTATCACAATATGAGTGTTCTTGGGATCTGGGAGCATACCTTTCGCTGCATCACAGATACCAAAGTAGGCTGCTCTATAGATAATGATAGCCTGCTCCAAGACACTGAAACCTTGACACAAGCCACGGATTCCATAAGACTTGGTGATTTTCACATGGCAGTCTCCCAGGCCTTTGAATTCTCTCTCAGTGCCAGATTTCCCAACATCAGCTGCCAAGCACGTTCTTGAAAAATCCAAGGGGTAGACAAAGCAGAGAGAAGTGGCTCCAGCTGCACCACGAGAGGCAAGATAGACAGCAAAATACCTCCAAAACCGTGTGTGCTTGTCCAGTCCTCCCCAAAACACCTGCTTATACTTATCCTTAAAGGCAAAGTTAAGGGCCTGGGTCGGGAAATATCTGATGACATTTGCTAAGTAACCCCAAGAGAAGGAAAGCACCCCTTGTTCCTCTGGAATTTGGACTACACAATCCATTATGTCTTTGTACTGCTTATCTGCAGCAGTTTGTTTACTTGCATGCTGCACCTGCAATAGTAGCTTAACTTTTTTGATGGGGGCTACCACCGCCTTGGAGATAGCTGCCAGGAAGTCCTTGGCGAAGGAGATGGCCTGTTCTGTCATCATCACCAACGGGTAAGGTGTTGGAGTTGGAAAGAAAACTGGGTGAGGCAGGGCCTAAAGCTGAGGAACTAACTCGCTGCTGCCTGCACACAGCCCCTTGCTACAGCTCGGACTGAAAGGCAAATAGCTAACATTTTTATAGTGCTTTATGGTTCACAAAACACTTTCCACATATTCTATCTAATTTTATTTTTATAACAACCCTGTACAATAGGTACTCTTATGAGCCTCATTTTTAAATATGAAGAAACTGAGGCTGAGAAAGAATAAGTGACTTTCAGTAAGTGTCTGTGATGGGATTTGAATTTAGGTTTTCCTGACTCCAAAACAAATGTCATTAACGCCATCATCACCATTAGTATTGTCATTATTAATGGTAGCTAGAATTTAACTGGCACATTAAGGTTTGCAAAGCATGTTACAAATATTATCTTTTTATTCTCACAACCCTGAGGCTTAGGTGCCATTATTATTCATATTTTATAGATGAGGAAACTGAGACAACCTTAACTTTGAAATGGCTGTCCATAATGACAATGGCCAACATACCGCCCCCTTACCTCCGTTTCCAAGAATTCCTAGTTTACCTCAAGACTCAGCTCAGATGCCACATCCTATAGAAAGTCTTTTCTGACACACCCTTCTCATCTTTCCTCTAGATGAGTCATCTCAATTCTGAACTTGCTTAATATTTACTTATCTATGTTGTTGCTGGTTCACCCTTGGACTGCTTTTTTTGACTTTATATCCCTAGTATTGAGTTCAGTGGTTTGTACAAAGTAGTCACTTAATTAATGTCTGTTGAATTGTTTATTGAAGGTAATTTTTAGGTGAAAGTAATTTTATCCTTCATTTTCACTTGCTGCCACCTACCTGTCAGATATTATAGAATCGAAGTGTTTTAGAATTTTGGAAGGACCTTAGCATCCAGATTTTACTGATGTGGAAACAGAGATTAATGACTTATCCAAAGTTACAGTATGTGAGTTAAAACTGGAACCAGAACCCAGATCTGTCTGTCGCTACTTCCACTACACTATAAATTCTCTTTTGTGCTCTTTCCTCTATTTGATCTCTTCTTAAGCAATGATGAATATTCAGTTTTTTTTTGTGTGAGCTACAAATAAATACATTTCTTTCAATAATGTTTATCAAAACTTTAAATAATAAGCCGGCAATTTAAATTCTCAGTTCTCAATAGTAAAGAATGAATTAACTTTCTCTAGAAAACAAAAAAAACTCCTCCAGATTTCTCTTATTTAGGATGCAATTCAAAAATATCATGGAAGGCAAAACATACCTTTTATTTCATATAATTTTGTGAAACATATGATCACTCTCCCATTAAAAATCCTTAAACGATCTTTTATGAATGAACCATTTAAAAGCTACTATCTTTCATGCACTTACTGACATAGTAGATAGGCAGCTAGATTGTACAACAGATCAAGTGCTGGATACGTAGTCAGAAAGATCTTAGTTCAAATCCTGCTTTAGACAATTACTACTTATGTTTCTCTGGGCATATCACTTAACCTTGCTGTGCCTCAGTTTCCTTATCTGTAAAAAAATGGGATAATAGTGCTGTCTTCACAGGGTTGTTTTGAGGATCAAATGAGTTAATATATATTAAAGTGCTTTGCAAACCTTAAAGAGCTATAGAAATTTTAGCTATTAGTTATGATCTCTGGGGGCTTGCCTCTTTGATCACTCTTTCTATTTTGGTCATTTTCAATCTCTCCTTATCCACTGCCTCCATCTTTGCTTTGGATAAATATGCTCAGGTATCAGTGATCATGAATATACAAAAAACAAAACTCTGTGGCCTTGCCACACCTTTAAGCTCTTCTCTATTTTTCCCCATTTCTGTAGCCAAAAGGTTATTGACACTTCTGTCCTCTAGCTCTTCACTTTCTATTCTTCAGCCCTTTGAAATCCTATTTCTACTGTCTCTCTTTAATGTTAAATCTAATAGCTTTTTCTTGTTTCCTGTTCTTCCAGACACCTCAGCACCTCTGGATTGCCAGCCCTATCCTGAACACTCTTCTCTTTTTCCTCTTTTCCATGATGCTTTTCTCCTGGTTCTACTTCTACCTGTTAAAAGATTCTCCCAAGTCTCTGTCTTAGACCCTCTTGTGTTTTCACACTCTCCTGGTGATGTCATTAGCTACCATGGTTTTAATGACTCTCTACATGGACAACTGGTAAAGCTATATATCCAGTTCTAATTTATCTCTGTTACTGATTGCTGGACATCTTCATCTGGATGCTCTGTAGGTTATCTTAAACCTAATATGTCCAAAACAGAACTAAATATATTCCCCCCAATCCATTTCTCCATCATGTTCTGATTCTGTTGATGATGGTATCACCCACCATCTTTCTAGTCATCCAGTGTTACAACCTTGGACTTTTTCTTAGCTCTTCCTTCTCTAAGCATCCATGTCTAATGTGCCATCTATTGTATATATTACCTTTGCAATACCTCTCACATTCTACCCCTTTCTCTCTAGTTACACAAGTTTCTTTCCTAGTTCAGGAATACATCATTCTGTCCTAGACTGGCAAAACAGCCTAATGCTATCAGTCTCTCTCCTTTCTAATCCATTTTTCTACACAGCTGTTACATTAGTATACCTAAATTTTAGGTCAATGTCCTACTAAATTTACGTGATCTTTATATTGCCTCTAGACTAAAATAGAACTCTTCAGTTAAGGATTTAAAGACCTGCATAATCTGGCTGCAACCTATCTTTTTAGCCTCATACAGATTAACTGGCTATAATTCTTTTTTTTTTTTTTTGCTGTGTACATGAGGGTGGGACGGGTTGGGGGAGTGAGACAGAGGCTGTGTCTTATACTGCTTTTGGATCTTCATGCCAAGCATATAGAACATATTTGATAAATAATTTATATTTGATTGGAAAGAAAAAAAGCCAATATTACTATTACCTTTTACCAAATAAGCTGATTTTCCTTTCAGAAGTGGATGTGCCAGGTGTAAGTCTACTTGTACTTAACTTCCAGAAGGCTGGTTTTTCTTTGCTTTAAGAAAAAGGAAATTAAAACTCTATAAAACAAAATTCTCTAGAAATAAATGCAATTTCACTGTTCATTAGGATTCGACTGTACATACAATAGACTGTCAGAAAGAAATGACATCAGTCACTTTTTCACTTCTGATATAATTTCACGAATTGTCTTATGTAGGAACCTGTATTCGTTTTAAAATGACTAAAGTTTTGTTAAGAAGTTTTTTGCAACACATAGGTTATAAAACAACAAACTAAAATAGCCAGAAGTATAGAATTTCTAAATAGGGAAAACAGAAGGTAAAACTTAAGACTAAATAAAAGCAATCAAGTTTAGTATGAAGTACCATTTCCCCCTAAGTGTTTGCATATAACATACTTGTGAAAACAAAGAATTTAGAGAAGGATTTTAAGTTTATGGAAACACACACACGTGTATACACAAATATTTATTCATTGGTGTTTAATCAATACTTCTCTTGCTTAAATTAATGCTATTTTAGAAATAGCTAAGTGGTGCAGTACATAAAAGAGCTGGGCCTGGAGTTAGGAAGACCAGAGTTCAAATCTGGCCTCAGATACTCACCAGCCATGTGACTTAGGGCAGGTCACTTAACTTCTATTTGCCTCAGTTCCCTCAAATATAAAATGGGAATCTATCCTACAGAGTTGTTGTGAGGATCAAATGAAATAATTTTTGTAAAGGGCTTAGCAGAGTGCCTAGCACATGGTAGGTGCTGTATGAATTTTTATTCCCTTCCCCTTCCCTATTTTAATGCTGCAAGGAAGCAAGAGTGGATCCTTGAAAGCTCTGCAAACTTCAGTAAATTAGAAAATCTTGAAATTTGTCCTTTGTTCTTGAAGGGAACCATGACATCAGGAAGGTAATGCCATGACTTTCAAGTGAATTGGATTTAAGTGAGGGAGGGCTGTGCAGAGTCACTAGACTCATCTTCTCCTCCAGAGCTATCTGCTTCCAGTGGCCAGATATAGAGCAGGACAACTGGAGATGGACTCTGACACACTGTGCTATCCTTCGAGGAATAGTGTAGCTGAATTTGAAAAAAAACTCATACCAGAATTTTGGCCACCTGGTGATTTTTACAATGATAGAAGAAATACCTATACTTAACAAAATTACGGATCCTTATGGGATTGAAGTTGAATAAGTATTTTATACTAAATCATATTCATATAACACTTTGCAGTTACAACTGGACAATGTATTATCACTTTTTTTTTTAAATTTTGTATGTAATGGTATCTCCATTTCCCCTCTCACTCACCTCTTCTCCTCCTCCACAGCTGCTGCCTAATTTCCTTTTGAATTTGATGTTTTTTCCACAGTAGACTTTATGTTTGTTCAACCTTCTCTTGTATAGCTCAGGGGAAAGCAACGTTTGTATTAGGGCATAGGGAAGGGAATAAGCATTTATATAATGGCTACTATGTGTCAGGCACATAGTGCTAAATACTACAAATATTACCTCATTTGACCTTCACAATAACCCTGATAGGTAGGGGCTGTTTTAAATCCCTATTTTACAGTTGAAGAAAATGAGGCAAACTGAAGCTAAATAATTTGCTCTGGGTCACATAGCTGTTAAGTGTCTGTAGGTGGATTTGAACTCAGGTCTTCCAGACTCCATGCCCAGTACACTGTCCAATGAGCTACCTAGCCTGCCCATGTAACAATACCCACTTTCTTCTTTCATATACTCCAACTATATGAAATTTTAAGTTCGATCTCCTTTTTCTTAGTGTATTTCCCATTCCTTTTCTTATTTTATTTAACATCATCCAAACTGAACAAAACCACAAGGCCCTTTATTTATCTTACTGAACACTATGACTTTTGAAGACATTAGGATTTTGAGGGGACACTAGTCCTTTTCCTGAATATTAGAATGTGAATGCTTCTTTAACATATAGTCCCTTCCAATTAATCCAAGTGTTTGCCTTTCTACCTTTCTCTTGGTTCTTGGATTTGCGTTTCAAATATTCTATTTAACTCTTTTCTTTTTAAAAAATCAAGAATTCTTGGAAGTCCTGTGTTTCATTAAAGGTCTACCCACCACTGCCTTCCCCCCTCCCTCCTTCTTCTGGTCTTTCAAAGTAAGATTTTTTTTGACTTTTTGGAATATTTTATTTCAAGCTCTCCTTTCCCTTAAAATGGTAGCTGCCAAATAGTGCATGAACCTGACTGTAGTGCCTTGGTACTTCAAAGCTATCTGAAGATAATTTTTTTCTTTAACTTGGAAGTTTTGGTTCTTGATATTCTTGAGTTTTTTTCCAGTATGAATTCTATTTTCATTTTGCCTTCTGATTTTAATAGCTCTGAGCAATTTTCCTTTATGATTTCTTGGAATATGGTATCCAAGCTTTTTGCAGATACATCTGATTCTTCTTGGATTATCACTCTTTGATCTTTTTTTTAGGTCAGTTGTTTTTGATCAGATACCTTAAACTTTCTTTTATTTTTTCTGTCTTTTAATTTCAATAGTTCTTTCTTTTTAACAGAATCATGTATTTGTTTATTCATTCCTTTATTTATTTTAGCTCATTCTCAGAAAGTCTTTTACTTGAGTAAGAATTTGTACCTCCTGTACTAACTGTTTTTTCTCCTTCTAATTCTATCTTCTAAAGCACAGCTGTCAAACTTGTAAGCCAAGCAAGAAGCCTTTAGGAAACCAGATTAAAAACTGGGAAATGTTTAGCAGAATAAATGAAAATATAACACAACATAGATGTTAGTAAGTGGTTTTCTAAGTCAATATGCAGCTACAGAAATCTGTTTCTATTTGAGTTTGACACCACTGCTCTAGAACTCTTATTTCATTTATAAGATCCTTTTTTATCTTCTTTCATCTCTTCCAAGAACTGTAATAGACCTTGGGGTCAAACTACTTGTAGCTCTGCCCATAAGTGCCGTGCAGTTACTCCTTTGTAGGCTTGTGTCCTGGATATCTGTTTATTCATATAAACTGCCCCCCCTTGCAGTGGGACATTTTGTCAGGGCTAGGCCACAACTGGTTGCATGCCATGATGTAAGGGTAGGCTCTGTTTGGCCTTGATTCATATTGTCTGAGGTTCTGTCACTGGCCCACCCCTCCCAAAGGTACCTTCTTTGCATAAAGTGCTGCTGGGTCCCAGGTTTACCTATATGCTTTGGATATACAGCATTACATCTACAGCACTAAGCTCTTTGAGGCTGCCGGAACTGGCTCTGTTCTGGAGTTGAAAACTTTTAGAGCCCCTAGGGCAAGCAGACTAACCCCTGCCTTTTCCCTAGAAGCTATGCCAGCTATTGTGGCTTACACTGTGGGGATATTTACCTCATCTCCCTAGTCTTCTGGGCTAGGCATGCTTGATTGTCCGGGGGTCAACGAGGCCCAAATGACAAAAGTGGGCACTCAGAAGCCTAAGAAGGGGGTCCCAGGCAAAAGAACTAGGATGAGACAAGTACAGCCCTAGGAGGATTCCTAGAAGGTGTGGGAATTAGGAAACCTCCTAGTGCTGTGCTTGCCTCATCCTAGTTCTTTTGCTGGGATCCCCTTCTTAGGTTTCTAGGTGTCCCCTTTTGTGACCTGCGATTGGATGACTATTTCCTAGTCATTGTTTGATTTGGCATGACTTTATACTTTCTGCAATATTTATACTTATATTTACTCTACCATCCTGACAAAAGTCCCTTGTCATCTCCATTTTAAAGATGAAGAAATAAATGGACAAGTGACTTACTGAAGGTTAAACAGGTAGCAAGTGGTCGAGATAATATTCCATGGTTAATGACTATTAGAACTATTATCGCTTTTCATCTTGGTCTGATTGTTAAATATGTTGATATGAAAAGTGTGCTAAACGAATGCATGCTAATTTACTGCAGATCATATGGAAAAGGTCATCTAATAACTGAACATAAGGTTTTCGCAAGCCAAGCTTTGTAACCTGTTGATGACATTTTTGTAGGAAAAGCAATAAATAATGTTGTGATAAATACTCTGAGACACTACTAACCAGGCTTGTAGAGTGAAGTACTAACCAAAATTCAAAACACTCTCACCTACCTGGTGGCAATTACAGGAATTACAGGTAACAACTAGGAGCACTTAGGTAGTTTTTCTATGAAATTCACAGAATTTCATTATCTCTTCTAAATGAGAGTAAATGCCAGGTCTTTGTTATCATAATCTAAATGACATGGTATATAATTTTCTGATAAACTACATTTTAGTTTTTACTCATGTTTAGATGACAATTGAGAGGGATGCAACATCTCCTTATGACACCAAATCCAGGTCAGTGTTCACTGACCCAAGATAGGTAAAGGAGTTGTGAGAAGTGAGCAGTAGGCAAGCCTTCTAATTCTATGATCCCTGCCACTCGTCACAATATAACCTTCACTTTCAGAATTTTCTGCTTGTACAGATCCTTTTCCCTCCAACACTAAGATGTGTAAACAAGGATTCATGTCAGTGATACTTACGTTTGTGGGGTATAAAGACCTTGCTTATTGAAGTCCTGTGATCTCAAGGACTGCATAGATTGGCGGCCAGGAGCACTAGTAGAAACAGAACTGCGCTTCATCTCTGTGAGTTGAGTAAATGAAATTAATGTTACTGGGGTGAGGGGTGGTGAGGTGAGGGGGCAAAGGAATAAGTGTGGAAGCAATTACCAATATTCTTAAAAAAAAAAATGCTTTTGTAAATGAGACTTCTATATACCCAGACTCTCATGCACAAAACCTCCATCATTTTTTCTTTCTTACTTCCCCTTATCCAGGGCTCTTTTAAGTGACTAAGTACTGTTCATTTGACTTCCGTAATGTCTCACCCCTGATCACTCAATGCTACCACTTTAGCTATGGTGCTTATCATTCTGGGTCCAAATTTACTTCAACAACCTTCTAACTGCTGATAAGTTTGCCCCACTTCAATCTGTTCCTCATACTGCTGACTTCTGCCTTTTTGAGGAAGAGATTTCAAATGCTTTTTTTGTTTCAATTCCTTACCTAGGCATTCAGAGCTCTTTCCAGTATAGCGCCTTTCAAGCCATACTATGCTTCTCCACACACTCTAGGTCAACAGTTCTTTTACCTAGCTTTTACAGAGCCATAGTTGCCCTAATTACCTCTAAATCTCTATAGGTTTAATTATCTTTGTTCAGAACCATCCCAGCATTTTATACCTTTCTCATGCATATTTAGATCATCACTGAGCAGCAAAATAATCAGACTGATTAACTTTTTAAAATCCCTTTTACAGTTAATTGATTTTGTCTTTAACTGCCCAGTGTCATCATTCTTTGTCCCTTTGTCCCTGAACTTAATAAATTCAGGTATCTCATACTGAATTAAGTTTAGAAATCCAGTTCTGTTAATCACTGTTCTATTCTTGTGTTAAGGAAATCTGTTATCCTTGAAGGAGGTAGATGGACACCGGGGAGTCCAATTCAATAACTTTACACCAGCAAGCTATACTTCAAGGATATCTGATTTGTTATCCAAAGAAATTTGGTTTGTTGTCCCTGTCCTTGAAGCTGCAGCTGGACTCAAACAATGATTATTTCTTAAAGGAGGGAAAGAGGGGGCTGTTTGCTAGCTTTCATTTTGAATGTCCATCCCATCCTATTTTCTTCCATTTATGATGCTAGCCTTCCTACTTTCTCTACTCCCCAAAACTATAAAAGAGAGCTGTTCCCCTCATGCAGGGTCTTAGCTTTGCTTGGGAAGCGTAGATCTTATTTATTGGTAAATTTGTGCTTTATTAATAAATTGATTATGCTTGGAACTTTCTGCCTCACTCCAACTTTTAACTGTTACAATAGGTTTCTTAATCCCTACTAGCCTGTACAATAAATGAAGAGCCAATGAAATAACATATGTAAACTGCAAATTTTCAAGCGCTATATAGCTGTCGGTTAATGTTATCCCTCAAGGGTGGGATTCCTGTTTGGTATTTAAAGCCCTTCACAACATGTCTTCAATTTATCTTTACTCCCTTTACATATTACCCCAATTCTCTTACACATTAGTTATGCTAAACTGGACTTTCTTTCTTACACGTAACACTCCATCTCCTCTCTCAACGCCTTTGCATTGGCTGTGCCCCCCTCTATGCCTGGAATGCCCTCCACTCTCACCTTAACTCTAAGACACCCCCTTCAAGGAGCCACCATCTACATGAAAGCCTCCAGTTGCTAGTGTCCTTCCCACAAAATTAACTTGCATCTCGTCTCTACTTGCTGACGTTCTCCGTTTCCCTCACAAACAGAGAGCAGAGCCAGTTTCAATTCTGCCTTTGTCCCTAGGACATCAGTAGTAGGTTCTTAATAAAGTGCTTGACAATTGATTAGTATTAGTAAGGTTCATAAACAGGAGTTGAATAAAGCGGAAAGACGTTTTCCAGTCTCCAGTTCTTAAAAGGGACGTCCCTCCTCCCTGGACATTCCATCCCGGGATCCAGTTTCTACCCGGCTACCCTCCCTTACTGCCCCGCGTTCCGCTCTGGGGTATCTGGCTGGGCCCAGAACGCTTTGCAGCGGAGCTGGACGAGCCAGCGCGGGTCACTTCGGGCCCCGTCACCGCGCCCGGGACACCACGGGAAGCTGAGCCTCGGGCGGGGGAGGCCCCGAGAGGGAGCGCGGGGCAGGTCGGGCCGGCGCCCCAACGCCTCCGGCTGCGGAGCGCCAGGCCAGCGGCCAGCCATCCACCCCGCGGGCCGAGCCCCTCCCCCCGGCCGCCCCCGGCCCCGCCCGCTCAGCTGTCTAGGACTTTCCTAAAGCTCGGTCCTCACGCCATCACGGCTCTACTGGGAGACTTTCAGCGAACCCTGTTATCCTCAGGATCAACTATGAAACCTTCCGCTTGATCTTAAAGGCCTTCCTACCTTGGCAGTCTTCTTGCACCTTAACCGTAAGACAGACTCGGAGGGTCCTCCAGCCGCCCAAGTGCACCGCCGCCTCCAGCGCGGTTACCGCCTAGCCATTTCGAATTTTTAAAATCACCGCGACATCTTTCGTCATCACGTCGCGGCGCGCGCTCTCCGCGCATGCGTTCTCGTCCCACTACGCTCAAGTCTGAAAGGAGGCGCTCGGCTAGTCGCTGTCGCGCGCGCAGCGAGGCGGGCTCCTTTGCCACGCCCCCTTGGGGGCGGATCTACGAGCTACGTGCTGAGAGTAGGAAACAGGCCCCGGAAATAATACCCTTTCCGTACGGCAATATGGCTGCGCCCATGATTAAAAGAAGAGAAAGAACTCTCTCGTGTTTGCCGTGAACGGGGTGTTTGATTCTTTTCTCCAGCTCCACTGTACGGTGATGCAGATTCCCTGAGATAATTTAGAGGAGGATTATCGCCTTTTCTGGCTTGTTGGGGGCACGGCCGCACTCCTGTGGACTTGCGGCGTAGGGGCTTGGGGCTGTGGTAGTTGGCGCCGTGTAGGTTTCAAGCTACCAGCGAGTTTTCGAGTCCAACCTTGTTTTACAGATGAGGGAGGGTCGATAAAGCGCCTATTACGTGCAGGACGTTGTGCCGAGCTCTGGGGACACAAAGCAAAGAAGCCCGCACTCTAAAAGGGGAGACTGTGCAAAGAGTTACGAACAAACCAGATAAATTTGAGTGAATCAGGAAAGGTGGTAGTTTAGCCGAGATCTGGAGGAAGTCGGGGAAGCCAGAGGGCGGAGAGCAGGAGGGAGAGCTTGCCCTACCTAGGAGCAGCCCAGTGCCCAGGGTTGGGAGATGAAGAGTTTCGGGTAAAGAACAGCAGGGGGCCAGTATCAGTAAGTGGTGCTCAGTTAGTGAGGTCTGAGGGGCCAGGTCAGGAAGGGCTTTGAATGCCAAACAAGGTTTTCTGTTTTATCCTGGAAGGGATAAGGAGCCCCTGGGGTTTATTGGGGAAGGAGGTGTGTGGTGGTGGTGTACCCTAACCAGGTGTGTATTAGGAAGGGCGTAGATGGCTGGGTGAGGATGGACTGGAGTATGAAGAGACTTCTTGAAGACAGACCAGTCAGCAGGCTTTTGTAATAGGTCAGGCTTCAGCTGATAAGAGCCCTGAACCAGTTGGCAGCAGCATCAGGAGAGAAGGAAGGGAGCATGTGCCAGGCACTCTGCTAGCTGCTTTACAAACATCTCATTTTAACCTCACAACACTCCTGGAAGGGAGGTGCTCTTATCCCCGTTTTACAGAGGAGACTGAGGCAAATAGAGGTTAAATGACTTGCCAGGAGCCTTGAAACAAGTAAGCGTCAGAGATCAGATTTGAAACTCCTGGCTGCAGGCTCACACACTATCCACTGCACCACCTTGATGTCTAGATGGCAGTGGGGAAAGTACAGTGTAGCTAGTGTTGAGGTGATAGTCTGGGAGAGATTTGAGGGCTTGTCATGGTATGGATGAAGAATAAGATTTGGGATTGCAAAGCAGAAGAAAAGGTGGAATGACAATAGACTGTGAACGGATAAGGGAATTTTAGAGTTCATGAACATGGAAATGGAGCTTTAGTGAAATTACAGGTGATGCAAGATCGAGGGTATCCCTATCTTTGTGTGTGACTGAGGCGGGGCAGAGTAGTGGGTCATGTGAATTGAGCAGGGTGAGGAACTCTTATATTTTGTTACTTGAGGGAATATCTATAAGTTGAAGTCCCCTAGTATAAGATCAGGTGTTGAGGAGGAGAGAAAGACTGTGAGCCAGGCACTGAACTCGTTGAGGAAATAAAGAAGGAAAAGTGTCCTGGAGGTCTGTGGACAACAGCGATCAGAATTTGACTGGGAGATAAATATGATTGAATGAACCTTGAAGGAGCTGAGGTTACTGAGCGATGGTGGTAGAGGAAGAGCCTGAAAGTGGCAATGAGGAATTCTAATACTGCAACCTTGAGCAGTGAGCCAAGGGGAATGAGTGAAGAAGGTGCATTGAGTGTTGAAAAGGGAAGCCAAGGAGGCTGTCATTAGGAGGGAACCTGCTTTCAGTGAGAGCCCCAGGTTAGAGGAAATTGAAAAGAAAAATATTTAAGATGAAACCATGTTTGTTGCCTAGTATTCCAGAGGGTACAATGGTAAAGGGGAGTAGTCTTAGAGTATATTGGGGAGGAGGTAGGTTGAGGGCAGTGAGAATAAAGGATTAGATAGTGGGAATGTGGGGATGAGGTTTGAATAATGATCACCAAGGGTTCAGAATCTCTGGGATGTGTAGAGTATGACAAGGGGGTAATTTCTTAATTATTGGGGAAAGAATTTAGATAGATATTCATTGATTATAGGGGTTTGGCCTCAAGGTGAAGTCCTCTTTGGCTCTCACCAGAAAAGGTGAAGTCACTTGCTCAAGATCATGCGGGTAGATTTTTGCAGTGCGCTCCGGATGGAAGGATGCTTTCCCTACACTGTGCTTCTGGAGAGTTGGGTTCTAGTCTTAGCCTTCCCGTTAGCTAGCACTGTGATCCAGAGCAAACTATCTACCTTCCTTGGGAGGTTATTTTCCTCATATATAAAATGAGGAAGATTAGTTAGGTGACATCTTAATTAGGAATCAAATGGTTTCATTGTTGGGGTGTATCCCGAAGTTCAGGAAGCATTTTTAGGGAAAGAAAAAGATAGCATGTTGCTTGAGAACACTGATTCCTAAATCTGGGTTATAAGAGGTCTAGAGAAAGGTCTTGAAAAGAGCATATCTGGCAGGTATAATTCCAAGATAGAATACACAAGGGATCAACTGCCAGTCAACAAGCATTAATTTTGTTTTATTTTTTTTTAATTAACATTTTTTCTCCCTTCCAACTTGTCCTTTTCTTTCCTTCCCTCCAAAGAAAGAAAAAACCCTTGTCACAAATATGCGTAGTTGAGCAAAGTAAGTTACTAAATTGGCCATATTTAAAAACAAATTAAAAAACCCCACCATGTCTTAGATCTGTACCTTGAGTCTCATTATCTTTCTATCAGGAGGTGGGTAGCATTCTTTGTCATGACCCTCTGTAATCATGTTTGTTAATTATGATAACCAAAGTTCTTAAATCTTTCATAATTGTTCCTTTTTTTATAATTATGTTATTGTAGAAATTGCTCTTTGTTCTGCTTGATTTATTCTGTGTCAGTTCATACAAGGTTTTCCAGATTTCTCTGAAATTGTCCTCTTCATTATTTCTTAAAGCACAATAATATTTCATGACATTCATATACCATCATTTTTTCAGCCATTCCATGATTGATTGGCACTATCTTTGTTTCTTGTTTTTTTCCACTACAAAAAACAACTACAAACATTTTTGTATGTCTAGGATCTTTTCCTCTTTCTTTTCTCTCTTTGGGGTATATAGTGATATCATTAGGTCAGAAGGTACACGCAGTTTAATTATTTTTTGAGCATAGTTCCAAGTTGCTTTTAGAATGACTGAACCAATTCATAGATCCACCTAGAGTGAAACTATGTACCTGCTTTCTAGCAACTCCTCCAATATTTGCAATTTCCCTTTTTTGTCATTTTTGACAATCTAGTCGGTGTGAGGTGGAACCTCATAGTTGTTTTGTTTTGCATTTCTCTAATTATTGATTTGGAGCATTCTTTCTATGGCTTTAGATTGAATTTCTGCCCTTGAGAACTGCTTGTTTCTTCTATCTTTTAACCATTTGTCAATTGGGAATGATTCTTGTTCTTATAAATTTGAATTAGTTCCTAATATATCTTGCAAATGAGACCTTTATCAGAGAAACTACAAAGACTTTTTCCAGTATCTCTTTATTTTCTAATTTTAATTTCATTGGCTTTGTGCAAAAACTTTTAAATTTTATGTCAGTAAAAGTATCCTTTTTATTTTTTGTGAATCTTTCTATCCCTTGTTTAGTTCTTCCCCTGTCCATAGATCTGAGAGGTAGTTTCTCCCTTGCTTCTAGTTTGTTTATGATATAACCATTTTTAATCTAGGTTATTTATCCATTTGGAGCTTATCTGGGTATATTGTGTGAAGTTCAACAAGCATTAAGAAAGTGCTTGTAATGTGCTAGGCATTATGCTAAGTGCTGAAGATAGAAGAATTGAAAGGGAAAGAAGAGAAGAAACATTTATATAGTGCCTACCATATGCCAGGCACTTAAAAATATGATCCTGTTTGATTCTAACAACAACCCTGTGAAGTAGGTGCTGTTGTTATCCTCATTTTACAGTTGAGTGAGCTGAGATAATGTAACTGGCCCAGGATAACACAGCTAATAGGTATCTGAGGTTGTATTTGAACTCAGGTCTTCCTGATTCTAGGCCCTGGTCTCTGTCCACTATGCCACTTAGCAAAAATTTCATCCTTAACCTGAAGGAGTTATTCCCATTCTTATGAGGTCTGAGACAACATGCAAAAAAAAAAAACAACTTTGTAGATATAAGATATGTGTAATCAAATTTAGTAAAGGTCCATTTCAGGATAGAAATGTTATGATTCTAAAAAATAGTTCCTTGGGGTGATAGAATCTTAGAGATGGAAGGGGTCTCAGAAGCCATCTAGTCTAATTCATAAATGACTGAAAATCCCCTCAATGTCCATTCATATAGTCTCCATTGCTTGAAGACCCCTACCCAGGGAATGTCTCCTGAAGCAGCTTATTCCATTTTTGGGTAACTAATTGTTATTTTCCTTTATTCTGAGTCTGAATCTGTTTCTCTACAGCTTCAATCCATCATTCCTATTTCTACCTTTTGGGGCCAGTGAAGATTAGTCTAATTCCTTGTCCAGTTCATATACTTAGATATAACTTCATATACTTGGGCAGTTATCATGGCCCACCTAGGTCATGAGTCTTGAGAATGGGCCATCAGATTTGGCAGTTAAGAGATTATTGGTAATTGTGAAGACAGAAGTTTCTTTAGAATCAAGAGTGAAGGATAATGAGAAGGCTGAGAACCTGGGAGACTAGAAAGGTGGTGGTGGGGAAAAAATTAGGGGTAGAGAGGGATGGAAATACAGATGTTCAGAAGAAGGGAGGGGTTTTTTTATTTTGCATTTTTTTGGAGAAAACAAATGTGATGAGATCTATAATGCAAGTTACAGCTTATTCGTATTTGTTTGTCTAGTGCTACCTTCTCTTTCCTGCTAAAAAAAAAACCTGTGTGTGTGTATGTGTGTGTGTGTGTGTGTGTGTGTGTGCATATGTGCATATGTGCAAGGGGATTATTCACCCACCACTGCCCAAAAGCAAGATGCTGGTGAAGTGGTCCTAGGGAAGTGTGTAGGGATGGGAGGGAAAATTTTGTCTGCGTACCTGCTGTAAGCGTATAGGTTGAATGTGGTTACGACCACCCGGAGGGGCCAGGGCAGGGGTTGAAGGGACACATAAGTGGCTCTTTGTGGGAGAGGGTGGAATGGGGGACAGTTGAGCTGCAGGATGTAAGTGGGTTAGGTTTGTGGTGTTGGAGGCAAGTCTACAACTGGCTTTCTTGGGGAAGGGTGGGCTGTGACCCATCTTCTTTCTCTGCTTTTGATTAAGAGCTATTCTTGGGGTTAAGTTTCAGCCTTTCCGAAGGCTGTGGTGGTTTCCATTTTGGAGATCGCCACCTTAATGTGTTACTAATTCTGTCAAAGAAGAAAATGAGAGAGAAGGGAACATTTGAGGGAGATGTTATGAAGGTGGAATTGGCAAGGTAGGTTAATGTAAAATCATGTTATTTAAAGGACTAGGCTAACACCGTGGTCTGATCGTTGTATTTCATTCTTGATGAGGACCACAATGACATCACTGTGCTAGAGTCAAATTTCAACGTGTCAGACTGTGTCCGATGAGACCGAAAGGTCTTAGAATGCTCTACTACAGGTCTGGCACAAACAGTCTGTGTGAACATCTGGGTTGGACACTCTAAATTTGTGCTTCCTGCATTTCCTTTGAGCTGTTTCAATTCCACTTTGCTCATAGAGAATAGTGGCCACACCATCCTTGCCAGTATCTTCCATGTCTCACAGTCAATTCCAGAGTTCTTAAGGGAGACCTTGAGAGTGTCCTTGTATCACTTTTTCTGACCAACATGTGAGTGCTTGCCTGTGTGTATTCTCCATAAAATAGTCTTTTTGGCAAGTGTACGTTTTGCATTTGAACAACATGGACAGCCCATCATAGTTGTGCTCTCTGAAGCAAAGTATGCTTGGCATTTGAGTTCGAGTAAGGACCTCCGTGTCTGGTACCTTATCCTGCCAGGTGACCTTCAGAATCTTCCTAAGACATTTCAAGTGAAAGCAGTTCAATTTCCTTGCACGGTATAGAGTCTGTCAATGTCTAGTCAAGTGAATAGTTTGAAACAGTGATAGATTAGTTCCAAATCGCATAAAGAAGATTGCTAATTCAATATGATTAAATTGTTGAAATTAAACTTGAAAAGAAAAAGGGTTTAAAAAAAGGAGAAAATGAGATCAGTCTGGTATCTTCATAAGACCATACCAACTTTTTGTAATCATTATATACTTTTCTTAAAAAATTTGTTAGCTTTTGTTTTTTACCCATTTTCATTTATGAATATGTCCATCCTTAATTCCCTACTCAATGAGCCATTCTAAATAAAAGAATGAAAAAGAAAACTCTTTCTTTTCCTGGAATAGGGATTGTTAACTTCTTCTTCTTTTTTTTTGATGTTATGGTTCTCTTTAACTCTTTAATGAAGCTTATGGACTCCTCAGAAATAATGTTTTTAAATGCATAAAATAAAATATATTACAAAGCAAACCAATTCCATTGAGATAGTTATTAAGATACTTAAAACACAGACTGTAGGATCTCTGTTCTAGATTGCTATTAACTATATCTTCAATTGATTATAGAATTTTTCAAAAAATCAAAGTTAAGCTCATTGACTTATGGAAAAGAATCAACCTTGCCTTTTTGGAAAAAAGTCCCTTAAAATCAATGTCTGTAAGTCCAATTCTAGTCACCAGAATAATGGACACTGTACCACTGAAACACTGTCTTTTTTGAGGGAAAAAAAGTTGCTAAACACTTATGGAAGAAAGCTCTGTACTTTGTGTCTATACGAGTCTGCTAGAAACAATTTTGTTAATTTAGATGAAACTAATTCTTAACATTTTTTCTTAGAGAGAGGTCCAAAGAGGGACAGAATTACTATGTACTTCTGAAAGTGTCTCTAACAGAAGTCATTTTGGAGTTGTAATTTGAGTGAGCTGATCAGCTCTGATTGGTCTTTCCCTGGATTCCTGTGTTGCCCTCCCATTTTTTAGGGTTAAATTCCACATTAACTCCTCTCCCCAACCCCTACCTTCCCACCCCTGTCCCCTACTAAGGATAGCCCATTCCCTTCCCAGATCGAAAGAAGAATTCCAAAGAAGGGAAGTGATTATCTGGAAAAAAGAAAGCTTTGTATCATTTTTTTCAAAGTTTCTTTATGTGCCTTCACAATTGCATTCTACCTTACCTTTACTACATGGTCACTGGAAATCAAAGATTAGGTGACTTTTCAGTAGAGTGAGAGGTAGCGTGATAGAATGGGAAACACTGTTCTTAAAATCAGGAGACTTGAGTTCGAGTTTTGGCTCTAATATTTAGCTGTTTGACCTTAGGCAAGTTATTAACCTATCTGAACCTCAATTTAATAAAATTATTTAATTTTTAAAATTAAATTTTACTTTACTTTCAGATTTTCATTCTCTCTGGTCCTCTTCCCCTCCCTCATTCATTGAGAAAGCAATAAAAACAATATCTATTACAAATATGTATATCCTGCATTAGTCAGGTTCAAAAAAAGAAAAATGGGAATGAAGTAAAAAAAAATTAGCTTCAGTCTGTACTCTGTGTGCATCAGCTTGCTATCTGAAGGTGAATAGTATAGTCCTTTGGAATTGTGGTTGATCTGTATTGATTAGATAGATAGCAATCTTCTCATCTGTAAAGTGAGTATATTAATACTTATATGCTTCACAAGGTTGTTGAAGAGCAAGTACTTTGTAAACCTTAAAATGCTCTAATAGTAGTATACTTATGAATATTTTTCTTTGGAAAATAGGTTTTTCTTTTAGGATCCAGGGTGGGGATTGAAGTGATAGAGAGGCAAAGAAAAAGAAAGTCTTAGATGGATTTCCAGAAATGGTATGGAATGTCTCGTATAGAAGGAGGTTTTAAACATCCCTTGATAGAATATGACTGAAAAAAATTTAGAATTAGTGAGTTTATAGGAAACTTTGGTGTCAGTGAGTTAGCGTTTATAAGCAGTAACTTGAAAGTTTTCCTCAGAATCTGCCACGTGTAATGCAATTGAATTTCAAATTTTCTTTTGGGTAGAGATATCATTTCTATACTATCATAATAAATTATCTCATATAAAGTGATTTTATATTTTTACTGAAATTTAGGAACATTATAATTTTGATCTGAAAAATTGTTTTTAAACTTCAGTTCCTCATTTCTAAAAGCCTTTCATAAGAAGACTATGTCTGTTGTGCACCAGCTGTCATCTGGATGGCTACTGGATCATCTTGCCTTCATCAATAACATTGATTACCAACTCTGCCAGCAGTATGAACCAGCTTCCAGTAATGCTGTACCCATCTCATCTCCCCACTGTGATTCTCTTACTGTAACTTCTACATCCTCTATTGAACTTTCTGCTACATCGATGGTCTCTGAGGCTGCCATAAAACCAGGGACTGATGAAGGAGAAAATAAATCATTACTGCAAAAATATACATTTCGAGCTGACCTGTTTCATGTTACTAAACCCCATGTGACAATACCTGATTGCACAGCATTCCAGAAAGGAAATAAAATGGAGGCTCAAAAGGATGGCAATAGCAGTCATGAGAAGCAAGAATGTGTTAAAGACCAAGTTTCTGTTTCTGCGGTTAGGAAGGTATGAAGTCTTCTAAGAAGGTGTGTTGCCTGCACATTAAATAATAGCTCAAATAATTTCTTTTGACTCTCAGGAATAAATAAGCAAAAAAGAACAAAAGAAGCTAACTTGAGAAGTAGTGTAATACTGTGTAAAGAGGCCGAGATGTAAAAATCAGATGACCATGTTTAACTCAAAAGCAGCAAACTGATTTGGTACAGACTTTCAGAAAAGTTTTCTTTCTTGATGAATTCAGAACTTTGAAGGCTTAGAAGTCTAACATTTTTCAAGAAGTTAGGAACAATAGAAGTCATATACTAATTGAAATGAATTGCACTGAATAACATGGAAGTCATAGGTACAATCAACCTTCAGTGACTGCTTGAGATAGCACTATAGTACAGGAGCAATGATAATAACTTGATAATCAATACATAAATCTTTAAAGATTGAGAAAAGTTTATCTCGAAGCCATGAGTATAAAGATTATTGTTATCCTATTTTTACAGAAAAAAAATATAGGACTAAAAGTCACTTTGCAGGTTTTTGTGCATACCACTAGTAGAAATCTTGTCTCCTGACTGAATCTAATATATTCCCTTACAGACTATATTTATTCTTGCTTTATATGTTGAATGGATTTATCTTCCTATGTCTTAGGAAACATTGTAGCATGAATTAATGTAAATAGATTTTTCTTAATAAGTTCTTCCAGGGCCTGTCTTACTAATGAGGCAAAATAGATTCAATAATAATAAATGTAAATTTGGTTTATTTGACCTGATTATAAAATATCATTCATAATTCCAACAAAGTGAGGTAGATTAGAATTAATAACTAGAATATTTTAGTGATACCAAGTGTGATTAGTATGTTAGATTTTATTAATATAGATAATTTGTATGTAACTGTTAAAGCAACAAATAGAAACATTATGAAGCTTGAATTTTTCTTGGTATTGTTACTATGAAATTAAGTCTAGATATTTCATTGACTGAGAAAAGAAGGAAGCTCGGTATAATTAAACCATATATGCTAATTGACAGGAAAAGTTTGTCTTTGTTGTAGTGCGGTGCCCACTCTGCTTTATGTACTTCTAGTGCTGATATTGGTAAAAAAAATTGACTTAATATTGTTATATTTTGTTAGGTACAGCTTCTTAATATAGTTAAATATTTTATATATTTATATATATGTACATAATATATATGCATATATAAAATGTCATCAGGTGACACATTGGGACCTGTTGTGATTTGTGCTGTTGATTTTTATTCATTAGTTTTCTGTTTGGGGACAGCATTCTTTAGTTCAAATTCTTTACCTTTATTTAGCATAAGTATATAGTTATCACCAGTATGGACTAAAATATACAATTAAAAAAACGGGAATGTGGCAAAAGAAATTGCTTTTACAAGTCTAAAACATTCTGATACATTAGTTGAATTTTTTCTTGTTTTTGTATTCTTTTTAGAAAGGCAAAAGATCTATTGCATTCAATCAAGGTGAATTGGATGCTATGGAATACCATACAAAAGTAAGTTTCAAATATTTAATAATTATAATGAAAACTTAATGCAAAATGAAATAGACCAACAAATAGCCTAAGCATTTATTCTCACAGTCAAGGATTCTGACCTGGCCTGATTCTGACTTGTCAGCTTAAATTTAGTAGAGTGACTAAATTCAAATGATGCTCTACATTTCAGATTACATTAATATTTGTGAATATTTATTACTATAGCTTGAATTTATTACTATAGCTAATTAAATTACTATAGCTTCATTAATTGAATTACATTTTTTATTTTCTAAATCAGAAAATACGCAGAGGTTGGATGAACTATTTCTCAGGGATATTACAGAGTAAATTCTTACGTGGGATAGAACGTCAAACTAATGACCTTTAAGGTCCCTTATACTTGAAATTATTTTTTATAGCTTAACATTTCCCTTCCTCCTTGCTGCCTTGCCCCACAAAAAAGCCCACAAGCAAACTTCTGGCAGTATTAACCAAATCAAATTAACTTTGCCATTGTTCTTAATTGGGAACATATCAGTTGATTCCTCTGATGCCTCACTCATCATTCCTGTTACTTTCCTGACCAAAATGCCTCTCCCTGTCCTTCATTCCCCTTTGTATGTAGAAGGTAGAAGTCAGGTGGACTATGGTAGAATTCAGGGAAATGCATGAGGAAACACTTAGTATGTGTCCCCAGTGACAAATAAGATAGCTTTTTCCTCATCCTCCATACTCCTGCATGTGTTCTTTCAATGGCTTTTTAAATGTGAATGATAATTAAATGAAGTGTTGCAATATATTTTAGAAAAGAATTCTCATCTTAGTAAGCCTCACCAAAACAAACATTAAATATATAAATAATAACTGACATTTATATAACACTTTGCAAAAGTTTGTAAAGTACTGTACATATGTTATCTCATTTGCTCATCATAGTCTATAAGGAAAGTCCTCCCCTGGTAGAATTTTTTTTTGGGAACTCAAAGCTTCTTATTTTATTATTTTTTTTTAGATCAAAAAATAAATTATTTATTTTTCAGTTCTCAACATTCACTTCCACAATAATTTGAATTCAAAATTTTCTCCCTATCTTGCCCCACCTCCCACCCCAGGACAGCATGCACCCTATCCACCCTTTCCTCCAGTCTGTCCTCCCTTCTATTACCCACCCCTTCCATCTCCCTTGCTTATATTTTTCTGTGTGACAAAATAGATTTCTATACCCCATTGCCTGTACTTCCCAGTTGTGTGCTAAAGCAATTTTTAACATTCAGTATTAAAGTTCTGAGTTCCATATTCTCTCCCTTCCTCCCTCCCCACCCAACCTCCCTGAAAAAGCAAGCACTTCAACATAGGTCATACATGTGTAGCCATGCAAAACATTTCCATTATGGTTATATTGCAAAAGACTAACCACATTTCCCTCTGTCCTATCTGCCCTCCATTTATTCCATTGTCTCCCTTGACCTGTCTTCCCATAGTAGTGTTTGTTTCTGATTATCCCTTTCCCCAATTTGCTGTCAATTCTATTATCTTCCCTCTCCTATCCTCTTCCTCTTTGCCTTCTTGCAGGGTAAAATAGATTTCCATATCCAGTTGGTTTGTGCTATGCTACACAACTCCCTCCTTAAGCCAAATCTCATGACAGTAAGGCTCACTTATTTCCTTTCATCTCCCCACTCTTCTCCTCCATTGTAAAAGCTCTTTCTTGCTTCTTTTATGTGAGATGATTTGCTACATTCTACCTCTCACTTTTTCTTACTCCTATTACATTCCACTCAACAGTAAATTTTATTTTTTAGGTATTTTCCCTCCATGTTCAGCTTACCCTGTACCCTTTGTCTATGTGTGTGTGTGTGTGTATTCATTCCCTCTAACTACCCTAATACTGAAAAAGGTTTCATGAGTTACAAATATCATCTTTCCATGTAGAAATATAAACAGTTCAACTTTAATGAGTTCCTTAAGGCTTCTCTTTCCTGTTTACCTTTTCATGTTTCTCTTGATTCTTGTATTTGAAAGTAAAATTTTTTATTCAGCCCTGGTCTTTTCAACAAGATTGCTTGGAAGACCTCTATTTCATTGAAATTCTATTTTTTCTCTGAAATAGTATACTGTTTAACTGGGAAGTGATTCTTGGTTTTAATCCTATGTTCTTTGACCTTTGCAGTATCATATTCCAAGCCCTTCAATCCCTTAGTGTAGAAACTGCTAAATCCTGTATTATCTTGATTGTATTTCCATAATACTTGAATAGTTTCTTTCTGGTTGCTTATAACGTTTTCTTCTTGACCTGGAAACTCTGGAATTTGACTACAATATTCCTAGGAGTTTTCTTTTAGATATCTCTTTCAGGAGGGGATTGGTGAATTCTTTCCATTTCTATTTTACCCTTTGGTTCTAGAATATCAGGACAGTTTTCCTTGATAATTTCTTGGAAGATGATGTCTAGGCTCTTCTTTTGATTGCGGTTTTCAGGTAGACCAGTAATTTTTAAACTATGTCTCCTGGATCTGTTTTCCAGGTCAGTTGTTTTTCCGGTGAGATGATTCACATTGTCTTCCTTTTTTTCATTCTTTTGGTTTTATTTTATAATTTCTTGATTTCGCATAAAGGCATTAGCTTCCATCTGCTCCATTCTAATTTTTGAAGAACTGTTTCCTTCAGTGAACTTTTGGACCTCCTGTTCCATTTGGGCCATTCTGCTTGTTAAGGATTCTTTTCCTCATTGGTTTTTTGGACCTCTTTTGCTATTTGGGTTAGTCTATTTTTAAAGGTGTTACTTTCTTCAGCATTTTTGGGGTCTCCTTTAGCAAGCTGTTGACTCAGTTTTCATGATTTCCTTGCATCACTTTCATTTCTCTTCCCAATTTTTCCTCCACCTCTCTTACTTGATTTTCAAAATTTTTTTTGAACTCTTCCATGACCTGAGACCTTTGCATATTTTTGGAAAACTTTGAATGTAGGAGCCTTGACTTTGCTCTCTTCCTCTGATTGTATGCTTTGCTCTTCCTCATCTGAAAGGATGGAAGAAAATACCTTTTCACCAAGAAAATAACCTTCTATAGTCTTATTTTTCCCCTTTTTTGGGCATTTTCCCAACCAATTACTTGACTTTTCGGTCCTTTGTCAAGTAGAGGGTATACTACCCTAGGCTTCAGAAGTTTTATGCAGCTGTTCTCTGAGATATCTCTGGGGACCTATAAGTTTTCAGTTCCTCCAGAGTGGCATAGTGAAGGGAGAGGTGTTTTCTACTCTCCTGACCTGTACTCTGGTCTGTGAGCAACCAAAAACACTTTCTGCCCTGGAACTGCGAGTAGGATTCTCTCTCCACAGCTGCCACCAGCTGTGCCATGCAAGTGCTCTTCCTCACCCCAGGACAGTCATTCAGGATTGAGAACCAGATCAGCCACTCAATTCCCCCAGGGTCTGTAGGCTGAGAGCTGCAGAAGTGGATGCTCCTGCAGTGCAGTAAATTATATCTTCCTGAGGCTGGTGCTGGGGCCTGACCAAGCTCACCTTTCACCCAGGTGAAATAGCTTTCTCACTGACCTTTGAAGCTGCCTTTGGCATTTATGGCTTGAGAAATCTGGAAACTGCAGCAGCTGCCTGTGATTCAGAGTCCTGAAGGCTGCTCCCGTCTTGTCTGTGCCATGTGGCCCACAGCTGGGCTGTACTCCATTCAGCCTCATGTGATAGACCTTTCCTGTTGGAAATCTGTTCCACTCTATCATTTTTGACTTCTGCTGCTCTATAATTTGTTTAGAGTAATTTTTTACAGGTATTTTAAGGGCTTTGGTGGGGAGAGCTAGAGCAGGTCTGTGCTTCTACTCCGCTATCTTCAGAATTTTTTTTTTAATAGGCAAGAAATTTGAGGCTTCAAGTAGCTAAGGGATTTGTCCATGATCAGACAAATTATAGGTATCATAGCTGAAATTTGAACCCACATCTTCTCAACTTGAGTCCACCATTTTGTTTATTACTCCAAATGGCTTCAAACAAAATTTAAAAGTAAACATAAAACTATATAAAATTATATAAATTTTTATATAATATATAAATTATAAAATATAAATTATTACTAGAATATAAATATAAATTATTAAAATACAAATATATTAATATGTTATATATATTATTAAACATATATTATGTAAAGTATAAATTATTAAAAATTTGTTTTAACAATCCCATGACCTTTTTGCTATGTACCCTCTTATCTCTTTTCTATAGTTTTTTTTTCTTTTTGAGTTGCCACTAGTGTCAAGGGCCATAAAATGATCAAGGAGAATGAGAAGAGAGGAAACCAATTATTGAGAACTTACTGTAAACCTTTAATTATGGAAGGTATCATAGAAGATAGAGACATGTTTAAAACCTGACTTTTGTCTTCAAGGAACATAACATGTCATAGAACAACAGCACTAATAGATAAAGCAATTAGAGAATAATTAAATATTAACCTATAGAGGACAGGGCCTGGATATGATTTTATTGTATAGGGAAATCCTAAGTGAGAAATAAAATAAAGAAAACAACTCTCCCAAAGGAGGTTGGCATTTTCTCTGTAATGTGGTCTTAGACAGTAACCTAGTGACTTGTCTACTGTGTACCAGAAACAGCCAGAGACAGCATTTGACCCCAGTTCTTCCTGGCTTTGAGGCCAGCTTTCTGAACATTACGCCTTGGTGAGTCCACAAGGCTAATGGATTTGCATGATGAAGGTGATTAGTGACCTTTATGAAGAAAACACTTCCAGTATATGTTCAGAGCAGAAACCATATTATAAAGATTTGGAATAAGGAAATGGAGGTATTGAGGAAAGACCACTTGTTTGAAAGGTCTGGCCAAGGAATTAAAGAAAGAGAAGACTTATTTAACTAAGCTGTAAGTATTTTTTTCAATTTTTTTGGAACCTACTTTGTTGCCTAGAAACTGTTGTTGAGACCAAAAAGCAGAAATAGGTGGTGATGCAATAAAGTGAGTGCATCATCCCATCAAACATATTTTTCAGATTTTGTTACAAAATACGGAAAAAATGCAAAATGAATAATCATAACAAATAATGTATTTAGTTGTTATAATTTCTTTGATTTTTGTCCTGTAGGTGGTATTGTACAGGAGTGTCAAATGAATATAAGTATCTGATTCTTAATAGTAAATGTGATTGCCACAGTTACAAAACATTCTATGATTATAGAAATTTTCTATAAAAGAAAAAAGAGGGACATAGTTATAATAAGGAGAAGTTGCCCCTCTACCTCTGTGTTAATTACAGGCAAGAGTCATGTGAACAGCCAGTTGTATTGATAGGGTATCCCAGCCAGGCTCAGAATGTGCCAGGTGGAAACTGAGCCAAGGGGGTCCTACCTTAATCTTCCCCTTCCTCCCTGCCCTCCCACCTCCTTCCAGTTCTCTCCAGACACGGATATCCACTGGTAGAATTTCACAGACGTCATGCTCGTTGGGATGCTGGTGTTAAAGATCATTGGTTCAGTGACATTTCCTGATGATCATACCTGGAATCAGACTCAGAATAATACCAATTATAGTCCCACAAGATTTAACTTCAAACGGCAGAGTTTCATTAATCACAGCTTAAGGCTAGATTAAGTTAGTATTACTCTCGTATTGTTGAGAATAAAAGTGTTGTATTGTTTCTTACTGTTTTATCATTTCAAGTCATTTCATGTTGGTTTTCTTGGCAAAGATGCTGGGGTAATTTTCCATTTCCTTTTCCAGCTCATTTTACAGATGAGGAAACTAAGGGAAACAGGGTGAAGTGGCTTGCTCAGGTTCACACAGCTATCATATGTCTGAGGCCGGATTTGAATTTAGGAAGATGAATCTTCCTGATTCCAGGCCCGGCTCCCTATAATTCTCAAATTATCCGAAGATCTTGATCAAGTTCTTGTCCTCCCACCCTCTTACTTGTTCCTAGGAGGAAGGTAGGAGAGAGTTCACAGAAGGCAGCTTCATGTTCCCATCCCATGTCTCCCTTCACCCCCTACCTGTGGAACCTGGGAATGACCAGCTGCCAAATCTTATTACTCTAATTTTATTTATTAAAGAAAATAAGGACATGAAGTTTCCCATATTCTTCTTATTTCTACCAGTATTCAATACACACATTGATTTTTAATCTAAACAATTACAGTATAAAAAATGTAGATGAATTTAACTATTGTAGAAATAAAATCATTGTAAAAATCTGTTTCCTTAACATATTTTTATTATTCCCTTTCAGATCAGGGGACTGATTTTGGATGGCACCACACAGTTAGTCCAAGAAGGCCTGAAAAGTGGTTTTCTTTACTCACTTTCAGAAAGACTGGACAGTGATAACAAGACTGCTAGTCTGGAACTTGATTGCTGTGGTTTGGCTGAACTATGTGACATGGCTAAACAGTTGCCTTTGGTGAATGAAAGTGCTGCAGTGCAGCTGATAGATGCAGATGTATCTGTTCCAGAACAGGATATATTTTCACGCATTACCCAAAACAGCTCAGACTTTACAAAGATGATTATTCTAATGGGACAGAAATACCTGTTGCCACCAAAAAGCAGCTTCCTCTTGTCTGATCTTTCTTGTATGCAGCCACTTTTGGGTTGTAAGTACATGTATGGTCTTTTCTGAAAGGATATCTCCTCCATTTTGTGATAGAATACAATAGCTCACAAGTTGAATTGTTGACTTGAAAGCAGTCTGCTTTGTATAAGATTGAATAAAGGTCAACATCTGTGAAGAAGTGGGACCACAAATATTTTTCCCGTTTGAATTTTTCGTTTAATCTTATTCTGAAATTCTGTAGATAGAAATTTGAAACTTTTGATAGCTTCAGATGGTAGTTTCTTTTATTTTGGACAAAGTTACAAAGATTTTAAAACAGTAAACATCCCCCATAAAAGTTGGTATTCAGAGTATAAATGATTATAAATAAGTGACTTTACTGAACTGTTTTATAACAGATATTTTCAGTATTATTTGCTAAGCCAATAATCATCTTTCACATATAACTTCTAAATTTTTTTGTATTTTTTTTGGAGGCAGTTGTGGTTAAGTGACTTGCCCAGGGTATACAGCTAGTAACTGTTTGAGTTCAGATTTGAACTCAGGTCCTCCTGCCTGCAGGGCTGGTACTCTATCCACTGTGTCACCTAGCAGCTCCTTCTTTCTTTTCTTTTTTTAAATTAAAAAATTGTCATTTATTTTTTCCCACTCTATGCTCCCCACTCCTGCTGGAAAAGACAAACCCCAAAACAAAAATAAAAACAAAACCCTTGCAACACAAGCAGAACACAGTTTTAGCCATATCCAGAAGTGTATATCTCATTTAATTCATCACCTCTATTAAAAAGTGGGTTGCATTCTATCATTGGTTCTCTGGAGTTATGACTAATCAGAGTTCTTAATTATTTCAAAATTTTTCATTTTTACAATGTCGATGTAACTTGTAAATGAATGATTAAGCAGTTGCTTTGAGTTTCTTGAGGTGTTTCTGCGTAGAGCAAACAATCTGAATTTTAAACACCATTGTTTGAAAGTGCTGGGTTTAGGAGCCTCTTGGAATTGAGTCTTATACATATTTATTTTTTCATTTGACCATTTTAGAGGTAAATTTCTAAGTGATAAAGCAACTAGCACTTAGCTAAGTAATTAAAAACCTTTTGAAAATGCCAGTTGGCAGTCTGATGTGCACTTAATAATGTTATAAAGTCTGAGAGTTAAATTACAAAGGTAATTTACTAGATATTTTAAATTGAAGTGACCATGCCATAACACTACTGCTGAAACTAATGGACCATCTAGAAATCACAAAGAGAGCAGACACTGATCTGATTCACCAGGTTATCAGCAGCTAAAAAAAAAAGATCTTAGCAAAAGAGTATTTTTCTTCCTCCCCTTATTTTTAGCTTAGCAAAAGGGGAAATTTTTATAACAGCTCAGAGAGCATGACCATATAAAGTAACCATTGACTTTTTAGATAAATTGTTCTTAGTGTAGTTTATTGGATTAAGTACTATAACACTCTTTCTGTTATATTTGTGTCTAGTTGAATGTGCTTCAGTTTGAGTATGATGTTTGGCTTTCATATTTATAATCTGTGATTACCACACAGGAACTTTTCTCCAGAAGTTGTACTTTTGCTTTCAGATGGGAAAAAATATGATGTAATTGTGATTGATCCACCATGGCAGAACAAATCCGTTAAAAGAAGCAAAAGGTATATTGTACATATTTATTTATCAAAATTTACCGTTAATATCATTCCAAAGTTTTACAAAAAGGTGGTCATCATTAATAATAGTGAATAACTTTGCAAACTTTTAATTCTTATTTATGCTTTTAGACTTGTCTTTTTTTGTACTTTGAATCTGTAATTTCGTCAGAGTGGATACTTCTTCAAAGGATATATCTGCTCCTCATATGTGATTCTTATTTACGTATTCTTCATAGTTCCTCCATAGAAAAGCTAGCCAATATGCTGGAGTCCTTGTATTCTTTTGGTATCTCTGGGTTACTAGTTTGCCCATCAGATTTTCCATTTTTGTTTCGTTCTCATTATGTGATCAGTCTACTTCCTTTTCCAGTCATAGTCATTCTCCAAAATGCCTTTTTGGCCGCTTCTTGGGTCCAAGTTGTCATTGATAATGTGTTTATACCTATAATGCATTTTCTGTTGCCATTTGGATTATTTGTAATTTTAATTCTTTTAAGAATTAAGGAGAGGCACCCTAGTACAGTGGAAAGATCACTGTTTTTAGAGTTGCTTCTCATCTCTTTTTACTACTTGTGAATGAGTCATTGAATCTCTGGTTTTCAGTTTTCTCATCTATAAAATAACTGGTAAGGTCCTTGCAAGCTCTAAATATACAATCTTATAATCCTGTGAGATTATGGTATTTTCCATGATTCACAGACATTACAGCATCACTAAGAGAATATTGGAATTGAAGTTAATTTCATGGGGTAGGCAGGGAACTAACAGCTGGGAGAATTGTGTAAGAGATAACCCGTGAACTGAACTTTGAAGAAAACTGAGGATGAAAGGAGAAGGAGGTGAGGAAAAACTGCATTCCAAACGTGCTGGGGGGGGGTGAGGTGGGGAGACAGATAGTCTGCAAAAACTCAAAGGTAGGATGCCATGTGAAAGGGAAAAGTAGGTCAGTGTGCCTGGAATATAGAATAAATGAGGAATATGATATATTGTCTCAGATGGCAGGTCGACTCAGAGCATGAGTAGTTTTAAGAGCCAAAGAGAGAAGTTGTATTTTGTATTGCCTAAAGGTAATAGGGAGCCCCTAGAGTATTTTGAGCAGGGAAGTGATTTGATCAGACCTATATTTTAGGAATATCATTTTGGAAACTCTAAAGAGGATGGATTGGAGAGAAAATGCTGAAATCTTGGAGATCAGTTAAGAACCTTTGCAAAAGTTTAGGTGATAGGTAACAAGGGCCTGTAGGGGGTAGATTTGAGAGGTGCTGTGGAAGTACCTAGGTAGTGCAGTGGATCGCAGATAAGATCTAGAGTCAGAAATTCTCATCTTCCTGAGTTCAAATCTGGCCTCGGATGTTTACTAGGTGTATGACCCTGGGGAAGTCACTTAACCTTGTTCGCCTCATGTAAAATGAACTGGAGAAGGCAAACTACTCCAGGATAAACCCCAGATGGGGTCAGGAAGAATTGGAGATGACTGAAAGACTTAGTGACTTATTTGCATATGGATACGGAGAGAAGAGGGCAGCGAGGTGGTGCAGTGGATAGAACTCTGAGCTTGAAGTCAGGACGATTTGAGTTTAAATTTAGCCTCAGACCTTTGCAAGCTGCATGGCTCTGGGCAAAGCACTTATCCTCTGTCTGTTTCCTCATCTGTAAAATGAGCTGGAGAAGGAAATGGCAAACCACTTCAGTATCTTTGCCAAGAAAGCCCCAGATGGGGTGGAGAAGAGTCTGAGACCACTCAGTGACAACAACAGTTATAAGGTTAGCACTGGCCTAACCATTATGGAGTACAAAAGAACTATAATGTGTGGGTCTTATTTGAAAAGACCTTACAATCTAGCTATGGGGAAAAGACATACATATGTAAAAGGGAGGTAAGACAATATATTTAATAAAATCTTAAATTGAGCCATACAGACAACTAGAAGATAGGAAAATATGTAGTAATGTAGGTCACACTTTATGAAGCATTTAGCAGAGTACTAGAACACGATAGGCACTGAATAAATACTTGTTCTCGTCCCTTTTTTTGTTCAATGCCCCTAATTTGCTCAGTGTGCACCGTAATAAGTAGTGAAGGAATTAGAATCAAGAGAGATTGATTGAGAGGATTTATTGGGGAAGTCCTTATGAAGGAGGAAGTAGGACTTGAACTGGGTAGAATATGCTTCTGCAGAGAAGAGGGATGAGGGTTTCCTAGATGAGGAAAAAAACACAATTAGCGATAGCATGGAGATAGCATAGTTAGGGTGAGATCCATTTTACTGGAGTAGAAGTTTTGGGTTGGAATGTAGTAGGATATCAGCCAGAACAGGGGCAGATTTTTTGAGGGCCTTGAAAGCCAGGTGAAGGAGTCTAGATTCAGTATTATATAGCAGGCTATAATTGATAGTTCTGGAACATGAAAGGCAAAACCAAAGAAGTGGTATGTGGGATTAATTGGAAGGAAGACCAGTGAGAGGCAGACAGACTAGCTAGGAGGCAAAGGCAGTAAATCAGGTTATAAAAGTTTGGCCTAGTATGGTAACAATACAAATTGAAAATCTAATGAGTTACAAAAGGAAAAGTGAAATTGATAGATATTTCAAAGGAAGAATAGACAAAACTTTGTGACTGATTGGATTTAATGAAGTGAATGAAAGGAAAGAGTAAAAACTGGTTCCAGTTTTCCAGCTTGGGAGGCTAAGAATGAGTGTGGATGTGACACTAGCTTGAGTAAAAGTTACAAGATATTTAAAACTGTATGTTAGCCCTATAAGAAGGGAAAGGCCATTAGCGTTCTTTAAAAGTGCCTTTTATAAGTTTCAGCAAAATTATTACAATAGTTTTAGAAGAAATGAAAATCACTTGCAACAAAGCCTGTCTGTATTAAAAAGGAAAATAGACAAAAATTGTTATCTCAGGAATGTGTCCACTGGATGTCACTGTTGATTCATATTTAGCACTTTGAAGCTTTCTTTCAGATGGGTATAATTCTATACAGAGTTCCCTGTTTAGTTCTTGTTTTTTGCTTCCTACCAAATTTTCCTTTATTTGCAGAAATATTTTTTTAAATTATATGTAGGTACAATTATTTATCTTCTTGGCAAATAAAACAAATACCTGTCCCCAAACTGGCTGCTCCAGACTGTCTTGTGATCACTTGGGTCACCAATCGACAAAAGCACCTACAGTTTGTGAAGGATGAGCTTTATCCCTATTGGTCTGTGGAAACACTTACTGAATGGCACTGGGTAAAAGTAAGTTCTAAAGTTGTTCAATAATTTATTACTCAGGTGGCATCTTTTGACTATCATCACCAATTATTTGTTATCTTTCTTCACTCATTTAACATTGTCTTGTTAAAACCTATTTCTTTCTCAGTCTGTGAGTGATGGTAGATGGAGCGGGGATTAGGCTAGTTCCTCTCCCCCCTTTGTGCCAATTCCTTTTTATTTCAAGCCTTCCTTAGTGCTAGAGGAATGGTGGCAGTAGGAGTGGAGGTAGTGAGGATGGTGCTGATGGAGTTGTTGGTGGAGGGAGGATGAGAAAAGATGAAAAAATGGTTAGATTTTTAAAAGCTCATGCTTTTGAAACCTTGAATTAAAATCTTTAAGAGGGTTAAGACATTGATTTTTGAAGGCAAAATTATCCACCCAAATAATTTCCCTAATCCCTTCTATATTCTAAGGTAAAAGAAGCTGTTTCTAATTGTTATAATTATACATATCTTATTAATTTTAGACATGTAATATTTTGATATATTTAATTTTTTATGTGTGGATGCGTCCTTTTTCTTTTTTTGAGGTTTACAGGTGTTTTGGCTTTGCTTTTGTCATTTCTGTAATTTATTTGATACTGAATTTTTTAATCAGAAGTGAAATTATAATTGTTCCTATGAGGAAAATATGATTCACTTTCTGATATTTTGCTTTAAGTTTCAGTTTTTAGGAACACATTGCAATAGAAAAATAGGAACTATGTATGTCATATATAATGATCCTTCAGACTAGCTGATTAGAAAATACTCCTTTTTCTTTCCAGTACCAGAAAACATTTGTAGATTTGACTTTTTTATTTCTCTATGTCAGATCACCAGGTCTGGAGAATTTGTGTTCCCATTAGATTCTGCACACAAAAAGCCTTATGAAACTTTAGTACTGGGGAGACTTCAAGGAAAAACTGTTTTGCCACTAAGGTATGAGAAAAGTATTTTTCATAGTTGTTCTAGTATAAGTTTCTTATTAAGCAAAACTCCATCTCACTTTTCATTTATTCATTCATTCATTCATTTGTAATTCCCATTTTTTTCCTTCCTAGAATCTTTATTTATTTTTAGTTTTCAACATTCAGTTCCACAAGATTTTGAGTTCCAAATTTTCTCTCCACCTCTCTTTTCCCCCCACCCCAAGACACCTTGCATTCTGATTACCCCTTCCCTCAATCTGCCCTCCCTTCTATCACACCCCTCCCTTCTCTTATCTCCTTTCCCTCTGTTTTCTTGTAGGGCAAGATAGATTTCTATACCCCATTACCTGTATTTCTTATTTCTCAGATGCATGTAAAAGCAATTTTTAACATTTGTTTCTGAGTTCCAACTTCTCTCCCTTCCTCCCTCCTCACCCATCCCCACTGAGAAGACAAGCAATTCAGTGTAGGTTATATATGTATAGTTATGCAAAAGATTTCCATAAAAGTCATGTTGTGAAAGACTAACTGTATTTCCCTCCATCCTGTCCTGCCCCCCATTTATTCTATTCTCTCTTTTGACCTTGCCCCTCTCCTAAAGTGTTTACTTCTAATTACCCTCTCCTCCCATTTGTCCTCCCTCCTGTCATCCCCCACACACCTTACTTATCCCTTTTTTCCCTGCTTTCCTGTAGTGTAAAATAGTTTCATACCAAATTGAGTGTGCATGTTATTCCCTCCTTAAGCCAGATGTGATGAGAGTAAATTTCCCTTTTTCTCTCTCACCTCCCTTCTTTTCACCTCTATTGAAAAAGCTTTTTCTTGCCTCTTTTATGAGAGATAATTTGCCCCATTCCATTTGTCCCCTTCTCCTCCCAATATATTCCTCTCTCACCGCTTAATTTTATTTTTTTAGATATCATCCCTTCCTATTTAACTCATCCTGTGCACTCTGTCTATATGTATACAATTCCTTCAACTACCCAAATACTGAGAAAAGTCTCAGGGGTTACAAATATTATCTTTCCATGTGGGAATGTAAACAGTTCAACTTTATGATTTCTCTTTCCTGTTTACCTTTTCATGCTTCTCTTTATTCTTGTCAATCTCACTTTTAATTTGTACATATTTGAAAATCTGGAAATTGAGAATGAGTAGAATAAGATAACTTTCTGTTACAGTTTTCTGTCACATGTACTCTTATATTTGTTTTCTCCTGAGTCTAACTGCTCTTAAGTTCTACATATTTAAACTGAAGATTTTCCTTAACTTTATTCTTCAGAGTAAAAATATTATCAGTTCATTTCAGCCTGTCGTTAAACATTTGTTCAACACTCACTGTGTGCTAGACACTGTGCTAAGTGCTAGATATGCAAAAAAAGGCAAAAGATGGTCTTTACTCAAACAGCTATGTACAAACAAGTTCTGGAAAGAACAAATTGGAAATAATCCAGGAAGGCACATAAATTAAGGGGTTGGGGGAGAACCAAGAAAGGCTTCCTTTAGAAGTGTTAAGATTAATTGTGACCTGTTCCCTTCCCATATCCTTTTAAACACACCCTTCATACTAAATTTTTATGATTTTTCTTCCCCATCAAGAATGCCCTTAGTAGTAGTAGTGCTGCTGCAGTAAGGAAAGTCATTGGGGAGTGAATACCCGCAAGAAAAGATGAAAAAAATTCATGATGCCTGTAATTTGTACATATAAACACTAGACTTGGTGATGGAACTTACTTTTACATTCTTTTAAAAATAGAAACCCAGAGATGAAAGTACTTCCAATTCCAGACCACAAATTAATTGTCAGTGTGCCTTGTACCCTTCATTCACACAAGCCGCCTCTTACAGGTATGTTCATATTATTGTTGTTATACTGTTTGGGCTTTCCTTAAAGTCACAGATCATAAGTTTGGGGCATTTAAATGGCTCAAAGATTTTAAAGTATTTAAAAATAGGATTGGTTATGGTATAGTGGAAAGTGCATTGGATTTGATCTCTGGGGAGTTGGGTTTATAGTCCTATTCTGGTAGTTACCACCAGGGTTATCTGAGGGTCTCTTTTAATTCTAAAGACTTGCCCAGTGTCTTAAGAATGTATTAAGAAGCAAAGTCAGGATTTGAACCCAAGTTTTCTGACTTAAAATCCAGCATAGTTTCTAACATACCGTGATCCTATGAGTAAAACCAATATTGAAAAAATCTGTAGATGGAGAAGTTGATAAAATAGGGTCTGAAGGGTCTTCAGGTCTTGCCCTTGTCTGTGGAGGCTGCCTTTGAAATGTACTCAAAATAGTTACTAGAGAAGTGGTCGGAGTTGTCTAGCTGTTCTGTAGAAGCTTTGGGTTTTACTTATTTTATTTCCTTATTTTGAGAGAGGACAGATTTCTTGAGGTATCTTTAACTGAATTGCTGGTATGTTCTGCAGTCCCTACAAGTCATAATGCTGCTGTGGGGTTATGATAACCTCCTTACCACTAAGCCATAACTTATCAACCTTTTTCTATTTAGGCCATTGAGAGAAGAATAGCAGTGCATTTCTGATTTTATACTTCACATTACTTGGGAAAATGGGATTCACTATATGACATTTTGCTTTACACAGTTTTTTTTCCCCTGTGGAAACGTTTAATTTTGACGCTATCTGTGCTATAAAACAATTCAGGAGAAAACCTTACCAGGGGTTTGCATAATATTTAATTCCTTGCAAAGAGTATTCTTTATGTATTACCAGATTTCTTTTGAGACATTGACATCTGCCTGATTGTTCTGAACTAGTAGAGTTTTTTTGGTATATAATTTATTGCCTTCCTTTTTTTCAAGTGATATAGGTCCCTCCCCAAACACATACCTATGTGACTTAAAATGAAGAGTAACTTAAAATGTGTGGAGAATTTGATACTTATTTTGTATTCAACCTAAGGAAATCTAATAAGTAGTTATCCCCTTTGAACTTTTCTCCCTTAGTGGATGCCAGGAGTTTTGTGGTATATTTCCTGCAGTTGCAGTTTTACAAAATGAAAACTTCTGTGCTTTTAAAAAAAATCTGATATTTCCGAATAACCAAAGTCATTAGTTTTAAAAAAAATGAGTGATTGTAACTAAAAGTCTTAGGAGACTTTTAAAAATAGTGTATACAGGTTAGTTATATTACAGAGAATCATCAAAAGCTGTGTAGTGGCAAAGTATAGGTAATGGAATGTTTAAGGTTTTCCAGTAGATGGCAGCAGAACCACACTATGATTTTTGAAAATCCTCTAAAATTGAAAGTTTTGCAATAATATCTGGATGACTCATGTAGATTATGTTTTGTTTAAGTAGTCACAATGACAGAAACACTAGTATTTATGGCTACTCTCATCTTATTTCGTGCTACTCTTAAAAGTTCATATGTTAGTGTTATAAAGATTTATTCTTCTAGTGAAAGTGCAAATTAAAGTAAGTCATCAAAAAGCAACATTCAGGTTCCTGCGGATGATTTAACTGTGGAATCATGACCTAAGGGTTTTGGATGATACATGTTCTGTGTTTAGTGCTCACAGCTTTAATATGTCATCGAAATGTACTGAAACTGTTTTATGCAAATTCATAAAATGAAATTTTCTCCCTCCAGGTTTTGATTCAAGTAACAGCAGGTTTTTCTTTTAGTTTAACTCATAGTATCTTCCATGAAATGGTAAAGATACATTTTCTTCTACAGGAGAATTGGCAGAATATTCTGTTTCACATGGGGTACTTTTATTGTATTCTCAAGATTAGAATGTTTTCCTCCCATAAATTTAAAGATGTCATGAATATGAAACATGAAAATGGTATTATAAATGCACTTTCGAAAACTTGACAACCTTTTTAATCTTCAGTAAAAAAAGTTTGTATTGTTAAAAAAATTTTGAATCACAGGTATTTTTACTGTTCATATTCTCCCTTATTTATGATACTTGATGCTTGATGATAATTTCTCCTGAAAATGTAAAAAAAAATTAGATGCAGTATTATGAGCTACAGTTTAAAATGTGATAGGATTATAATGGCATTAGATTTTATGCTACTAAAAACCAAATCATGGTATTTTGAGCTGGCAGTATGGTATACAGTAGTGGAATTTAGAAGGGAGTAGACTTTATTATCTGTTAAAATGTGAATTAATGGGGAAAATGTGGTTCTACACTTGAAGTTCCGCTTTTCAGTCAGCTTGTCTAGAACACTTCTATTTTGTACATTTAGAAATGTTGGATTACTGACATTGCAGGTTTTCCTTGTGACTTGAAGCAAATGTGGCCTGTTGGTTCTCACTTGTTCCACTTGGGAGCCTTTGGCTCCACTCACTTGAGAACTGAGATCAGTTCTCTCTGTTCTGGAGTGTGCTCCCCTACCAGCAAGAGAAAGTCTACTGGTGAAGATACTGAGACAGTTAACCCAGAGAGCTGAAGAGATAAAGGTCACTGAGACCTTTGGGAGTTACACAGCAACTGTCATTGGGATTGACTAGTAATCCTTCAAGTGGTTTCTCTCATGCTTTCCTGTTTAGAGTTGAAATGCCTTCTGGCCTTTTAAAATAGCGGTAGCCAATAATTTATTATCATTTGTCAATTAAGGCATAGTGTTTTCTCTATATTGTTTTTGTTTTGTTTGTTTTTTGTCTGAGTTCAGAGCAAGCCATCAGAAGAAAGAGTAGGGAAGATGATGGGGTGGACAAAGAGAACCTGAGGGGGACAGAAATGAGGACAGAGAAGGCCTTCCTTTGTTTTCTCTACCTCTGACTACATTTCCAGCTAGGAATGGAGGAGGATGATTAGCTGTTTGGGGATTATCTGCTAACACTATAAATACAGCCAACCAAGAACATCTTGATTTTTTTCCCTCTAAATGATGCCATTTTATAACTATGGAAGTTAGAATTCAAAGATTTGAACTAACTTAATAAGTTATGTATTTCTATTAATTTTTCCTAATTTCTTCACAAAATTCTTAATAAAGTAAAAGACATGGCATAATAGCATCTGAATACTGCTCTTTATTTCTTTTTTTTCTTATTCCGTGTTGGAATGGGAGGGAAAAAGAAGCCATAGATGTGTTTAAAATGTAACAGTGCCCAGTGGTGTACCATTCCAGGTGAGGAGCTGAGTGAATATTAAGTGGTTCACAGATTCTGATTGTGAAAATTTTTCCTTTCTAAGAGCAAGTCTCCTTTCTCAAGTAGATTTTCAGCTTTGTGATGACCTGAGACTTCTGGTTCTTTACCTGCTCATTTGGCTTCTGGTACAGGGTTCTTCACCCCATTGGAGTCTCAGTTTAGTAAATGTATGGACCGGCTGACTCTGAGAAGATTTTGGATTTTATTCTGTCTTTGTACAGAAAAAAAAAGCCAAAATACCTGCTTCTTTCAGTATAACCTTAGACCACATTAAAGGTGACTTGGGACAGGTAGGGCAAGGATTCATGGGGAAGAAAATGAAAGAATGATAGTGTTATTGTCCTCCCGTCCTCTGGGGAAATCTCTTCTGAGGGGAGCAGCATGTAATTGTTTATTTATGAAGAGACTAGTATTCTGCAAACCAACCCTTGCTAGATTGTCCTGAAACCTGAATCTCAGTTAAAACAAATTCTATGTTATCTTCAACACTGATTTAATATTTAATAGTCAGTGCTCAACTGATACCCCAAATATTCTGACTCATACATCATGATGATATAGCAATGGAAAAAAAATACGATTTAAAAATCATTGCTATGTTGTTTTTAAAGGCTCAGATATCCCCAGAGTTATCAAGGGAATGCATAAACCTTTAGCACAATTTCATATGTGTGTGTGTGTGTGTGTGTGTGTGTATGTGTATGTGTGTGTAGGCAGCTAGGTGGCACAATGGACAGAGGTCTGGATCTGGAGTCAGGAAGACCTGAGTTCAGATTTGGCCTTAAATACTTACTTAGCTGTATAACCCTGGCAAGTCACTTAATCGGTTTGCCTCAGTTTCCTCATCTGTAAAAGAGGAATAGTAATAGCCTCTACCTCTCAGGGTTGCTGTGAGAATCAAATAAGATCATAACTGTAAGGTGTACAGCACAGTGTCTGTCACGTTGTAAGCACAATTATAAATATTTCTTCTCCTCCTCCTCTTTCTCCTTCTCCTCCTCCTCTTCCTTTTTCTTCTCCTCCTTCCTCTTCTCCTCCTCCTTCTCCTCCACCTTTTTTTCTCCTCCCCTTCCTCCTCCTCCTCCTCTTCTTCTTTTTCCTTCTCCTCCTCCTCCTCCTTCTTCTCCTCTTTTTCTCTTCTTCTTCCTCTACCTCCTCCTTTTCCTCTTCTTCCTATTGGGTGTCATTTAGTTGTTCGTATAGATGTTTTCACAGGCTTCCCCTGCTTTTTTCCCCTTGCATGGGATTTGTTGATTAAAAAATAAATTGGCCTGTGTTCAGGAGATGTTGGGTTGACAATATTGAAAAATTTAAGTCACCTGTGTAGGCGTTGAAATCTTCATTTCTTATCCCTCAAATGAAAACCAATAAATCAGGACTGTTGAAGGCTCTGATGGTGTTGTTCCCAATCTCAAGGGCACTGATTTCCAGTGACTTTCCAGCTATAAATAGTAAAACCTGTTGATGAAATCCTAGAAATTAATTTGCTGTCCTTTAAAAAAATGAAACATTTTCTTATTTTCTTTTCTTTAACAGCTGAAACGAAATTGATTTTTTTCCCCCTGTAATCATCTTTGTCTTTTTTTTTTTTTAACAGAAGTTCTAAAAGACTATATCATGCCAGATGCTGAATGTTTGGAATTGTTTGCCCGAAACTTACAGCCTGGATGGACTAGCTGGGGAAATGAAGTTCTTAAGTTTCAGCATATTGATTATTTCATTACTTCACAGATTAGAAACTGGCCATAATCTTCTCCTTGTCTCCTCCTGCCCCTAATGTAGCCTGCTTCATTGTGCCTTTACTGCTAGTTGTACACTTGGATATTTAAATAGGACTCAATTGTTTCATGACCAAATACATTGTAGTGACTAGCCTCTGTATTCACTGAGGGTGAATTTAATTTCTGCTTTTAACTCTGCAAATAACAGGTTAAGAAGAAAAGAATGGGTTACTAATAACCTTATGGTCTGTTAAAAACAAACTGTAGATACTTATTTCTGGGATACGATTATACTCTGAAAAGTGTTCTAGGAATTGCCAAGTGTATTGAGGTTTATGCAGTATTCTTTGTGGATTTAGATTGCCTGTCACAGTTACTTGTCAGTGCTCCTTTCATTGGACTTATTTTAAGAAATATTTGCTTTCAGAAAATAATAAACATGTTTTTAAAGAATATCTGTAGCATGTATTTTTTTTCAAAATATGGAAAGAACATTGGATTTGGAGACAATTAAGACCTGGATTCAAATTTTGTCCTTGGACACTTAATAGATGTGTTACCCCTAGCAAGTTACTTAACATCTTGATATATTAGTTTAATTTATAAAATGAAGGATAGCCTCTAGGATTCTATCAGTATCTAAATCTATGATTCTATGGGACTAAGAGCCTGTTATATATAAACTTGGGTCTGCTAATTGCTAATCAGATGACTTGGACAAGTAATCTACCCTCTCTCTGAACCTTGCTCAGTTTGCTTCTCTATAAAAATGGAACCAATAACATACCTGTCCTTCCTGCCAGCCTCACAGGATTGTTTTGAGGATCGTAGGAGGCGAAGTGCCTTACAGGCAAATGTAAGGTGGTTTTAGTATTCTGTTCTATCTGTTAACTAAGAGCAGTGGTGAGTCCAGTGTTACAGAATTACACAGAATCTCAGAATTGGAAGGGCAGCTAGGTGACTCAGTAGGTAGAGTGCCAGGCCTAGAGTCAGGAAGACTCATCTTCCAGAGTTCAAATGTGACCTCAGACACTTACTAGCTGTGTAAGGCAAGTCACTCAACCCTATTTGTCTCAGATTCCTCATCTATAAAATGAGCTGGAGAAGGAAATGACAAGTCACTCCAGTATCTTTGCCAAGAAAACTCCAAATGGGGTTTTGAATAGTCGGACATGACTGAAAGGTGACTGAACAATGACAACGTTCAGAATTGGAAAGGGTCTTAAGAGGCCGCTGAGCCCAACGCATGCCTGAAAGACGACTCTTTCTGCAGAAAAGAGCCTCTCTTTTGATTATCATTATCTAGCGAGAGGGACCTGCTTCACTTCTGAGGCAGCCTGTTTTACTTTTGGGTAGATTTAACTCTTAGGAAAACTTTCTCAAATCAAACTAAGAGACCTTTAAGCACTTGAAGACATATGTAATTTCCTCTCTTATTTCTTCTCTTAAGCTCTTTAAATTGCTTCAACCAGCCCCCGTATGTAATGGCTTCCACTCTCTCAGAATCCATTTCCATACCTTTTCCTTGGTGTCCCACAATGTTTGTTGACTGACTTACTGGCTGTGCCTACCTCGGGTCTCTCCTTACTCCAACCCATCTTCCACACAGAGGGAAAAGTGATTTTCCTCAATTATAGTTCTGACCATGTCACTTCCCTACTCAGTAAATGCTAGTGGTAACTCTAGGGAGTTACTCTAAGATTAAATTAAGTTAAATAAATTAACTCTAGGATTAAGTATTATTCCATCCTTTTAAAATTCCTGTTTTTGTAAGTGTACCTAATTTTTAGCATAGTGGTATGAGTGTATAACTTATAAACAAGAAATATATATATTTTGGGGCTGTGTGTTCAATTTTTTTTTTTAAACTGACGGGTATGTGATGGAAAGAATTTAAGAGAGACCCCTCATCTGGCCTACCCTCTTCATTTTACATGTTCTTGGATGTCACTTGACCTGTTTTCCCTGTACCTAATCTGTACCTAATAGAGACAACATAGTAGAGTAGGAAGGTCAAGGACCACTCAGGTAGTAAAAATGGCAGAACTTGGATCCAGTTCCTCTGACTTCAGCTTCATGGCTCTCTGATACTTCTCCATGCTGCTACAGTGTCTCAAATGGCATGGTCCTTACCTTTGCTTTTCCAGGTCTGAACAGAAGAGAGCAAGTTCCTTTTTGGGCAGGATTAGGGAGGATGTTTGGTGTAGTATTCCTAAATACTGAATACTAAATCTAGCTTTTGTCTGGTTTTAGAATCAGACAAAATAGAAGGCCTCCCCCACTCCCACCAGATCCTCCTAGGTTCCATCATTGTAGATTTGGATTGCTTTTCCCTGCTAAAACTTGGGATAATAGAGAATTTTCTTCAAAAACTCCCTGTATTTATGACTTTTTAACTTTCACTTTAAGTATCCTTTCTACCACAGAGTCTACCTGTCAATCCAATGTGACCAAAGTCACTGTAGAGACTTCTGAATAAACTTAAGGCATGATTCTTACGTTGCTTATGTTACTTGATCTGACTGAAAGCATTGTTGAGTCTTTTGCTTCCTCTCTATTTCTTTCATTCCTCACAAACTGTTGACTTCTCCTATAACTTCCAGGTTCTTCTTTTGTTAGTTCACCATTACCTTATCCATCGGTCCTAGTTGTTCTCTTCATGCCTCTATTTATTGTAGGAGCACAGTTCTTTTTTACAACTCTGGCCCTCAACTAGCTGTGTGGATGGGAGCTTCAGTTTCTTTAAATGTGTGGGGGGGTTAACTCTTGTAGTACCTTCCTCAGGGTTGTTTTGAGAATTGGAAGAGATTAGGTATGTAAAGCACTTTGTAATCCTTACAGTACTACATAAATGTCAATGAGTAGATTGATGGTCTCTTCTCTAATATATATTGAATCCTTCACTCACCTTTTTTGCTCATTTTCTCTAGGAAGTAAATAACTCATTTAAATATTATAATTTCCCAGTCCATTTACATTCTTCATCTAAAAAATATAAAGGTGAAATCAAGGTAGCTTAGATCATTGAGACTTTAATGAGATCCATAAAGGATTGTAGAATTGATTAAGGAAGACTTAAAACTCCTGAATTTTAGAAAAGTGGGATATAACAGTATTCTCTTTTATATGAACAAAACTTAAAATAAACTTCTTAATTGAAAAAGCAACTAGGTGGTGCAATGAATAGAGTGCTGGGCCTGGAATCAGGAAGACATAAAAGCTCAAATGTAGTCTCAAAAACTTCCTAGCTGTGTAACCCTGGGCAAGTCTCTGCCTGCCTTGATTTCCTCATCTGTAAAATAGATATAATAAAAACACCTACCTCCCAGCATTGTGAGTATGGAGTGAGATAATATTTATAAAGAGCTTTGCTAACCTTAAAGTACTATGTAAATGTTAGCTCTTATTATTATTTGATTAATGAACCACTTACGTGGAGACAACCTGATCCTTTCCATCATTGATAAAGAACTGCCTAAAATGTGAGATTTCAGTAACATCTTCCTTTTTAACCTCTTGTTTTGCACAAACCTCATTTGCAAAGCAATGCAGCTAAAAGTTTTGACACGTCCCTTGTATCAATACTGCAAACTATTCGAAAGATTTTTACCTGACTGAACCAAAAGGCAACTTGAAAGTTTCAAAATCACAACAGACACATGTCATTGAAATAGTCTTCATGGAAACTGCTCTACAGATGTAGATGTTACATGAGATAGTTTGGGTAACTGTTAATGTAAATCATTTTAGCCTTAAACAGTGCATGAATTAAAAAGCTACATTTCAAAATTAGTTTTGATGTAAAGTGCCAATTTTAGTATGAAAAATGAGCAGGTATGCCAAAGTTCTGTGGTACTTTAATAGTTTGATGACCTACTGGTCTACGATAATTCCTTCCACAGATATTTAATGAGTGTTTGTTAGATGGAAGATCCTGTAATAGGGCCTCTGATCACTCTGGGTCAAGGTGGGGAAGAACTAAATGCAATAGGTATATCATATCTTGCTCTGTCCTAGCTAAAGTTTAGCCCATCAACTGAGGCATCCAGGTGGTGCAGTAGATAAGAGCTCTGCATCTGAGATCAGATCCTGCCTCACATACTTATCAACTATGTGACTTTTGGCAAGTCAGTTAATTTTTCTCAACCTCAATTTCCTCATCTGTAAAATGGGGAGTAAAAATCGACCACACAGGTAGTCAATAAGGCAACGAGCATTTTTTTAGGGCTCACTATATATCAGGTACTGTACCAAGTGCTGGGAAAACGTATAAACAGATAGCCTCTGCCCTCAAGGAGCTCCCGGTCTAATGGGGGAAGACAGTACATACAAGGAAGTAGAAAGGGGCATGGCAGAGAAAGTCTAATATGTAATCTGAAGAGAAAGGAGAAGTGTCTGGTTTGGGAACCCTCCTTAATGGAGGTTCTTGGAGGAGCCATACAATCAGAAGGAGAGACCTCAGTGGTAATGATACTTCCAATGTGTCAATTCCAGGGCTGGTTATAAGCTTGTTATTGTAAAACATATCAATCCTAGTTATTGATGATTATTATTCCTCTTGCATTCTCTGCTAGTCTAATTTCTGACCTACCTCTTCCCTTCAGTGTGTTTTAGTAATTCTAGTTATAAATATATATTTTTGTGAATTGCTTATTTAGTCTCATATTTTTCCTGTTAGGCTATAAACATCAAGGGCAAGGACAGTATTTTTTAAAGATGTTTCCTACTTATTGTACAAAGCTATTTATTCTATTATTTTCATTGGTGAAGTGAGTCTCCAGTGAGTAGCTTTCTCTACCACTTCAGATTGGCATTTTCTATGTAACTTACAGTCTTAGAGAGTTGCCTGGGATACGGAAAAGTTAATTCACTTCCCCAGCATCTCACACAGGCAATATGTGTCAGAGGTGGATCTTGAATGCAGGTTTTACTGATTCCAAAGTGAACTCCATCCACTAAGCCACACTGCTTCTCACTCTATATGTGCTTGTTGCCATCACTCTTAGGCAGCTATTTTAGCTTTTATATTTCTTTACCTTCTCCACTCTTTTCATCCCAAGTCACTAAAAAATGAAAATAAAAAGATGTTAGAAAAATGTGAAGGGTTAAAAAAAAGCCACATACCTCACTTTCAACTTGTTTTGAGACTTTTAGAAGCAATTTTTATTTCTCAATTAACCAACAAATATTATTGATTACTATGTATCCTATGTGCTCAATCCACAAATCCAACCTGTTTCAAAAATGACATTATCTTTGTCATTGAAACAACCAGATGGATTATTTTAACAAAATTAAATCTACTTACCGTTAATTGATTTTTTCCTTTAACTGCTGAAGTTATGGTTTTGTGTCTGAACTTAGTTCAGAATTCAGCTGGCCTGTAATGAGTTAAAGTTTAGAAATCCAGTTCTCTTGTTAATGAGTAGGATGTCAAGGATGATTGATTTGTGATCTAAAGAAATCTGGTCCACTTTCTAACCTTGCGGGTGGACTCAAATAATGAACATTTCTTAGTCAACAGAGAGAGTTGTTGCTAGCTCCTCATACCCAATTTCTAACCAGTCATATTGTTCCCCATCTGTAACCACTTATATTGATTTCGCCATTCATGAGGTTGAGCTCTTTTAACCAATCATAACTTGTTCCCTGCCTGTGAAGTCCTATTCTTTGCAAGAGACCTGTCCCCCTCACTTGGGGTCTTAGCTTCGCCGAGGAAGTTGAGATCTTATTTATTGGTAAATACTAATAAATTGATCATGCTTGGAACTTTGTATCTCAGTTGCTTTACTTTGACTATAACACCATTAAACATATTTTGTGACCCATTCTTTTAACTAGATGAAATTGAGTCATTAAATTCTATTGTTTCTGATCTTTCCTTATCCAGTCTGTTTCACTGATTTGCTTTCCGTTTTTAAAAAGTGCCAAATAGTTTTGATGATTATTTCTTTTAAAAATTTTACTCTGTACTTAAGAAATAAAACAAGTATTTCCATAACATAGTAGAATAGAAAAAAAGATGATTGCATGCGAATTTGCCAATCTATTATGTACAACTTGCTGTTCCCACTAAATATAAAGTAAAATTATCATGTAACTTTCTTTTTTTCTCTTTCTTTCTTTCTTTCCTTGCTCCACCTTCCCCTCCCCCCCACCCCCAACCCTGGCTATAGAGATGGCTACCTGTAAGGTTAATAGTATATAAGATCTTCCGTGCCCATTAAAAAGCCTCACTTCTTTCATGGCTCCTTTGTAGTTAATTTGGGTATTTATAATGATCAAAATGACTTAATGTTGCAAAGTTGTTCTTAAAAAATAATTGCTGTTACTGTATACAGTGTTTCTCTTGGTTCTGTGCATTTCCCCTTTCATTATTTCATGCAAGTCTATCCCTGGTTTTCTAAGACCATTGAGCTCCTCATTTCTTATAGCACAGTAGTATACCATCACAATCATATGCCACAACTTGTTCAGTCATTCAGTTCTTTGTCACTACAAAGACAGCTACTATAAACATTTTAGAACATATAAATTCTTTTCCTTTTTTTCCTAATCCTATTGGGAAACAGATCTAGTAGTGGGCATTTCTAGGTCAAGGTTATATAGGCAGTTTAATAACTCTCTGGGCACAACTCCAGATTACTCTCCAAAATGGTTGGATTAGTACATAGTTTTACCAACAGTGAATTAATGTCCCCATTTTCCCGCAGTCCCTCCAATATTTTTTACTTTTCCAACTTCAATCATTTTAGCCAATCTGATAGTTGTAAAATATCTCAAGGTTGTTTTAATTTGCTTTTCTCTAGTCAATAATGATTTAGAGCATATTTTATATGACTATAAATTGTTTTGCTTTCTTCACTGGAAAACTGCCTGTTTATATCCTGCAGTCACTTATCAATTCGGGATGACTCAAATTATTTTAGATTTTACAAAATTCTTTATTTATTTGAGACATGAGACATTTATATGAGAAACTGCCTATAAAATTCCTCCTCCTCCTGAATTTCTTTCTGAGCTTGATCGTATTTGTTTTATTTGTATAAAAACTCTAAAATTTAACATAATTGTAATTGTCCATTTTATACCTTACTCTCTTATCACTTGTTTATTCATAAATCGTTTGCTTATTCATAAGTCTGATAGGCAATATGTTCCATGTTTCTTGCAATTTCTCTCTTTATATCTAGGTTATGTGTCCTTTTTGACCTTATCTTGGTAAATGGTATAATATGTTGGTCTATGCCCAATTTCTGCCAGGCTGCTTTCCAGTTTTTCCAACAATTTTTCTTCTCAAATAATGAATTCTTGTCCCCAAAACTTAATTTGATACACTTGTCAAACAAAAGGTTACTCTAGTTATTTGTGGCTGTAAATTGTGTCTGGTATATTCCACTGATGTACCTGTCTATTTCTTAGCCAGTACCAGATGGGAGGTTTAGCAATACCAGATACTAAAGGTAGTAGTTATCAAAACTGTCTGGTACTGGCTAAGAGATGATTACTGCCTTATTACATGGCTTAAGTACTGGAAATATTATTCCCTCTTCATTCGTCCTTTTCCTTCCATTATCTCTCTTGTAATTTTAGACCCTTTGTTCCTCCAAATGAATTCTGCTATTTCCCCCCAGCGCTCTAAAGTAACCTCTTCTTAGTTTAATTGACAGAACACTAATTCTGTAAATTAATTTGGGTATCATCATTTTTTATTGTATTGATGCAGTCTAGCCACAAGCAGTGAATATCCTTCCAATTTTTGACTCATTCTTTAAAGAGCATTTTAAAAAACAGATTTTTTATTGATATATTTTGTTTTTACATTGCCAAGATTTCCCCCAGTAGTCTTCCTTTTTTCCCTCCTAGAGAGCTATGCCTTTTAAAAAAGAAAGAAAAATTCATCAAGACTAATTCATTAAAAAAACCCCAACATTAATTCTGTTGTTCAGTTCAGCGCATCCCCCAGCTTCTCAAAAGAGGAAAGGCAGATTGTTTTCATAATTTTTTCTTGAGGCAAACTAGTTCTTTATAATTTTAAAACATTCCTTGTATATTATTTTTGATTTTTAGGACCTTTTGTGTTTGTTGTAGTTGTCATTGTGTCTGTTGCTTTCTTGGCTCTGCTTCTTCACTGAGACACAATGACTTCATCTGAGTGCTTCCATGCTTCAAGGAATGCTTTTAAATTGTATTTGTATGTATTGAATTGTCTTGGTAGATTGACCATTGTATATTTTATGCCTTTTCTAGTTATTTTGCCTGAGATTTCTCCTTTTGCTTTTTGTTGTTGCTGTATAGAAATGCTGATAATGAATTTTTTATTTCTGCTACTTTCCTGATGAATCACGAAAGAATGAAAAAAAGTATTTATTAAGTACTTTTTATGCACAAAGCGCCATGCAAAGAGTTTGGCTTACCAATAGAAAAGTAAAACAGGCCCTGCTCTCAAGAAGCTCATATTCTAATGGGAGAGATGATGGATTATAGGGGGTTTCAGGGCTAATTCAGCCCACTGGTCCTTAAGGTTCACCTGCAAGGGAGATGGTAGTACATATCCTTTAATTTTTATTTCCACTGATAAAGCCAAATCAGTTTCGGATGTTGGACTATTTTACAGTGCTGTTGGCCAGATCCTTTCTAATTCTTGGGTAGCTGTGACTTCTACAACAGGGGCTCCAGCACTGTCAGAAACGGTTGTTGAGTTACGTCTTCATGAGGATTGTTTTTGTGGATGATGGCTGTGAGGGTCAGGCTGAAAGAAAGGCTGGTGTGGTCTGAAGGGTACTGCTATTACTGGCCTAAGGGTCCTGGGCTGTTTCCATTAGGGTTTGAAAAGAAGTGGAGGGCAAGGTGATAGCTTTGCCAGTCACATACTGACTCTGTCCCTCAACGTCCCTTCTTTGAGTAGGCTGACTGGGTCTGTCTCCACAATGGTCGCTTTCCTGGATAATGGTGTTAGTGGTTGGTTTAAAAGCATGGTCTGGGAGAGAGGGGTGCTATTTCTAGGGCTCTCAGACCTACCAGTCCATTGCTAGCAGTTGGTCAGTGGTTAGTGTGGTTGTGGTGAGGACAGTGTTCCATTGTATAAAGAGACTGATCCCTTTGATGATGGCTTCCAAGGCCAACTTGGAAACATGGCTATTCTCAAGGCTTTTGGGCTCAGGATCCTGGACTATTTCCATTAGGATTTGGGGGGGAAACAATGGTCAAGGTCTTGGCAGCATTTTGATTTACCTAGCACATGCCAACTTTTGCCTTTGCCTCAGAGCGTTGCTATTCATTCTCTGAATCAGTTTCTTTACTGATTCTCTGGAATTTTCTAAATAATTCATCCTGTCACCTACAAGTAAGTATAAATTGCATCTCTTCTTTGCCCATGTTTTCTTTTTCTTCTCTTACTGCAACTATGTTTGCATTTCAACTATGTTAAATAATAGTGATGTTAGGGAATATTCTTATTTTGCTTCTGGATTTATTGGGAAAACCTCTAATATTCCCTATATATATATGCATACATGTGTATGTATATATGTATATATAGATAGTGACTTTTCCAAGCCTACACTTTTTTGTGTGTGTTTAAATATGTGTTACATAACATACAATATTAATATATCATATATGTATATATAGGCCTTTGACAAAATGAACACACCTATTTTATACATGTAAAATATATAGATGTTAAAATTACACATTGCTTTTCTATTACATATATAATATAAAATATATGTGTTTTGCATATAATCATGTGGTTTTGTTTGATTCTATTGTTAATCCATTCCCACCCCTCCATCATCCCCCTTAGAATTTATTTTGTAGTCTTTTTTGTCTTCTGGTGACTACTGGTGATCACTCGTACTACTTGGTCCTAATTCCATCCTCTACAACCACACAGGACAAATTACTTTCTCTTCCACATGACAACTCTTAAGATGCTTGAAAATGCCTATTGTTCTTCTCTTTGGTCTTCTCATCCACAGTCTAAACTTTTCTAGTTTCTTTAATTGTAACTGCTTTGAGTTGGTTTCTGCTCACTGGCATTGGAGTCAGAGGATCTGGTTTCGAATCCCCTCTCAGCTATACTTACTATCTCTGTGACCTTGGGCAGATACTTAATCTCATTGGGTCTGTCTTTGCATTGGTAAAATGAGACCTAGATGATTTCTAAAGTATCTTCTGACTCAAAATTCTTTGATCCAGAATGGCCGAGCCAATTCACATCTCCACGTACAATGCATTGGTGTTCCTCTCCTTCCACAGCAACTCTACAGTTATTATTTTCCTTTTATTTTTCAGTGATCCTCTCTATTCTCTGTTTGAACAAGAATTCCCTCCCCCTCTTCATAGTGTGAAACAGATCTTCCTTGTTCCTCTAATTGGGTTACATCTAGGATGTGTATTAATTTGGAACTTGTGGTTTATTGTATGAGATATTGGTCTAAACCTCTAATTTCCAGTTTTCCCAGCAGTTTTTGGTGAATGGTGAATCTATTAGTTATATATTCATATGCTTTGACCCATCATTTTTTGGGAACAGGATGTTACTGTTGTATTGATACTTTATCAGTTTTTGAGATTAAGTTTTTAGCTTAAGTACACTGCAAATATTTTCCCCAAACTGGTATTTTTCTTTTTATCTTACTTATCTGGCTTCTTTTAAGTCTCAGTTTTCCTTTCTCTGATGATTATCTCTAATTTCTTCTGTGTAAATCTTGTTTGTATGTCATTATTATCATATTGTCTTCCTCCATTTGACTGTGAGTTCTTCAAAAATTGGAAGAGCCTTTTGCTTTTCTTTTTATCTCCAACACTTAGCTGGAAGATAAGTACTTAATAATGCTAGCTAATTGACTTATTTGATTTTTTTATTTTTTATGTGCATCTACCTTGTTGCTAGTAATGTCTTCTTTCTACCCTCCATAACTGAGATAAACATATCATTCCACTCCCCCTTAATTTTTATGAGTTTATTTTTAAATTTAATTCTGTGATCCAGTTAGAATTTATTATGATGTCAATTAAGGCTATCCATTTATTTTTCATCATATTTCTATCTAGAATTCTCAACATGTATTAAATAATGAGTTCCTTGTACACTTATTCTTTCCTTGGGTTTGTAAAATACTAACTTTCAGTACACATTTGGTTCTATTTGTGGGATCTTTATCCTATTTTCTTGGTAAGTTTTTCTCTTTTTTGTCTAACTTGGCATCTAATTTGATGGTTTTATGTGTTAATGGCATGTACTACTACTAATAACAGTAATAGTAAGAATAACTAGCATTTATATAGTACTTTAAGGTTTGCAGAGTACTTTATATATATTATATCTTTTGATCATGACAAAAATTCTCTGAGGTAGATGCTATTATTAACTCTGTTTTACAGAATAGAAAACTGAGGCTGAGAATGAAATGACTTGCCCAGGGTCACACAGGTAGTAGGTGTTTGAGGCCATATTTGAACTCAAATATTTTTGATTTGAAGTCTGGCAGTATGCATTGCATTTTCTCCTTGCCTCTAGGAATATGAATGATTTTTTGTGAGTTTATCCTTCCTTAAATCTTGCAATCCAGTTGAACTCATTTATTATTTCAATTAATTTTTTTTTTGTGTGTGCAGAGCAGTAGATTTCCTTGGTAAACAGGTATTGTCATCCTCAACATCTAAAATTTTTCTCTTTTTACAATAATAATTTTTATTTCATTTCCCCTTCTAATTGTGATTTCTGAGTGGCAAAATGGTAGAGTAGATGCAGGGCTGACCTTGGTGTCAGAAAGACCTGGAAGGTTTGTGACCCTGGGAAAGTCACTTTTTCTTTTAGCTCCATAGTCAACTCTCTAAGACTGTATTAGAGATGAGCTGCCAAACTGTATTGGTGAAAGTAGTTTCCACACCAGGTGTACCTTAGACTGATGGAATCATAGTTCAGAACTACCTCTCCTCTCCTTCTGCTCTAAGTCACTAATAAGATTGGCCTAAAATTTTTGTGAGTTTTATGTGTAGTTGGAAAAAAAGGTGCATTTTCTAGTTTTCTTCATAGATCAGTTAGAGCAAATTAAAATGTCACCTCATAGCAATAGTTTATTTATTGTTAATCTTTTTTTAATTGATCAATAATATTCTGATAATAGAATATTAAATTCTCCTACTGTTGTTATATTTTTATTTCTTGTAGGAATGCTGTTCATCTTTCATATATAAATTAAACTAAAATATTACTTGTATGTAAATGAAATATTGCTATCGAATATTCCTTTCATGAAATTACTTTTGCTTGCTTCTTTTGATGTTTTCTACTTAAATTCAACTTTATCTATATAAATTATGTGATTCCTGATATTTTGAACTTTTGGTTTCATGATATATTTTAGAACAACCTATTGATTTTAATATATGCATATCTTTTTATTTTAAATGTTTCTAGTATACGATATATTGGTAGATTTTTTTAACCCAGTCTTTAACTTTTAATTGTTTAAATAGAACTCAGGTTACTCATTTAATTTTAGATATTAAATTTCTTCTGCCATTTCATTATTTTTTCTGTTCTTAATGTTACTAAAGGAATTGATATCAATCTGATTTTTTGTTAACTATTTTTGACTAGTAAAACTATTTCATGAACCAAATTTTTGTCTTTTAAACTGTTAACTCTACGTGATTCCTTATGGGTTTTTTAACATAACTTTTCTTATTTTCTTTTCTCCCTTTATCTTTTTATTATATAATACAGATTTTATATACCTGTTAAAATTTATGGCCTAAACATATTTTTCTCTTTTTTCATTAAGTATATTTTAATTGAATGTCCTCATTTTATTTATTTTGCAAAAGATCACACGCTTTTTTAATACTCTTAATCACAGATAACAGCTGATTTTATTGGGAACTGATCTGGATTTTTCCCATGACTTTGGAATCTTTTAATTGTGGGCTTTTGTCAATAAATGATTTGATGCCCTCTTAATTTTTAAATGTCATTCTCTGCCTTCAGATAAAATGTTCAAGTTTAGAGAATGTGTAATTTTTAGAGTCAATCCTTTGAAAATAAATACACTTTTAATCAACTTTGATATCCTTTTCATGTTATCAGTGAAAAAAATTTTAAGATACTCTTGTTGGAACTTTATGACACATACTTTTGTCTTTTTCTTGAAACTTTGGGGATTTTTTCTTTGTCTTTAACATTTTGAAATTGGTTAATTATGTGTCTAGGAGATTCAAATTTTAGATGTCTTCATGTTAGGGTCCTATAAATTCTTTTTACCCTAACCTAACCCCATTCTTATTCATTCGAGGAAACTATCCAATTATTTCTTTTAATATGAAGTCTTTTTTTCTTTTTATACCTCATCTGAACCCCAATTATTCTTGTATTTGAATTTCAGTGTCTTTATTCCAAGTGTACTACTTTTATTCTTCATTGTCACTAATTTTTTTCTCAATGATGTTCTGGGCTTGTTCTTCATTATCCCCGCTCATTATTTATGTATCCTTGCTTCACTACTTTTCTGCTACTTCCATTGATGTATTTAATTTTTTATGTTGCTTTGCCTTTATGTAAGTTGTTCTTTTGTTTCTTCCTTATTCTTTTTTATTGCATTGAAATCTCCTTTTAATCTAATTTACTTTCTTCCATCATATCTGGTACTAATTCAGTTTGCAGTTTGTATTAGTTTTCTTTCTTGAATTTTTTTTAATTGCAGTATTTATTTGTTGAGTTAGAATTTGTCTTTATCTTTTTCATAATCTATCATATAAACCCTATAACCCTATCAGTTGTTGTTGTGGATTTTTTGCTTTCCCCTTCTTCCCTTAAAATCTTGAAAACAGAAGCTTACATTTTAGGACAAATCTCTCTTCCTAGTCCTACAGAAGAAAAATGGAGGGAAAGAATACTTCTCAGCATTCCTGAAAAGACCAGAGTTGCATAGGAACTTTGAAGTGCAAACACAGGAGTTAAAACAAACATAAAAAGATAAACATGCATGAACAAGGGACTTAAAAGGTAAACTGTTTACATTGTAATATGGGGAGATAATTCACATGTCCCTTCTATAATGTTAATGAGGGTTAAAGATCTTCCCCACCCTTTAATAGGCCTCAGGTGGAGCCCATTAACAGAATCTTGATTAGGGGGGGCTTGTTTTATAGGAAGGCCCACACCTTTTGTTAATTTCTGATGAGGCACTGGGTCACCAGTCGTGGTGCCCTCCAGCTCTGAAGAGTGTATATACACTCTGAGATGAGGTTTTGCTTGGGCGCTTACTCTTTGAAAGAAGGTTCATGTGCCAGATGAGACTCTGGGTAGCTGTTAAGGAGCCCCCAAGCTTTGAAAACTCAGATGTTGGTGCTTCTCTCTCTGGTAACTTTGTATGTATGTAATGGTCAGATAGTTGGACGTGTCTTTTGATCTGTGATATATGTATTGCTTATGGTCAGACAGAAGCCCTGACTCTTGGTCTTTTATTTCTCTGCTGGTATTTTCTCTGGTTATGTGATTAAAGAAGGTTGTTGACACCTCAAAAGTTGCTTTCCTTTTAGAAAAACAGATCTCAGAACCTGTGCTAGCAGGCCATCCTGGACATGTCAAGGTGCTTGCTGCTACACCTTCTTAACTCTATCACCCTCAGAGAGATCCTTAGCTCCTAGAGAAAGTCTAATTAGACAGGGAGTCTGAAAGTGGTTCTATTACTTTTTGATGTTCATAAAAGAAGAATTTAGTAGCAATATTCTAGATGAGGAAAAGGGAGAGGAAGGATGGGAAAATTATCTCAAAGAATCAATGTACTTAAAAAGAAGTCTACACAAGCAAAGAGGAAGAGAAGGAGCAAGTGACATGAACCTCACTCTCATCTGAACTGGTAAAAGGGAAGAAAAATACACACACATACATATTTAGGTACAGAAATACATCTGATTCAACAGGGAAACAGGATGGAAAAGGGAGAAGGTAGAGGGAGAATGAAAGGGAAGGTAGACTAAGGGAAGTTTAGTCCCATGCAAAAAAAAAATTACCTAAGCATGTATGAAAATATTTGTAATAGTGCTCTTTTTGTTTTGGAAATGATATATAAATGGTGGTGATATATGTGTTTTTAAATGTGATGGAGTACTATTTTACTGTAAAAAAAATGATGAAAGGCATAGTTTTAGAGGAACCTGGGAAGACTTGTATTAAGTAATGAAAAATGAAGTAAGAAGGACCAGGACAGTTTATACAACGACAAAAATATTGTAAAAATAAACAACTTTGAAAAACTTGGGAATTTTGATCAATGAAACGACCAGCCACAATTCCAGTGAACTCAAAGAAATATGTTACCTGCCTCCTGATAGAAAGGTGATGGAGTCAGTGTACAGACTGAGAAATAATCTTTTGGACATGTATAATTTGTTTTATTGACTATACATATTGGTAAAGGGAATTGGGTTTTTCTTTTTTTCTTGGTTGGGATGGAAGCGGGAAATAGAGAAGGTAGGTTTTTGTTGACTAAGAAATTAAATTAAAAAGCTAAAAAATCATGGAGTTCACAGATCTGAGAGGGAATATAGTATTTATCACCTTCAATGTGTAACCATTTGTGAAATGCTAATCCATTAAAAATAGACTTCTTCTCATTTAGAATCTTGGTACAAGATATTTATCTTGAGACTCAGCTGTGAGACTTGAGTATTTCTTTTCTTGATGAACTAGACGTGTGAATAAAGAGGCAATCTAATTATTTTCCTCTTAAGCGGTCTGAAGCTTTTTTATTTAAGAATCAATAAGATGGCAAGGTTCAGAATACACTTAGGTTATCTGTAAAATCAGCTAACTAGCACTGATTTTATATAAAATTTCAGTCTCTTGAGTAGGTATAGTTACAAGGAATTACCTTACCAACATTTTTTTTTATCTCAACATTTTATTTTTCCGCAATACACATAAAAACACTTTAAACATTTTTTTCAAATTTTGAGTTCCAAATTCTTTCTCTCTTCCCCCCCTTCATTGAGAAGACAATCAGTTTGACATAGGTTATGCATGTGTAGTCATGCAAAACACACTTCCCCATAAAGTCATTCTGTGAAAGAAAACACAGCTAGCCCTCCCACCCCAGAAAAATAAAGTAAAGAAAAAAAATCTCTGATCTTATTTAGGCTCTACCAGTTCTTTCTCTGGAGATGGACAATACCTTTCATCACAAGTCCTACAGAATTGTCTTGGATCATTGTATTTCTGAGAATAGCTAAGTTATTCACAATGGATCATCATACAATATTGCTATTACTGTGTACAACGTTTTAGTTCTGCTCATTTCACTTTGCATCAGTTCATGTAAGTCTTACCATGACTTTCTAAGATCAGAGCCCATAATTTCTTAAAGCACACTAGTATTCCATCACAATCATCTATAACAACTTGTTCAGCCATTCACCAATTGATGGACATCCCCCTTCATTTTCAGTTCTTTGCTCCCACTAAAAGAGCTGCTATAAATATTTTTGTACACATAGGTCCTTTTCTTTTTTGTTTTTTATCTCTTTGGGATATGGACCTAGTCAAAGGGTATGCATGACTTTATAGCCCTTTGGGTATAGCTCTAAATTGCTCTCTAGAATGGTTAAATAAGTATGTAATTTCACCAAGAGTGCATTAGTGTTTTAATTTTCCCACATCCCCTCCAACATTTGTCATTTTCTTTTTCTGTCATGTTAGTCAATCTGACAGATGAGAGGGTAAGATTGGAGTTGTTTTAAATTGCATTGCTCTCATCAATAGTAATTAGAGCATTTTATTTCATATGGCTATAGATAGCCTTGATTACTTTGTCTGAAGCTGCCTGTTCATATTCTTTGACCATTTATCAATTGAGGAATGGTGCTTATTTCTTTAAATTTGACTCAGTTTTCTATATGTTTGAGAATTGAAGTGTTTATCAGAGTATCTCATTGTAAGAAATTTTTTTTCACAGTAATGATTACCAATTACATATTTCTCTCCATCCTTTTTCTCCCTATTTATCCTACTTTCTCCCTCTCCTTTTTTCCTGTCCATTCTCAAGTGTTTTGCTTCTTATATTTATCTCCCCTAAACTGCCTTCCCTTCTGTCAACTCTCCCATTTTCTTATTCTCTTCCTTTCCTACTTTCTTATGTGGTAAGACAAATTTCTACACCCATCTGAGTATGTGTATTATTCTCTCTTTGAGCCAATTCTGATAAGAGTAAGGTTCCACTTACTCTCCACTCCCCACTTGCCCCATTTCCCCCTCCATTGTAAAGTATCTTTCAGCTTCTTTTATGTCAGATGATTTATTCCATTCTATCTCTCCCTTTTCCCTTCTCCCAGTGCATTCTTCTTTCTCATCCCTTAATTTTATTTTTTTAGATAACCACTACTTTCAATTCATATCTATGGTTTCTTTCTACATATACTCCTTCTAATTGCCTAATAATGAGAAAGTTTTTAGTAGTTATAAATATAATTTTCCCATGTAGGAATACAAACAGTTTAACCTTATTAAATCCTTCTCTTTTCTGTTTACTTTTGTGTCCTTCTTTTGTATCTTGCATTTGAAAGTCAGATTTGCTATTCAGCTCTGGTCTTTTCAGCAGGAATGCTTGAAAGTCCTCTATTTAATTGAATATCCACTATTAATCCTTGAAGTATTATACTCAGTTTTCCTGGGTAGGTGATTTGTAGTTGTAATCCTAGCTCTTTTGTCCTCTGGAGTATTTTATTCCAAGCCCTCTGACCCTTTAACATAGAAGCCTCTAAATCTTATGTTATCCTAACTGTGGCTTCACCATACTTGAATTTTGGTTGGTTTCAGTATTTTCTTTTTGATTTGGGAGATCTAGAATTTGGTTATAATATTCTTGGGAGTTTTGATTTTGGGATCTGTTGTAAGTGGTAATTGGTGAATTCTTTTAATTTCTATTTTGCCCCCTGGTTCTAGAATATCAGGGCAGTTTTCCTTGATAATTTCTTGAAAGACTATTTTTTCTAGGCTCTTTTTTTCATCATGACTTTCAGGTAGTCTGACAATTCTTAGATTATTTCTCCTTGATCTAGGTCAGTTGTTATTCCAGTGTGATATTTTACTCTTTCTTCTATTTTTTTCATTCTTTTGATTTTGAGTGTTTCTTGATGTCTCATAAAGTCATTAGCTTCTACTTGCCCTTCAGTGAGCTTTCATATCTCCTTTTCCATTTGGTCAATTCTGCTTTTCAAGACATTCTTTTCTTCATTGAATTTTTGTGCTTCTTTTACCATTTGACCTATTCTGTTTTTTTAAAGGTGTTATGTCCTCAGAATTTTTTTGTGCCTTCTTTACCAAGCTGTTGATTCTTTTTGTCATGATTTTCTTGAATCATTCTCATTTCTCTTCCCAATTTTTCTTCTATTTCTCTTATTTGATTTTTAAAATCCTTTTTGAGCTCTTCCATGACTCAAGACCAATTCACATTTTTCTTTGAGTCTTTAGATTGTAGGAATTTTGGCTTTGCTATCTTCTTTTGAGTGTGTGTTTTGATCTTCCTTGTCACCACATTAACTTTCTGTAATCAGAATTTTCATTGTTTGCTCATTTTCTACTTTATTTCTTGACTCAACTCTATGCTAGAGTAGGGCTCTGCTTCCTGAATGGAGGGCACACTATCCCAAACTTCAGGTTTTTTTGTGTAACTGTTTTCAGAGGTAATTCGGGGGATCTGTAATGTTTTGACTCTTTCAAGGTGGTATGATCTAGAGAGAGATGTGTTTATTACTCTCCAGTACTGTGTACTGGTTTGTGAATCACCCCAAGCACTCCTTTCCACCCTAGAACTGTGACCAGGATCCCTGCTCCTGTAGAGCCACAAATCCTGCTGTGCTAGTGCTCCTCCTTTGACTGGGCCTAAGATCCAAGACTATTACCCAGATCTAAGTATAGGCAATGCAACACAGTCCCTGGTGCCAGCAAAGGGACCCCTGTAAATCTCCTTCTGATCAATTATCTAATCGCTTTACCATCTGTGGGCTAAGAAGTCTGGAAACTGCCACAACTGCCAATGATTCAGTCACCTTGAGGCCTTTCCTGGTTTGCTGGAGCCCTTTTGTACTGAAATGAGCTTCTCTTTCTCTTTGGAGGAACAGAATTTTCCTGCTGACCTTCTAAGTTGTCTTGGGCTGGAAAATTGTTTCACTCTGTCTTATTGTGGGTTCTGCCACTCTGGAATTTGTTTACAGTCATTATTTAAAGGTGTTTGGAGGCGTTTGTGGGAGAGCTCGAATAAGTCCCTGCCTTTACTCTGCCATCTTGGCTATGCCTCTGCATCAATATTTTATTGACATCTTATTTATATATTTTTTTCAAAATATTTTTCTGGTATTTTGTGCATGATAGATTTTTAGTGGGAATGGGGATTTGTTTTTTCCCCTTTCCCATTAGCCCTGTAGACATAATCACAGAGAATAATTGGTAGATAACAAGAGGTAACAAGGTGTTATACTATGTTAAGATGTAATTACCTACATCCTTTTATCACATTTTGAAGTGTGAAGAAATTTTGATGGAATTGAAATGATAGCTTGTCTGGCTGAAGATTATCCATGTCCCCCATGGTCTTTAAAGGCAAAACTTGCTTGCTATGCACACTATCAACAGTGGAGGCAGGAAGCGGCTTGATGGAGTATGACCATTGAGGAAGAGATTTCTTTTTCCTCCTTCCCATTGACTATGGTGTCTTATAGTGGAGCCCCTCACTCAGGAAGAGATACCACATCAGGGAGAGAGACAGAAAGACAAGAGACAAGAAAAAGAGTGTGTGTGTGTGTGTGTGTGTGTGTGTGTGTGTGTGAGAGAGAGAGAGAGAGAGAGAGAGAGAGAGAGAGAGGGAGAGGGAGAGGGAAAGAGGGAGAGAGGGAGAAAGAAAGAATGAGAAAGAGGGAGAGGAGACAGAGACAGAAAAATAGAAGGAAGGAGGAGTAAGAGGAGAAGAAGGAGGAGGACCCTGGCATTCCCCAACTTCTGCTTGAATTACCAGGTTGGGTCCCCAGAGAACAGTGACTACTACTTTCAGATAATATGGTAAATAGTTAATACAAATGTTAACTTAAGAACCTAGTTCACTCCTTTCCACAAATACAGCCTCCATGCAACGACTAAGTTTATAGATAGATATGTATATGCACACATACAAATGGACCTGTGATCATATTGATTCGAAAGTTCCATCCCAGGATACAGATGATGATCCATCTATACCAGATCATCCTGTGCAATTCTTGTTTGAGTCCTCTAAAAAATTTTCCACTCAATTTGCTAGAGGCCTTTATTATTTTCTCCTAGCACTAGGGGAGCACCATTGGAACACTCTGGCTGTCCACACATCATCCTACACCCTCACCTTGTGACCTGCCCATCTTCTCTACCTATCACATATTTTGGTAATATTTTTACTCCTGTTCTTTGAAGTTCTTAGTAACTACATATTGTAGCCTGTCACAACTACCATGTTGCTCTCCATTGCCCATTGCATGATATTAATTTTTAAATTTTTGGAAACTTATATTCCAAGTTGGGCTGTCATATAGAAAAATATATGCAAGATAACTGTAACATGCCCTTTGCAGCTACTCCCCCATCTCCACTAGCACTCAAATTTACAGTTTGGGGTCATTGGAGGTTAGATTATTACTACTCCCCTAAGGTTTCTTGAGGTTACCCAGAAAGGGTAGGGTTATTAGTACATATCTTCTGGTTACTGGAAGTACTTTTCTCTCTGTGAAATCATCAGGAAGTTTCTCTAGGGTGTAACTCTCTGATGGGCTCTGAAGTTGCTACCATTGTAGGATTCTGAAGTTGTCTTGCTTTGGTGTGTCTAATTTGTCTTTGGTATGTCTTTCAGCTCATGAGATAAGTGTTGCCATCAGCCATTGCTACTCCAAGAACACTGCTACTAGTTCTGGTGGACACTGGTAGACAAAAGGATCTTTGGGTGTTCTGACTTTTCAAAGTTTGCAAGGTCATAGCCTGGTCAGTCCTATCTCTGGATACTTGATTGTCTTTTCTTGGGAGAACTTTTCTTTGTTCTTAGCATGTCTCCCTTTCTATACCCAATGGATGCTCTGTCTTCTACTAGTGAAGACTCTCTAGTAACATGGTGAGTTTTTTTTGGATGGGGAGAAGGAAAGGAGGGCCTCTCAGCTAGGTACAATGGATAGAGTGCCAAGCCTGAAGTCAGGAAGACTCATCTTCCTGACTTCAAATCTTCAGACACTTCTTAACTGTATGACTCTGGGCAAGTCACCTAAGTCTGTTTGCCTCAGTTTCTTCATCTGTAAAATGATCTGGAGAAGGAAATGGCAAACAACTCCACTATTTTTGCCAAGAAAACCCCAGATGGGGTTATGAAGAATTGGACATGACCGAAAAGACAACAACAAAATAGGGGAAGGAGAGAGGTCAAGGTACTTCCTCTTTTTTCCCCATGAGCTAATTTTTCTCAGCTACTTGAAATCTTTATCTTTCAAATTCAGAATCCTTTCTTATTCTACTATTTCTGAACTGGCTTGATCTTTTATATATAACCCCAAGGGGCATGACTTTTCTTGAACTAATCACAAGATATGTCATATGTAGCACCATATGCTTTCATTCAATAAACCAAAGTCCCTTTGATCCCTTTAATTTTATTAAGGACTTTATTAATATCTGTTTGCTTTTAATTGATTCCATCAAGATATCTATACCTTATGTGATTAATTGGGGTGGGGGAAAGGTCCCCATCCTTATATAGATGTAAGGTAAATTTGGGGAGAAGGAAGTAGTAACTAGAAGGAATCAGGAAAGACTTTATGTTGGAGGTGATATTTGAGATGAATCTTGCAGGAAGCAAGGAATTTTATGAGGTAGAGGTGAAGAGGGAGTAAATACTGGGAATGGGGGACAGCCTGTTCAAAAGTATAGAGATGGGAAATGGAACATTGTGCGTGAGGACAGCAAAATGTGTTTGGGTGGATTATAGAATATATGGAGGAAGTTAAGTATAATAAACGTGGAAGATAGATTGATGCCTGCTTTAAGATTTAAATGCCAAATTGAGGAGTTTGAGTTTCATACTAGAAATAAAAGTGAACAAGCATTTTTATAGTGCCAACTCTGTGTTGGGCACTTTACGATAATTATCTCATCTGGTCCTCCTGACAACCCCTGGAGGTAGGTACTATTATTATCCCCATTTCACAGTTGAGGAAACTGAGGCAAATAGAGCTTAATTGACTTGCTCAGGATCACACAGCTAGTAAGTGTCTGAGGCCAGCTTTGAACTCAGGTCTTCTGGACTCCAGGTCCAGAACTCTGTGCACTATGGCACCACTAAATAATAAGTAGCTGCTGAAATTTATTGAAAAGGGGAATGATGTGGTCAGATCTATGCTTTACTTAGTAATTATTTGGAGGGTGGATTGGAATTGGGAGAGACTTGAGGCAGAGAGACCAGTTAGGATATTAACAATAATTCAAGGGAGAGGTCTTGAGGGTCTGAACTTGGGTGTTGGCTTTGTGTGAATGTGAGAAAGGAATGTGTGAGAGATAAATTCATTTGTGACTTAGTAGATAACAACTCCTAGAGTGGCCCAAGTCATATACGGGTTAAATGTCTTGCTTAGGGTTATGAAATATCAGAAGTAGATTTTGAACCAAGTTTTCTGTGTCTGAGACCAGCAATCTATTTACTTGGGAGGCTGCCTTTATTGTGCCTTGAAAACATTGGGCAGATAGTATTGTTTTCACCCAATCTAAAAATATCTCTCTAAAAAGTCTCATACTAGCAGGATCAGTTTAGAAAGAATCAGAGCCACAGGTCAGATAATCATATAAAAATTTCTGAATGTCATCAACATATTCTTCATTGATACTTTGTCTAACACATAATAAATGTTTGTAGATCATATGATTGAGGAAAATGATATAAGTCAAGCAGCTGATATCTTTTGTGGTAACTGTAGAGGTAAGTTATTTTTATTAAAGAATTTTAATAATGCTTTAATAAAGCTTGAATGCTTATACAAAAGCCCTGTACAAGTGTTTAAAATTGATTTCTCTGCAGAAAGAGCATATCTAAACTTTAATATTTTTCCTTTGCTGTTCCTTAGCTAATACCATTCCTTGTGCTTTGAATGTCCTTTGCTCTTAATCCCTATTTCTACTCATTCTTTAAGGCCCTACTCAAATGAAATTCTCCTCTGTGAAGTCTGCAGATTTCTGTCTTTCTCACAGCTAGGTAACATCGTGGGAAAGTGCTGGCCTTGGAAGCTGACTTGCTGTGACCCTGGGCAAGTCATTTAACCCTGTTTGTCTCAGCTTCTTCATCTATAAAAGGAGCTGGAAAAGAAAATGGCAAACCACTCCAATATCTTTGCAAACAAAACCCCAAATGGGGTCATGAAGAGTCTGAACTGTACTGAACAACTGAAAATCATTGAACAACAACCCCTCACCCCTCCCTCCCTTGAACTTTCACCATTTTTGAATCTCTCATGCACTTGTCGTTATTATTACATCATAATTATATTGTATTATGATTATATTATTGTATTATAATTACATGAATTGTGCCATAATTATATTAATTTGTGTTTCATCTCTTAGGCTAATCTGCAAGCTTCTTGAGAACAAGGATCAGATTTAATGATCCTCTATGTCCTTCTCAGGTTCTTCTTTGTGCCTTACATAAGTAGGTGCTTGGTAAAAGTCTGCTGAGAAGATAAATTTCCACTGTGGTTAAATTATTTTCCAGTGGTTTGGGTTTTGCAGGCTGTTATTATGGGCATAGAAAGCTGCCCTCCTTTTCTCACTTGAAAGTTATCTGTAGCAAGCCACGGAAAGCGTAACAGGTCCAGCTGTTGGTCTTTCTGTTGCATTTCCTCAATATCGGCTGGGTGATTTATGTTCCTCTCTATGCTACCTGCCATAAGTGCCATAATAATGTTGGTGCAAGTGCAAATTCAGCTGAGTTAAATTGCTGTATGTGGAAACCTGACCACATTTATATGCTCCCAAATCTGTAGCCTGAGAGTGTCCCTCAAGGTGACTGCCTACATAAGTAAATGAAATCAATTCCTTTGCATGATTAAAATGGATGCTAATGACAACTGGGAGAATTAAGTGGGTATGGATATCTATTTAACTCATTTAGTCTGTAGTACAACAGTGTGGTCTGGACTAGACCCAGAAATACATCACGGTCCATTTATCCATCTCAGAATCTCTGCAGTATTCACAAGCTGAAAGCAGCTGTTTCTTCAAGATCAAAAACACCTTGAAAGCTTCTGGTTAAAGGCTGCCTTGTTTTCTTTAGTTCACTTTTATGTTTATCTTCAGGCCTTTGTTTGCATTTGTTTGTTCTCCTTTAATTATAACAAAACTTAAGAAATCTATGCATGGTAAACAGTACAGCATTGAGAAGAACAATGTAGTAGTATAGGAATAATTTCCTTGGTGGTCTTTTCCTCCCACATTCATTCATTTGTTTATTCTTCCTACAAGTACTTGAATGTCTTAGATTAAATCTAACATGGAAGAGGATTCCCAAAGAAATATAAGGATATATCCATAGCTAAAGGTGGTTTTATCCACAGATTGAAAGGAGGGAACTTAGAGGCAATCTAGACCAACACTTCTTTATTTTATGGAAGAGGACATTGAGGTTCAGAAAGGTTAGTATCTTGTTCAGAGTTACTTAGGTACTAAGCAGCAATTTGAACCAAGGCACAACTAGTATAAATTCAGCATTCTATTCATTATGCTACACTATTTATTGAACTATATCTTTAAAAAAAAACTTTATTTTAGAAATGGAATGAGTATGTTCTTGCTGCACTCAAAGCGGACCTTCCCCTCAGACTTCTAAGGTATACTAAGGGATTTGGAAGTGTTTTTTCTCAAATGTCTTTAAGTATTTCTTCTCTCTCTAGTTCTTTCAGTCCCTACTATTGTTAACCCCAAGGAGGGATTGGATCAGTATTTCAATTTCATCTGACCACTTAATATCAATTAGCTTTTACAATTATATATTTACTTTGATATATAATAAGAACCAAAGTACAAGCATTTCCCCTACCCAGCACCTCAGATGTAGATTCTCCTTATCCCAGACTGGTCTCTGGGGAGGGTGGATTCAAATTTAGTTTGTTTCCTTCATAGCATTGGTTGGACCAAAGTTCGTATCCAATGGGCATTGTTGCTAGGTGAAGCCTTGTCACAGATAATTAAATTCATTCCTGAAAGTCACTTTCTGCTCATTGAGGCATTGATGCTGGTCAGGCTACAAAATTCAGCATGGACTTGGACTCTTAGAATCTATGAATCACTCAAAACTATTCTTTTGACCTTCTGAAGCTCATAAAGCCATTAACCTCTAGATTAATCTCTTTCATCTAAAATGGAAGAACAAATGCTGAGACTAGTAAAGAACAAAATCTGTTCTCTTGGGGCCTCATGGCCTCAAAGACAGGAAAGCCTAAGACCTCTCCTCATATAGCATTGCCTTTTACTAGACAGCGTCAGGAAAGAACTCAGATCCAGAGAGCATTTTAAGACAGTGACTCTCAAAACTTTTTGGCCTTTGGACTCTTTTCTACTCTTAAAAATTATTGAGGACTCCAAAGAGCTTTTATTTTATATTAATTATGTCTATTGACACTTGCCATATTAGAAATAAAAACTGATAAATGATAAAAATATTTATTCATTTAAAAATAACCACAATAAACCCACTTCTTGTCAAAATACTAATTTTTTTCACTAAATAACTTTTTCCAAATTAAAAAAGTTGGTGAGGAGAGTGGCAAAGTTTAACATATTTTAGCCAATCTCTTTAATGTCTAACTTAATAGGTGAATAGTTGGATTCTCATATTTGCATTCAGTCTGTTGAGATATGTTATTTTGGTTGATGCCTATTAGGAAAATCCACCCTTATAGGGATATGTAGTTGGAAAAGGAAGAGTATTTTAATAGGTTAATAATGCTTTAATGTTATTATGAAAATAGCTTTGACCTCAAAGATGACTTGAAAGGAACTTGGGGCCCTCCAGGGATTCTCAGACCGCACTTTGAGAATTGATATTCTATGAGAAAAAGGACAAAGGTTAATAAAGACCTTTTGAAGGTGGCCTTAGTCCTGGTTAAAGAATTATACCAGTCAAAGAAGCTTCTCCTAACCATGTGATTAGCAGACTGGAATGAGAATATCTGTGCTGCTTTGGTCTCTCCAAGGTACTTTCATTATACATTATCATGACTTTTCCAGAAGCAAGGTCCCAATACTCTTCCACATGGCAAGTAACATCAGAGATGTTACCTGTGTTAGAATTCTGCTTCAGAAATATAAACAGCAAAGTCACCACTAGGGGTACCATTTCTCCCTTACTCCATGGTTGGGATTTGGTTGAAGAGTAATGAAGACAGAAAGGGGCCATGTTCAGGGTCAGAGAGATAAAGGGCAACTGTGGTAGCAAACATCTCCTTGCTTAGGCCAGCTCCTTTGTCCTCTAATCCTACTCTGTGAGAAGCTAGTTATGAGTATAAGAGTTTCCTTACAGTAATAAAATGGCCAGAATTGAAAGCAACATAGGAATGCCTGTTTTTTCCTGAGCTGACAAGGATCCCAAGTTCCATTCCCCATGTCATAAGTCTCAGGTTCAGAGCTGATTCATCTAAAGACCAATCCTAGCAGAAACACATATTGAGGTTAAATGGACACCCCTTTTGTCTGATTCTGGAGGGAAGAAAGGTGCAATTGTGAACTAAAACTCAAACTATACCTTTCCTAAAACTCCTAGGTTTCAAGCAATTACTGAACTTTTGGAGACTTCTTGGTAGATGGTTATTATGCATTTTCCTCTTTTTAGCATGTACTCTTTATATACTGATTGATTTCATGATAAGAATAAGTACTTTGTATAGTATCCAGGTATGTTTGACTACTCCTGGGAAATCCTAGTTCCATTGGCCCAAGGTCACAAGATTGAAATGCAGAAAGGAGGTGGAATTCACTAGTAGGGTGGTCTACAGAACAGAATTCTAATTGGTTAAGTTTAGACACTCCTTGACAATGAGTTGGTATCACCTTGCAGAAAGAGGCAGAGCCAAAGGATAGAACATTCACTGACATTCTGGTAATTTTAGAGAGCTTGAACCCACTCCGTACTTCTCCTCAACAAGGCCCGTGCAACTGATCAATGTGAGAGTGGGAATTCCTAAGACCCTGATCTGCAGAGCTGAAGGAGATTATGTGAGTAACCATCAATGCCACCTTGTGGTTCTATGTATTTCATAAACTATGAATGCTACATAAAATTTAGACATAGTAATTAAGATTGTAGTCATACATTTTTAGTATATAATGTTTATGAAATCTAGTAGAGGCACATAGTATAAAAAGTGAAAATTCACTTTAGTTATTGCTTTCTTCTCCTGTAAAACCTGGCCCCTGATTTCCAGGCTCATCGGTTTGGAGACATAAGAATACTTACATAAAGCAGTTATGAAAACGTAACTGCAGGTGAGAGGTGACCTTGTTCCAGGGAAGACTTGAGTTCAGTACTTGATCAAGTGCTAAAATGAGTAGTACAGAAAGAAAGCACAGGGGAAGAAAATCAGGGAAGATGTAGTTTAGGCCTTTATCACCTCTCACCTGAACTATTTCAAATATCTCTTCTTTGTTGTCTTTGCCTCAGGCCTTTTCCTCTTCCATCTTAATTCTACCCAGCTGTCACAGTGGTTTTCCTTAAGTATATGTCTGACCCATCACTCCATTACTTGATAAACTTCAGTGTCTTCTATCGCTGCAAAAGACAAAATATAACTTTGTATCTTGGGCATCTAAAGCCCTTAACAAACAGGCCTCAGCCCGTCTTTTTGGTTTTGTTATACAGTGTTTTCTTCCTCTTCCCTAATTCTATTCCCCAATTCAGATTGGGTATTTTACTCTTCCTTATATGTGATGCTATTTCTTCCATCTTGGTGTCTCTGCTTTGGTCATCCCTTGTACCAGGAACATGTTCCTTTCTTATCTCCACCTCTTAGAATCCTTTATTTCCTTCAAGACTTGGATTAAAAAAAACTACTCTCCACATGAAATTTTTTTTGATCCTGTCAGATGGGATCAGAAGGCTACTTAGTAACTTCTCAAACTCTCTGGTGTCCATTTTATACAAATTCTGCATATGCTTAGCATCATAGGATCATAGTTGTTGAGGTAGATGGGACCTCAGAAATATTTTGGTGCAAACACTCTCATTTTACAGATGAGAAGACTGAGGCCTAGAGATATTAAGTGACTTGTCCCAGGTCACAGATATAGACTGTAAACTTAAAAATTAAAAAAAAAATTTTCCCATTACATGTAAAGACAAATTTTTACCTTTGATTTTTACAATTTTAAGATCTGAATTCTCTCCCACCCTCCTTCCCTGACCACTCATTAAGGAGGCAAGCACTTTGATAGAAGCTATATACGTATAGTTATGTAAAACATATTTCTATTTTAGTCATGCTGGGAAAGAAAACACAGACAAAGTCCAAGAGAAATAAAGGAAGTGAAAAAAACAGTATACTTCAATCTGCATTTACATTCCATCAGTTCTTTCTCTGGAGGAGGGCAGCATTTTCCATTATACGTCCTTCAGAACTGTCTTGGAGAGAATAGTTAATAGACTAAACTTTTTGAAGTCAGAGACTTTTTAATTTTTGTCTTTGTATTTTCAGTATCTAATAGAGTGCCTAGCACATAACTGGCACTTAATAAATACTTGTTAATTGTTATAAAGCAAGATTTCTGAGATGTGAAATGAGAAAATTACAAGAAAAATCATACTTGTTATGCTCTACAGTTTAGTTTTCTCAGACCAAGATCAGAAAAATCAATCTCAGCAGTTGCCAACATTTTATTTTTATATATTGATCAACTTTTTCCAAAACCAAAGTTTTTTTCCCCTTACCCTGATTTCCTTATTTTATTTTAGAAGGTTGTGAGACCATTGAATCTGTGGGAAGGTATTTTGGTTCCCTGGTGTTGGAAATGTGAGTTGAAGGTACCTTGAAGTGCCCAACAGCTGAACTGGTGAAGGAGTAGTTCTCTGGGAAATATTCTTTATTCTTTCAAGTCTTGTGCTCAAAGACATGTAAGATAACAACAGGAAACAAAATGCATTGGATAGAATTTCTTTCCTCATGCCAGACAATGAGGGTTTATTTTTTTTCTTTGTAATAAAATACAATTAAATATAAAAAGTTGTTATCAGTAATAAATTTGCTATAATCAATGTAACTTGATGTATACTGATGATAATATATTTATTATGCTTCATGGCAATTAGGCAAAAATGGCATGCAGCTCACATAAATGAATATAATTAGTATTATTTTCCACATTCACATAATCTTAATGTCAGAAAGATAACCTCTGGCCATCTAAGCCAATGGATGTTTGATCAAGGATTTTGCCCCACCAAATCACAATTTTTTCAGGTCTCTTTTCTATTAGACTTTTAGTACTTAAAAAGAGTCAGGGTCAATAGCTTTCACTTTATGCCTTATACAGTTTAACCTCAGCTTTGTTTGTTTTTTTTCTTTTTCCCAAATATTCATCCATTAAATTATAATTATTATTAATATATTCTGAAAATTAACATAGTCTATAAAAGACAGAGGATTTGGATCCAGCTGAAGTTCACCATTTCTTTCCATTTCCCTCAAGTCTCTTCTGAATGACCTGGCCTAGGACTGAATCTCATGTTCCATGTTGACCTTCTGGTCTTTTCTCTTTCATTTCTATTCTCTGCTGTTGAGGGGTGTAAGCAGCTGTTCAGCTGTTCTGTTTTGTATCCCTTTTCCCCATCTGGAAGGACCAACCGTTAATGGCCCTGTAATTTGTGATTCTTTCATAGAGAGACTAGCACAGAGCATATTCTCAAGAACACACTTGTAGCTGACTTTGGGACAGAGTCATTATCTTGATATGATGACATAAGCTATCCCTAGAGAACACAGAGACACAGGAAAGATATACTTATAGACACACAGTCAAAAGTGTCCTGGGATACCTAAACTTCTCTGGTAACCTTTGGAAAGGTATGAAACACATTCACATCCAACAATTTTGTGCAATAGACTTTCTTACTGGCTATCATCTTCACATCAGATTTATGGGCATTGGTCAAGGCCTGTCTGGACAGTGGACAAAGACCACTCATAGCAGTATGGATTTATTGCAACAACACAAGGGTAATTCAGACTTTTAGCAGTTCCCTTCAAGAGTGGAAGAAGCCCTCTCTGGTTATGAACCCTTATGGTACAGTCGCTCACTGGCCAGCTTTCCTCTCAAGGAGGGGAAGCATAATTGATGCTTTTCAGTAATGGTATGACTGAAGGTACCTTCTACTTTTTGGAATTCTACTCTCTTCTCCAGTTGACAAACTGAAATGACAAGAGTTGGAGTTCACAGTACCAGATACCAGACAAAGACTTTTGTCCTCTCTCAGAGACTCAGAGTAGAAACTGAGGAATAAAACTTGTCCAAGAAATGTTAGCAATATATTTTGTTTTTTTATCACCTTCATTTCCCAGCATATCCTTCTCCCATCCTTGATCGAGAGAACTCTCTTTTATAACAAAGAATAAAAAAGAGGGGGGTTATGGAACAATTCGGCTAAACTAACCAACACATCAACTGAGTTAGATAGTACGTGTAATCCTGGTCTTTCACCCCTGTGAAAAGGAGTCAGAGGCTTAAAGGCTTAGAGCTGGAATAGACTTTGGAGGTCATTCATTCCAACTGCTTCATTTTACAGAAGAGGAAATTGAGCCCCGGAAAGTTGGAGTGACTTGTCTAGAATTGCACAGATGTTAAGTATCTGAGGCAAACATTTGAACTCAGATCTTCCCGGGTACCAAGGATGAAGGTGCATTCTCATTTCCCTTCTTCCCAGCTGAGCTTCATCATTATAATTACACAGCATTCTATTCTGATTTCTTTTTCTTGTTCTTTCTTTTTACATTGTTGTAGCTGTTGCACATAATATTTTCTAGTTATCATTCACTTTTCATAACTTTCTATGCTTTTTTTGTATTCATATCTGCTATTTCTTAAAACTGTGTTTTCTTAACTTTTAGTGAGACGCTATGGTAGTAGATGGAGAGATGGCCTCAGATCTAAGAAGTCCTGGGTTCAAGTTCAACTTCTGACACATACTGACTTTTTGACCTTGGGCAAATAGTGTAACCACTCAGTGCTCTAGAAAACTGGTGTCAAACTAAAATAGAAGGGAAGGCCACTAATCTTTACATAACAATCCTTAAGGGAACATATTGATTTGGAAAACCACACATCACATTATCTTTGTTTTATTGTGTTTTTTATCTATTTTATTGTCCCCAATATAAATTTTATTTTGTTGGGGATAGCTACGTGGCACAGTGGATAGAATGCCAGGTCTGGAGTCAGGAAGACTCATCTTCCTGAGTTCAAATAAGGCCTCAGACACTAACTAGCTGCGTGAATCTGGGCAAATCACTTAACCCTGTTTATCTCAGTTTCCTCATCTGTAAAATGAGGTGGAGAAGGAAATGGGAAGCCATCCCAGTATCTTTGCCAAGAAAACCCCAGATGGAGTCACAAAGAGCTGGACGTGACTGAAATGATTGAACGACAAAAATTTATTTTGTGAAGTATTTCCCAGTTATATTTTAATTTGGTTCAGCATCACTTGGAGTGTTGTGGGACACGTATTTGACACCTCTGCTCTGGATATCTCTCTAAGACTGCAAGAGGGAAAAATGATGTAAAAGATGTTTCCTCATTTGGGAGTTTCATATACCAATGATATCAAAGATCAGATTTTCTAAATTTTCATATTGTTCCTTAGTTGACAGCTAGGTGGTGCCATAGTGCATAGAGGAACCAGGAGGACCTGAGTTCAAATCTAACCTCAGCCATTAGCTATGTGACTTTGGGCAAGTTATTTAACTGCTATTTGCCTCCGTTTCCTTATCTATAAAATGGGCTAATAATAGCATCTGCTTCCTAGGGTTGTTGTGAGAATCACATGAAATTATAATTGTAAGCACTATGTAGATGTTAAAGGAGTTAGGTGGTACAGTGGATAGACCTGGATTTCAGGAAGACTCCTTTTTGTGAGTTCAAAACTGACCTCAGATATTGCTAGCTGTGTAACTCTGTACAAGTCACTCAACCCTATCGGTTTTAGTTCCTCATCTGTAAAATGAACTGGAAAAGGAAATGGCAAACCACTCCAGTATCTTTGCCAAGAAAACCCCAAATGGGATCACCATCAGACTTAACCAAAACAGCTGAATAATGAAGATATAAATGATAGTTATTATTGTTGGAATCGTGTTTCTATTCTGGAGTGTGACACTTCAACAAGCATTTATTTAGTATCATTATATTTAAGGCACTCTTCTAGACAAAATGAAAACTGTCCTTGCCTTCAAAGAATTTGTATTCTATTTTTTGCTGATCATTCCCCCTTGGGATTCTTTTCTCCTTCATTTTATCCTATAACCTGACAATGAAAATTTAATTTGGATTTTAGGCAGGCAGAGGAACAGGGTATGATACTTGGCTGCCTTTCCTTGTGCTTCTGGAGTATTGCTAGGTGTACATACTTCCAAGGGACTTTATTTCTGCTACCAGGCATGTCATTCCCAAAGGACTAAGTGACTAGGTTGTTTATTGCATTTATTTATTCCCTTTATTTTTTCCCTTTCTCTTCTTAGGCCTAAAGTCCTTTGGTCACTTGTTGCCTAGTGAATATTCTCCTCTTTCCCTTCCTCGCCTCGTACAGGTAGAGATCTTTCATTGGGGAAGTGACTTCCTTTCAGAAGAAGGGATGCTTGGTAATAAAGTAGAGATAGAGAACTGGCATTAGTGATTAAACAAATTCCAATCTAGTCCTCCAAGTTGGAAAGACTTCTAGTACGTGATAGCCTGTGTATTTGTTGTTTAAGAACCAGTCTGAGTTGGAGGAGGCTTATCACCTGATTGACTCTAGAGTGATTTTTTTTTAAGTCAGCACACCTCTCAAAACTCATTAACTAAATTGTAATGGGGCCAAGATCTGTATCTGTAGAGGGACTACCTATCCCCATCAAGTTACAGATCCATTAGGGTATTCCTATTAGCCATTGTGTATGATGTTGTAAATTCTGCCGTTTATTTTTGTTTCACCAGTGTTCTCCAGACTCCTTCGACCTTCCCCATGTCCATATGATGAAGGTCATGTGCTTTTCTTCCCTTTCTTCATGGTATTCCCAGATTGAAAATGCACACTGGCCTTGAGGTTCGAATATCTTCTCATGATTTCTCTTTTGTGTTGTGGACATGATCAATACATCTCTACCCGTCACTAGCCCAAGGTCATAAGATTCAGAGAGGAACGGGGACTCTAGAGGTCTTTTACTCCATACAGATGAGAAAGCTTCATTCCAGAGAGGCATTGGCTTACCTAAGGTCATACGTAGTAAAGGTCAAAGCTGGGTGTCTGGAATTTGATCCAGTCTTCCTCTCTCCATTCCTTGCATTTCTGTCTGTGTGCTGTTCTAATGTGTTTGTGTGCTTCATTTCAGGCCTGTGCCAATCTGCATTATTGCTTTAGTGTTTCATCTGAGGAAGTGCTGCGAATGTTAATAGTATCAATGAAAGATATGAACTTATTTTCATAATTAGAACCTTAGGGGACCAAGGCTGGATTTAATGTGGGCCCTAGTGCTTATGGGTTTTCCAGCACATTGATTAGTACTGCCTTTTCAAGTGGAACCTAAGCCAGGGCAACTTGTCAGAGTCTTCTTTCCAGAAAATTCCTCTGAAATAATGTCATATTGAAATCTGAGGTCTAAAGAAGGGAAGAGAAATATGTCATTAAACAATTGTACAAATATACAGATAAACAATTAAACTTGCCTTGTGAATTGAATTGCATGTTTGAGGCATTGGATAATATTTTGAAATAATTTGGAATATTTTATGCATTATATATTTGTAATTAATATAAGTCCTGAAGGCAAGTGCATATTCTAATACAATTATTTCAAAATGGTGAAGTTACATTATTAAATACCTACAGGGCATAATTCTTATAAAGGATATTTTAGACAGAAAATATGAGATTAAAACTTGAACACTTCTCTTTCTGAACAGCTGGTTTTCAGGGATTAATGGCTGGGTACACCAACCACCACAGCAAACTAAATTGATCAACAATAAATACATAGACATATGTTTATGAGAATCAATTATTCCAACAATTTTTAAACAATGTCTTCTAGAAATAATTATGGTTTTATGTACTTAACCTAATGGTAAAAATCTATCCTATTTTTCAGTCTTGTGGGGTCTCTCAACCTCTGATACCTCTTCAATTAGTCAAAGGCCACAGCAGTTTTAAGGGGAAAGATTCTACTTCTACAGAAGAGAGATTCAGTTCAGGATTGACCTCCAGGCCTTCACTTCTTTGGATCAAAGGGATTGACACCTTTTTTGGGGTGGGAGGAACCAGGAACCAAGAACAAATTTTATAAATTGCCTAATTAAGGTATGGGGATGAGGGTAAAGGAAGAAGTAGAACAGTCAGTTATTCATTGGGACAAACCAAGCAACCAAATTAAAAGGGAGAGTGGAAGGGGTGTGTGTGTGTGTGTGTGTGTGTGTGTGTATACACGGAATATACATGAAATAACACATACATATACATGCAAAATATAAATATAAATGTATAAATATATGTGTATACATATGCATACACACACACATATATATCCACGTATGAGTTCTACATTTTTCTCCTCTCACTCCCCTCCCATCTTCGCAAGATGGTACATAATTTGATATAGGTTATACATGTACTATCATGTAAAATATATTTCTATATTACCCATAGTTGTGAAAGAAGAAACAGATCAAAAGGAAAAAAAACATGAAAACATAAAGTAAGTGAAAAGGGTGTGCTTCAATCTGCGCTCAGAATCCGACACTTTTTTATCTGGCCAGGGGTAGCATTTTTCTTGGTGAATCCTTTGTATTTGTCTTGGATCATTGTGTTGCTGAGAAGAGCAGAGTCATTCACAGTTGATCATCACACAATTTTGCTGATAGTGTGAGCAATGTTTTCCTGGCTCTGTTCATTTCGCTCAGCATCAGTTTGTACAAGTCTTTCCAGGTTTTTCTGAAATCTGCCTGGCTATCATTTTTTATTTCACAATTGTATTCTATCACATTCATATACCATAATTTGTTCAGCCATTCCCCAATTGATGGGCATCCCTTCAGTTTCCAACATTTTGTCACCATGAAAAGAACTGCTATAAATATTGTTGCACACGTAGATCCTTTCCCCTTGGTGGTATTGCTGGACAAAAGAGTATGCACGGTTTGGCAGGTCTTTGGGCATAGTTTCAAATTGCTCTTCATAATGGTTGGATCAATTCACAACTCCACCAATGGTGCATTAGTGTCCCAACTTTCCCATATCCTTGGCAACATTTATCATTTTCCTTTTTTTGTCATATTAGCCAATCTGATAGGTGTGATATAGTACCTCAGAAATGTTTTAATTTGCACTTCTCTAATCAAAAATGATTCAAAGCACTTCTTCATATGCCTTAATATAGCTTTGATTTCTTCATCTGAAAATTGCCTGTTTATATCTTTTGACCACTTATCAGCTGGTAAATAATATAAGGTATTTTCTATGGGAAACATGAGTTCCAGTTACAAATACCAGGAATATTCCTCCATATCTTAGCAGGAGCAATTCATATGATTGATTTCTTCTAGGGCTCAATAACTTGTAAAAATGCTCTTCATTTGCATATGAGAAGGCCCCTCTTTCTTTTCAGTCTCTATTGAGGGAAAGCTCTTGTGTAGGTCTAGAGATCACACGGTATATCAGTGACTTGCACTTCTCCAGTTGTGTGGCTCTTTTTTTGGAGTGAGTATTTGTAAGTCAGAAACTGATTATGCCCACTGTGGTAGTCTTATTTAGAAATGCTGAACATTTGCTATATAGTTATTTCAAAGAGATGAGACTATAGTTCTTGACAAAACTACCATAGTAGGTTCTTATGAAGGTAGTGAATTCCTTTCCATATCTCCCCATGAGACCAAAATTTCTTTGCTTCTCATCCAGGTGTTTCTTACAGTTGTGAATGGAATGAAGGCTCCCTTTGAGAAAAACAATGGGTGTTTAAGATGGGAAAACTGAGACACTAAAGCACTGGTGATGGATTTGTGAACTGATCTAACTATTCTGGAGAGCAATTTGGTACCATGTCTAAAGGGCTCTAAAACCATGTATACTCTTTGATACAGCAATACCACTATTATGTCTGTATCTCAAAGAGATAAAAAAGGAGACCTATTTGTATAACAGTATAGCAGCTTTTTGGTGGTAGTTAAGAATTGGAAATTGAGGGGATGCCCATCAACTGGGGATTGGCCAAACAAGCCATGCTATATGATTATAACATATTATTATGCTATAAAAATAGCAAGCAGAATTATTTCAGCAAAATCTGGAAAGATGTACATGAACTGACACAAAGTGAAGTGAGAAGAATTAGGGAACATTGTACACAGTAACAGTAATACTATGTGATGCAGAACTCTGAATGACTTGGCTATTTTCTTTTTTCTTTTTTTCTTTTTCATTTTTAACACAGTTCATATCACATAAAACATTTTCAACTTTTGTTCAGGTGATACTTCTTTTAAAGCATTTACAATATAGACCACAAATGAATTTTTATAACAACCAACTGAGACACAAATAATAACTATGTGTGCTAACTTCACAAGCTCTTGACCTAATTGTCTCCACATTATTACTAAAAATTAAAGGACCTGAACTTATTGTTGTTGGTCTAAAGTCCTACACCTAATAGCTTAATTTTAGACTTAACCTTGGATGTTCCCCTACCAACAATCAATAATTTAATGGATCTGGTATTTTGACTTTTTGACTATTTTGACAAACCTATTGACTATAGGAAATTGCCACCAAGAGTAGGGACATTGCAGGGAAACACTCTCTCCCCAACTTTATGTCAATTCCAGGCAGGAGTACATTGTCAACTTGCAATCAGTCAAGCTTAAAGTCTTCCAGGTGTCAGTGGGGAAACTGGATCAGGAGAATCCTACCTCAGCCCAGGCTGAACAGCCGCTCTCCCACCCTTCCCGTGAAATCACCTTTTGCAGTTCATAGCAGCATCTCACAGGCTTACTGGCATCATGGATTGAAGGCTCAGATCACCTTTCTTGCTACCCATACCTGGAGTTAGACTCAGAAGAGCAGTCAGTTAATAGTCCCATAGAATCTTAAAATAGCAAGTTTCAATAACCAGGTTTCAGATGTGACTATAATTTCTCTTTGACTAAGTAACATCTTTTGAGGCAAGTCTTAAGTGACTTACATGCCTTTCTATACTTGCTCTAGTTCCTGGTTAAATAACAATCAGAAAATCAAATTTACCATTAAAACCTTAACTTTTCCATCAATGCCAAATATTACCCAAGGTTACCTGTCTCTAGGAAACTCAGACTAAAATTCTTTTCCCCAAACTAATGATGTCTCTGATTTAGTCATAGTAACTAATTCAGTCAATGTAATTCCCTCAATGTACCTTCCCTTCTGTCACACCCCACCCTTCCCTTATCCCCATATTCTCTCTTTTCTTGTTGGGCAAGATAAATTTCTATACTCCATTACCTGTGTTTCTTATTTCCCGGTTACATACAATAATAATTCTCAGTATTCAATTTCTGATACTTTGAATTCCAACTTCTTGCCCTCCCTTTTCCCGCTAAGAAGGCAAGCAATTCAATACAGACTAAATATGTGTTGTTTTGCAAAAGACTTCCATAATAATGTTGTGTAATATGAACTATATTGCCTTCCTACTCTATCTCCCTTGTTTTTTCATTCCTTTATGTGACCTTGTCCCTTCCCAAAAGGGGAGGAGGCAAAAAGTGGGGTGAGGGAAATGATTAGTTACTCCCTTCTCCCATTTGCCCTCCCTTCTATCATTCCCCTCACTCCACTTGTCACCTCCTCCCCTACTTTCCTGTAGTGTAAGATAGATTTTCATACCAAATTTAGTAAGCATGTTATTCCCTCCTTAAGCCATATGTAGAGAGAGTGGCTTCACTTTTCCCTCTGCCCTTCTCCATTTTCTCCTCCATTGAACACGATTTTTCTTTATCTCTTTTATGAGTTATAGCCTACCCCATTCCATTTCTCCTTTCTCCTCCCAGTATTTTCCTCCCTCACCCCTTAATTTTTTATTTTTTGTGGATATCATCTCCTCTGATTCAACACAACCTGTACTCTCTGTCTATATGTGTGTGTGTATACACAATTCCTCCACTACCCAAATACTGAGAAAAGTCTCAAGAGTTACAAATATTTTCTTTCCATATAGGAATGTAAACAGTTCAGATTTAGAAAATCTTTTATGATTTCTCTTTCCTGTTTACCTTTTCATGTTCTCTTGATTCTTGTGTTTGAAAGTCAAATTTTTTTCTGAAGTTCTGGTCTTTTCATCATGAATGTTTGAAAGTCCTCTATATAACTGAATGGCCATTTATTCCCTTGAAGTATTATACTCAGTTTTGCTGGGTAAGTGATTCTTGGTTTTAATTCCAGTTCCTTTGACTTCTGGAATATTCTATTCCAAGCCCTTTGATCCCTTAATGTGGAAGCTGCCAGATCCTGTGTTATCCTGATTGTATTTCCACAATACTTGAATTGCTTCTTTTTAGCTGTTTGCAATATTTTCTCCTTGACCTGGGAATTCTAAAATTAGGCAACAATATTCCTAGGAGTTTCTTTTTTCAGGTCTCTTTCAGGAGGTAGATTCTTTCAATATTGATTTTGTCCTCTGGTTCTAAAATATCAGGACAGTTTTCCTTGATAATTTCATGAAAGATAATGTCTAGGCTCTTTTTTTTGATCATGGCTTTCAGGTAGTCCCATAATTTTAAAATTTTCTCTTCTGGATCTATTCTCCAGATCAGTTATTTCTCCAATGAGATGTTTCACATTATCTCCTATTTTTTCAAACTTTTGGTTTTGTTTTTTAATTGCATGATTTATATCATAGTTATTAGCTTCCCTGAACTCAATTCTCTCTTTTAAAAAACTATTTTGTTCAAGTGAGCTTTTGAACCTTCTCCTCCATTTGGCTAATTCTGCTTTTTAAAGCCTCCTTCTCCTCATTGGCTTTTTGGACCTCTTTTTCCAATTGAGTTAGCCTCTTTTTATTTTATTCATTTATTTATTTATTTTAATTACAAATATTATACTATAAATTTAATAAATGTGAACAAACATTAACATTGCTCACATAAGTCTAATGCATGTGTGGTCATCCACACTGTGAAACCTCACTCTTTTTTTTTTTTTCATGGAGAAATTATTTTTTTTCTTTTATTAATTTATTTATTTAACTTTTTTACATTCACTTTCACAAAATTTTGGGTTCCAAATTCTCTCCCCATTTGTCCTCTCCTCCCACCAGAATACACCAAGCATTCTAATTTCCCCTATCACCAATCTGCCCTCTCTTCTATCATCCCTCCCTTCCCTTGTCTCCATCTTCTCTTTTGTCCTGTAGGGCCAGATAACTTTCTGTTCTCCATTACCTGTATTTCTTATTTCCTAGTAGCAAGAACAATACTCAACAGTTGTTCCTAAAACTTTGAGTTCCTACTTCTCCCTATCCCTCCTTCCCCACCCATTCCCTTTGGGAAGGCAGGCAATTCAACATAGGCCATATCTGTGTAGTTTTGCAGATGACTTCAATAATAGTCGTGTTGTATAAGACTGACTATATTTCCCTCCATCCTATCCTGCCCCCCATTGCTTCTATTCTCTCTTTTGATCCTGTCCCTGCCCAAGAGTGTTGATTTCAAATCATTCCCTCTTCCCATTTCCCTCCCTTCCATCATCCCCCCACCCTGCTTATCTCCTTCTCCCCCACTTTCCTGTATTGTAAGATAGGTTTTCATCCCAAAATGAGCGTGCATTTTATTCCTTCCTTTAGTCGAATGTGATGAGAGTAAACTTCATGTTTTTCTCTCAGCTCCCCTCTTTTTACCTCCACTAAAAAGTCTCCTGCCTGCCTCTTCTATGAGAGATGATTTGCCCCATTCCATTTCTCCCTCTCTCCTCCCAGTACATTTCTCTCTCCTTGCTTCATTTTTTAAAGATATGATCCCATCCTATTCAGTTCACTCTGTGCTCTCTGTCTCTGTGTGTGCCTGTGTGTGCATGTGTGTGTGTGTGTATAATCCTACCAACTACCCAGATACTGAAAAGTTTCAAGAGTTACAAATATTGTCTTTCCATGTAGGAATGTAAACAGTTCAACTTTAGTAAGTCCCTTATGACTTCCCTTTGCTGTTTAGCTTTGCATGCTTCTCTTCATTCTTGTGTTTGAAAGTCAGATTTCCATTTCAGCTCTGGTCTTTTCATCAAGAATGCTTGAAAGTCCTCTATTTCATTGAAAGACCATTTTTTTTCCCCTGAAGTATTATACTCAGTTTTGCTGGGTAGGTGATTTTTGGTTTGAGTCCTAGTTCCTTTGACTTCTGGAATATCCTATTCCACACCCTTCGATCCCTTAATGCAGAAGCTGCTAGATCTTGTGTTATCCTGATTGTATTTCCACAATACTGGAATTGTTTCTTTCTAGCTGCTTGCAATATTTTCTCCTTGACCAGGGAACTCTGGAATTTGGCCACAATGTTCCTAGGAGTTTCTCTTTTTGGATCTCTTTCAGGCAGTGATTGGTGGATTCCTTGAATACTTATTTTGCCCTCTGGTTCTAGAATCTCAGGGCAGTTTTCCTTGATAATTTCATGAAAGCTGATGTCTAGGCTCTTTTTTTGATCATGGCTTTCAGGTAGTCCCATAATTTTTAAATTGCCTCTCCTGAATCTATTTTCCAGGTCTGTTGTTTTTCCAATGAGATATTTTACATTCTCTTCCATTTTTTCATTCTTTTGGTTTTGTTTTGTGATTTCTTGGTTTCTCAGAAAGTCATTAGCCTCCATCTGTTCCATTCTAATTTTGAGAGAACTATTCTCTTCAGTGAGCTTTTAAACCTCCTTTTCCATTTGGCTAATTCTGCTTTTGAAAGCATTGTTCTCCTCATTGGCTTTTTGAACCTCTTTTGCCAATTGAGTTAGCCTATTTTTCAAGGTGTTATTTTCTTCAGCATTTGTTGGGTTCTCCTTTAGCAAGGTGTTGACCCATTTTTCATGCTTTTCTTGCATCTCTCTCATTTTTCTTCCCAGTTTTTCCTCCACCTGTCTAACTTGATTTTCAAAATCCTTTTTGAGCTCTTCCATGTCCTGAGCCCATTGAACATTTATTTTGGATGTTTGGGATACAGAAGGCTTGACTTCTATGTCTTTACCTGATGGTCAGCATTGTTCTTCCTCATCAGAAAGGAAAGGAGAAAATATCTGTTCACCAGGAAAGTATGGTCTTATTTTTCTTCCCTTTTCTGGGCATTTTCCCAGCCAGTTACTTGACTTCTGAGATTCCTTTCCTCACCCACCTTGCCCCCAGGTCTTCCCAGGTAGTACTTGGTGTCTGAGATTCAAATGCTGCTTCCCAGCCTCAGGGCTTTTGGTGAGAGCAGGGCTGCTATTCAGTGTGAGATTAAGTTCAGCTGCTGGGGTGGGGGCAGGCCCACCTCACAGGGCTCACTTCTCTTAGGGGGTTTATGTGGAGACCTTCAACAGTGGATCTGAGCCCCTGCTTGCTTTGGGAGCCCCTGTCTGCTGCTGCCTCTGCTGCTGCCTCCTGAGGGGGCCTGAGTTATGGGGACATCCCGCTCCACTCTTGGTGAGCCAAACAGGCTCTCTCACTAACCTCTGGCATCTGTGGGTGGATGGACCTATGTGGCCACTGGAGATTCCATTCCTGAAGCCTGCTCAGATCTGGTCCTCTCGGTGCCACACGGCCAATGCAGGGCTGGGCTCTGCTCTGGGTGTGGTGTGCGACAGACCTTTGGTGTCAGTTTTTCAGGGCTCTCTGGAACAGAAATCTCCTCCACTCTGTTGTTGTGCGACTTCTGCTGCTCCAGAATGCGTTGGGAGCTTGTCTTCACAGGTATTTTATGGGCTATGGGTTAGGAACTAGCATATGTGTATGTTTCTACTGTGCCATCTTGTCTCCTTCCCTGCCTCTTTTTAAAGGTGTTATTTTCCTCAGCATTTTTTTTTTTTGGTTCTCCTTTAGCAAGTTGCTAACTCTCTTTTTGAGCTCTTCTTTTGCCTGAGCCCAGTTTAAGAGCTCCATTTGGAGGGGCCTTATCTTCCTGTGATAGTATGCCTTGTTCTTCCTCATCAGAAAGGATGGGAGGAGGTACCTGTTCACTAAGAAAGTGACCTTCTATGGTCTTATTTTTTTTCCTCATTTTTTGGGCATTTTCCAAGACAGTTACTTGATTTCTGAATCCTTTGTCAAGAGGAGGGTCCTATTGCCCCTTCTCTTCCCAGTATCATGTTCAAGGCTGAGATTGGACTCATCTGCTCGATTCCCCAGGGGCTTGGTTGGGGGCAGGGCCATCACTGAGGGCTGAGGTTCTGATCTGTTGCTCCCTACTGCCAGAGGCTTTAAGCTGAACTGCCTGGACTATGGACCCAGTTTGCTTTCTGGCCACCATAACTACCTGCAGTCTGCTGCTTCTATTGCTGCTGTCAGGAACTCTGTTTCTCTCTGGCCCTACTGGGAAAGCCCTCCCACACTGACCTTTGGAGTTTTCTTTGTTGCTTGTGGGTTGAGGTATCTGGGACCCTACCTGCTGGGAACTCTGCCCTGGAGGTCTGTTCAGGTCCTGTTCCTCCCAGTGCTGCATGGCCAGGGCTGGACTCTGCTCTGCTCAGCGTCCCATGAGATAGACCTTTCTTGGTGGCCTTCTAGGTTGCCTTTGGCTGGAAATCTATTTCACTCTGTTGTTCTGTGGCTTTTGCTGCTCTAGAATTTGTTGAGAGTCATTTTTTACAGGTATTTTTTGGGTTGTGGGGGAATCGTTAGAGTATATGCGTCTTTCTACTCTGCCATCTTGGCTCTACCCCCTGACTTGGCTATTTTCAACAATACAGTGATCTAAGATAATTTCTAAGGACTCATGATGAAAAATGCTATCCACCTTTAAAGAAAAAGATGATACTGTCTGATTACAGACTGAAGCTTTCTTTCTTTCTTTTCCTCTCTCCCTCTCTCCTTTCCTTCCTTCCTTCCTTCCTTCCTTCCTTCCTTCCTTCCTTCCTTCCTTCCTTCCTTCCTTCCTTCCTTCCTTCCTTCCTTCCTTCCTTCCTTCCTTCCTTCCCCCTTCCTTTCCTATTCTTCTTGTACAAAATGTTTTACATGATTGCATATGTATAACATATCAGATTGCTTACCTTCTCAGAGAGGATGAGAAGAGAGAGGGAAGGATAGAATTTGGAATTCAACAAATGTTGAAAATTGTTTTTACATGTAATTGGGAGAAAAACAATATTAAAAACAACCTGCCTGTTTATATCCTTTTACCATTTATCCCTTGGGGAATGACTTGTAGTCTAAAAAATTTGAATTAATTTTCTATATATTTGAGAAATGAGGCCTTTATCAGAGAATCTTGTTCTAAACGTTCTCCCCTCCCAGTTGTGTGCTTTTATTCTAATCTTGACTGCATTGGTTTTGTTTATACAAAAAACCTTTTTAATTTAATGAAAAAATTATCTATTTTTTTTATCCTGTAATATTCTTTGTCTCTTGTTTGGTCATAAATTCTTCCCTTGTCCACAGATCTGATAGGTAAACTATTCCATGGTCATCTAATTTGCTTATGGTATCACTCTTGACTATGTCTTAATTGTGTGCTTGTTTTGACCTGATCTTGGTATATTATGTCATACGTATGTCTATACCTAGTGTCTGCCAAACTGTTTTCCAATTTTCCCAGCAGTTTTTGTTAAACGGTGAGTTCTTGTCCTAAAAGTTGGGATCTTTGTCTTTATTAAACATCAGATTTCTTTGGTCATTACCTGCTATGTATTCATTACCTAATCTAGTCCACTGATTCACCACTCTATTTCTTTTTTTTTTTTCACTACTCTACTTTATAGCCAGTACCAGATTATTTTGATGATTATGACTCTGTAATACAGTTTGAGACCTGGTTTTGCTAGGCTGCCTTCCTTCACATTTTTTTACACCCATGAATTCCCTTGATATTCTTGACCTTTTGTTCTTTTAGATAAATTTTGTTATGATTTTTCTTAGCTCTGCAAAATACTTTTTTGGTAAATTGATTGGTATAGCACTGAACAAATAAATTAATTTAGGTAGAACTGGCATTTTTATTATATTGGTTCAGTCCACCTATGAGCCAATTAATATTTTTCCAGTTGTTATTCGTGTGAAAAGTGTTCTGTTATTGGGTTTATATAGTTCTTGGGTTTGTCTTGGCAGGTATACTTCCAAGTATTTTATATTGTCTACAGTTCTTTTAAATGGAATTTCTTTTTCTATCTCTTACTATTAAACTTTGTTGGTAATATATTGAAATACTGATGATTTATATAAGTTTACTTTATATCCTGCAACTTTGATAAAATTGTTAATTACTTCAACTAATTTTTTAAGTTGATTCTCTAGGATTCTCTAAATCTACCATCATATCATCTGTGAAGAGTGATAGTTTTATTTCCTCATTGCCCACTTTTATGCCTTCAATTTCTTTTTCTTCTCTTATTGTTATAACTAGCACTTTTAGTACAAAATTGAATAATAGTGGTGATAATAGGTATCCTTACTTCACCTCTGATCTTATTTGGAAGGCTTCTTGTTTATCTCCATTACAAATACTGCTTGCTGATGGTTTTAGATAAATGCTACATATCCTTTTAAGGAAAACTCCATTTATTCCTGTGCTTTCTAATGTTTTTAGTAGAAATGAGTGTTATATTTTGTCAAAAACTTTTTTCTGCATCTATTGTTACATTGTTTGTAATTATTATTGATATAGTCAATTATGCTGATAGTTCTTTTAATATTGAACCATCCCTGCATTCCTGGTATAAACCTTACCTGATCATAGTGTGTAATCTTTGTGATACATTGCTGTAAATTTATTGTTATTAACTTATTGCTCTAGCTTGTCAAAACCTTTTAGGATCCTGAAAGCTCCAGACAAATTTGCTTTTAAAAATTTTTGTTTGCATCAGGGGAATACATTTCTAATCAGTCAAGAATGATACATATTGGGTAATACTGGTAAAGCTGAATTGTTTCATGTGGTTTTACTTGATGGTGATTCATGACGTTTGTGGATTGATGTTAAATATTTGAATATTTGGTGCTGTAGAATCCAAATATATGTGATGATTAATTAAAAAAAATCTTTATGACTGGTTATTTTGGGGTTATGTAGTAAGTGTGTGTTTGTGTGTGTATGTGTGTATGTGTGTGTATGTATTTGTGTATATGTGTGACACAGTGAGATAGATGGACAGGCATAGAGAATAGGTAAGGAGAAATGATGTTCTTTTTTTCTTGACATTATGATTCTGGACTTGCAAACAATGCCACATCAGAATATATATATATATTGAAACATCTTTCTTTTTGAAAAAGAAAACTTCTTAAAAATTCAGAAAATATAACATATATTTAGAGTGGAAAAATATAAAAGTTCTTCTATTTTCCCAACCTGTCAAAAGGAATTTAAGAAAAAAAATTTCTTTTCACATTATTTTCTTTTAAAGATGTCCTCTTTATTTTTAAATCCAGACTTTTAAAAGCTTTTTTGGTTAAGGTGTTCTTAGCACAGGAAAAATAGTTATAAAAAACACTTGTGGTATGTTTGTAGCAGAAACTGATGTAGCATTTAGTGGGTGGAGGCTTTTATGGGTGAGTAAATATGAAGCTAAACAAATATACTTTCCTGAGAGTATCAAGGGAACCTGAAAGGGGAGTTTTAAGTGGAGAGTGCCTCAAACAATGGAAACACAAACCAAATTATGGCTGAGTAACTTGTTGATTGGCAAACACTGAGCTCTTTGATTAGGACTCAGCTGGTTATTTCTCATTGAAGCTATGAAAACATTTTAAACAATTATTAAAGGGGAAGCCTTTCCCATGATTTATCGTTTTGTCCTAGGAAAAGGGCAAGTGTGCTTCTTGCAGAGCTCTAACTCCATCCACAGGAGGTCATTTGTTACTATATCCCAGAACCACATAGAGTTGGAAGGTCGTCTAATCCAACCTATTTCTGAACAAGAATCATTTCTGCAGTATCTCCAGAAAGAGATTATCCAACCCATTTGAATACTTTCAATGAGGGAAAACCTTTTACCTCTTGAGGCAGTCCATTCAACTTTTGGACAACCCTCATTGTTAGGAAGTCTTGCCTTACGTAAAGTCTAAATCTGCCTCTGTGACTTCCAGTTAGTGTTTCTAGTCTGTCTTCTGGGGTTACATAGAATGGGTTTAATCCCTGTACTACATGACAGCTTCTTAAATATTTAAAGACAACTGTTAGGTTTGCCTTTCCCACCCCCAAGTTTTCTCTTCAGTCTATTAAATATCCCTAGTTTCTTCAATCAGTCTCGGTTACTCCCTTCTGGACATGCTATAGCTATTCTATGTTTTTTTTTAGATGCCCACATTTAACATATTTAGAGATGGTCTGACCAGGTCAGAGTATAATGGAACTATTAACTCCCTTACTCTGGACATTCCGACCCTCTTAATAATTAATGTCTAGGAGGATAATGTTGATAAGTATAGGATAGTTATGTTGTTTGCCATGCCACTGTAAGGACTATGTAGTGGGAAAAATAAATTACTTGCCGACAAAGCTTCCAAAATGTAACGGATAGGGGCTGAGGAAGAATGTCCCAGATGAGCAGTCCAAATAATGTGATAATAAGGTGTGTGTGATGGCCATCCTCTCAACAGAAGTGCTTCACACTGTACTCACTCTCGGGATTTGCTTGCTTACTTTGACTTGTTTCTACACTAGCAGATCTAGGTTTCTAGAAACAAGCTACTTCTATGCAGTTTCATTAAAATTCTTTCAGAGTTCTAGGGGATAAGTCTGTTGAGGTAGAAGACACACTCCCTTCTCAGAATCTTAGGTTTTGTGTTTCTGCCTACTCAAACAACTCACTCAGAATAATGACACTTTTAGATTTTAGACATAATCATTTAATTAGTAATAAAGCAAAAGATAATATCACAGGTAGTCATATGTGGGCACACTTGCAGGAATCTGGCCGCAAGGCCTTTGAAAGAGAAAATCCAATGTGCTTGGGATAACCCACAGCCCTACTCTTCAGTTTTTGATGCCATTGATTCATCCAGGAATATCTTCACCAAACAAAATTATTTCTCTGTTAGCTTCTCTTGCTTAACAAATCCTCTTGTCTTCTGTATTTGAAATTCTCTCAATTTGTGGTCATCCTTAAAAGAGTGAGTGATTCTGTTCAGCCCAGTACAGCCAACTCTTCAGTTACCAGGAACTCATGTCAGAGTTCTTCAAAAAAGGCAAACAAGCATAATTAGCTCTTTACTGACCAGGATTTGGAGTATTGACCAATTATATCTAGCATTAGCAAATCAGCTGCAAAATTTTTTCCCTCACTGCAATTGTCTTTTAAAGCAGAGGGAGCAGCAAATAGCAACATGAGTTTTGAGAGGTTTCATCTAAGGGACCCAGAAGAGTAATATTACAAATCAAAACTCTTGTCCAATGAGATTAAGCCTTTCTTCGCCATTCAGGTATCACACAATTGGAGCTTTCTGTCAACTGACTGCTCCTATGACTGTTTTATTCAAACACATAGATTCAAAAGAACTGTTTTTATGACTCCTTGCTGTCTATTTTCTTTTCCATCAAGTTCTTCAACCTCAGCCTTTGTCTCTTATACTTCCTATATATTTTTCAGCAGCTTAACTCAGAGCCTCCTATCTCAGTAACTCATCTTTCACTGAAAAAGTAACAATTCACAAATTCTTCCTAATAAAATGATAGTCCTTTTAAAGTAATAACTGTCTCCAAATAGATATATGATTTCACATGTTTTTATGTGACTCTCTTTGATCTTAAAACACTTCTATGCAAATAAACTGAGTGAGTACACATTCAGTTATTCATTTTGGTGCTCAATTTTTCCAACTTCATTAAATAAAAGTTTTTTCCTTTCCCATTAAACTATCAAACTGTTTTCATCCAAAAGGCATTGTCTTATATCTTGCATAAAGTGATTTGTCCTTATTTTAATGCACAGTTCATCTCTCCTAGACTTCAAAATTCACTCAAAATCTATACTATTTCATATACATATTTTAACAATGTAAAAATTATTTTCCTACTCGTTTCAGGGATCAAAATGTTCATATTCCACAGTGATAATACTTTATATCCTTTACTAAATGATTTTCTTTTGTATAAAAGTACTTTTCCCTGCCTTTTCCAACACTAAATGTTTCATATGAAAAGGACCTAAAGTTCCTTTTCAGTACCTTACATCATGTTAACTCAGACTGAGCTTGCAGTCTACTAAAACCCCTTCATCTTTTTCATAGCAACTAATGTCTTGACACATCTTTCTCATCCTATACTTGTAAAGTATTTTTTTTTTAAATCTCAAGTTTAGTACTTATAGTCTCTGCACTAGTTTGGTTCTGAAATTCAAAGAACAGAAATATAATCATACCTATTTCTAATGTAACTCTAGTGTTTATTAATTGCATGCAAACTGTCAAAAGATCATTTATTCCTTGAAAAGTATACAGAGTCATGAGATTCTGATTGACCACCATCCTTTGGCCCTACTCTTGTTCTAGTTCTGGGGAAATTAAGGGCGTATGTAAGTGCGACTCAGAAAATTGACTGCGTCCAGAATGATAGACCAAACCAGAATGGACAGGGGTGAATAATAAGTAGACAAATGGAGGTTGGATTTGTTTACAAATATAGGAAGGGTCAGCAGACCCCAAGTACCTTTAAATATACCAATAGGCCAGAGAAGGACTGACATAAGAGAGGTTAGTAGAATTCCTTTAGGATCAAGAGATGCACTTTTGGATTCATCAGTCATTGCACTGTTTTTGTTGATCTGTCCCTTACTTCCTTCTATGGGAAGAGGTTCAGTATGGTTAACTTGCATGTCTTTATTAAGTTAAATGACAAGAAATATTATCTCTCCCTCACCCTTTACAAAGGGGAGCACACTAAATAGAGTGTGGCACAGTAAATAGAGTGCCAGGCCTGGAGTCAGGAAGACCTGGGTTCAAATGTAGATTCAGGTACTGACTAGCTGTGTGACCCTGGGCAAGTCACTTAACCTCTGTTTGTATCAATTCTCTCATCTGTACAGTGGGGATAATAATAACATGTACTTCACAGGGTTGTTTTGAGGACCAAATGAGACAGCATTTGTAAGGAACTTAGCACAATGACAGTGACACATAGTGGGCACTTAACAAGTGCTTCCTTCCTTCCTCCTTCCCTCCCTTTCCCTCTTTTTTCCATCTCTTTCTTCCTTCCTTCTTTCCTTCCTTCCTATTATCTCATTTGATCCTCACAACCCTGGGAGATATGTGTTATTATTATACACATTGTAAAGATGAGGATACTGAGACTGAGAGAGGCTCAAGATGCTCCAAGTTCAAGAGTGCTCAAGGTTCCAAGTACTCAAGGTCACACAGCTAGTTAGTGTATGAAGCCAAGTTGGAACTCAAGTCTTTTTGACTCCAAGTCCAAGACTCTATCCATTATCCCACTTAACTGCCTCTGTAAAGAAAGTCAGTGTGGAATAGTGGATAGGGTACTAGATTTGGAGTCAGGAGAGTCTGGGTTCAACTCATGCCTGATGAGGAGAAATTAACTGTCTCAGTTTCCTCATGTTTAAAATGAGCAGTTGGTCCCAGTGACCTCTATGATCCGTTACAGCTCTAATCTGTGATCCTGTGAGCACTTACACTAACAACTTCAAAGGATTGTTTGAGGAAAGTTGCTTTCCAAATCGTAAAACACTATATACAGAAATATGAGTTTTGATGATAACATTAGAACAACAAAAATAATTCTTTATGTTTGTATAATACTTTAAAGTACACAAACTGTCTTGTATTCTCTCGTTTGATTCTTTCAGCTATGCATTGGCTGTCCCCATTTTATAATCAAGGAGTCTGAGACACAGAGAGATTAAATAAATCAATCTAAATTACATAGCTAGTAAGGAGTAAAGTTGGATTAAGACTCGGATTTGTTTGTTTTGTGTTGACGTCCAAGTCCAGTGCTTTGTCTATTTCTCTGATGCTGCACTGGGCCCGTGATGATCATGAAAGTGACAGGGGAATTTTATTTTGAGAAAATGCTGACTCCTATTTTATTTAAGGTCCTTTACTTTAAGGACTCGAAGATCATAGGGCTTAAAAGTCTTATTATCATCCCAATTTAGGGTTGAAGAAAAAAAATCAGGTACCACCTATCTGGAGGGGTGCAAAAGGATGTGAATTGACTCAGGTGTGTTAGTTGCTAGACCAAGCTCCCATCTGCTGCAATTGGATAGAGACGAGGTTCCTGCCTTTTTCTTAGTTTCATATATTTATAGTTCAGTCTGCCTTTAATGTTTCTTTTGAGCAATTGTATGTAGTTGAGTAATAACATTACTGAGCTCTATGAATGCATTTACATAATTAGGGTCTAATGGGAACAAGAATAAATTTGATGTGAAACTTAGTCCTTAAGTATTTTTTCAATTTACTGATTAATATTGTCCCCTCAAGTGGAACTTTGTCTGCCACAACCTGTTAGGGGGCCTCTTTTTGAGAGCATTCCATAGCCGAAATGATATAATTTTCAGTTCTGGAGACTAAAGAGGAATAGATAAGTAATTTTAGTTAAATCTGTTTTCCAAATTGAATGAGACAGAAGTTTGGGCTTATGAGCTTATGAAATCTTACAGTTTCCTACGTCAGTATCTGCATAAAGTCAAACTTGCCAATTTTAGCTTTAGGGTCATCCATTAGCCTCACTCAGCCTAGTTATCTGTTTTGTCCTTATTTCCTCCATTCCTTTCAGGCAAACCTTGCTACTTCCTTTGTCAGATTCTTCCACTTTCTTCCTTGTACTTATTCTCAAACTGCTTCCTGTAACTGCAGTATCTTCTAAATATTCTGCCTCTTGAAACCCTACCTGATTTAGTGGAATGAACTAGTAACATTTACTGTCTACCTAACTCTGAGGCCACCATAATTATGTACGTAATTTCACTCCCTTCTCCTTTTAATTCAGAAATGAGGAGCAACTGAGTGGGGCAGGAGATGTTGGAGGAAGAAAGGAAAAATTCATTATACAACTCGCAGTGTCACTGCTAACACGTTGAACCTGAAGCAGTAGGGGACTCCAGGAGAAACGTTACTCTCCCATGCTTTGCTTGGAAGTCTTGATCAGAGCATTTGAAAGAATTGCTTCCTGTCTTTCAGCATACTTTCTATAACAATAACTTGCATTCATATAATGCTTTGTGGTTACAAAGCAATTTATTTTGAGTAAATGGAACCAGTTGTAGCTCTTTAACGAATCTCACCAAGTGTTCTGAGTAGGCTAGCTCTGGATTGTTTTGGACACAAGGGAGAAAAAAAATGCCTCGTTTCATCTTCTTTTTCAATTCTTCAGTGTGTCTTGACATAATCCTTAAAAATGGAAAGTTTAGTAACAAGTTTAATGTGCTGTTCTTGGGGAAAAATTATGCAAGTGTGACAATGAGGACCACTGCCTCTCTACATGATAATTCAGGTGGGTCTATTTGTGGTAGTAGATATGTAGTATAGCCCTCACAGGAAGGCCATGCTCTGCTTATCTTTCAACCGAGGCAAAGTACTTTTGGGGCACTGAGATATTGTTTAGATGCCTGAAAATAGTTATTGCAGTTTCCAAAGGTGCCTGACTTATGATCTATGAATAAAATAGGCCCTGAGAGAAACTGGCTCAAAAATGAGTAGCATGAATTACATAATAAACTTCCCTTCAGCTTTACATGGGGAAATGATTTGGTACAAAATTAATTTAATCCTTTCTGTAGTTAGGCACTTTAAATCCTTCTGAGCACAGTACTTTTCTGGAGATCTATGTTTACCAAAAGCAGATGGTTCAGTTAATTCCTTCCTCCATAACAGATTTTTTTTGGGGGGGAGTAGTACGTGTGTGTGTGTGTGTGTGTGTGTGTGTGTGTGTATGTGTTAGGAGTCCATGAGAAAGGAGATGCTTCTATCTCCAAAGGTTGAATAATAAAATGTACTAAGTAAAAACACTGGATGATGAATGTATAGATAAGAAAAAGCATCATAGAACTCTCATGAGTTCTCATGTTTGCCAGAGGTATTTAGGCTCAGTTCTGTAGAAAAGAGTTAGACATAACCTTGCTAAGATTTCTCACAAGAGCCAAAGGCAATTTTTCCACTAACCTCTGTTCCCCTCAATTATTTGGTGTATTCTTTTAGCTTAGGTGCTATAAAGTCAAGTACTCACTGAATAATTAAATGAAGAGGTAATGGAAAATTTCTGACATCACCAGCAGTGTGGTCTAGTGTTTAGATTTTGGACAGGAAGTTAGAAATCTTATGCTTTTCCTTTTTCCAATAAAGTTGGAAATTGGGAGGATTAAACAAATTAAGGATCTCCCTAGGGTATAGCTGGGGGAGGGAGAAGGGGAGTGTGATTGGAGGCCCTAGAAAGGGAATGTACTAGTACTATTTTTTTTTATGAATGCACATAATTTTATGTCATGGGAATTCAAGCCCAATATGCTATGACCCTGAATGGATGAGCACATAGAGCACAGAAATCTTATCTTAATGACCAAGGGCAGGTCTCTTGAACTCTACCCATCTAGACCAATGACATTTCTGAAGCACCTTGTATTTCAAAAGACATACTATCTCTTTGTATCATTTCCAAATTTGCAGATTTTTAAGGAAAATTTTTTGAGTTCTCTGCTTTTTTTTTTAGTTCCCAATTTTATCATGGATTGTTTCTTTTGCCTTGAAATGTCCTTTCACATTTCTGACTCCTTTTCATTTTTACTTTTTTCTTTGCTAATCTGAGCATGTAGCAGTGTCATTGACTCTGCGTGGCTCTCTGCTCTGCAGGAAGAGCATGAGTAGGAGGAAAGAAAGAAAATCGATCCTGGATATACTCTTGTGTCTTTGATGCTGAAAGAAACCTTCTCTTATGCTTGATTCTTAACTCTGGTTATTTGATTGAACCATAGCAGAGCATCTAGGGCCTGGCAGTAGTGCAGGTAAGACTATGGTCTTTTCATCACTCCAACAGAATAAGGACACACGTGATAGATACCAGCAGAAAGGAATGGCTGAAGTGAAAGCTTACACAACTTTTTAGTTCTTAGGTAAGTAGGCTTTTTAAATTAAGTTGGCTCCTTATTCTGGGTATGTTCTTCCTCTAAGGGACATTGTTCAGGAATGAGTTAATGAGTTTTGCATTTACAACCCTGGGACAGGGTCACTAGCAAGCATTAGCCTAAGGATTAAAATAGGGAAGCCTCTTAAAAGTATAGCTATCCAGTGTTTCAGTTGTATCTAGGGTACTTGTATAGCAGTCTCTTGTGGAACCTATACGCAGTCTTTCCAGCTTGTAAAGACTTTTTAGAACCTACGCTCCATGAGTGTAGCCTTGGTCAATACAGAGGCTTCTATGGACCATGCTGAGACATTGGAGGAAGACTTAGCAAGTGCTAAATTTAATTGAATTTGATGGGGTCACCAGGAAAAGCCTGCTGGTAGCATACAATAATGGAATAAATACCGATGAGAATCAGTAGATCTAGATTCTAATCTCTGTCCTCCTACTAACTAAATCTGTAACTTTGGGCAATAATTTCACCTCTTTGGGCCATAATTTCCACAAATGCAAAATGAAAAGCAGCTAGATGGTGCAGTGCCAGGCTTGAAGTCAGGAGAACTCATCTTCCTGAGTTCAAATCTGGCCTCAGACACTTCGTAGCTATTCAACTCTGAGCAAGGCACTTAACTCTGTTTGCCTTAGTTTCCTGATCTGTAAAATGAGCTGGAAAAGGAAGTGACAAACCACGCCAGTATCTTTACCAAGAAAATCCCAAATGGGTTCATGAAGAGTCGAACGCAATTGAAATGACTGAACAGTAACGACATGAAATGAAGGACTGGTCAATACAGTCTCTTAAGTTCCCATCCAACTTTAACACTCTATGAGTCTATGGGTCCTAAAATATAGACATTGCCATCTCTCATCTTTCCATCATAGCTTTATTCATTTTATCCCTATCATTCTTCAAGGGTCCTTATTAAAAAGGACATACTTAGAGATGAGGTTGTTCCTTGAACTACTCTCACTGCTAGATTAGCTCTCTGTTAAGATCTTAATGGGAGTAATAGAAATGGAACATAGAATGTGGATTCTTAAAGTTGAATTATGGGTTTGGTGTTGGAAAACTAAGATGAAGGAAAGGGCTACTAGCAGAAATTCAGAAGGGGTCAGATATAAACTTTAACCATGCTTTTTCACCAGTTCCCCATTCTGCCTCTGAGGCTGGCTTTACTACTTCATGCCCAAGTGAAGCTTTAGGTCCTTGATGTACCCTTAGAGCTGCTGGTCCACTCCCTCTGCTCCCATGATCATCTAGAAGGACATCACCAGCATGATGAGAGATGTTTTCTAACTCATGTAAGATTGAAGTGGGGGGAAGATAGTGAATAGTCTGCACCTGAAGGGGAAGGAAAGATGACTAGTAGCACAGAGGGTACTATGGGGAGTTCACTTGTTAGAGGACATGATTCTGCTGAGAGTGAAGGAATGAGTAACCTGGAATACTGGCGTTGGCATAGTAGTGAACCATTATCTCCAGGAAACTAGCTTCAAAAAAAAATCACAGAAAATATATCAAAGACGACATGAATTCAATCAGTGGCATACTTAAAGAACAGAAACCAGAGAGTAAAACTGGAAAAGAAATTAAATGTACCTCTGCTAATTAAAAGAGCCATAGCAACCAAACCAAACCAAAACTAAATACTTATCAGTTTATAGACAAAAGCAGGCATTCAGATAGCCTAGTGGCAGGTCGATGGCACAGTGGTTAGAATACGTGGGCCTGAAGTCAGGGAGACCTGAGTTCAAATGTGGCCTCAGACACTTTCTAGATTTGTAATCATGGGCCAACCCTATAACTACTCTCTTTGTCTCATCTATAAAGTAAGACTAATAATAGCATCTACTTTTCAGGTTATCATGAGGATTAAATGAAATAGATAGTAATTATAAAGCATTTAGCACAGTATGTGGCACATAAGCGTTATATAAATATGATTACTGTTATTATTATTAGATTTCCGTGACTTTGGTAGGATCCCATTTATAATTTCATTTAAAGGTAGTTTGAAAAGAGGAAGTACTAACAATTCTTGATACACTTTGCTATATCTTTGTACCAGAAGTAGCAATTCTGACTAACTGTTGCTTTCTGCTCCCACTTACCATTACTGGCATAGATTGGACCATTCCATCTTAAGCCTTATTTATTAATTTTGACCCTGATTTGTTTGGAATGTGGGCATTATGTTAAAAAAAATGTAGTGTGTATTCTCTACAATAAAATGCCTCCCCTCCCAATATAAAATAATGATAAACAACAAAAAAAACTTTTGCTTATATTACAATTTTGGGGCTGACCTGGCAACAAAAGACAATCATTTCCAAAAGCATGGTAAGATGGCACTGATGACGTTGGACATGGCCCAACTCCAAGAACTAGAAACATTTTAAAAAGTAACTTGTTTATATTTGTTGAAAGCGCTGCTTATCGGGAAAGCAGAAGCCTGTTTATGCTCTTTTCAGAAAAGGAAGTTTTCAGAAAATGATTTAGCATCTTGCCATGTGGTAGTTACTATGACAACAATGTATTTTTTATAGTTAGTGTTAAATGATGATACAACAACATGTAAATTAGGAATGAAGGAGAATTATGGTTGCTTCTTTGGGGCTTTGTTATAGTTCTTTCTCCAGGAAAGTTTCTTAGTGGATTCTCAATTATTAGGATTTTGTTTTTGCAGGTTAGAAGGGGTGGTGTTAAGCAACTTGCCCAAGGTCACACAGCAGCAGAGCTTGTATTAGAATCTAGCTTTCCTTCTTTGCCATACAGTACTATATATACAACCATACCACAATGCCTTCCCTAGACATAATATTGAAAAAATACTAATTTCATACACTTGTCAGAAATGTAAAAAGAAAATAACTTACAAGGTTGCCATTAGTTGACCATACTCAAGTTAATTTCCTGACTAATACTGATTTTTAGCTTAGGGATGATGGATTTTCAACTTAAACAAAAGTAAAATAAGAGGAGAACATTTATTCTCATTGCCTGAATTGGCAAAACTCAGTTTGTTTAAAGGGTGGTAGATGTCACTCAAGTCATCTGCCTGAAAGCTATGTGGTATTAATAAAAATGAATATTGAATGAATGTTTTCTCCCAAACCAAAAAAGCAAAGTGAAACAATTTTTTACTCCAAACAAAACAACAAACGAAAATCCTCACCATAATCATTTTGGTATATATTAAAATATAAGACTTTAGAGGGCAGGTTTTCTGTCTCCTTGATCTTTTTTCAGTCCTTCAGGGTGTATGTTCCTTAGGATTTTGTACTTGGGCTTCTTCTCTTCCATTTTTACATATTCTTCATTGGTGAACTCATCTACTCCCAGACTATAGTTGTCACTTCTATATAGGTGATTCCCAAGACCTCCAACCTCTCCCAGGTCCACTATTAGATATTCAAATTGCTTGCTTAGGTAGCTATACATGGAGATCCTACTTGCATCTTAAATTTAATGTCTCTAAATTTTCCTATAAAACTTTCCCTTCCATCTAACTTTTTTAAAAAAAGTCCTTACAAAGGAATATTTACTGTGGAAGTAGATTAAGGACAGAAGTACAAAAACATTCACCCAAACTGGGGAACTCATTCACCCCTTGGAAGAATAGGTTCAAACTTAAAACATTCCCTCAACCCCCTAACCCAGCGGGCTATTTCCTGGTTTTGGGAGTGCTCCCTTCATAGAGTCCCCACTAAGTTTATTTCTGAGTATAGCATAGTCAGTTGCTACATGAGTTGCTTTGATGCATGAAGGACATGTCTCAGCTGCTTTGAAAGGTTCATGACTGGTCTTGATCATATAGGTTGGACAAGCATCCAGGACAAGCCTGGATGAGCAGTCAGGGTTTGCTCTTTATTGGACTTGGTGGATATGGCAGCTACCAGCAGAGATTCCTGTTGTTTCCATTTTCTAGGTCTCTGATGACTCTTGTGATATTTTAGAGCTTGCGAGTTGAAACCAGGTTCATTCTGGCTCTGGATACTTATTCATCTTTCTCGGTTTCTCTTGACTATCATGTTTGCATTTCTAAGTTCCTATTTGACTCTTGTCTTATCATCAAAAATGCTTGAAAGCCCTCTTTTAATTTAAGGGTCTATTTTTCCCTCCCTAGAGGATTATACTCAGTTTGCAAGGTAAAATATTCTTGGTTATATGCCTACATATTTTGCCATTCAGAATATTTCGTTCCAAATGTCTTCTCATTTTTTGATAGAAGATTCCAGGTCTTGTGTGATCCTGATTGTGATTCCTTAGTATTTGAATTGGTTCTTTCTGCATGCTTGTAGTATCTTTTCTTTAAAGTAGGAGCTCTGGATTTTGACTATGATTTGGAACTTTTCCTTTTGAGATTCCTTTCAGGAAGTAATCTATGGATTCTTTCCAATTTCACATTGCCTTCTGGTTCTAGTAGATCTGGGCAGTTTTAATATATGATTTCCTGAAATATAGTATCCAGGTTTTTTTTTTTAGTCATGATTTTCAGAGAGTCTAATAATTCTTAGTCTAATGATTAGTCTAATGATATCTCCATTTGACTTGTTTTCCAAATAAGTTTTTTTAAATATCAGACATACCATTATTTCCTACTATTTTTCAATATTTTGACTTTTGATTTCTAATATTTCTTGCTGTCTCATAGATACATTGATTTCTGTTTGGGCTATTCTAGTTTTCAGGGAGTCAGTTACCTTTGGTAAGGTTTACAACTTTCTCTTCTAAGCTATTTATTCTCCTTCCAAATCTTTCCTCAAGAGTTTTTACTCCTTTTTAAATTTTTTAATTAATTTCTTCTAGACATTCATTTATTCTTTGCAGGAAATTCAATTTTATTTGAGACTTTGCTTGCAGTTATTATGGGATTTTTTTCTTTTTAGAGTCATCCCTTCTATCTGGTCATTTTTCATATCCTGTTGATTTTTTTTTGTTTTAACCACAAGTATTTATTGATGGATCGAAGAATACAATTTTAATGGAATAGTAAGGCACAACCGTGCATTAAATCAGTTTGCTATACAGCCAAAGGGGGTAAATGCATTTTTTCCTTAAGAACCTTAAATATGCAAGTCATGAAGCCACTAAAGTACCTCTCTAATAGATCACAATTCTTCCCTTTTATATAATTCCTATATTATATCATCTGAAAAGTAATCTAGGTTCATTCCCTCATGAGAAAGTCACTGTCAATTTGTACCTACGCTGCCCCACCTGATGGCCTCCTTAGCTTACCCTACTTTTTCAGCTGGCATTCAGATTCAGGATAGGTCAGCAAGGTACCTTCCCAAAGAATGCCATGTGCACTTTGATCAGTCTTCTGATGCAAATAAGCAAGCAAGGAGCCAGGAAAAAGTCAGTCCAGGGCAGATACAGAAATGAATCAACTCATACAACAGTTAGCATGGCACAGCCTGATTCAGGGAAGCCTCAGTTAAGCTGACTTTGGCAGGGAAGTTGCTCTGGCTTTCTTCAAGGGCCTACAAACCCACCTCAGGATGTGAAGAATCAGCTGTAGTATATATGAGGATCTAAGAAGCTAGTTAACCAGGAGGCTAACTTTGCAATACATTCATCTCTTTGGACCTGTAACATGAGGCTGGCTATGAATTCCAGCATAATCATTTGCAAATGTCAACTTTAAAGAGAATTTGTGTGCAAAACTTCAAGATACTGAGGACAGTCTTAAAATCTCTTGGTCTGGGATAAGTTAGGCACTTCCATAACACTAATTTGTCTACTTGGACACTGAAAATATAAAATACTTCAGTGTAGTAATATCGAAGTATTAACCATGCTTTAGGTGTCAATACCAAGGATCTCAGGACACTAAGCCTGCCTCCCTCACCAAGGAGCCATGAGAAATCTCACGTACATATTGCCATAGATGCCATCCCAGTAATACCTGCCTAGAAATCAAGCGTGCTTCCAGGTGGATGGCCAGTTTCTGAAAGGTAAATACGGTACTAACAAGAAAAGTCATGCACGTCAGAGACCACAGGTGAAGTGATCTAAGTGAGCCCACCCAGAGAGCTTGACCTTCACCCCTCACCTTGGCCAGTTGCTTTCAGGAAGGATGCCTCCATCCTGCAGTCTATTAACTACCACAGTGTAAGGAGCTTAAGGAAGTTCCTATTCTTTTCGGAACAGTAGTAGGTACCCAAAAGCTCCTGGGGAGGCAATGTCCTAGAGCCTCAGTTAAGAGCGAAAGGTGGTTAAAAACCATCAAGCCACTTCACTGACTTTCTAAGTCCTGACATCAGAGATGTGCGAGTGTGATAGGCGTAGCTTGGGGAAGGAAGAGCAAGGGAGGGTGAGGTTCAATAGAAAGGAACACTGAGACTGAAGGATTGGCTGTGCGGTTACATACGTGCAGGTGGAGACGTTAGAGAAAGTCGAGGAGGCGTGCTAAAACCTGACTAGAACATACATATGGCTCCAGTCTCCATCCGGGGCAGGGGATTTGCTGGCTCTTTGGGGATGGGTGGGGTTGCTTCCCTCCCTCCCTTTCTCAGGCTGATGAATTTATAGCTGACAGCAGCACAAAAAGGAAAGGCAATATCAATAAGTGAACAACCGTGGAGGGAGAAACCAAAGAGAGCAGGAGAGCCCAGGTGTATGTACCATTCATTCCTTAGTGCCCTGCTTCTAACACCAAGGCTGGCAGGTGTGTGCTGGCATAAATGGGGCAGGGTTTGTCATACAACAGCAGCAGCACTTGGGGAGAAGGGACTCTGAAGGGAGAGGGAGAAAAACTCAAGTTCCGCTTCTTAAATACAAGACAGTCAGGAACAACTTGGTCCCAATCTCTTAGTGAAGAAAGCGGATGCTCATCTTCTGCTCTACATCCACCTTCTCTAGAACCTTGACAAACTCTGTAAAGGACATGGCGCTATCCCCATCCTGGTCGGTTTCCTGGATTGTCCTGTCTGCAATGCTGCCCAGTTGCTCATCCAAAATGTTCACTCCAACCATCATGCGTAGTACCTGTATCAATTCATCTCGGGAGATCTTGTCATCTTTATCCAAGTCATATAATCAAAAAGCAAAGTGTTCCAATATCCCATGAATTCATTTCCTTGTTTACATTTCCTTAATAGTTGTCTCAGTTTGGGCCTTCATTTCTTTTCACTTAGACTCCAAGCTGGTCTTCCACACTTCAATATATCCCTTATCTTGCCCATTCTTCATTCTGTTGTCCGAATAATCTCCCAATTCATTGTTCTGATCATACCACTCCTCACTCGAAAAATTCAGCTTACCCTCCTTTATAATTGAATAAATTATAAACTTTTGATCTTGACATTCAAGACCCTTTCTTTTTTAAGTATCTCTGTTACTGAAGCTAATACTTCATTGGCTTTCCAAAATTTGGCTCCAGTCTAACATTTTAGCATTGTTTTATAAAATTCTCCTACCAGCCAATACTCTATTCCAGCCAAAATGTACTTATTCCTCAGTCTCACCCTGTCCTCGCCTATATTTCTTTGCTGAAGCTACCTACCATCACTAGAATGGATTACCCACTCCTCTTTTCATTTCTACCTTTTGAATTTTCTCCCTCCAAGACTGGCCATTTTTTTTATGAAACCTTCTGTAATCCTTTTCTTCTATATTCCTTTTAGCCAGCCTGAAACTAATCTCTGACTTCTAAAATATCTTATAATACTTTGCACCTCTCTTTTGCAATTGTCAAACCCTCCTGTATATCAGTTGTGTCTCTGGTGCCTGACACACAATAGGTACTTAACAAATGCTAATTGATTAATTGATGATGTTATTAGCACACATCTTCCTACCACCCCATTCGATTGTAAGTGCCTGATGACCAGGGTCTTTGTCACTTCTGTTTGTGTTTCTCCAGTGCTTGGCACTATGCCATCAACAACAAGACTTTGCACACAGTTGACACTTTGCCTTGAATTATCTTATGTTAATGCTGATGGATTAATTCCAAACCCCGTACACTTCTTCAGAGGAGAGTGTTTTTTAGAAGTAACTCTTATCGGAGGCTTCTTCCTAACATGACAGAGTTGGATGGGCTTTAGGGATTTCCATTCTTTGCTTCATTGCCACTCACCCAGGTGGAAGCTAGGAAATTCAGTATCTGACAATTCTCCCAAATATATCAGCAGCTCCTCTTGTGAGACTTCAAGTTCACAAGGCTTCAAAATATTAATCAGCTTTAATTGCACAATAAAGGATGCAGATGTAAGTTATATCTGTGTCAATAGAGTCTTCCCTATCCTTTGCTCTTTCTCAACATTATTGCTGTCTATACTCCTGGAAGTTATCATAGATTCTTTTAGTCATTGCTACTGTCTTCAGTTTTGTTTTACCATTACTGATTATTTGCCTTTTTTCCAGAAGGTCAAACTAAGTATATCTTCTCCAGATACCAGCCGTGGTTGACCAGCCCTCACAGACATTACATTGGAATCTCATGTAGCAGTGTTATAGCTCTTTCCTATCTCCAGGGAATTTAATCTCTGGCATACTTCAGATTTTTTATGTTTTTTGCCCAGTATTAAAAGCCCCATTCCATACGAAATGTTTCTAGATTGCCATGGGAAAACCTCTTTTTTGGTCCAATTGAACAGGTATATTTTTCATTCAGATTCAACCTATCTCCTCCCTCCTGAGTGCCAGGATGGTGTTCCTCTTGTTTGTAGTAGCCTCTCCCAATGAGACTTTCAGAGTTTGGAAACTCCAAGAGTGAGGGACAGTCATTCATTGCATTTATGTAAAAATTTAGAAAGTATTTTAATATTTCTCTTTTCTATTAAGAGGTAAGAATATGGAAGACAGTTGAAGAGAAGTTGTACACTTTATTATAATTTTTTTGAGGAAGATAATGTGACTTGGTAGAAAAGAATTAGTCTGGGACCTAGAGTCTGTTCTGAGCTTCCTGATCCACTTTGGCAAATATCACTTGAAGAGAAAAAGAAAGAAATGGATTCGAATCCTGGCTTTAACACTTACTATGTGACCCTAAAAAATTCTCTTGCCTTTTCTCACCTCAGTTTATTCATCTGTGAAATGGTGATGTCAATAATGCCTGTACAAAGTTCTTTCGGAGATTTAAATAACTATAAATGGGGGCTACTTTTGTTACTCTCAGTGTACATCATGACCTCCTACTACCTCCTTCCATTCATTTCTCTGTTAGTTGGTTCACCTCAAGTAGTTCTTTTGAGACTTCTTAAGTGAAATAACTCTTGAGGAAAAGTGAAAAAGAAAAGGAAGGTACTATATGATATGAAATGAGGAAACAGTTCTTGAAAAATGGCATAGGATTCCAGGAAAAGCTGAAGGAGTTAGAGGAATCTGTCCAGATCAGGTAGGCACAAGATCCTCCAGCGGTCAGAATAACAAGTTCTTGCTTAGCCAGAAGCATCTGAATAGAGGTGATAGAAATAAGAAATGTGGGCTAAGAAGAGGTTGTGAAAAGATTTTTAAAAATCTCTTTTGGAAGGCTAAGGGAAGAGGAAAGGGAGAGAGTGATGTGGTCAGAAAACAAAAAAAGAAGATTGTTTCATTTATGGAAAATGGTTTTCTGTGCCAAAGAAAATAAAATATCAAGTTTAGCTCTTTTAAAATTAAGATATCTCTCTCTCAATATTTAGCTATAACTATGTACATATAGCCAAATCTTTCCCTAAAATGAGTTCTTACTCTATATTAAGCACAAGTTATATATATAAAATTGGTCTTATTTACTTGGTGTCTGAGGAAATGACTGAGGGCTATTTACTGGGAGGAAAAAAACCTGGAAAATTACATGTTAGATATCACTTGAAATGATAAAATGGTCTCTCCTCAAAGATTTTCAGAACTAAGGCAGAACTAGGTATACACATAAAAATTTTTCTTTGACATTTTAAATTAAAGGCAGCTTGGTGGAGTAGAGATCACAGGTCAAATCAAGATCTGGGGTTTGGATTCCATTTCTACTATTAAATACCTTAATATGATGTTTAGCAGGACACTTGAATTTTCTGGGTCTCAGTTTTGTCATCTGAGAGTGTTGGACTGGATTCTTTCTTAAGGGCTTTTCCAGCCTGAATATTCCATGGCTTTAATAAAAACATTCTGTCCTTCCAAGTCTTCAGAGTACCAATGCATATAACAAATACTATATTTTTAAAGGCAAAAAGTGAAAAATAAAGAGGAAAAAAATTCTGTGCAATATACATTCAAGTTTAAGCATTCATGTTTAAAGTGTGAAGCATGCTAAAACAAGGCCACCTAATGTTTGTTTCAGAAAGTTTCTGAACAAAGAGGAGGTAAACATTCTTTTTGTAGTTAATTCACAACTTCTGAACTATTCACTTGTAAATCAATTGTTTGTAATTTGGGATACATTTTCTCCATAGAGTAAATGTCAAGTGGTTAGGCTTCCAGGTTAGCCTGTAAAAGTCTATTCATTCATAATATAGCTGAAGTATAGTACTATAGACATCACTAATAGTACTATAGACTTTAATCACCAAATATAAATATGTTTCTAAGAAAAAAATACATTCAGAGTTTCAGCTTGGGAGGCCAGGAATACAGACTCCACATGCCTTAAGAATATTAGTCTAAACCCTAGGTAAAGCTGGCTAATCCTGAGGAAATGTAAGGTCTCAGGCAGGCCATTAATGGGATATCAGTGTAAATAAAGGGGAAAGGACCAGAGATCAAAGGAGTAGGCCTTCAAGCAAATCCAGCAGGCTGTTCAGAGCCTCTTAGTAGAAAAAGCAAAAGAATAATTAAAAGATTTATTCAGCTTTGTTTCAAAGGTGCATACTAGCTGACTGAAGTGTCATTCCAATGAAGAAAAGGCAAGAGCAGTTACCAGGATCAACAAGTTTCCTTTGGCCTCTTTATTCCAGGGCCAGGCAGGCCACATTTTCCCTTTTAGGATTTGAGTACTCTGAGTCATCGCAATGTCCTTTCTCTACTGATAGTAACTAGAGACAGCTATGCCCTTCCCATTTTCAGGAGACCAGTCATTGGTCCTTAGTTCCGTTTAACCACTTAATTTTAGCTTTCATAAAGGGGTATTTACTTATATTTCCCCTAATACTTTGGGGACATTATCCCTCTTATATGATTTGAGTAAACTTGCTAGCGTAGGATGTTAGGATAAGGATCCCTAGTTTCTGTATGGGCTGCATTACTTTTTCCCTTTGACTACATATCTACTGGGCAATTGCAATTTTATTTGTTACTCCTTTAAAAAGCTTACTGATACAGTCAATCAGCAAGTGTACTATGCATCTTCTATGTGCTAGGGTTTGTGCTAAGTGCTAGGGATACAAAGTAAGGCATACAGTCCTTGATTTCAACATAACACTCCTTACTTCCCTGCTTCTGAAGGAAAATTTTGTGTAATAAAATTTTGTGTAATAAGGACTAGAAAGTAGGTGTCTTGGATGTCAGTCCAAATCGTCTTTTCATTAGATTTTACTGCCAAAATAATCTCACATTTAAGTGCAAAAACTCTTAAATAAATTTTTCTGCTTTCTCTCAAGACTGACATGTGAGACATTTCTCACTTATTAAAATATTTCACTTTCTGTGTGGGTTGTAGGCGTTGGTATTGACTTAAGTAGTGAAGATATGGGGTCTTGATGGTGAGTGGTGTTGTAATTTTTTTTTTAAAGCTTTAATCTTATTTCTCTAGTTCTGAATCATAACATGCTTCCCAATATTTCTTTTTCTTCTTTTCTCTTGTTCTTCTCTTCTATGCCTCCATCCTTCTCCACTGTCCTTTTGGCAGATGTTCATAGTTCATGCAGCTGGGGAGAGAGAGTGAGAAACAATATTCATCCCAAATCCTTTTTCTGTATATGTCCAAATCTAGTTTTGAATAATATTCATCTACTTACCGATAGCATTTGCATTATTTATTTTATTTATTTATTATATTATAGTATTTATTTATTTATTATATATTATATATATATTTATTTATTATATTATAGTATTCTCATACAAATATATGGCCTTTATAGTCTAGTCAAATTGGACTGTTCACTGTCTGCTTTTCTTATTTTGTTCTTTTCCATAACTGCACATTTGCTGGTCTTGTTCTTCATGCCTGGAATGAACCTCCTTGTCTTAATATTTACCCATTGAAATCCTTTCCATTCTTCAACGCCCTACTCAGGGGTTACCTATTTCTGAGATCTTCAGCAATCCCTCTGACTGGAAGTGATCTCCCCCTTGTCAAATTTCTTATAATATTTTGTATTTTTCCCTTTATATTGACCATATTTGAATTTGAATTGGTCTTTTTTTCTACATACCTTATCTTCATTAATGAGTGTAAAGTCCTTTGAGGGCAGTGAATTGAGATGACACCCTGTTGAGTTTGATTTTTTCAGGGGCAGACGCTGTAGTTAGGAGCCCCTGGAGCTTTCTGTCAGGCAGGAGCAGGGAGAGCTTGGAGTGAAGCAGTCTCTGTGAGCTGAGACATGGAGCAGAAGCAGAGAGCTGTCTATGGGTGAATCAAGATGAGAGTTGGGAGCAGTCAGCCCACAGAGGAAGAGTCATGGAACTTGGAAGTCAACCTCAACTTAAGATGAAAGAGAACTTTGCTTGGACACTTGGTATTGACTGGGGAGACTATTTTTACTGTGACCTAGGGGTAGATAGTGTGGTGTTTTCTGCTATTCCTTAAGGATGAGTCATGCTAGGGAAGACCATAGCTGATTTTGGGGATCCAATGATATATGCTATGTAGTGATTATATTCTTATTGTGCCTAGGGGTAGATGATGTGGTATTTTCTGCTACTCCTTAAGGATGTGCTGTGCTAGGGAAGACCCTAACCTGGGACCTCCTGATTGTGCAAATAAGTATTTTGGGGAATGGTAATGAATGCAATGATATATAGGGGCAGCTAGGTCGTGCAGTGGATTGAGCATCAGTGCAGCATTCAGGAGGACCTGAGTTCAAATCTCACCTCAGACACTTGATACTCACTAGCTGTGTGACCTTGGGCGAGTCACTTAACCCCAATTGCCTCATCCTGGGTCATCTCCAATCATCCTGATGAATATCTGGTCATTGGATTCAGATGGCTCTGGAGGAGAAGTGAGGCTGGTGACCTGCACAGCCCTCCTTCACTCAAAACAAAGTCAAGTGCAAGTCATGTAATTATTTCTCTGATGGAATGATCTTCTTCGGCAACAAAGGACGAACACACATATATGCTATATGCTATATGCCCTATGATATACTGAGATGATATACATGTGTGTGTATATATATAATATGTTTTCTTAAGGATGTTGCTATGAATATTATACTTTATTGAACTATGTATAGTTCTGAATAGAGAGTTCATTACACTATGTGATTAGATCTTTAAAATTATTCACAGCAGCAGTCCTCAGGTATGCTGCAGTGATTGTTGTTATAGGCAAGGACTTAATCCTTTTTTATCTTTGCAGTTTTAATGCCTAACTCTGTACCTTGGACATAATAGTCATTAAACAAATGTTGAATAGAACTGAATTGAAGAAATAAATCAGGAAACTTTGTAAAAGGATCTAATGTTGTTAAAAATAATATGGCATAATGAGGAGTAAGATAGTGAATGTCCTTCCCATTTATTACACTTGAGACGACATAGTAGGGATCCTCAGCTGACCTAGATCAGCCTATTTATCTTGACACTAATTCTTAGGCCTCTCCCAGATTCTGCTCTGTCTCTGTCCTTTTCATTTTAGCCTTCCTGTCCTTAACAATTTATGTCATTGATTTTCCTCTAGTGATATGCATCACCAACACCCAGACACCTAGGCAATTTTATGACCTCTGGGATGTGAAAAGGCACTCTTTCATTGGGGAAAGGGAGGGTGTTGCTGACCTAGATGGGCGATTTTCAGGTGGAGACAATTTTTTTTTTTGAAAACCAAAGTATCTCTTCTCAAAGGTTGACCCTAAGCAACATTCTGAAATAGGTAACATGAAAACTGGGTGTCAATCCTCTTTTTTTCCTCCTTTGAGGCTTTCTCTGCCTCAACACCCTTAGAACATTGAGCACTTTCTTTTATAGCAAAAAACTTAGGAAAACTTCTGTTCTTACATCATGAATTTATCCATGACTATACATAGAAGTCCCTTCTGTCTCTCTTAGGGGAATTTGCATTTTAAGCCTTATGTATTTGTAGATGATCATCTTGTATTTATTAAGTTTCTTCTATATGCTAGGCACCATGTTAAGTGCTGGGATTATGAATCTAGCAAAAGAAATAATCCTTATTTGTGATGAGTTTACATTCTAATGGGAGAGACAAGTAGTCATAAAAATATGTACACCCATAAATATATGTATATGCAATACCTGTATGTGTACAGATATACACATGTACATGTACATAGGTTATCCCAAAATAGTGGTTTTGTTATTTAATAGCCAAAATAACTATTTAAGCTTTATTCTTGTTTAAAACATTTATTTATTTACTTGATAGCCTTATTATTGATTTAAGTTATTTAATAACTTAGTTATAGTGTTTAACTTTTATTTAATAGTTTTATTTATTTATTTCATGGCTTAAATAGCTATTTAAGCTTCATGTTTACTTAATACCTTTTATTTATAGTAGCTTAATTAAATTTAAAGAAAAGTATGGCTATTTAGTAGACTAAGTTTTAAATTTTTTTAAAGTTTTAAAATAATTGGTAACTTTTTGGTAGATTAAATAGTTATTTAAAGCTTTAAAAGCTTAAAATTGTACTAAGACTTTTGCAACTATATGTGTATGTGTGAGTGTGTGTGTGTGTATGTATATGTGTAATTTTAGGCATCAAGATGACAGGAAGAAAAGTTATAATACACCTAAATCATACTCGTAAAGGAAAGTCTTACTCAGATACCATTTCCCTCATATTTTTCCCCCTGCTCTTTTTAGTCTCCTCTCTTATTGCTGGTTTAATTAAATATTTTCCTACAACCCTTTTCACTTAGTCTCTAAGTTTTGAAAAGCTACAATACAAAAGTGTTCTGTAAGGATGGGTTTTGTTAATCCTTTTACCTTCAAAATCTAAGCAACCAATCTATCAATCAAATAATGTTCATTCTGTGTACCAGGCACTATAGTCAGTGGTGTATTTACATTCAGAGACTGTCTTTGCAAGAACCGGAAAGGTTCTACTTAGTGTTTTATTATGTTTCTTGTAGCAGTCAGTCTTCCCTATGGCCTTGACTTATTGACTATATCAGATCAGTATCAAAGCATCAGTATCAAAGAAATCATTCCTTTATATGGCATTTTACAGTCTTTTCAGAGAAGGTAAAAGTGACTATTATACTACTCCCTGACAGAAAGCAAGGAATTTCTCTTCTGAGTCAATTGGACCAACATACGTTAGTGGGGTGTGTGTGTGTGTGTGTGTCAGTTTTTTTTCCCTAGGGAGAAATACAGGGAAAAAAGAAGACTCAGTTTTTTAATACAGATTTTGATTTTTTTTCCATCAAGTGCTTTCTCTAAATGATAAATAGTGGATAAACATGAAAATTCTTACAGATTATTCAATTCAGTTAATATAATCAGTTTAATTCAGTTCAGTTCAATTTAACTATTAAGCAAATATTATATATTGAGAAGTGCATGGCATAGTAGATAGAGTGCTATACTTGACAGGAAGACCTAGATTCAAATTCTGCCTTTATTATGACATGGGAGTAATGAGACATGTAGTACTGACCTTACAGAATTGGTGTGGGACTCAAATGAAATGAAGTCTGTAAAATGCCTTGCAAACTTTGAAATTCTATATGGTCATGAGCTGTTGTTACAGAGCAAAGTATTAGGTGGTAGTAATGAAAATATTTTAAGAAATAAGATAATAGTGCTTATCCTCATGAAGCACATAATCTAGTGGGGGTATGGTATGGTGAGAAAGGAAAAGTAATACACTGTTAAGAAATAGAAGGAGTGTTAGAGGTAATCTAGTCTGTCTCCTCTATTTTATTAAAAATAATGTTCGGTTGAGCATTTTAGGCTTTATGAGACATTTGCAAATTTTTTGTTTGTAACCTTTTGTTAAGGTCTGGTTTTGAAGTTGAAGGTTACTCCTGCTCTCTAATCCCTACCCTTAAAATCCGGCCATTACTATGAGGTTTAGCCTCTTCTTTTACCAGGCAGTTAGTTACTACATGTAAGACATCACCCTTCCTCCAACCGAGTTGGAGGGGGGAGTATCTTCTGAGTATGCACAGAAATAAAACAATGGAGAGAACAGCGTGAATCAATAGCATCCATTCCCCTTCATTAGGTAGCATTGGATAGCTTAAAGGCAAAGGAAAAACTTTAGATCCAGCTTTATTTTGCTTGGGGATGTTTATCAAATATTAATAACTCTAAACTCATTGAGATTCTCTCTCATTTCCTCATATCCTGGAACTAGGATAAAAAAGTAAAACAAAACCTCCCAAACTCTAGCCTTTTAGATGAGAGTTCCCATCTCTCTCTGTGTCAGTATCCCTTGAGATCTACCCTCTACTCATAGATAGGTGGCACAGTGGATAGAATACCTGACCTGCAGTCAAGAAAATCTGAGTTCAGACCTGGCCTCAGACACTCACTGGTTGTATGACCCTGGGCAAGTCACTTAACCTGCTTGCCTCAGTTTCCTCATCTGTAAAACGGGGGTAATAACAGCACCTACCTCCCAGGATTGCTGTGAGAATCAAATGAAATAGTATTTGTAAAGCATTTATCACAATGTCTGGAACACAGTAGGTGCTATATGAATGTTAGCTATTATTAAATAAAGGTACGCACCATTAATAAGTCAATTTTACATCTAGGATGAACAGATTTTAAGGTACTAATTACATCAGGAATAATACACAGAGTTAAATAACAAAAAGAAAACTTTGGAAAAAATCTTTACCATCACATGCCAAGACAGAAAGAGGAAGGAGAGTTAAAGCACATACTGTTCCTCAGACTCTCTGGAGGCAAATCGTTGAACAATGCCTTGGTTTGTTTCAGCAGTATCTCTGATTAGGGTCTGGGCAAGCAGAGGCATAGCTGATAAATAAAGGTGTCTCATTGTACAATCTCCGATCCTATCAACCCAATTTCCATTTCCTCTCCATGCTAAACTTCTCTTTTCTTTCTCCATCCCCTCCATCCCAGTATCTCTCAATTCAAACTCTTTTGTTTGGCATCTGTATACAGATACTATGATTCACAGTCATAGCGAATTTGTAATTGACTAGTGTTACCCATGAATGGCAAACAATGGCTGATTTGGGTTTGGCTGGAATATGTCCATGAACTGTTGTTGGTCTACACTTGCAATTTTTCTCTTATATGTAAGCTTTGAATTTCTCAGTGACAGCCCATTTCAAAGTCAAGAACTCTAGTTGATGTAACAACTCTAGCTGAGTAACAAATCTCACTGCTGCTCAGATCTCTGCTGGCAATTGCAACTGATATTTGGTGATCATAATTCTCTTGATATAGGACTGTTCCTACCCCCAGTCTCCCAAGTTGCCATCTTTATTCAACACAAAAGACTTGTTTGGAACTTACAACAGCACATTGCTCATAATAGGTGCTTAATAAATGCTTGTTTAGAGATTGCCCTTATCTCCTAGTGTAGGCTTACATTGGTGTATGTGTAAAGTAATTGATCAAGTCTTTAAAAGCATGTTTACATCTGTTATGGGTTTCCCAAAGGGATTTGTGAATTTCTTGACCTTGTGCCTTTGTGCCTTTCTAATTATCTGCAAATTAGGTCATTTAGTGACCTAGCAAAAATATCATAATTTCTAGCAGTTTTATCATAATAGCTACCAAATCATAGAATAATCCTTAGATCTTAGATGTGGCCAAGTGGGGCAGGTTTCTATCTTTCCTGGATTGGTGTTCATATATTGTTGAAATACTATGTAGCACACATACTTGATGGAATGTTGTTGCTACAGTTTGTACAGTTTGATTGCCCTTTGGGCATATTTCCAAATTGCTCTCTAAAATGGTTGGATCAGTTCACAACTCCACCAGCAATTTTCCCTCAACTTCTTCAACATTTATTATTTTCCTTTTCTGTCATATTAGCCAAACCAATAGGTATGAGATGGTACCTCAAAGTTATTTTAATTTGCATTTCTCTAATGGGTAGTGATTTAGAGTATTTTTTCATTTGATTATAGATAACTTGGATTTCTTCATCTGAAAACTGAATGCTCAAATACTTTGACAATTTATCAATTGAGGAATGGCTTGTATTTTTATTAATTTGAATCATTTCTTGATATAATTAAAAAATGAGGCCTTTGTCAGAGACACTTGTTGTAAAACTTGTTTCCCTAGCTTTCTGCTTTCTTTCCCATCTTGGTTGCAACTAAAAGCCAAGAGTTTTGAGAATGCCAGCTCTAAGAATTCTCTCCCATATCCATCACTGAATTACTTCACCTTCATTAATACTTTCATGAGGGCTAGGCCCATATTTATATCTTAAGCAAAGTATGCACCAAATTTCTAGAACAAGTTATGAGACTTTTACAATTTAAAGAAATCCAAGTACATCTGAAGATAAGAGAGAAGAATGGTAGGAACTGGTGGGCCTCACTTAGAAGAGGACTTAGAAGCAGAATATCCCAAATTCAAAGACATTAAAGGAAATGGAATCTATGTAGGATCCTACCCCAGGTGGGAAGGCATAGGGTATACTTACTATTCAAGAAGATCTGAAAGATAAACAGAAGGCTTAACAATGAATTTGTTCTACTAAGGGGTACACTGATATTGAGGTTACCAAATAAGCTATTCATTAAGATGTGGGAAGGGAATTCTTAGTGCTGGCATTCTCAAAACCCTTGGCTTTTAGTTGGTTTCAAAGTGACTAATATATAGTTGATAAAATGTGAATTTCTTTGTGAATGATTTGACTAGATTCACAAAATCATATAAAATAGCTAGGTAGGACCTGAGATGTCATATAATCCCATGTTTTCATTTAACAGGTTAGAAAACAGAAACCTGGTAATATGATAACTCATATGGAATTTGTGGCAAATAGCAGTGTTATTAATTAGCTTTTAGCCAATAGACTTGACTCTGGTCCTGATCTCAGGAAAAAATAAACCTCCAACCCATTTGCTTTGCAGCAGGGAAACACGAAGAATGGACAGTTTTTTTTTTACTCATTTTAGGGACTATGGTGAAAGGAAAAGAGCAAGCTGCTCATTGAAGCTATGCTATTGGCATCAGTGGGACCCTGTCTTTCCCTCCTACTCCCAAGATACCCAAATATCCATCTGTATAGAAGGGAGGGGAAACAACAGAATGATAAAGGATACAGAGAGTCCAACAGCATTTTCCCCCCAATGTCAAATATTCCTGTTTTGCACAGGTCAAGCAGATACCGTGAAAATGGTCTGAAAAAAGATAGGATAATAGTTACTGACTAGTTTAAGAGAGTAGGTAGGGTTGGAAGATGAATATTTTATTAGGAGTAGGTACATAGTGGGACATAAGGTACCTACAGCATGAAGCACTGGCCACATTCAGAAGAGATAAGGGACACATGTGAGGGATTAGATAGGACAAAAGGATTGGAGACCAGTTATTGTCATTGATCTCCATTTGTTGTTACCCCTTCCTAACCAACTTTACTGTTAGAGACACCATCCTAAGGAGGATTAGAACAAAAAAACTGCCTGTAAGAAACTTTTCAAATACATAAAGACGTTTACTGAAGCTATAGGGCTAGATAAAATGAGTGAATTTTTCAGTGTTCTTCACGGTAGGAACAAGGGGGCAAATCAAATATAGGGAGCTGAGGTGGCTGGCAGAAACTGCTTATATCCTCAGAAAGCCAAGTTTCCTGACTAGAAGCATTTAAGAAGTTCAGAACAGATACAATTATTCCTTCAGATTTTTATAAAGGGAGAAGAGAAGTCTGGGAATACTTAATTTTTGTCTTAGTGTCCCTGTCACCTAGTCTGCTGCCTTGCATATAGTGGGCACTTAATTGACTTGAATTGAGTCATGCAGAGATCAAGGATGTGAAATGGAATGAAATATTTACTAAGAGAAGCTACTGGGGAAAGAAGAGAAGGAGGAAAACTGGGGACATCATATACATGTAGTTTTTGCCATGGGGATGGAATTTCACCTGAAAAATGAAGAAGGGTTGCTAACCCCTTATACCTCTGGAACAAAGTAGCTGGTTTTGTTGATATAGCAAGTAGTCTCTCCAGAAAGCTGCCTCCAGGTTTAAGGCACTCTATGGGATGCACTTTTTCAAAACAATCACTCCTCAGGCCCTACTGGTGTTACTTTTTCCAGTCAACTAGAGAACACATTCAAAGTAAAACAAAATATTAAAAAACAAACTAAAGAGCAAAATAAATGACAAGAAAAGACTCCTGTCATAAAACCATGCGGGGGGTTGGGCACTCTCCCACAGGTTACCACACTACCAGTGTGGGAGGGAACACATAAAGAGAACATTCATAACCAGAAAACATGCATAGAGGACATGTACATAGAGCACATATGTAATCAGGACTTATCCACAAAAGGATGTATAAGCCAGGTACATGTACCTTGTACTTCCAGAGTACATACTTACAGTGCTCTTGTATAGGCCTGGATCAAGGCAACCCACACTTCTGGCAATTCAAAGCTACCGACGCCCTCTGGCAAAGTCGTTGTACTGTTTGCCAACATGCATGCTCTCTTCTTCATTTTCTGATGGGTCTTATGGACGCTGAAGTTCTCTTTGTCACCATCTTAAACCCTGTTAAGGACATCTTCTGCTGTCCATTCACATATCTCAGAAAATAGAGGCAAATCAGTCTGCCTTCTTGGCAAGCCTTTCTGATTCCTTCAGTCTATTTTTTTTTTTAAATTTGAATTTTGTTTAAGTTCTCCTCATACCTCTTTTGCCAGCAAATATTCCCAAAGATATGTTTTAGAAAACTTCCAAACATCAGGTCACGTAAACAAGAATTTATTATAGATTGCAATGAAAGGCAAAAATACTACCTACTTTCAAGGAGATTAAAATCTAATGGGAGTGATAACATGCAAACAACATGTATAAACAAGACATATGCAGAATTAGTTGGAGATGATCTCAAGGGAAAGCATTTGTATTAAGGGCATCAAGAAGAACTTTTTGCGTAAGGTGAGATTTTATTTATTTTTTCTTGTATTTAATAGTTCATTTTCCTCCAGTTACATGTAAACAATAATTTTTAACATTTATTTTTAAAACTTTGAGTTTCAAATTCTCTCCTTTGAGTAGGCAAGCAATTCCATATAGGTTATATATGTGTAGTCATGCAAAACATATCCATAATACTCATGTTGTGAAAGCCTATTCCCCCCACCCCTGTTTATTCTATTCCCTCTCTTCTTTCACCCTATCCTTCCTCAAAAGTGTTTTGCTTCTGATTACCCCTTCCCCCAATCTGCTCTCCCTTCTATCACCACCCTCTCCACCTTCTCTTATCTCCTCCTTTCCTGTAGGAAAAGATAGATTTCTATAACCCATTGCCTGTGTATCTTATTTCCCAGTTACATGTAAAAACAATTTTTAACATTCGTTTTTATAACTTTAGTTTCCAAATTCTTACCCTCCCTCCGTCCCCACCCTCATTGAGAAGGTAAAGCAACTCAATATAGGTTATATATGTGTAGTCATGAAAACACTTCCATAATAGTCATGTTGTTTCCTTTTAGCCTGTCCCTCCTCAAAAGTGTTTGCTTCTGATTTCCCCCTTTCCCCATCTTCCCTCTCTTCTATCAACTCCCCTCCCACTACTTTCCCGTAGGGTAAGATAGATTTCCATACCCAATTGAGTGTGTATATTATTTCCTCCTTAAGTCAATTCTTATAAGAGTAAGGTTCACTCATTCCTTTCTCTTCCTCCTCCTCCCCTCCACCATAAAAGCTTTTTCTTGCCTCTTTCATGTGAGATGATTTACTCCATTGTAGCTCTCCATCTCCTTCTCCCAGTACTTTCCTCAATCACCCCTTAGTTTTGTTTTTAGATATCATCCCTTCATATGCAACTCACCCTGTGCCCTCTATCTATATATATTCCCTCCTAATAATGAGAAAGGGGCTCATGAGTTACACATATCATCTTTCCATGTAGGAATGTAAACAGTTCAACTTTAATAAGTTCCTTATGATTTCTCTTTATTTTTTTCCTTTTAATACATCTCTTGGGTCTTGTATTTAAAAGTCAAAATTTCTATTCAGCTCTGTTTTTCTTCCTCTCAAGAATGCATCAAATTTCTCTACATCACTGAATTTCAATTTTTTTCCTCTCATGGATTACACATTGGTAGGTGATTCTTGGTTTTATTCCTAGCTTTGACCTCTGGAATATCATATTCCAAATCCTTCAATCCCTTACCATAAAAATTGCTAAATCTTGTTTTATCCTGATTGTGTTTCCACAATACTTAAATTGCTTCTTTCTAACTGCTTGCAATATTTTCTCCTTGATCTGGGTACTCTGTAATTTGACTATAATGTTCCTGGGAGTTTTCCTTTTGGGATCTCTTTCAGAAAGTGATTAATGGATTCTTTCAATTTCTATTTTACCTTATAGAATATCAGGGCAATTTTTCTTGTTGATTTCTTGAAAGATAATGTCTAGGTTCCTATTTTGATTATGGCTTTCAGGTGGTCCAATAATTTTAAAATTATCTCTCCTGAATCTATTTTCCAGGTCAGTTATTTCTCCAATGAGATATTACACATTGTCTTCTATTTTTTTCATTCTTTTGCTTCTGTTTATAATTTCTTAATTTCTCATAGAGTCATTAGCTTCCATTTGCTCCATTCTAATTTTTAAGAAATTATTTTCTTCAGTGAACTTTTCTTTTCTTTTCTGTTTCATTGATTCTACTTTTTAAGGCATTCTTCTCATTGGCTTTTTGGACCATTTTTTTTCATCATTTGGTCCAGTCCATTTTTTAAAGTGTTATTTTCAGTATTTTTTTTGGGGGGGTTCTTCTTTAGAAAGCTGTTGACTTGTTTTTCATGATTTTCTTGCATCGCTCTCATTTCTCTTCCCAAGTTTTCCTCTACTTCTCTTACTTCCTTCTCAAAATCCTTTTTGAGTTCTTCTGTGACCTAAGACCAATTCATATTTTTCTTGGAGGTTTTGTACATAGGATCTTTGACTTTGTTTTCATCTGAGTGTATGTTGTAGTCTTCCTTCTTGCCAACGTAAGCTTCTATAGTCTTGAAATTTTTTCTGTTGTTTGTTCATTTTCCCAGCCTATTTCTTGACTTTTTAACTCTTTGTTAGGGCAGGGCTCTGCTTCTGGTATGGAAGGCACTCTCCCAAGCATCAGGGATTTTATGCAGCAGTTTTCAGAGATACTTCTAAGGAACTGTAAATTTTCAGTTTTTTCATGATAGTATGATATAAGGAGAGGTGTTTATGTCTCTCCTGGCCTATGCTGTGGTCTATGAATGACCACAAGCACTCTTTTCTGCCCTGGAACTGTGAGGATAGTTCCTTCTCCACTGCTGCCACAAGCTCTACTATTCCAGTGCTCCTCCTTGCTCCAGGAGTGCCACCCAGGACTTCAACTCAAATCCAAGTATGTGCAAAATAACAGAGTCCTGCCTCAGTACTAGCAAAGAGACCCTTGTAATCTCCTTCTTACCAGTTGTTTGATTCCCTTATCATCAGTGGGTTGAGAGTTCTGGAAACAGCCACCACCTACTCCTGGTTTGCTGGAAATGGGACTGTGTTGGGGCTCGAGTTGGACTGTGCTCCTTTTTCACCCAGGTTTGACATGCCTTTTACACTGACTTTTTAAGTTGTCTTTGGTATTTTTGAGTCTGGAAACTGCCACAGCTGCCAGTGAGTCAATCTCCTGAGGATTGCTGCTGAGTTTTCTGGGGCCCAGTCTGTGCTGGACTATTCTCCTCTCTCAGCCTGATGCAGCAAACCTTTCCTATCCACCCTCTGGGTTGTGTTGGGCTGGAGATTTGTTTTACTCTGTCTTTTTGCAGATTTTGCTGCTCTACAATTTGTTTAGAATCATTTTTTACAGGTATTTGGAGGGGTTGTAGAGACCCTTCTTTTACTCTGCAATCTTGGCTCTGTCCCCTATAAGGTGGGATTTTAGCTGAAGCTTGAAGGAAGTGAGGAAAGGCAGTAGGTAGAGGTGAGGAAGGAGGCATTGTAGGCTTGGGGTTTAGCCAGCACAAATGTCCAGAGTCAAGGCATGGAACACCTAGGAAAGATGCCTGGATTCTTGTGTGAGGAACCACAAGGAAGCTAGTGTTATTTAGATTATAGAATGTGCAGGGATTGGAGGCGTAAGGTATTGGCTGAGGTATGTAAACTCACATGGAATATTTGACACTCTGCTCTTGAGCCTGTTTGAGTGGGCTTCATAAGGAGACTAGAAAGGTAGAAGCAGGGCTTTAAAAGCCAAACAGAGGATTTTATATTTGACCTTGGAGTGAATAGAGAATCACTGGATTTTAGTGAATGCTGGAGGATTTGGAGAGTAGATGACATGGTCAGACCTGTGCTTAAGGAAGATCCTCTTAATAGCTGACTAGAAAACAATAAGGTAGGCAAAGCCTCAGTTCAAGGAGATCAATTGCAAAGCTCTTGCAGTAGTCTGGACATGAAGTGATAAAGGCCTGTATCAAGCTTGTGGCAGTGTTGAGGATAGAGGGGGACACATATGAAAGATTTTATGAAGAGAGAATTGACAGGACTTGGCAACATATTGGATATGGGATGGGGTAAGAGAATTGAGGATGACACATAGGCTGTTAGCCTGGGAGACTGGCAGGATGGTGATGCCCTGGGCAGTAACAGGAAGGGTAAGAAGAGAGGAGGGTTTTAGATATGTTGAATTTAAGATGAACTATGGTTGGGGAAATTCCATTGAGTCTGGTTTGGGTAGGGAATGCTTAATAGGAGTAGTGAACTTTAAGAAGCACAGGTGAGGAGAGAATGCATTCTAGGTATGTAGAACCACAGCTTGTGAGAAGGTAGAAGGATGGGAGATAGAACACAGAAGTCACAGAACTCAGCAGCTAATATGTCAGTTTGACTGAATTGTAGAGTACATGAATTCCAGAATTTAGAGCTGGAAGGGATCTTGGTATCTGTGCAGTCCAACCCATACCTGAAAAAAGATCCCCACCATGATAAATCCAGCAAGTGATTATCTTGCTTCTTCTGAAGACCTCAAATAAAGGGGCACCAGGGTTTGCTGGAGCCAACCTGAACAGGCTCAAGAGCTAATGGTTAAATCTTCAGTGCAAGCATTTATAACTTATGACTTTGCCAATGTTATATGAATATATTGTTTAGATTTAGGATGATTGTTTAGACTTAGGAAAATGATAGAGAAAATACCAATAATGTGAATTAAAAGCAAATGTATGTACATTTTTTTCTTTCAGAAAGACAGTAGTTAACTATTTACCAGCACATCACTAAGGGAAATGGCCGTCCTGAGGCAGTCCATTCCATTTTTGGATAGTTGTAAATGTTAAAAAGGTTTCCCCAACAATAACCTAAATTTACCTGTGTAGCTTGCACCCATTGCTCCTAGTTCTGCTCTTTGGGGACAAGCAGAAGAAGTTTAACTAATCTTTCCAACATTTGAACACATTTGTTGTGTCAATCAGTCAGTCAATTACCGTTGCTTAGTATGTGCCAGTCACTGTACTTAGTCCTGGTAGTTTGGGGTGTTCAAGAAGGACTAGCATCACTGGTGTGAGGGTTTGCAGAGCACTTTTCAGGGCTACTTGTCTACCACTGGTATCTACTTGGCACTCAGCTCTCACCTGTGTCTCTGAGAAACCACAACATGTGCAGCAGTCACCAGGCTAAGAGTAACCCATCCATCAGTGAGCTGGGAGATGTCTAGTGCAAGCATGTGAAGACCTTCCCTAGTGGAATGAGTGGGTGAAAACAATTTGTCTCAGCGGCCGTGAAAGTGGCTGAAGCAGGTGATGTGGACTGCTTAGAGTTTTGTCACACATTGAAGAAACCAAGGTCATCTAGTGCATCCTGGCATATCACTAGTCAGCCTGAATTTTGTTTTTACCACTGAACTCTGATGACCCTGGAAGAGAGAGTGAGACTGATGATTTTGCTCAGCTCTGCCTCACTTAAATCCAGTTCACACAGGAGTCAAGACATCACTCTGTATTGTCATTGGTAGTCCTAGATCTTTTAGCCATATCTTCTCTAGGCTAGCCATCTCCAGTTTCTTCAAATGAGTTTAGTATGTTATGAACTTGAGGCCCTTCACAGATCTGAATGTTCTAAAACAGAAGTGGCAAACACTCTGTGGGTCGTGATACTCTTTAGTGTGACCAAGATCAGAATAAAATGTAACTGGGAAATATTTAACAAAATAAATAAAAATACAATACCACATAGATAATATTATTTTAAAACTGTCAGTATGCTACCTGCAGATAGCATTTCTGACTTTGACAACACTGTTCTAATACTAAATGTAATGCCCAGAATAGAATTCAAAGTAGAATGTAGCATGATTATGACCTTTTACAAACCAGGGCTATATTTTTTTTCCCTCCAAATTTATTTTCGATTTTCAACAATCATTTCCATAAGTTTTAAATTTTCTCCCCCTCTCTTCCCCCTCTCCAAGATGGTGTGCAATCTTATATGAACTCTACTCATACATTCTTATTAAACACATTTTCACATTAGTCATGTCACATAGAAGAAATAAACTGAATGGGAGAAAGCATGAGTAAAACTAAACAAAACCAAACATGACAAAAGAGAAAATAGTCTGCTTCATTCGGTGTTCCAATTTGAAAGTTCTTTCTCTGGATGTGGATGGCATTTTTCATCATGAGTAAACCAGAGCTATCTAAATGTATTCTAAAATTGCATTTTCTTTTTAGGCTGCTGTAACACTCTTTGGACCCATATTGGGCTTAATATTGTAGATCCTTTTCAGGCAAACTTCAAAAAAAACACTGTGTAGCCATACTGCCCTTCCTCCTCTACCCTGCTCCCCTCACTGTTTACTCTTGAATTTGAATTTTGAATCCAAGTATAAGACTTAACATTGATGCCTATTAAATTTCACCATATAGGATCTGATGCAGTGTTCCAGTGGGTAAAGATCTTTTTTTCTCATTTTTCATTTTTTGCATGAACAAAATCAAAGCTAGAGTATTATGAAGAAAACTGTTGAGTTGATAAATTTTGAATAAAATATTCACCACCAACATCTGATATCCAACATATGTAAAGAATAAATTTAAATAAATGATATTGTTGTTCAGTTGTGTCTGACTCTTTGTCACCCCATTTGGAATTTTCTTGGCAAAGATACTGGAATGACTTGCTATTTCCTACCCTTTAAATAAATGATACAAAAACTATTTCCTAATAGATAATTGGCCAAAGGATATGAATAGATAATTTTCAAAAGTAATTCTTGACTTCTTTTGTCATGTTATGACCATATGAAAACATGACCCAGATCTCTTGTAATCAGAAATGTAAACTCCGAAGTTTTACTTCACACCAAACCTATTGTTAAAGATGATAAGAAATAGAAGCAGTAGGTGCTGAAGGGGTTTTGAGAAGATAAGCACACTAATATCTTTGGTAGAAATTCGAGATAACAATGAGTTTTGTTGAGGTTATACCTATGGCTCAGTTGAATGAACCATGGGCCCCATTTCTCAAGTTACCCTTGTTTATAAAGCTCAAACAATATGAAAAGAGCCAAAGGATGAGTGTGCCAGACAGACTGAGGTGGCATAGTAAATGGCCAGAAAGATATTTAAGGAGGTCTCTCAGGGCCTGTTTTTCACTCTATTGTTTATCTTTCATTTTTGAAGAGGACAAATGACATGGATGATGTTTTGACAGGTGCGTGAATTGGATTTAAGTGAGACAGAATTACATAATGCCATCAGCTTCTCTCTCCCTTCCAGAGTAAATTAAAGTACAGTAACAAGACCAAACTCAAGACCACTGGTGATGGCCTGGGATACAGTGGATGACTTTAGAGTCTTTGATATCTGACCAATCTCTAAGCTCTGCACAGCAACTTCTTTAGCTGCCTTCATGACAAATTGTTCTCATCTGCCCATTCTGTTGGGAAAAGTCTTCATTGCTTCAGGAAGACATTCTCCTAATTTACTGATGGGTCTGAGGCCTATCAGTTATCTTCAACCTGATTTAACCCATCAGCTGAGATGGTTTTAATGGAGTATGGCCACTGTGCATGCTACAGCTTCTTGGAGTCACAGGTGAAAGTTGGGTGAAGGTGGACACCAAAGATGGATGAATACTGACCAAACTTCTGCAGTAATTGAGGGCTTATATGTCCCAACCAGAAAGCAGATGAAGTGTAGCCTTAGAGTTATGAACCAGTAACAATATAATGAGCAAGGATTATAAGATCATAGAGGTCACTAAATATAATGTCTCATTTACAGATGAAGAAATTGAGGACCAGGGGGTTTAACTGACTTAGGTCACTAACTAGCCCAAGGTCACTGAGCTACTTAGGGTTTAGGATGCATACCCAAGTCTTCTTGACTCCAAGTCCAGCATTCTATACCATGCTATCACAACCAAAAGAGTGATCAATGCACTGGGACTCAATACCCATCTTTGACTAGTCATTGCCCTTTGAGAGACTGTGAATAAAAAGGTAAATGGAAGAGTGGTAAAGCAGATGGAAAATGCTTGCAGCTCTCACTGCAAATGTCCTAGTTTAAGCATCTAAAGTTTGCCTGGAAAATCCTGGGATAAGAGCATGCTTATAAGGCATGGCACAGGGCTACCTAGCTTGGGAAGAAGGTGTGGGCATGCATCCAATATAGTAGTTACTCAATATATTTGATTTTATTCTTTTTCAGAGGCAACTAGTGGCAAAGTGGATGGGGGGGTGGGCCTAGAGTCAGGAAGAACTATGTTCAAATCCAGCCTCAGACACTTACCATCTGTGTGACCCTAGTCAAGTCATTTACTCTCTGCCTCAGTTTCTTCAGATCTAAAATGGCAATTATAATAGCAGTTACCTAGCAGGGTTGTTATGAAAATCAGATGAAATAATATTTTTAAAAAGTGCTTAGCACAGTGCCTGGCATATAGTGAGTGTTCTATAAATGTTATTCTCTTTTATTTTTCTAAGGCAGCTAGATGGCTCAGTGGATGGAGTGCTGGACCTGAGTCAGAAGACCTGAGTTCCAATTTGGCCTTGATGCTTACTCTCTCTATGGTCTTAAGCAAACCACTTCTTCCTTGGGTTTTAGTTTCCTTATCTGTAAAATGAGGGGATTTACCTAGATGGTTTATGAGGTCCTTTCCAGCTATAGTTCTATGTCCTATGGAAATAAAAAAGAAAAAGTAAGAGGCCTAGGTTTTCGTGGCATATGGCAGCTTAGTTGGGTGAATAATTGGGCAAACATAAGGACTTGAATACTGCTACCCAGACAGGTGACAAACTAGGGAAAAAAGAATTACAGAGAGCTTGGCATTCCATCAGATTGCCCTGTGGTGTTGGATCAAACGGATCACTGCTGGAATGACTCTAGAATGGCTTGTGCTTATTTCTCATCAATGTGGTTAAATTTGGAATTGTATGATTGTTTGACAAAAGACTACTCTGATCTACTGATCTCCTACTGAGCATAAAGCTCAAGGAAGTCAAAGACAGAAGCAAAGATGCAATACATACCAAAATAATTACTGCAACGTTTTTTTCAAGTAGGAAAGAACAGGTAACTAAGTGGGTACCTATCCAATGGGGAATGGATGAACAATCTGTGACATCTGAATGTAATGTAATGTTACTGTCAGTCAACAAGTCAGCTGTTAAGACTGGGAGGTACAAAAAAAAGCAAAGAGATGAATTGACATAGAGTAAAACAAGCTAAACTATAAGTATAATATGGGTAATGACTATAATGATGTAAATGAAAAAGTACAAATTTGGATGAGTGGAACAACCAACTCTTCTCCTGAGATCAGAAATAAATGTCCTTCCTTTCTCTTGGCAGAGAGATGGGGGACAGAGAGAGCAGAATGTTGCTTGTATTACCAGACAAGGTCATTGTATTAGTTGTTTTTTTCTTAAATGTTTTTCTTTGTTATGAATGAGATTTCAGTTCTGAGGAGTTAGAGGCATGGGAGGTATATGCAAAAATGACAGATGATAATAATCGCTACCATTTATATAGCATTTTAAGGTTTGTGAAACTTTTTGCAAATATTATCATATTTTATCTTCATAATAACCTTGGGAAATAAGTGCTTTTATTATCTCCATTTTGTGGATGAGGACAGATAGAGGTTAAATAACTTGCCCAGGATCCTACAACTAATAAGTGTCAGGTCAAATTTGAATTAGGTCTTCCTGATTCCAGGTCCAGTGCTGGATCCATTGTGACGCCTGAAATGTAAAAATATAAGGCATACATAAAATTTATGTCCCACATGGCCCAGGATCACTCTTCTCCCACAGGTCTTCTCTTCTAGGCTCATATGACATAGGTTCCGTTCTCAAGTAAGCCTGACTCCAGAGAGGGAGATCAGGCTTTTTTTTTCTTATACTCTCTGGCTCATTTTACTTCCGTTCTGGAGTTCTGGGAAGCTTAAGCTTAGGTTTGCTTCTTATCTAGGATTTACCCTAAAAAGGCATTAATGAAATCTCTCCTGGAAAAGTTACTCAAAGTTCAGAGTAATTGATCATGGGTGTAGGACAATCCTTTATTTCTTCTGCCAAAAAAGAAATTCCTAATACAACATAAAAGACTCAAAATTGTCCATTGACAAATAAGGAATATAATAATCTGTTGCCTAAGTCCCTTAAAACTATGTGTTTTTGTTTTTCACAAGCTAATGTCAGAACTTGACTCAGTTCTCTCTCATCTTCCTGTACCCTCTCACCCCTCATAGCGACCAAGGGACTAACCAGGAGCTTCTTGACACATATCCCCTTAAGCAAGGGTCCAAAGCATTGGAAGCACTGGAAGTCATAGGAAGCAGCCCAAGTACATTTTGGTCCCATCACTCCAGTTATGTTTCTATTTAAAAAAAGAATTGGAAAATAATTGGAAATGGGAAATGGCAGAGAAAAGTATCAAACTCTGAGGCTGCAAGTGCAAACCTGTGTGCCTGGGAAGATGGTAGTGTTCTAGACAGAAACAGGGAAAAGTGCTCATAGGCTTTCTAGTCTGGGGAAGGTGTGGGTCTTGTAGTGTTTCCTTCTCTACAAAAGCAGGAGCTAGAGGGTAGATCAGATAACTTCTAAGGTCCCTTCTAATTCTAAACATATGATGCTATGATCTTGTCCAATCCCCTTCTTTTCCAGATGAGGAAACAAAGACCCAGAGGTATGAACTAGTCTGTTGGAAGGTAGATCACCCAAAGTGGAGGGAGTTCTGGTGCATGATTTTCTGTTTGTAGATGAATGTGCACTCAATGCAGCCTCTGAAGAGGAGATGCAACAAAGTATGGATCAATTCTCTGCTGCCTGTGCTAATTTTGGCTTAATAATTAACACCAAGAAAACACAGGTGCTCCATTAGCCACCCACCACCACACCATCCACACGTGGAACCATCAGTTACAACAAATGGAGAAGTTATGAATGCTGTGGATAAGCTCACTTACCTTGATAGTGTACTTTCCAGGGATGTACACATTGACAATGAGGTTGATGCAAGTAATGCCAGAGCTAGCTCAGTATTTGGGATCTCCAAAGAAAAGTTTGGGAGAGAAGAGGTATTATTAGACTGACTACCAAAATGAAGGTCTACAGAGCCATTGTTGTGCTGACCTCATTGTTGTACGCCTGTGAAACTGGACAGTCCACCAGCACCATGCCAGGAAACTGAATTGCTTCCATTTGAACTGTCTTAGGAAGATTCTGAGGATCACCTGGCATCATAAGGTACCAGACACTGAAGTCCTTGCTTGAGCTGTACTGCCAAGCATCCAAACTATGCTTCAGAGAGCGCAACTCCTACGCATTGGCCGTGTTGTTCAAATGCAAAATATACGCTTGCCAAAAAGACTATTTCATGGAAAACTCACATGGGGCAGGTGATCACATGGTGGTCAGAAGAAGCAATGCAAGGACACTATCAAGGCATCTCTCAAGAACTTTGGATGACTGTGCAACATGGGAGACATTGACACAGGGCCACTCAGCATGACGTACCCACATCAGAAAGGGTGCTCTTTGAGCAAAGCAGAATTGAGACAGCACAAGTAAATGCAGGGTGCGCAAATTTAGAATGTCCACCCAAAATATTCATATGGACCATCTGTGCCCAACCTGTGGTAGAGAATCCCAAGCTCATGTTGGTCTGACCAGCCACAGTCAGACACATTGAAACTTCACCTAATCATGGTGATCTCATTTTGGTCCTCTTCAAGAAAGAAGGACAACAACCAACCAGGTAAGAAATGATGGAGCTGGACTTTGGATCTATGTCATTTGACTCCAAATTCAGGCCTCTTTCTACTATGCCAGGTAATCACATATATGAACTGTTTTGTTTGTTTTTTTTTTTTGTCCCACACATAAATAATCAAGGTTATGTAGCTCTCAGTTGGAATCTGGATGAATGAGTGGTAGAAATTCTTCTATTCACTCTTTGAACCTCCTACCTTTTCCTTCTTTTTCCTCTACACACACACACACACACACACACACACACACACACGCACACACGCTCACACACTCATATACGCACACTTGCTCACACACACATGCTCACACACACACACATACTCACACACACACACATACACACACACACAGTCTTTCCTTTCTCAGCGAACCCTTTCTTTTTTCACGATTTCTCTTCCTTATTCGTCCTCTCTGTGCCTTTCACTGGCACAAAGAATGTGATATCTTTTGTAAGGATGAATAGACCCCACACTCTGTGAAAAACAAGGGCTAGGCATTTATTACTAGCGAGGATCACTTAAAACATCAGGGATTTGGGGAAGCAAACAATGAGTAAATTGAAATTGCTTTCGAAAAGATTTATACATGAAGTTAGGGAAAAACCATCTCCCATCTGAATCCTCCTCTGGTCTTCATCTGCCGAGCAAGGACCAGAGGTGGCTGTAACCATAACAACAGACCTTTCATTTTATAATTTCGTAGCAAGAGAGAAGTTGTACGCTAACAATGGTTTCTCTGGCCTGGGTGTTTCCTTGTTATTGGAAGGTAGTATTTATAGTTGCCAATTACCATGACCATTATTTTCTTGTCAGGCAATGCCTGCACACTTTGGAGGTCTGAGGAGAAATTAATTGCTTTCTAGGAACTCAATCACCTTGTTTAGCATTTTATATGCATTGCTAATGTGCAAATTTCACGTGTGCATTACATAAATTTAAATTGCATATATTTACCATATAAAAGGTTTCCCAAAAGTCTCAGTGCAGTTTAATATATTTTTTTCTTAAGATTTGGGGGATAACCTGTATAAAATTTAGACTATTCATTTAAGTATTAGCCTATAAATAAAATATTAAGTAAAACGATTTCAGTTATTGCAATATACAACTATAAGGCTCCTGTATGTTATAGCAATGTATACTTTAATAAGGATAGGTCTAGGAATAAGGAAAGGCATAGAAAATAGACTTTCATGGGTATAGGGAATTCCCATATGAGGAAAATCTCTCTCCCAATGCAGATCTGCATCTTCTCTGCAACTTATAGTCTTAGAGAGTTGACCAGAGCAATGAGAGGTTAATGTACCAGAGGCAAGACTTGAACTCAGGCTTTACTGGTTCTCTACTATACTACACTACTTCTGGATAGCAATTACTCATTATTTTTATTATTGTTATTTATCATTCTTTTATTTTATTAAAGCGCCTGCTTGTGTGTCATGCCAAATAACATACTAAACACTGGGGATATAAAGAAAGAACAAATGAAAGGTAAAGCATTTATTAAGCATTGACTATGTGACAAATAGTGGGCTAAGTGCTGGAGATACAAATAGAAAGAAACTAGTAAGATGCTGCTTTTAAGAAGTTCAGACTGTAATTGAGGGGACAACACATAAAAAAGAATTCTTCTGTATGTAACTTAGGGCATGTTAGCAGCTCAGCTGATAGTGGGAGGAGGCTATTGTAGAATATAGCAACAGGCCAGATGGTAAGACTTAAAGGGAACAGAAGATTCAGGGACAGGGCAGATGGTTAAGGTCTGGAGGCTGTCTATCTCACAGGAAGGAGTGGTAGACTCCTATCCCATTGGATTATGAGTTGTCGCTTTCCAAATGAAAGGGAAGATAGGATCTCTGAGGCCCAGGAATTGGATAAGGAGGTCTCTTCTTACAACCCTTGTTGGAATTTGGGCAGTCTTGGTGTCAAGGAAGGCAGAGAGCTTACCCTGTTTGGGAAGATAAAGCACAGGACTGTACATAAAAAGGTAAATACAAAGAGTATAAAAAATGAAAAGTAGTTTCAAGAGGGAAAGAATATTAACCCTGGGGGCTAGGTGTCAAGGTGAAGGGGAGATCCAGAGGCCCATATATAAGAAGTTGTACTTACGCCATGTTATGAAAGAAGCTAGAAATTCCAAAAGGTAGAAGGGAGTGCGTTTTAGACCTGGGGGACCATTAGTAAGAAGGCACTGAACTAGTTGAAGGAGTGTCATGTATGGGGAACAGTTAGCAAGTCAGCTTTACTGGAAAGAAGAATACATAAAGGAGAGTAATATAAAATAAACTAGAAAAAAAGATGAGAACAAGATTGTGGAGGGTTCCAAATACAAGATTGAAGAGTTTGTATTTTTCTATGTACAATGGAAGCTGGTTCTTTTCTCCATGATTTCCTTTTCCCTCACAACAGGGAAAATTGCCAAAAAAAGATGCACAATTTCTGAATTTTACAGCTGTGTTCCCATTTATGTGATGCCTGAATGGTAAATGTCCATAACTATGACTGTCATTGTTATGTGACTCAAATACAATATAAATAATTTAATAGCTTGAAATTTTGTTATATGGTAAAATGCCAGTAGAGAAAATAACTATTGTCACAAAGTGGCAAAAGCAGTTGGACTGAGTTAGTATTTTTAGATTTCTTGATTTGTTCCTTGTGCCTTTTCAAAGGCAGTCATAGAATTTCTGTGTCTTTTGGTAGCATTTCCTAAAGCTTCTAAAAGAAGGAACAGTGGTCTTTAGTAAAGAATCCCTAACATGTAAACAACTGTTTCTTCAGAGCAATTTTCTCCAACTGATAAATGTCAAAGAATGAATGGACCCCAAAACACATATGCATAAGCAGGTGCATTTAACTCAAAGAGGAGTGAAACACAGATCAGACAAGTAATCTGAGACTTGTAGGAAATGGAGGAAAGCACTGGGGGCAGATGATCCCTTAAAGAAACTACTCTTCACCAAAATTAATTGGAATTGGGATTCCCTGGATCTAGGTTCTCTTGCAACAAGCTTTCTGCTGTAGACGTGCCCCTTCCCTTGACTGGAATCTTCTAGGCCTTGAATGCTCCATGCTGAGAACTCCCAGCTTCATTTGGTACCTTCTTGCTTACAACATCATCTTCTCTCTGCGATTACCCTATGTATATCTACTATGCACATAGTTTGGATGTCGTCTCCTCTATTAGAATGTGAACTCCAGAAAGAGGAATTGCTTTTGCTTTTCTTTGTATACCCAAAGCTTGGCACAGAGCCTGGCAAACAGTAACAACTTAATAAATGCTTATTGATTGATTGGGAAACAAATCAGATACACCTGTTCTGCATTACCAATTGACCCATTGCATGAGACTCACCCAAGTGTATCTGTACTGAATTAGGGAGACCTGATGAGAGCATGACATGATCTGGGCATCACCTCTCACTCCATTTTCTTCTTCATTCTGTAGGACAATAAAAAGGACATGGTTTTGGAGTTAGAGAACCTGGATTAAAATCCTTCCTCTGTCATTTACTAGCTGTGTGACTTGGTACAAACCCTTGAATCTTTTCAGTACTCAGTTTTCTCATCTGTAAAGTGAGGGGGTTGGACGAGCTGGTTGTCTAAGATTCAACTTTAAAATTGAATGATCATATCCAAAGTCCAGATTATGTATATTCTGTCCTCTCCTGACTCTAGCTGTATTCTTCTCTTGCCAGTGACTAGAATCACATTTTCTAGATCCTGTTTCTCCTCTTCATGCACTTGGGGATCATGTTTCACCATAAGCCTTCCCTTGTGAAGGTGCACCAATATTAAAGGCCTATTGCATTGCATTAACAGCTGGTCTAATTTTTCTGCACAGATGCTTTTTTCTTCCCAGTGGTGGATTAGAACCCTGTAACTCTCAATTTTTCATATAATCTCAGTCCTATTACTGGGGGATGACAGAGAGTTGGCTGTGTAAATGGACAGAAAAGTATATGTCATTTTTCTGCCTCCAGTCAAAGTTTAAGTTTTGTATCTATCACAAAGTCAGCTATTTAACTCTTATCTCTTCAGATATACAGTGGTATGTTCTTTCCTTAATGTCTTGACCTTTTGATACAGTCGAGTTCAGAGGGATATTGTTTTGCTGGAAATAAACATTGCAAAGGTTAAGATATTTGTTGATTTAAGAATTGAGATACTGGCTTTCAGCTGAAGCTGCTTATCAGGAAACTTTGGTAGCATTATAGCATTCCCTCTAGAATTCCATAATAGCTTAAATGTCATGCAAAACATTTAGCCATTTGTCATTATAATATAATAGAGCAGTACCTTATGGGATTGAGGCAAGAAAAGGCTTTGATATGATTACATCATATGATGATAAATGCTAACAATTTGTGCTTATTGTGAGAGTGGTTTTCTAAAGAGAATTCTTGATCCATTTTGTCATTTTTCTCCTCCAGATGTATATGAATATAACCTATAACATATAAATATAAATACTAGAGATAGAAATAGGCAAGAAGGATTTTACAACTGTCTAGATAGAGAAAATTAGGATTTGTGAATATATGCTGAGATCTCATTTTGATTAAAGAAAGGACAGTTGGGAATAGTGAAGGGGGAATAAATCCAACTCCTTATGAGGAGGATATTGTTAAATAGAATTATTAACCTGTGCCTTTGTGACCTCTGGATTGGATTGTTATGCTGCATGCTGTCTAAGGCAACCTTGGAAGACTGCAAGGTATTTTTATTTAGAAATTCTAGTGCATGCAATATATAATGTCTGAGATCAGGTGAGTGACACTAGCAGCCTGGAGCTCATGATACATGTGCTTAGAGAGAAGGAATAGGTTCAGTAACAGCACAATTTTGATTCCAAGGAGAGGGTGAGAATATAGAAATAGAAGAATCCTGCCATATACTGTCTAGGTCAGCCCTGACTTAGTGGCCAAATAAATCCCTACTAGCAGGGGGCTATTTTACACCACGGGGTGGGGTGCACCTATATAAATACTTGTTTTCTTGGCTTAGTTGATTATGAAGCACATAACCAACTCTTAACCAATTACTTAATTAGCAAGAATTAAAGATTGAGTTCTTACTATAAGGTTAGCTCTGTGGAGGACAGAGAATTATATGATATGCTTCTGTCCCAAAGGGACTTAGAGTCTAGCTCGGGAGACCAGACTGACACAAGAAACAGTTAGAAAACAATAGACAGGGAGATGTTAAGGTTTTGCATTGGCTGCAATTTAGCTCAAGAGCCAGGTGGTGGTGGTGGTTGCTGCCACTGTATAATAAAGGTAGGAATATGGGCCCAGAGGGTGAAGGGCAATAATCTTACATTCTTTATTTGGCTTTTGTTCTTGCTTAACTTTGTTTGCTAATTTTAAAGACAATTTTTGGGGTGAAATGGGTTTCTGTAGAAGTCAGAAGTCCAGATGAAAGGTGGTAGAAGAGAACATCTTGATAACCAGAGATGCTCAAGAGAGATAATGTGACACCCAATGGAGATTTGACATCCTTCCCGCCAGGTGATGTTCAACAGAGAAGAGGAATCAGAGGAATCGTCAACCCTGTAGCATTGTAGGCATGAATTGTCTTGTTTCTGTGTGTTCCCTGGTCATATGTGTTCTTTATTTGTGCTTGTCACCACTATTGGCATGATAACCCATGGGAGAGTATATACTATGTGTTCAGGAGGGAAGAACGATCTTTTATTGATAATTTTTGTTACTATGCTCTTTGATCAAATGCCTTTTGTTTTGAGGTAGTATTGCCAATCTGATTGGCTAATAAATGTAGACATATCATGACTCATGAGGTTTTATGTGGGTGTCTTGAACCAGGGTAATTTTTTGGCCCACATAGAAAGTCTCTCTATATGCTCTGACCCACCCTAAGGTGCTGAAAATGCTGGGCAATATAAAACCAAGTGCTAAGTGATGATGCGTTATACATGTATAAATAAGAGTACCCAGAAGGACAGAATCAATGATTGCTAGATCAGTTAGGGAAGACTTTGGTAATGACCCTATTTATATATTCACTCCTCTTCTCTCCACCTACACAAATCCAACTCATCTTTTATAGAACACAAACTCAAAGTTGGTTAAAAAAAATCCTCACAGATAATGTAGTCCTAATTATTTCAATAGGAATCTGAAAATATGATTTGAAGGATGTTAGAACTTTTTAGCCAGGTACCTATGCAAAAGGCCAGTTGAATCTTCAAGGGGCCTTTGTATTGAAACTTTTAGTTCTTCTTCAGCTGTTTTAGTTCATCAATATCTGATATCATACTTAAAATGAGGTCTCAATAAATATAGTCCAGCTCTCATAGCCATACATTGCTACTGGAAAAACCATAGTTTTGACTATATAGACCTTTATCATCGGGGTCATGTCTCTGCTTTTTAGTATGCTATGCAGATTTGTCATAGTTTTCTTTCCAAAGTGCAAAAATCTTTTAATTTCATAGCTGCAGTTATAGTCTGCAGTGGTCTTTGAGACCAAGATTATAAAATTGGACATGGCTTCCATTTCTTCTCCCTCTGTTTGCCAGGGAAGTGATGAGACCAGTTGCTATGATCTTAGTTTTTTGATGTATATCTTCAAGTCACTTTTACTTTCCTCTTTCACTGTCAAAAGATTTCTTAATTCTTTACTTTTTGCCATCAGACTGGTATTGTCTGTATATCTGAGATTGTTGATGCTTCTCCCAGAAACTTTAATTCTGGTTTTTGATTCATCCAACCTGGCATTTATCATGGTGTAGCAGCTATGTAAGTCAAATAAATAAGGTGACAATATACAGCTTTGTTGTACTCCTTTCCCAATTTTTAAGCAATTAGTTGTTCCATGTTCAGTTTTAACTATTGCTTCTTGACCTGAGTACAGGTTCCTCAGCAGACAAGTAAGGTGATCTGGGATTCTTATCTCTTTGAATCACATTTTGTGACTCATCCACACAGTCAAAGGCTTTATGTAGTAAATAAAGCAGGAGTGAATGTTTTTTCTAGCACTCCCTTGCTTTCTCCAAGATCCAGTGAATGTTGGTGTCTAGTTTTTCTGCCTTTCAGAAACCCAGCCTACATTTCTGATTATTCTCAGGTCACATATTGCTGAACTCTAGCTTGCAAAATCTTAAGCATAACCTTGCTGGTATGTGAAATTAGTGAAATTGTTCAGCAATTGGAACATTCTTTGGCATTGTCCTTCTTGAAGATTGGGACATAAACTGATCTTTTTCAGTTTGGTGTCCACTGTTAATTTTTCCAAATTTGCTGGCATATTGAGCACAGCACTTTAACAGTATTATAATTTACAATTTTAAACCGCTCAGCTGGAATTCCAGTCCCTCCATTGGCCTTATTGTTAGCAATGCTTCCTGAGGTCCACTGGACTTCATTCTCTAGGATATCTGGCTGTTGATCAGTAACCACACCATGGTGGTTATCAGTGATGCTACGATCTTTCTTATATAGTTCTTCTGTAAATTTTTGTCACCTTTTCTTCACCATTTTTGTCTTTTATCATGTCCATTTTTGCATGAAACATTCCTTTATAGCTCTAATTTTCTTGAAGAGATCTCTTGTCTTTCCCATTCTATTGTTTTTTTCTACTTCCTTGTACTGCTCCTTTAAGAAAACCTTCTTATCTCTTCTTACTATTTTGTGGAATTCTGTATTCATTTGGGTAGATCTTTCCCTTTCTCCTTTACCTTTTGCTTTCCTTCTTTCTCAGCTATCTTAAAAGTCTCATCAGAAATTCATTTTGCTTTCTTGTTCGACTTTTTTCTTTGGGAAATTTTTGGTTGCTGCCTCCTGTACAATATTGTGAATCTCTGTCCATAGTTCTTCAGCTATTCTATCATATATAATCCCTTAAATCTGTCATCTCTACTTCATAATCATAAATGATGTTATTTAGGTCATACCTGTATAGTCTGGTGGTTTTCCTTCCCTTCTTCAATTTAAGCCCAAATTTTAAAATTACATGGTATTTTCATCTTTCTTTTGATTTAATGATAAAGAGCTTGAGTCAAATCAAAATCAGAGAAAAAATTGCTTTTTCTGTGCCTGCTATAAGTGAGAAAAGGGGCTGTTTGTGTCAGTAGATTCCTGGGAATGTAGGAACAATTTTTTGTCAGCAAGTGTCTTATTGCTACTTTATCATTATTTCCAAAGTAGGCTTCTTTGATCCAGAAAGTTATTTTACGTATGTATGTATGTATGTATGTATGTATGTATGTATGTATGTATGTATGTATCTATCTATCTATCTATCTATCTATCTATCTATCTATCTATCTATCTATCTATCTAATCTACCTATCTATCTCAGCCTGGAAGTACAGGGGCTACTCAACAGCATGCCCCAATATGATCAGCAGGGGAGATTTTACCTGTTCTGTTTCTGACCTGGGTCATTCTTTAAGCAACTTGATAAACTCTCACTCTAGGGGCCTCCCTGTAGTAATACTAACCTTAGTGAGGACACTGTATTGACTTAGTTCACTGGAGCTTAGAACTTTCAGCTCAAGAGATCCAGGAGCCTCAACCTCCCCAGTAGTAGGGATTACAGGCAGATGTCACCATTATTTCCCTTTTTAAAAGTCACTTACCCATGTCCTGGTTTTGCCATTCAACTCTAGTAGAACTATCTGAAGCAGCTTGTTATAATTATTAATTTGAAAAGTTTAAATATCATCCATTCTGTACATGTGTTTCAAGATTTCTTCTTTTTTTCCCTTAAAAAAGTTCATTTACAAGAAAAAAAAAGAAATGACAGTAGACTTTTCTAAGAATCACAAGGAGGGAAACATCAGGTATTCCACTGTTAATGAGTTAATATTGTACTTGTAAAGCACTTAGAAGATGAAAAATACCATGTAATTAAGAATCACTATTCTTATCAGTACCAATAGACTTTAATCACTTTATAAGGTCATGTTTCATCTAATTTGGTAGATGGGAGTAGGAGACAGTTTTGATTTCCTCTCACAAGCTAGATATTATTTTGGAAGAGAATAGAAAAGGAAATTATTTTCTATGATTTTTCCTTCAATACTCGGTTGCTTTTTAACTAATTGAGTTTTTGTCAATTTATATAGGGCCTTGAGGGTATATTCACCACTATCAGAAATTGAGGGTGATGGAAAGGAGTGACTGTTTTTGTTTTGTTGCTGGAAGATAATTATGTAACCTAGATTTCTTACTTTCTTTCTAGTCCTGTATTTCTTATTATCTGTCAGATGTCCCCAACTGAATGTCCTGTTGACCCCTAAAAACTAAACAGGATTAAAGTTGAGCTCATTATTTTCCCCTCATACTTGTTGCTTATCAACTCACCCATGATTCTTCAGATACTGCATCCTTTAAGATATTCTAGGCTTTAAATCTAACTGTTTTGAATAATGTAAAGATGTTGCCCTTTCTGCTATAGTTCCCATTAGCAACTGAAAACTCCAGAAACATATGAGGAGGAGAAGGTATTAAACATTTATGTAGCATCTACTATGTGCCAGGCATTGTGTTAAACACTTTACAAATATACGTACCTTAGTCTGGGGTCAATTCTTATAAGTAGATACCATCCCCTGGAAATTGGCTAGTTCTGGCTAGTTCCCTGATGTCCACAGAAAGATACAGACCTATGTGACTTCTACTTTCCTGGGAACACAGAAGAAACTTCCCTCTTGGACCAGTGCCCAAGGTGCTGATCTAGAGGAAAGCAACATAATTCATGTACAAGAATGAAGCTGGATAAACCACTGGACATTGAAGAGGCATGTAACAAATCCTATATTCCTTACTCTGCAATAACCTCAATAAGTTCGGAAGGCATCAGTTAAAATCGCTAGCACTGGAAAGTTCTTGGTATTGGTTTTTAACCTTTCTGCTCCCTGAATGGAACTGAATTATTATCTATTTGTTTGGCTGTTGCTGGGCATGAGCAAGGTACAACAGCAGAAAGATAATTTCTTCTCCATCATCTCCTGTATCTAGTCTACTATCATTCTTAATTAGTCACAAAGCATTTGTTAAGCACTGCGTTAGTAATATTTATTGGATTTCACCCTTAATTTCATGATCACAGTTACAGATTAGTTCTGATAATTTTTTAGCTTCCATCAACTTATTTATGTAGAGGTACTTTTAAAGTTATCAGCTCCACAGAAAAAAGGGCTTTATAGATGTCTAATAATAAATATTTATTGATTGAAACAAGTAAAAGCAAAGGGGTATGTGTGGGCTAAGAAGAGACTACGCGAACAATGTAAAACCTCATTTGATATTGTTGTCTTCTATTCAACTGACAACAATGTGATTAGAAATATTCCTCAATCAACACATGATTTGCTAGGATTTGGTATAGAGATGAAAGGGTTTGTTTTCTTTTATTGGATAATGATTTCTTCTAGAATTACAGGCAAGGCAACCCATTCTCATTTTAATATTTTGTTTTGGGGCTAAAATTTGAATTTATGATGCAGGAGTTGGCAGCACAGTATGGCAGAAAGAATGTCAGTTCTGGATTAAGAAGACTCCAGTTCATTTTTTTGTAGTTGAGTTGCGTTCAATTCTTTGAGACCCCATTCGAAGTTTTCTTGGCAAAGATACTGGAGTGCTTTGCCGTTTCCTTCTCCAACTCATTTTACAGATGATGAACTGAGGCAAACAGGGTTAAATGACTTGCCCAGAATCACATAGCTAAGAAGTGTCTGAGGATAGATTTGAACTCTGGAAGATGAATCTTCCTGACTCTAAGCCCAGCACACTCTTCACTGTGCCCCCTAGCTTCCTGGTTCATATTCTAGCTCCACTATATATATGCGTGACATTGGACAAGTCAGGTCAACTTTCTGGGCCTGTGTGTCACCATCTATAAAAGGAGGAAGTGGGCTCAGATGATCTTTAAAGTCTCAAATCTAAAATTCTCTGACTCACTCCCATATTTAGAATGCCCAAGTGCCTGTTATTTAGAAGATACACAGAAGAATGGAATCCACTTTCATAAAAAGAGTTATTTTTAGTTTTTGTTTTTAGTTTTAGCCTCCATACAAGTTCCTTTTAAGCCTTTATGCAAGTTTTGTATTATCATTTTTTATTTAGATTGGTAAATGCAGCACTTGCAGCATTATTTATTTTCTCTTAGGCATTTTGCCTACAATGAAGATGTTACTGCCATGATGTTACAGTGATGACATGATTACAGATTTGTGGACCACAGAGCCAGGCTTCAGCCACAGACATGATCAACTGAAAGGGAAATAATAGAAACATAGGTCAAGAGCTAGAAGGACCCTTAAGAGGTCAGGTGGTCAAAGTTTTCATTTTTACAGATTGTACAAATGAGGCCCAGAGAAATAAAGTTTCTACATAAAAATAAATAAATAATAAAATAGGTATATAAGAAAAAATAAGACATCAAAAAAGTAATAAACAGATTCAAACCTATATTCTCTACTTACAAATCCACTGCTCCTTCCATTGTATCTCCCTGTTGTGCCTGCTTTTGTACTCAATTATCTTTTAAACACTACTAAAAATACAAATATTAAAAAATACTAAATTTGAAATGTTATATATTTAAAACAGATTGAAAAAACCCTTGTTAAAATTTGGCAGTTGTATTTTTGGAAAATTTCTTTAAAACAGGATTAAACAATCTTTCCTTCTTTTAACTTCAAAGAGAAATTCTTAGTATCTGTCACCCTTAGGTTTTTTGCAAGCTATTGTTAGTGGGAGGTGATGAGAGGAGCTCTCTAGCTTAAAGGAATTCAGGAGAAGTTGGAGAGTGAGGCTTGGCTTTCCATGACTGGGTTTAAAAACTGGCATATATAGGTGACTGCAAAAAATGAGAAATTTCCTGGTCTAGTTCAACCAAACCTTTGATCTGCAACCTCAGATTCTTCTTCCTCCTTCTTCTCTGTCTGATTGTTCTGCTTTTCACCCAGCTTTCTCTTTGGTTGCTTGTTTTGCTTGGAGCTTATTCGTCTCCACAAATGGTAATATTGTCTTCTACTGTGGCTTCCATTTAAATATAATGTCCTCTGATGGAAGATCTTTATTCCAGGCTACTGCCCTATATTGACCTATATGGTACTGACAATTATTTGTACCATGATTTTCTTCCCACCTTCTTCCTATAACCCAGACTGGAATGTCCCACATCTCTACTGGAATATCTTTCCTTTCCCTCTCTTCAAGGGCAACTTGGTGGCACAGTGGATAGAATAGTCCAGTTTGGACTCAGTGAGTCTGAATCTTGCCTCAGACACTTATTAGCTGTGTAACTCATGGCAAGTTGCTTAATCTCTTTGCGCCCGAGTTTCTTCATTTGTAAAATAGGGATAATAATAACACCTTTTGAGGATAAAATGAGACAATAAAAGCAAAGAGTTTTGCAAACCTTAGAGCTCATCATCATCATCATCATCATCACCACCACCACCACCTTCTCCTCCTTTTCCTTCTTCCACTTCCTCTTCTTTCTTCTCTTCTTCTTCCTCCTCCTCTTCCCCCTCATCCTCCTTGTCCTCATCCTCTTTCCCCAGTGACTTTCTTTTACTTTCAGAATCATAAACAAATCCTTCCTCCCCTCCAACCAAATTGGTCTTTTCTTTGTCCCTTACACACAACACTCCAGCTCTCATCTCCAAGCCTTTTCATTGACTGTTCCCTATGCCTGGAATGCACTACCTTTCCACCTCTTCCTCAGAGAATTCCTCTCTTCTGTCAAGACTTAGTTGTAGCACGGCCTTCTACATAAAACCTTTTCTAATGTCCCAAATGCTAGTGCCCTCTCTCAAACTACTTTGTATTTAACTGCTTTGTATTTACTATACCTATATTCATTCTGCATATACTTACATATTTTTCTGTTGTCTCCCTTACTAGAATGTAAGCTCTGTGCATGTAGGGATTGTTTCATTCTTTGCACTTGACCTTACGTAGACACTGGCACATGGTAGATGCCTAACAAATTATTGTTGGCTATTTGTTTGATTGGAAAAATAGCGCCTTGATTCTTGCGTGATTCATTACTGAAATTCCTGGAGCTTGTTCAAAACTACAATTTACCTCAAATCTTCTTCTACACCTCTGGGCTACCACTTTAGCTGGGTTTTGCCTTTGCTCAACTACTTGACAGAGTAGAATAAGAATTCTAGTTGGGTGAGGGTGAGGGACTGGAGTCGAGAAGACATGGAACCTCTTCTTTATTTTCTCTAAGGCTCTCTCTCTCTCTCTCTCTCTTTCTTTTTTTGGTAAACCTACAAGTCAGAAGCAGGAAAAGAGATTATAGTATCATAATTAAGCTGAACATTTTTTGTTAGCAACATTCCCCCCACCCTTGCTTTCTTCCAATCAGAAAGATATCCTACTCTCCTCTAGAAGACAAACAATGCTATTGCTCTTCCCTGGAAATTTCTAGCTGCTAGGTATTACTGTTTCCTTTCATAACACAAACAGTCTAGGAACATTTGGGGAGAGGGTTCCCTCACTTCTCTTAACTCATATGCCTTCACTCAGAAAATAGGGGAAACCTCTCAACTTGGTATTCCCAGGTGTGTCCTTGCTCTCAAGTATGTAGTTTATAAGATTACAAAAAAAGTTCTATTAAAAGAAGGAAAGTAAACTAGATACTGTTGTGTAAACAACCGTGTAAATCCCGAGAGTCCGTTTAAACACAAAGGCTCCTTTGGAGTAATACCTTGTTCTCCCAAGTTATCCTTTTAAATTGTCATTCTTTCCTGGTCAAAGGGTGGGATATAGTGTTTTTCTCTCCTTAGTTTCCTGATGTTTCTTATGGTTTTCTTCATCATAGTCACAGAATTCATGAAGTATCTTAGATCTAGAGAGAACAAGTATCAAAGATCCTGCATCTTTCAGCATCATCTCCCCTCGGAGACAGGAGGGTAGAATCTGGTTTTGAGTTCTTGTCTTGACTTAATAAATCTAAAATTTTAAAAAAAGGTAGAGACTGTAGAATGGTTTTCTATAAGAGACAGTACTTAGGTCTGTAGACATAGAGTGCTACTCAAGGTTTCAAAACAACTGATTATTTTTGATTGAACAGAGAGGATATTAGTATATCCTTAGATAATCCCTTAAAGTCTGCTGCTATATTATTTAATTTCCTATAAATAAAAACTCCTTTCAGAATTATTATTCATAGATGCGCCTCCACTTTATGCAAACTCAGTGTAGGAAATGCTTGTTTGTTTCAGATGGATTAGGGAGAGTAGATTATTTGTTTTACAAAATTATCACTGGAGCCTCCATTCGTTTTTCCTTGGCTTTTCCCTCTTTTTCTCTTTTTGGATAATGAACTCTGCCCACAGCTGTGTTTTGTTATTTACATACTTCCTCTCAGGTTGCTTCCACTCTCCTAAATCTGCAGTGTGGAAGGAAAGAGAAAAAAGAAAGGGCCCAGAAAGGCTACCCATGAAATTTGCATATATCCTTCCCTTATTGAAGGATCTCACTCTTTGCCTCTGATATAGAGCTTGAAATTTCAAAGGTATAAGTTTATATTTGAATCTGGTTTCTTTTAAAAAAATCAATTTTTTATCTCCTGCATTTTCTCTGTGTTTTCCTCCATACATCCTCCCAGAAAGCCATTCCTTAAAACAATTTAAAAAAAGAACAAGAATAGGGAAAAATTGAGAAAATGAACATTAAAATCAATAAAAAACCCCATAAAAACCAATGAACACATTGAAAAAGTCTGACTACAGCATTATATGCAATATTTCATGTCCATGGAGTCCCACCTCCCTGGAAAGGAGCCAGGGAAGTTTCTTCTCATTGTTTTTCTTTTCTTTTTTGGAGGGGGGGATAATTTTATTTTTCATTTTTAACACAGTTTATAACAGATAAAACAATTCAAACTTTTGGTCAGGTGATACTTCTTTTTTAAAGCATTTACAATATGGACCACAAAAGAATTTTTTTTTTAAACATTAACCAACTGAGACACAAATAATATTTGTTACTAACTTCAAAAGCTCTTGATCTAATTGTCTCCACAGTATTACTAAGAATTAAAGGACCCTAACTTAATGTTGTTGGTCTAAAGTCCTATGCCTAATAGCTTAATTTTAGACTTAACCTTGGATGCTCCCCTACCAATAATCTACAATTTAATTGATCTGGTATTAAGCTTATAAACCTTTTGACTATAGAAAATTGCCACCAAGAGTAGGGACATTGCAGGGATGCAATATCTCTCCAACTTCATTTTGATTCCAGGCAGGAGTACATTGTCCACTTGCATTTAGTCAGGCTTAAAGTCTGCCAGGTGTCATTGGGAAACTAAGTCAGGTGAATCCTACCTCAGCCCAGGCTGAACAGCTGCTCTCCCACCCTTCCTATGAGATCACCTTTTGCAGTTCATACCAGCATCTCACAGGCTTACTGGCATCATGAATTGGAAGCTCAGACTGCCTTTCTTGTTATCCATACCTGAAGTTGGACTCAGAAGAACAGTCACTTAAGAGTCCCATAGCATCTAAAAATGGCAAGTTCCAATAACTAGGATTCAAATATGATTATAATTTCACTTTGGCTAAGGAAGATATTTTGAGGCAAGTCTTAAGTGACTTGCATGTCTTTCTATACTTGCTCTAGTTCCTTATTAAATAACAATCAGAAAATCAAATTTACCATTAAAACCTTAACTTTTCCATCAATGCCAAATTTTCCTTGAGGTAAACCTGAGGTTACCTTCCTCTAGGAAATTTAGACTAAAATTCTTTTCCCCAAACTAAAGATGTCATTGATCTATTCTCAGTAATTAATTCAGTCAATTTTTTTTAATACTAATTGCTTTTACCTCACTTTGTAATATGTCCAATTTTTCTCCTCATCACTCCACCCCCTGCTCCCTAATACATTGCATTCTGATTACTCCTTCCCTCATGTACCCTCCCCTCTATCACACCCCACCCTTCCCTTATCCCCATCTTCTCTCTTTTCTTGTAGGGCAAGATAAATTTCTATACTCCATTCCCGATATTTCTTATTTCCCGATTATATGCAATAAAAATTCTCAACATTCGTTGCTAATACTTTGAATTCCAACTTCTCTTCCTCACCCCCTCTCCCCAACCCCACTGAGAAGGCAAGCAATTCAATATAGACTAAATATGTGTCGTTTTGCAAAAGACTTCCATATTGCCCTCTGTCCTACTCTATCCCCTCTTATTTTTTCCCCTCACAATTGACTTTGTCCCTTCTCAAATGTGTTTATTTCTAGTAACTCCCTTCTCCCATTTGCCCTCCCTTCTATCATTTCCCTCACCCCACTTGTTGCCTCCTCTCCTACTTTCCTGTGGTGTGATATAAAATTTCATATCAAATTTAGTGAGCTTGTTATTCCCTCTTTCAGCCACATATGGAGAGAGTAGCTTCATTTTTTCCCTCTTCCCTTCTCCCTTTTCTCCTCCATTGAACAAGATTTTTCTTATCTCTTTTATGAGTTATAGCCTGCCCTGTTCCATTGCTCCCTTTCCTTTCCCGGTATTTTCCTCCCTCACCTCTTAATTTTTATTTTATTTTATTTTTGGTGGATATTATTTCTTCTGATTCAACACACCCTGCATTCTCTATCTATATGTGTGTGTGTGTGTGTATGTACAATCTCTCCATCTACCCAAATACTGAGAAAAGATTCAAAAGTTATAAATATTTTCTGTCCATGTAATAATGTAAACAGTTCAGCTTTAGAGAGTCTTTTATGATTTTTCTTTCCTGTTCGTCTTTTCATGCTTCTCTTGATTCTTGCCTTGAGAAGTCAAATTTTCTATACACATCTGGTCTTTTCCTCAATATGAATGATTGAAAGTCCTCTATATAACTGAATGACCATTTATTCTCTTGAAGTATTATACTCAGATTTGCTGGGTAGGTGATTCTTGGTTTCAATCCCATTCCTTTGACCTCTAAAGTATTCCATTCCAAGCCCTTTGATCCCTTGATATTGAAGCTGCCAGATCCTGTGTTATCCTGATTGTATTTCCACAATACTCAAATTCTTTCTCTCTAGCTGCTTGCAGTATTTTCTCCTTGATCTGGGAACTCTGAAATTTGGCCATAATATTCCTAGGATTTTCTCTTTTCGGGTCTCTTTCAGGAGGTGACTAGTAGATTCTTTCAATATTTATTTTGCCCTCTGGTTCTAGAATATCAGGGCAGTTTTCCTTGATAATTTCATAGAAGATAATGTCTAGGCCCTTTTTTGATCATGGCTTTCAGGTAGTCCCATAATTTTTAAATTGTTTCTCCTGGATCTATTTTCCAGGTCAGTTGTTTTTCCAATGAGATGTTTCACATCTTCTATTTTTTCAAACTTTCGATTTTATTTACTACCTGCTTGGTTTAACTTCTACTCATTCGTTTCCCTTAACTCAATTCTCTCTTCCAACGGTTTTGTTCAGTGAGCTTTTGAACCTTCTCCTCCATTTGGCTAATTCTTCTTTTTAAAGCCTTCTTCTCCTCATTGACTTTTTGGACCTCTTTTTCCAATTGAGTTAGCCCCTTTTTAAAACTGTTATTTTCCTCAGCATTTTTTTTTTAAATTCTCCTTTAGTAAGCTGTTAACTTGCTTTTTAAGTTCTCTTGCCTGAGCCCTGTTTAAATTCCCTTTGGAGGCCCTGGAAGCAGAGGCCTTGACTTCCTGTGACAGTAAGCCTTGTTCTTCCTCCTCAGAAAAGATGGGAGGAGACACCTGTTCCTCAAGAAAGTAACCTTCTATGGTCTTATTTTTTTTCCCTTTTTTGGGCATTTTCCCAGCTAGTTGCTTGACTTCTGAGTTTCCTCTCAACAACTACCTCACCTCCACTTCTGCCAAGCCAGCACTGGAAGCTGAGATTCAGATGAGCTGCTCCAATTCTTCAGGGACTTTAGGCAGGGGCAGTGCCACTATTCAGTGTGAGATTAAGATCAGCTGCTCAGGTCGGGGCAGGGCTGCCACACAGGGCTCAATTCCCTCAAGGGTTTTATGATGATACCTTCAACAATGGATGTGGGCTACTGCTTTGGGAGCCCCTGTCCACTACTGCCTCCTCTGCTGCCATCTGAGGAGGCCCAAGTTATGGGGACACCCTGCTCCCTTCTCCACCAGCCAAAAAGATCCTCTCACTGACCTTTGGTGCCTATGGGTTGAGAAATCAGCACTGCCTCTGGAGATTCTGTCCCTGAAGCCTGCTCAGGTCTGCTCCTCTTGGAACATGGCCAAGGCTAGGCTGGGCTCTGCTCTGGGTCTGGTGGGACAGACCATTTCTGTTGGTCTTTCAGGTCACTCTGGGCTAGAAATCTCCTCCACTGTGGTGTACTGTGGCTTCTGCTGCTCTAGAATTTGTTGAGAGTTCTTCTTTACAGATATTTTATGGGCTGTGGTGTTCATATTTCTATTCTGCCACCTTGGCTCTGCTCCCTCATTGTTTTTCTTTTCTTTTTTTTCATAAAAATTTATTTATTTAACTTTTTACATTCATTTTCACAAAATTTTGGGTTCCAAATTTTATCCCCATATATCCCCTCCCCCCACCCCAATACACCAAGCATTCTAATTTCCCTTATCACCAATCTGCCCTCTCTTCTATCATCCCTCCCTTCTCTTGTCCCCATCTTCTCTTTTGTCCTGTAGGGCCAGACGACTTTCTATTCCCCATTAACTGTATTTCTTGTTTCCTAGTAGCAAGAACAATAATTTTTGTTCCTAAAACTTTGAGTTCCAAATTTTCCCTATCCCTCCCTCCCCACCCATTCCCTTTGGGAAGGCAGGCAATTCAATATAGGCCCTATCTGTGTAGTTTTGCAAATGACTTCGATAATAGTCGTGTTGTGTAAGATTAATTGTATTTCCCTCCACCTTATCCTGCCCCCCATTGTTTCTATTCTGTCTTTTGGTCCTATCCCTCCCCGAATGTTGACTTCAAATTGCTCCATCCTCCCATTGCCCTCCCTTCCATCATCCCCCCCCCCCAACTTGCTTATCTCCTTCTCCCCCACTTTCCTGTATTGTAAGATAGGTTTTCATACCAAAATGAGTGTGCATTTTATTCCTCCTTTTCGTTGAATGTGATGAGGGTAAATGTCTTGTTTTTTTCTCAGCTCTCCTCTTTTTCCCTCCACTAAAAAGTCTCCTGCTTGCCTCTTGAATGACATATAATTTACCCCATTCCATTTCACCCTCTTTCCTCCCACTGCATTTCTCTCTCACCATTTACCTTAATTTCTTTTAAGATATGGTCCCATCCTATTCAATTCATTCTGTGCTCTCTGTCTCTGTATGTGCATGTATGTCTGTATGTGTGTGTGCATGCATGTGTTTACATGTGTGTGTGTGTATGTGTGTGTGTGGTCCCACCAACTACCCAGATACTGAAAAGTTTTAAGAGTTACAAATATTGTCTTTCCATGTAGGAATGTAAACAGTTCACCTTTGATAAGTCCCTTATGACTTCTCTTTGCTGTTTCCTTTTTCATGCTTCTTCTCATTCTTGTGTTTGAAAGTCAAATTTTCTTTTCAGCTTTGGTCTTTTCATCAAGAATGCTTGAAAGTCCTCTGTTTCATTGAAAGACCATATTTTCCCCTGAAGTATTATACTCAGTTTATCTGGGTAGGTGATTCTTGGTTTGAGTCCTAGTTCCTTTGACTTCTGGAATATCCTATTCCATGCCCTTCGATCCCTTAATGTAGAAGCTGCTAGATCTTGAGTTATCCTGATTGTATTTCCACAGTACTGGAATTGTTTCTTTCTAGCTGCTTGCAAGATTTTCTCCTTGACCTGGGAATTCTGGAATTTGGCCACAATGTTCCTAGGAGTTTCTCTTTTTTGATCTCTTTCAGGTGGTGATCAATGGATTCTTTCAATACCTATTTTGCCCTCTGGTTGTAGAATATCAGGGCAGTTTTCCTCGACAATTTCATGGAAGATGATGTCTAGGCTCTTTTTTTGATCATGGCTTTCAGGTAGTCTCATGATTTTTAAATTGTCTTTCCTGGATCTATTTTCCAGGTCAGTTGTTTTTCCCATGAGATATTTCACATTCTCTTCCATTTATTCATTCTTTTGGTTTTGTTTTGTGATTTCTTGGTTTCTCAGAAAGTCATTAGACTCCATCTGTTCCGTTCTAATTTTGAGAGAACTATTATCTTCAGTGAGCTTTTGAACTTCTTTTTCCATTTGGCTAATTCTGCTTTTGAAAGCATTGTTCTCCTCATTGGCTTTTTGAACCTCTTTTGCCAATTGAGTGAGCCTATTTTTCAAGGTGTTATTTTCTTCAGCATTTTTTTTGGGTCTCCTTTGCCAAGGTATTGACCCTTTTTTCATGCTTTTCTTGCATCTCTCTCATTTCTCTTCCCAGTTTTTCCTCCACCTGTCTAACTTGATTTTCAAAATCTTTTTTGAGCTCTTCCATGGCCTGAGCCCACCGGACATCCACCTGGGATGTCTGGGATACAGAGGCCCCAACCTCCACGTCTTTCCCTGATGGTAAGAATAGTTCCTCATCATCAGAATTGAAAGGCGGGAACATCTGTACCCCATCAAAATAGCTCTCTATGGTCTTATTTTGCTTCCTTTTTCTCGGCATTTTCCCAGCCAGTTACTTGACTTCTGAGATTCCTCTGCACCCCCGCCTAGATCTGCCCAGCTAGTGCTTGGGGTCTGAGATTCAAACAGGCTTTCCGTGGCAGGCAAGGCTGCTATTCAATGTGAGCTTCAGTTCTGGTGCTCAGGTGGGGGCAGGGCCACCTCCCAGGCTCAGTTCCCTCAGGGTTTTATGCAGAAAACTTCAGTAATGGGGTGGGTGGGGGCAGGGCCGCCTCCCAGGCTCAGTTTCCTCAGGGGGTTTATGCAAAAACCTGAACTTCTGCCTGCTTGGGGAGTCCCGGGCTGTGGCCCCTGCCTCTGCCGCTCCCTCTGCTGCTGCCTTCCTAGGGGGCCGGAGCCACGGAGACACCCCGCTCCCCTCTCGGCCAGCCCAGACATCTCTCTCACTGACCTGTAGCATCTGTGGGCGGAGGGACCTTCCCAGCCACCGGAGGTTCCGTCCCTGAAGCCTGCTCGGATCTGCTCCTCTGGGGCCGTGGCCAGGGCTGTTCAGGGGTGGACTCCACTGTCCGCAGAGTGACAGACCCCTGGGGACTGCTCTCCAGGGCTCTCTGGAACAGAAATCTTTTCCTCTGTGTTTCTGCGTGCCTTGCAGTGCTCCAGAATTCGTGGGGAGTTCTTCTTGCAGGAAACATATGGGCTGTGGGTTCGGAGCTAGCATGCATGAGTCTTTCTACTCTGCCATCTTGGCTCCCCCTCATTGTTTTTCTTAAAAATGACTAAGGTTGCTTTCTACAAAGTAGATATTTGAAAGATACTTCTGTGTTTTTCTTTGTGTGGGTACACCCTCCCCATAAATCCTTGATAACTTACTAGATGGTCTTCAACAATTGTGTGGTCTAGAAATATATCACCAAAAACTAAGGTAGTGCCACATCTCTCTGCATATCTAGCTAGCTGGTTCTCAGACAAGAGACAACCAGACTCACTAAACCTGTATTCAAAATCTTTGCCAACATGGTAGAAACTAACAAAATTTGTTAATTGCTGGTACATTTGTTAGAAATGCAAGGTCACTTCTATGGCATCATGGCAAGATAAAGTAAATATGTTTTTAAAAATGTATGCATAAATTAATTTTAAAAGATGCTATAAAGGACATTACTATTATAAAAGTCCTATTAACCCTTTGATAAAAATCCTTTGAGAGTGATAATTTTGTAAAACAAATTATCTACTCTCCCCAAACCATTTGAAATAAATAAGTTTTTCCTACACTGAATTTGCATAAAATGGGGGCATGTCTATAAATAATAATGCTGAAAGGAGTTTTTCTTTATTTTTGATTGAACAGATAGGGAATATTAGTATATCCTTAGATAATTCCTTAAAGTCTGCTGTTATAATATTTAATTTCCTGTAATCAGTTGTTTTGGAAGCTAGACTAGTTTTCTATGTCTACAGACCTAAATATTGTCTCTTTTAGGAAAGCATTCTATAGGCTCTACCTTGTTTAAAAAATTTTAAATTTATTAACCAAAATCCAATACCTTATTAGGGGTATCATGGGATTTTTTTTTGTCTCTCTCTGCCTCATTATTTAAAAGAACAGAAATAAGTAATAAACTCTATACACTAACACTTTTTTTTTTAGCAGAACCAAATAATTGGAGATAAAGTTGGAGTCCATTAAATAAAGAATGCTTAAACAAATTGTAGAACAACAAGATGCCTATTAGTGCAGATAATAAATCTCCTGATGTGGTTGCATTATTCAAATTTGAACTTCATATTTTCACTGGGTTAGAACCAATTATCATATTTTACATAATTATAACACTGATAGTATGATTTGAACACAATACCATTTCAGATGATTCATTATTTGTGCTAATTAGACCTAACTATATATTTCTAATTGTATAGAAATGTAATGGGATAGTAGAGCTTCTTAAATGATGAATATGAGGAATTCAGAGAAATATAGGAAGACTTGTATGAATTGATGTAAAATAAGCAGAACTACAAAACAATATATATTCCAACACACCAATATAAATGAAATATTTAAACTGTATCTAATTACAATGACTAATTTTGACCCTGAAGAAAAAATGTGAAAATGAATCACCTTCCTTTTTTTGAAGTGGAGAGTTATGGTAGAAGAATATTACATGTATTTTTAGATATGGTCAATGTGTCTATTAGTTTTACTTAATTTTTTTTTACTTTGTAACCAGGGAGAACTCACAGAGGAATACTCTATTACTTGACTCAAAAGATCTGGTTATACTTTGGGAAACCCTGGTTTGTTATTTCCATTTATGAACATCCATATATGAACTAGAAACTTTAGTATCTGATGCTATTCCAATGGTAGTCACCTGCACGAGACTCCAAATATAGATTCTTAATTTATACATTAAAGTATACAGAAAGAACTTATATACATGCCTACAGAAAGTTCTGTTCCACCAGTAAACCATTTCCCCCTAGAGACTTGTACCATTCCCATGCCTTGTAGTATGACCCTATTCAACAAACAAAAGGTGAGGGGGGAAGATTTCTTCCTCCATATTGATGCTTTCCTCTAAAGACTCAGCTTTATTTAATTGCTCTTTTGTTAGCAATTCTCTCTCTCTCCCTCTCCATTTGACAGAGAGAGGATAAGAGGGGATTCTTTAAAAGAGTGTGGAATGCAAAAGACTCATGATGGAAAATACTATCCACAGACAGAGAAAGAACTGTGGAGTCTGAATGCAGATCAAAGAATACTATTTTTTCTTTTCTTTTTTTGTATTTTATTTCTCATGTTTTTATCCCTTTGCTCTAATTCTTCTTTCACGACTTGACTAATGTGGAAATATGTTTAATATGATCATATATGTATAGCCTATATCAGATTCCATGCCATCATGGGAAAGGGGAGAATGGGAGGGTAATTTAGAACTCAAAATTTTATAAAAGCAAATGTTAAAAACCTAAAAAAAAACCTAAATAAAATAAAAGAGTATGGATTGGGGAGGCAGTGATTAGAAGTAAACTAGATGTATAAGGAGTGATAGAGTAAAAATAGAGACTGAAAAGGACAATAATGAGGAAAAATAGGCTAGAGGGCAAATAGTAATTATAATTTTGAATGTGAATGGGATGAACTTACCCATAAAATGGAAATGGATAGCAGAATGAACTAAAAACCAGAATCCATCAATGTGTTATTTATAAGAAATTCAAAAAATTAGAGATATACACAGAATTAAAACAAAGGGCCAAAGCAGACTTCATTATGCGTTAGCTGATGCAAAAAAGCAGGGGTTAACAAAAGTGGAAATATGTTTAACATAATTGTACATATATAGCCTATATTAGATTGCTTGCTGTCTTGGGGAGGGAAGAGAGAAAAGGATAAAAATTTGGAACTCAAAATCTTGTAAAAATCAATGTTGAAAACTATCTTTATGTGTAATTGGAAAAAATTAAAATGCTATTAAATAAAAAAGCAGGGGGAGCAATTATGATCTCAAAGTTAAAGCTAAAATAGATTTAATTAAAAAGAGATAAATAGGGTAACTATATTTTGATAAAAATACTGTAGACAATGAAGCAACATCAATACTAAATCTTAAAGCAATAAATACTACAGTATCTAAAATTTTAAAAGAAGTGATACTATATATGTATTATCATATCATATCATATTATATGAATATGTTATATGAATTATAGATGGAAATAGACAATAGCACTGTAATAGTGGAGACTTTACTTTTCCCCTCTCAGAAATAGATAAATTTAACAAAAAAAGACAAGAAAGTGAATAGAACTTTAGCAACTCTCCTTTGGCTACTATTATTGATAACTGCTTATTTTTGTCCTCAAGAAATCTTAAAGAGATTATAGAGTATGCCTCAAAGACCAGTGCCTTCACTACTTTAGGATCTTTTTTAAGCAATGGACAATAAGATGTTAAGATAAGCTGATGCCTACTAAAATTTTTTTTTTACTTAAGAAAGCAAAATATTTAATGAGGATGAATGTATATACATGGATTTTCAGAAAATTTTAAGCCCAGAATAAACATAAAAATTATAGTGACTTCTAGAAGTTGAGAATACAATATATAACAGTAGATGTAAGAACACAAAGTATTTCCAAAAAGAACACGAAAATGGAAGAACTCTCATGGGGCAAATTATGACTACCTTGACATCAGCCATGTGGACTTTCTAATTCCTATTAGAGAAAAAGATAAAAATACAGACTGTTGACGGCTCCTTAAACCACTAGATAGAGAGCTTGTTGCAATTCACAGAGAAGATAAAGAGTTGGAAAGTTCTGCTATGCTATCACAATTTCACCAACAACGAGTTAGTGTCCTACAGGAGAGAAAGAATAAAGACCCAAGAGCCTTTTACTGCATACAAAGGAGAGGCAGAAAAGAGAGAAAGTAAAAAAAGATGATCCAAGATTCTTTTGTCTCTCTGCCACTTAAGAAGAGAGGAAATGAAAGAATGAATGAATGTATGAAAAAATATTTATTAAGTGTTATGATAGAGTCAGCTTTTCTATGACATAAGCTCTTTCTTCCCACCTACAACAAATAAGGTTTTACCTAAAAGAAGACAAAAACTGTTCCCAGGATCTGATTGATGAAGCTTTCCAGTTATGTAAGAACATAAAAAATTCTAGCCACATAGAATATAGGTCCCCTCTGACTTGATTTCTTAAAAAATTTTTTAAAAAAAATCAGTATCTTCTGTTTCTGATACCATCCTCATTATTTCAAGTATCCCTTCCTATTTTTTGAGAGCCATTGTAAGAACAAATAGTATTATTTTAGAGAGAAAAAAAAATCTGCACAACTGCCCAATACGTTGATAAAGTCTGAAATCAGGTGCGATGTGTAACATCTGTGAACTTCCCATCTCTGTGAAGGAGTGGTATATATCTTCATTTGAGTCCTGCTTGGTCTTGATATTTTTTTACATTTACTTTTGATTTTTCTGGTATGTTGTTGTTCTTTCAATGTGAGCACTTATCTTAGTGTGTCCTGGTTACATGGGTTCCCTATCTGTGTGCCTTTCCATACATGTCTGTCTGCTTTTCCCTTGTGTTCTATATATAGGTCTGCTGCTTCTGATTCTAGGTATATTTGTGTGTAAATACACCCCAGGTTTATGGAGTAAGTGTATTATTGCTACTTTTCATGTGCTATTTCATTAAATGCTTTTATTTTGAGCTATCTGGTTGATTATTAAGGATAAATATATTTGTGGGAGCTTGACTTTGCCATATTCTCTATAAATGTACTTATACTTAAATATGAGGTGGATTTTTTCATTTTTTTTCCATGTGACCTTGTTTTATACTTTTATAAAAGTGGGGTAATTGAATAAATCAATCAAATCATCTCCTCTCATTTAAAGTAAGTGATAAGATGTTCAATCAATATCAATGATAGCTTATAAATTTAGGGGAATGGATCCACCAAGTGCCTTGAATTCTGGGGTAGCTATCCCTTGGGATTCCTGTTCTGGGGGATAAGATACGTCCTTGGCTTCAATCTATAATTAATCTTATGGAGAGATTAAGTGATTTACCCATTGTCACAAATGAGTTTTTATCAAAGGCAGCACTTAGAGAAACTGGGTGACTTGCCTATTTGTCACACAATCAGTTTTTATCAAAGACAACACTTGAATCCAGTATTTCCTCATGTTAAGGCCAGATTTCTATCCATTATGTCATGTTATCTCTTTTGTCGACATAGCCTAGCATGGTCTTAGATGTTTTTAGCAGAAGTCATAACATTGGTTCTTTTTTTGAAATTATTTTATTTTTAATTTATGGAATAAAATAAGCATTTCTGTAACAGTATAATAAAAAGATGATTGCATATGAAACTTCAAATCTATTAGGTACAACATTCTATAAAGTTGTCATATAAATTACCTTTTTTCCCTTTTTTCTTCCATTCCCCCCACCTTGAGAGAGGTTTACCATCATACACGAATATGTTTCTATTTGTAAAATCATTCTATAAAATGCTTTTCTTTATCAGGTCTTTCTCTGGTGCTACTGTCTTCCTTTATATGTTCTTTGTAGTTAATTTGGGTATGCATAATAGTCAAAATGACTTACTCACTCGAAGTTGTTTTTAAAGCAATACTGCTATTATTTTCTACAATGTTCTCTTGATTCTATTCATTTCACTTTTCATTATTTTGTGCAAGTCTATGCATGTTTTTCTAAGATCATCAAACTCACCATTTCTTACAGCACAGTAGCATTCCATCACAATCATATACCAGAACTTGCTCAGTCATTCCCCAACTGATGAACATCTCTGCAGTTTCCAGTTCTTTGCCACCACAAAGAGAATTTCTGTAAATATTTTAGAACATATAGGTTTATTCCCTTTTTCCTAATCATCTTTGGAAATAGACCTAGTAGTGATATTTGCTGGGTCTTTGGGCATAATTCCAGATTGCTCTCCCAAATGGCGGGATTAGTTCACAATTTCACCAACAAGGTATTAGTGTCCCATTTTTCTCACGTCTCCTTCAGGATTTTTCATTTTCCCTTTCAAATGCTTTAGACATTCTGATAGGTGTAAAATGATATCTCAAGGTTGTTTTAATTTGTATTTCTTAAATCAATAATGATTTAGAGCACATTTTCATATGACTATAAATTACTTTGAATTCTTTATTGGAAAACTGACTACTTACATCGTTTGGTCATCTATCAATTTGGAAATGTCTCATATTATAGATTTTACAAAGTTCTTTATATATTTTACATATGAGACCTTTGAGAAACTATCTGTAAATCTCCCCCTCCATTTTCTGCTTTCCTTCTGATTGATGAACTTAGATCAATTGAATTCCCCAGTTCTTTTTATATGAATTATTCTCAGACTAGGTCTTACTCATGCTGCACAATTGAAAAAATAAATGTAGATTTAAACATTCATCCTTGTTTAAAGTACTCTTGTTGATCTTGGCCTAAGAATTAAATCTGTTGACATAATTTTGGACACTTCCAGGTGTGGGGAACCTGCAGAATGAGTCCAAATTTTACAAAATAAATCTTTTTATTAAGGGGATTTATTCTGTAAAGTTTGGGTTCAGTTAAAGTGCTGCACTTGAGGATATAGAGACTACATGTGGCATCAAGGCTGCAAAATCCCCATCCCTGTACTAGGCTACTTATATGATTAACCAAGTTTCTCAATTTTCTTTTCATTCACAGATTTAATGTGTGTGTGTGTATATATATATATTTTTTTACATGATGTATATATATATATATACACATACATATATCTATACACACACAAAACACACACACACACATATATATACACACACATACCATTTATGTGATTATATTGGTAAGAGACGGTAACAAACCTGATGATCAGAAATAGGACAAAACACACAATCTTGTGATATATTGCTAGAGACTTTCCTTTGGGTTGATATTGGCTCATTGCTAAACACCCTCTGGGAGTGATTATCAGTTGTAAACCACCTACTTTATTATTACATAACCCACATCCTTCTACATGGTCCAAAACACTATCACGTGAGACATGCCTTGCTGAAATAAAGTTTGTCTATGATATTCACAGAAGCTCAGATTTGGAAGTGAACTCAGACAACATCTAGTTCAATCCTTGCCTGACTAAGAATGGTTGATTATTTGAGGAAAACTCCCATGGAGGGAGAACTTACCATCTTCCACAGCCTCACATTGTACTTTTGAACAGCTCTAATTTTTTAGGAAGTTTTTACTTGCTTACTAAATAGATGCCTTGGACACTTCTAATTTTTGATCCCAGTTCTGCCCTTTGTTGTTATTGGTGGTGGTGGTCAGTTGTATCGGTCGTTTCTGACTCTTCGTCACCCCATTTGGGATTTTCTTGGCAAAGATACTGGAGCAGTTTGTCATTTCCTTCTCCAGCTCATTTTACAAACGAGGAACTGAGGTATATTGGATTAAGTGACTTGTCAAGGGTCCCACAGCTGATAAGTGTTTGAGGCAAGAGTTGAACTCATGAAGATGAATCTTCCTGATTCCAAGCCCAGCACTCTATCCACTCTGCCATATAGCTGTCCTTTGGGAAAAAGCAAGAATGTTCTACATAAGTCTTTTAAATAATTGAAGACGAATCTTATGTTCACCTCTGTTATAAGACTAGAGTTTCCTTGATGAAAATTTTTTCTTACCACTCATAATATGAGGAGGCTTTACTTAGAAAAGACAAAGCTGCCCCTGAGACCTGAATGGCCTGTGTGATGGGACCAACATTTTCTTTTTTGTGATTTCTTTCCTCCTAGCCATAGCAGAGAGAGGCTTTATCTTTATGACTCCTAGCTCAGCTCTCTCCTGTTACCTGATTGGCTCTGTCTTCTCTGCCTTAGCTTCCTGCTCATATAAAGGCATTAAAGTCCCAGCTTATAACTCTTAGATTTGGTGAGTTTGCCAAGAAGGATGAAGTCACCATGTCCTGCGCCATATTGTGCCCTGATGACCATGCATATTTCTATGTGGGGATGAGTGGGCCGCATCCAGAGAAGCACATTCACACTGCATCTTTCTTGCATATCCTTACAGGCTTAGGGCAAATTAACTCTTTTTTGGTCAACAGTTCAATGAGTTTAGGGTTTCTCTTTTCATTCCAACATTGAATTGGAACTAAGAGAGTGCTAGTATTAGTGCTGGGCTTCTGACACCTTCTCCGTCTTCTCAAGGATGAATATTCCATCTTTCACGTTTCTCAGAATCTTGGATGAACTTACGTGGACATGTTCCAGTCTATTCATGTCTTTCCCAAAATATGGCTCCTTGAACAGTCCTTCCAGATATGGCTTGACTAGGGAAGAGGTTAATTGAACTAGCATGCTTCTCATCTTGGACAATGAGTGAACACTGTTCTTGTATGAGCTTTTTGGTTGCCATGACATTCTTGATTCATACTGAACCTGAAGCACAATAAAGGCCCACATCTTTTTCTTTAATTTGTGAAGTTGAATTTTGAATCGAAGTATAGGACTTAACATTTTCCCCTATTAGATTTTATCTTGTTTCATTTGGCCTATTATTTTAGCCTGCCAAAATATTTTTGGATCTTATCTGTTCTGTCTAATATGTTTCTTATGATTCCTAGCTTTGTGTTGTATGAACTTTGATAAGTATGCCTTTTGTGGCTTCATTCATTTGTAGCTTCATTCATTTCGGCAATAAAGACGTTAAATGGTACAGAGTGAAAAACACATTGCATGGATATGTCACTAGGAACCTCACTCCAAGTTGATATATAACCATCAATGGCTACTCTTTGGGTTCAGTCAGTCCAGATTTGGGGCCATTCAGTTATTCTATTGTTTAGTTAATATCTTTCCAATTTTTTTCTACCTGAATAACATGAAAACTTTTTTATAGACAAGGCCTGAAACATTTTCCTGGTCTATCAGTAGGGTTGCTCTGCTACTCCCTTTATGAATATGAAAAGTTAAAAAAATTTTTGATCTTTTTTTGCTTTTGTAAAGGTGAAGGGATTGGGTAAATCAGTCATATCCCTCACCTTGCTTAAAGCTAAATTATAAGATAACCAATCAATCTATATCAATCATAGCCTTTATATTAAATGTGAAAAGGTTTTGAAAGTGTGTTCTAGTTATTCAAGGGCATTCATCACATCCTCTGGGTCCTATATAAAAACTTTAAGTTAGCTATAATTGGAAAGTTCAAGTACACCTAGAACCAGGAAAGAGATCATTTTCATGAACCTATGAAGAGTAGCTACTTGAGAGGGAAGGAGAGGCCTCAGATTTGGTCTTAACCTAAGTCTTTCTAACCTTTTCCTCCCTTCTTTGGCTGGAGGAAGACTTTATGACTAGCTTTGAAGGGTCAAGAGATATTGGACTTCACACATTCCCAATGGTTCCTAGTAGCATTTCAGATAAGCTGATAGCAATGTCCTGAGCAGGAGTCAAAGATAGACTACATATAGGTTCACAGTTCTGCAAAGAGCCTAGCAAAACAAACAAACAAACCAAAAAAACAAAACAAACCAAAAACTACATCATGCCTAAGGAGAATTTATTTAGCACCCAATAAATAGGAGGAAAGGACCTCCCATAACCAGAAGTCATGTTACCTTATTGTTACATTTCTTCTCTAAGCTTGAGCTCACTTTTCTGTGAATTCTATGTATCTGTGGGGGATAGTATCCCAGATTTTTGGGGAGATGTTTTCTACTTACTTTTCTTACAATATTATCTTAGAAAAATATCCCTTTTAGAGGCTATTTATGTCTGGACTAATAAATGATTCTCATGTGATAATCTTGAAGGAAACATACCAGTGGGAATTTGAACCAATCACATTAAAGAATCATCCCCGATTTCTCAGTTGTACCTGTAGAATCCTGAGGGGGAAATATAACGGTATCCCTGGACTTGGGAGTCATTTGTGCAAGCAGGAACTGGGATAAAGATCATCAGAGCTTAAATGGGCTGTATTTTGATGTGTTGCAAAACTATCTCTGAATCATTCTAGCTCTCTTTTTATTATTTCATCATTCTTATTACTCTCTTCTGTATTTCCTTTGCTTTATCTGAACCATATGTAGAATTGCAGGTGTGGTGGTAGAGACAAGCATAATAAAAAGAAGTCATTACATCTTTAGATTTAGATTCTTTAGATTTAGAAGAGAACTACTTCATCACCTATAAGCCTGAATTGGACTTAAAGAATTAAATCTGTTTTTTATCTAGAGAGGCGAAAACAAAGAAAAGGTTTTATTCACTTTGAGAACCCTGATCTACAAAATGAAGGAATTACTTGATTTAATTTCCCCCCAGGGATATACAACTGTTGTGGTTATAACTTGAGGCTGAAATCACAAGGAAAAGATGACAAAAGTCAGAATACTAGAAATTTGAAATAGTTTTAATCAAAATTTTATGGTCTCTCACATTAAGGGCAGCCAGGTGGCATAGTGGTTGGAGTATTGGATTTGGAATAAAGAAGATTCATCTACATTGTTTTAAACCTGACTTCAGACATTTACTAACTTTGTGATCCTGGGCAAGTCTCTCAACCCTGTTTGCCTCAACTCCTCATCTATAAAATGAGCTGGAGAAGGAAATGACAAACCATTCCACTATCTTTGGCAAGAAAACCCCAAATGGGATCACAAAGAGTCAGATATGATTGAAAAATTGCTGAATGACAACAAGAACCACAACAATACAAGGACAGTTGTAGCAGTTCCAAAGAGTCAAGGAGACATGATAGAAGTAGCTTATTAAAGCAATGTTTCACAGATGTGAATATGAGTATCTTCTTCCATGCAGATGTGGGAAAAGGGGTGTTCCCTCTGTGGATAAGGAAAAATTCTCCCAGTTTGGATGAAGGTCCACAGCTTGGATGTGGCTACCTTAATTGCATGGTGTCATAGTACCACACCCTCAAAAGTCTCTAGCTAAGGTTTTCTCCCATTTGAGAATTTGACAAATTTTGATGGTCAAGTCAAGGCAAGTCAATGAGAACTTATTAAATACCAACTATGTATATGTCAAGTACTTTGCTAGGTGTTGAATGGTGTGGAAAGAGTACTGGATTTAGAGTCTGGAGACCAAGTTCAAATCATAGCTCTATATCTTACTGACTGAAATCTTGGATGAGTTTACCTCACTTCTTTGAGACTTAGTATCCTCAAATACATATACATATATATGTGTAAAATGTTCATATATTAATATATATCTTAGTTTAGTGCTTCATATTTAGTATTTGCTTAATAAATAGAAACATAAGATTTTTATAGCTAGAGGGGATTTTAGAGTCCCAATCCCTCCTCTGTGTATCTTTCTGGAAACTGTCTTTCTATTACATGTATATTATACAATGTATACCTATATAGGTATATATACATGCACATTGTATATGTAATATACATAATCAAGGGGTTGGAACTCTAAGGTCCCTTCCAGCCTTAAAATCTCATGCTTCTAGTTATTAAGCAAATAACTGGACTTAATGTCCAACAATGGGGCACTGTGATGGGAAAGATGCAAAAATTAATATGCCTAAATCTCTGCCTCAAAGGAGCTTACAATCTAATAATCAGGAATAAATGTGACTGGTGCTTCATAGCTTTCATCATAGTCTTATAATGCCCACCCTAAGTTACTGTAATAAGACTCTTGCATTTCCAGTTACTTGGGTAGCCAGCAAATGGAAAAGGTGGGAAAGGGGTCTGGGGAAGTCCTTTGGCTTTCCCCATTCAGAAAAAAACAGAACTATGGTATTCTTGAGTTCCCTGGAGCCAGATGACAATGCTTACTACCAGGAAATATTTTCAGCTTCAATGACACTTCAGATAGCCTCTTATCTGAGGGCCTTTAATCCCCCAAGGGTTGGAGGGAAAGAATTATTAAATGGGATTCAATAATTCTTGTAAGATTATAAGTGAATAAAGTGACCATAGACTCCAAACCCAGACCTCTGAGGGTTTGAGTTGATAAAGTTGGGGTATGACCTGAGCATCTGATGCTCCCAGCAGCCAGTCAATGTAGACAGCCCAAGAGCCCTGAGATTAGTGACAGAATATCATTTTCTGGTACACTTAGATGAATCAAGTAGTTGACTGCATAACAATATATTCTATTTTCTAGGGTTCTGCTGTGGTTCCCCCTTAATGTTTAGGCCTTTTTGTTTGCTCACATACTATGGTGACTTTATGATGAGATTAGATCAGCCTAATTAGCTGGCTGTGCAGCAATTAAGGAACATTCTCTTTTTCAACCCAATGTCTCTCCTGCAGATGACAATAGAACTTTGTTAAAAAGCTTATGTTCCGATACTATTGGTAAACAGTTGAATGTAGGTTATACCCTGGAACTTGAACAGACCCTTATTCTTAAAATACCTGCTTTGGGACATGTTGAATGGTTTGATTTCAGTCAGTGTGCTTCCTTGGTATACTTATGAGGGACTTTTTTTCTGTAACAGCAAAGAAAAAGTGATCAGGAATACTTGCTGAGTGGGGATATCAGGAAGTTCTGAGTTTGAATCTTCTCCCTGCTATTTCCTGGAAGACTTGGCAGCTCAGTGGATAGAGAGCTAGTCTTGGAGTCAGAAAATCATCTTCTTGAGTTCAAATCTGGCCTCAGACACTTAGCAATTGTGTGACCCTGGGCAAGTCACTTAACCCTTTCTCATTTCATGAGTTGGAGAAGGAAATGGCAAAACTCTCCAGTATCTTTGCCAAGATAACCCCAGGTAGTGTCACAGAGTTGGACATGACTGATACAACTCAACAACAGCTACAAAATCTTCTACTTTCTAGCTTTGTGACTGTTGGCAAGTCACCAAACTTCTCTGAACCCCATTTTTCACCTCTGTAAAATGGGGCTGATAATATCTGTACTACTTATCTCAAAGAGTTGTTATGAGACTCAAATGACATAGTCTAAGAAGTCCTTATCAAAACTTGAAGCTGTAGATAAACATGAACTACATTATTATGACTTAGTAAATAAGTTATTATAATTCAGAGTTGGTGTTTTTCTTCTTACTAGACTTACTAGAATGTGTGTACTTCTTTTCAAACTTTATACCTCCTTTAACACCAGGTTCTGCATGCAGAAACATGCATATTGCCTCTATTCACTAGAATAAGATTCCTGCTGCCCCGATTTCATCAAAGACTAATGCTTGATGGATTTATGGGATTACCAAAAGGGTACGTCTCAAATGCATTATCATTCACATGTCGGCACTGAGTCCTCTAAATAACTGGTTGGAAAGGCTGAGTTGCTTTTGATTACTGGATACTCTATATCCAATCTCCCCATTTATTAATGCTAGTGCAGTGAGTCTCCGAGTGCATTTGGCTATGCTTGCGAGTTAACACTGGTTATCTCACTGACTTTCAGGGCCAGTTTTCAGATAGCTGCTGGTTTGCTGAGATGCTGATATGGACATAGTAACCAAGTGGTCCTGGTGGGCCAGAAGGCTCTGCATGTGCACATATACTTCAGAAAGGAAATTTTTATTACTTTTGCTTTATTCCTATCTGTAATCCCTGATTTCATGTTGGATATCTTGGATCTTTTGAATTTTGAATCCCCCCAATTTGTTTTTGCTGAACCCAAATATCTCAAGTCTTGTTTGCCTATTAGTGATTTTTGTCTGGATATTGCTTTTTTGTAAGTCTCCCAGAAACTCTGCTGGCACCAGGTTCCCTTACTTTGATCAAATACATATGCATTAAGTCTTACTTGGCCTTCCTGGGACAGACTCATGTTTACCAAATCGAGGCAGTCTTGTCAGGTGCTCATTCAAGTTGGTGCTGCCATGGTTTGGCTGAGAAATTGCTGTCCTCTACTGAAGCTGGAACAAAGTCTACAAAGATAAGGGGTTTCTAGAAGCAGAAATAAGTAACTAGAGGTCCTGATGTTGATGCAGGGAGCTGATCTGATTGAGAAAAACTTTTATGCTTGAAAGAGCTGATTGGAGGAAAGGACAAACTTCTGCTGTAAGGGAAGAGATGGCTGGGGGAAAGCTGCCATGCTTTCCAGTATCAATTACAGACTGAGAAAATGAAAAGCAAAACTTCAAAGGTTTATTTATATTGCTGTTTACAGTTGACTATGGCTTAAGAGGGAAAATCCCCTCAAAGTCGAGAAAGAGCAAGACCTAGTGCAGATCCCAGGATTAAAGCTTTTCACTCAGAAAATTTAATACTGCCCAGTGCCTTTCCGAAGGAACATACCTGGAAGCACTCTAGACTCCAGGCTTAAGGCTGTTGTATACTAAAATAACTTTATACTCCTTCAGTGGCTTCAGCAAAGAAGAAAAAAAGACATTATCTAGAAGAGGGGAGAGGCTTAGAAGAAGAGTAGTCTTACCCCATAAGTGATGAATGACACAAATTATTTACTGAGACGACAGATAATTGGGCTTTCTGTGTAGTCGTGAGTTGCCCTGGACACATAGTTTATCCTATTAATGTGCTTTGCTGCTGTGTTTCTTTAGGTTCATGTCCATTGTTCTTCCATAGACCCTGTTGGTGGGAGACTGTGACCAAGGTTTTTGGGTGGATTGTTATATTTTAATTATTCATGTTTTTTTCTGCTTTTTATTTAGTAGATGTTGCATTATTATTATCCTTATTTTTGCCCTGTTTACTAAATATTTCATGTTTTGAGAGTTTTTTTAATAAATTTTATTTTCAAAGAAAGATCAGCCTTTTATCCTTCCCCTTCCCATTGAGAAAGAAAGAAAAACAAACTCCCTGTTACAGGCATATACAGTCAAGCAAAACAAAACATTGATCATGTTCAAAGAAAAGAAAGTTTGTCTCAATCTGGCTTCTAGTTCACAATTTCTCTGTCAGGAGGTGGGTAGCATGTTTCATCATGAGTCCTCAAGAACTGTGGTTGGTCATTGTGTTGATCATAATTCCCAAGTTATACACACATGTATATGTATATATGTATGTATATACATATGTATGCATATCTATGTACATAAACATGAATATGCATGCATGTTTATGTACACATAAGCTACAGACATATGTATATATTTTAATCATCCCCCAAGATCTATCTTCTCACCTCTTCCCACCTTCTTCCATTGGGAATACAAGAAAAACAACCCATTACTCACGTATCTATTCAATCAATACATGATGTCTATATATGTAATTATATGTGTATAAAGCTACAGGCATATAACAATGTACAACTATTACTATACATATATGTATACAGACATGGACACACAATCTACACATATCCATAAATGTGTACACATAGACGCACAATTTTAATTGGCCAGGATTTGCCTTCTTATTCCATCCTCCTCTCTAATGAGAACATAAGAAAAACAAAACCCATTAAACTCATCAAAGCAAATTTCCCCATTGGCTATGCCCTAAACATATGTGTCTCATTCTGTGTTCTGAGGCCTTCATCTCTCTCTCAGGAGGTGGGTGACAGGTTTCATCATTAGTCCTCTGGAATCCTGGCTAGTTGTTACTCTGAAGAGTTCAGAGTGTGTGTGTGTGTGTATATATATATATATATATATATATATATATATATATATATATATATATATAGTATTGCATCACATTTATATGCCCCATTAGGTTGGTCAATTCCCCATTCCCCGATTTATGGGCACCCCCTAAGATTCCCATTCTTTGCCACCTTGAAAATAGCTATAAATATTTTTTTTTCATCCTTAGGATTTTTTTTGCTGAGGATTAATTACACTCTTGATTTACTTTCCCTTTAATTTCCCCTCCCCCTTTCCTCCCTATTTCACTGTTGATTGAAATGTATTTTGGTACCCAATAGTGTGTGTGTGTGTGTGTGTGTGTGTGTGTGTGTGTGTGTGTGTGTAGTCTTCCTTCTTTTGACCAGTGCAGATGAGAGTGAGGTTCAACTGTTAGCCCTTCCTGGCCACCTCCTCATCCTTTTCTGGATGGATATCTACTTGTATAGGGCAGCTAGGTGGTGCATTGAATAGAACACCAGTGCAGGAGTCAGGAGGACCTGAGTTCAAATCTTACCTCAGACACTTGACACTTGCTAGCTGTGTGACCTTGGGCAAGTCACTTAACCCCAATTGCCTCATCCTGAGTCATCTCCAGTCATCCGGATGAATATCTGGTCACTGGATTCAGATGACCCTGGAGGAGAAGTGAGGCTGGTGACCTGCACAGCCCTCCCTCACTCAGAACAAGGTCAAGTGCAAGTCATGTCATCATTTCTCTGATGGCATGATCTTCTTCAGCAATGAAGGACAAACACACACACACATACACACACACACACACACACACACTTGTACACTCGTACTATGTGAGATGATTTTCCTTAACTTTTGCTTTGGCTCCCCTAATACAAATATATTACTCTTCTCCTCTCTTTCCATTATTTTCTTAGGATGATCAAGATATAACTAACCCTAAACCTAACCCTAACTCCCAGACTGTTTGATGGGACCCCTCCATGAATCTTGATGATGATAGGGATCAGAGGAGAAGCAAGTAGTAACTTCCCATATTTGAATATATGGAGTTTACCCTTGTTTAATTATTTACGATTGTTTGTTTATGTTTACCATTTTATGTCTCTTCTGATGCCTGTGTGTGTGCCTTAAAGTTTCTCAGCAACCCTGAGCTTTTCATCAACAACACTTCGAAATCCCCTATTTCATCGCAGGTTCACTTTCCCCACTGTAGCAGTATACTAAATTTTGCTGGGTAAGCCACTCATGGCTATCAACTCATATCCTTTGCTTTCTGGATGGTCATATTCCAAATATTCTGTTCCTATATAGTGGTAACTGCTAAATCATATGTGATTCTGACTGTGGTTCCTTGGTATTTGATACCTTTCTTTCTGGCTGCTTGCAGTATTTTTTTCTTTGACCGAGAAGCTCTGGGTATTGGCTGTGATGTTCCTGGGAGTTTTTATTTTGGATTTTTTTTTTCAGGAAGTCACTAATGGATTCTTTCTGTTTCTACTTTGTCTTCTGATTTTGACAGATTTGGGTAGTTTTCATGAAGATTTCTTGAAATTTGATGTTTAGGCCCTTTTTATCATGGCATTCAGGCAACCCAATGATTCTTAATTTTTTTTTCTCCTTAATCTATTTTCTAGGTCCATTGTTTTTACAGTGAGATACCTTATATTTTATTCTCTTTTTTAGCTTTTTGTCTTTGATTTAATGCTTTTTATTGTCATGGAGTCATTCGCTTTTATTTGTTCCATTTGAATTTTCAGGGAGTTTGTTGTTTGGTTTTGTACTTATTGTGCCAAGGTGTTAATTTGCTTTGCAATTCTTTTTCCATATTTATTTCTCATCTCTTTTCTAATTTTTTTACTCAAGCAATCCCATTCTATTTATAAAAACATTTTAAGTTCTTTTTTTAAGCTCATGCTTCATTTCTTCAAGGATCTGGTTGGGTTTGCGTCCAAACTTTATTTCCCTCTGAGACAATACTCGTAGATACTTTGAGTCATTCTCTTCTTTGGGTTTATATCGAGTTTTCCTGCCACCATTATGGTAGGTTTTTCTTTTCCTTTTTTTTTTTGGTATAATTGAGAAAAGCAGGCAAGGCTCAAGATCTACAGTTGTGAGAAGCATGTATACATACATACATACATACATATATATATATATATGTATATATATATTTCCTCCATACCAAGGTTACCCCTAGGACTTTGAGAATGAACTGTTGTGGCATGGCTACTATCAATATCTCCTCCCCTCCTTAGGCAAAACCATCAAACCTACCATTGTGAGTACAGATTGGTGTGACCACATAGAGAGAAAGAAGGGAGGTGAGGGCATCAGATTGAACACTTTGTTCTCTCTCTGTCTTCTGTAATAGAATCATAGATCTAGAACACCATAATTTTATAGATGAAAACCAGGGATGTCACAACTTTTTGTTACTGTAAAGTTGACTGAATGATTGGAAAGTGGACTCAACTGGTTGGGTTTGCATCACAGAGCCCCACTTGTCTTTGCCATTTTTTTTTTCTAGTTTCTTCTTTCCTGATCAAAGGAAGGCGTGTTGAGAAGGACATGTCCCTAATACCTTAGAAGTTTTTCAGATTTAGAAGACCTTTAGTCAGATCTAAATTGTGGCAGTGACTGACAGCGTCCCCACAGCAGTGGTAGCTAATGGCAGGGGAAGCTTGTACCTCAAAAAAAGAGGCCACTAGATGGAGGATTGGCCCAATCTGGCCCTTTTACTAGTATGCTGGTACCAGGGATTAAAAACCCAAGATGAAAAGAAATGTGAAATGGCTAATTGTCAATATTATTTGTGTTCTGTTGAAAATTAACTTGCATCTTTTCAGCAGATTGTAAGAATGTGGTTATAGTTTAGGACTAGGTCCTCTATTGCAGCCCTTTACCTGACTCCAAACTTCAAAGAACAAATTCCTTAATTAAAGAACTCACTTTAAGTTATTTAAATCACTGTTAGATTCAACTATGATTCTTCTTATGTTTAGTGCTTCTCTGTTTCCCATTGTACATCAATTCATATAAGTCCATCCAGATTTTCTTTGAATCTTATCTTTCTTTTTTTTTGAGTATAATATTCCATTATATTCACATACCATCATTAATTCAGCTATTCCCCAATTTATGTACTCATGAGTCTTTTCCTTCTTTCTTTAATGCCTGTGGAGTATATACCTCATATTGGTATTACTGCGTCAAAAGTCTGATTTGGTGCAGGTGAGTTCCAAATTGCTTTCCACAGTGGTTGGGCCAATTCACAGCTCCATCAATAGTACATTAGTTTGTCTTCCTATATTCCATCCAAAGATTGTCATTTTCTATTTTTCTCATCTTTGCTAATCTGATGGGTTTGAGATAGAAACTTAGAATTATTTTGGTCATCAGTAATGGAGTCAGAAGGCATAATGAAGCAGATTATTTTCTCTTTTGTTATGTTTGGTTTTGTTTAATTTTACTCATGCTTTCTCCCATTTATTTTAATCTTCTACGCAACATGACTAATGTGAAAATGTATTTAATAAGAATGTATGTGTAGGGGAGGAAGGAGAGAGGGAGGGGGATAAAATTTAAAACTTATAGAAGTGATTGCTGAAAATTGAAAACAAATAAATTTGGAGGGTAAAACCAAAACCAACCAAACAAAAAAGAAATATTTGCTATAAATACTTGGTCTCTATAAGGGAGAGGGCAAAGAATATGGAGAGAATTTAGGTTATGTGAAAATAGGAGAAGTTGATAAAAATATTTTTATAAAAAATGTTAAATAGCATAGGGCAAAGGCCAAATTCCTGAAACTCCTCACTAAAGCTTTCCTTCTAAGTTGACATTAATCAACTAATGACTTGTGTGTGTGGGGTCCCTCTTCCCAGTAGAATTCCCATTAAGCCCTGTGAGGACAAGGGCTCTATTTGACTTTTCTTTCTTTATCCTTTGCACATAGATGTTTAATAAATTACTTTTTGAATTGAATTAGAGAATCTTACTCGACCTAACTTTATTTTAATGTAGTACACTTGTCTACAAGGATGTCCATGTGTGGATATAAGCTTGGGATTGGGGGCAGTATACCAGATACTCCACAGAGTGCCTTACAGACCTAATCTAGTTCAGGGACCTTTGCCCCAATGCCACTCTTGTTCAATGTCACAGTGATGTCAGCTGAGAGTTAATTCAATTAGACAAATGTTTATTAAGCGCTTGCCATATACAATGCATGAGAGATACAAAAGATAAAATAGGACAGTCCTTTCCTTAAGTATTTTACATTCTTCTTGGTGAGGATATAGTACACATACACATGTAAGTATATTCATGGTAGCTTAAGAATGGAGAGAATATTAACAATCAGGGAGTGATTAGAATTCTGAATTGTCAAATCCACAGGTAATCCCCCTGGAGAAGATGTTGTATATGTATATTTGAGGGCGGAACAAAGAATTTAATCATATCTTTGGAAAGCCAAGAGAGATGCTTTGTCTCTTTGTGAGGTTTAATTTTTCTCTTGTTTCTAAATGCTTTGCTTTGGTTTATTCTTTGCTCAGCTGAAAAAGGTTGCGATATATACACATATATACACACATATGCATATATATCCATATATCCATATGTCCCTCTTCCTCTTCCCCTTTTTTACTTTTACAAAAACTACCTATTTAGCCTCACCTCCAACCTTAGATTATTTATATATTTCATCAGGTGACTGAAAAGTAAACTTAGTACATGGGCAGGTGCTGAGAAAGAAAATGTATGGTTATTGGTAGAATCGGAAATTATTAATAAAAGAAACTTGGAGCAAGAGCAGAGGACAGCTAAAATATGCTTCTGCTTAAGAATGTTTTTTTTTTATGCCCTTGATCTGACAAATGAGAAGTATTATTTCATTACTCATCAATGTTCTTAGCATAACTTGCAGATGTTAGATGAATTTTCTTCCTGCAGATTAGACAATGGTTTAATGACTGAAGCATGTTTGTTTTCTCTTGAATTTTCTCTTGATTAGTCCTACTTAAAATGGGTGACTTAAAGCAACTCAGTTTTTGCTTTGTAACAGTTGGTCATCCTTGTTGTAAATGGACACTAATGCTTGAGCTCAATTTTATGGACTCTAGCTCTGTGGTTCCTGTAATTCATCTAAATGCCTGAATGACCCGATATTTAGAGTTACAAAATAAATAAGTTTCTGTGGATTTACAGGTTAGTCCAAAGTAGAAGCAGGATTTATAGGGTCTTAATTCATAACTGGAAGAACGTGAAATGGAGTCCAACAGCAAACAAAAATGGGTAAATTTCCAAAGAAAAATCCATTTTTTCTCCTGTTTCCTGTTATAGAAGATAATATCCGACAATTTGCCAGTGATCTAATAATTTGAACAGATTGATATGAAATTTCACAAAATTTCCTTTCTTCAACCACCTTGGTCCTTAAGAGTTCACTGCAGTCAGAGCACAATGAAGGTTCTGACAGGAAGGTAAAACAGAAAGTCCAACTCCAAACTCGTCAAGTTAGCTTATGAAGATGCATGAACCTTTTGCAGCATCAGGTTTTGCATTTGACATTTCTGATGTCAATAATTTACAGCCTTATGTTCTGAGAAAACATCCAGTTTGTGTGGGAGGAACCTAATTTTTGGACCAAGATGAGCAACATGCCACATAATGAGGGACACTGGAGGGCCATGTGCATCAGAAAGTCTTGCATCTTTAAGACTGTTAGTCATGGTGTGACTGTCTCTAATGCAATGTGCTAGCTCATGACTAATCCATTCTTGTCTGATAAAGTTCAAGGTCTCAATTCTGAGGCTGCACTTTGCATTCCTTGGAGCAGCATATATTCCAAGGAACAGTGTTAGATTTGCTTCTGTACAGGGAAGGGTGAAGGAATGTTGTGCTAACAGGGGCCCAGAAACGGCTATAGGACACAGGAAATGCAGACAGCTGGAGGAGAGAGGACAAGAGGGAAATACTTCCAACTGAGCTCCAGACATCTCCAAATGGGGCACTGCCCTGATATAGCTATCGCTCTAAGTTTTGTTCTCTCTTTCCTTCCTCCACTACATAGGACACTAGATCTGGGGAGAAAACTTAGGGGTTATCTGGCCTAACCCTAATGTTTTACAAATGAGAAAACTCTTCAGAGGATCAGAAAGGGGACAGTAACCTGCCCAAGGTCACTCAGCTGGTTAGCGATGGAATCAAGATTAGGATCCAGGTCTATGGATTCTCAGAACTACCAGATCTCTTCAATGAGAGCTATCAAAAATTCTCCTCTTGACAGCGTCAAGACTCTTGAAGTGTGTGGAAGGAATTATAACAGATCTTGAAGTGAAGAAAAAAAGTTCATTGTATATGCAAGGTTTTATTGTTATTGAATGATTCTTTTGGTAAATTAGAGTGGATAAAGTGACAGGCCTAGAATCAGGAAGACTCATTTTCCTGAGTTCAGATCTGGTTTCAGACACGTAACCCTGTTTGCCTCAGTTTCCTCATCTGTAAAATGAGTTAGAGAAGGAACTCCAGTATCTTTGCCAAGAAAACCGCAAATGAGGTAACAAGAGTCTGACGTGACTGAAACAACTCTACAACACTTCCCTTCTTGTTTGTAGAAGTGATTTGTAAAAGGTTTTCAAGGCACAAAATGGGGATGGGAGTGCTCGTTCATGTGTGTTAGGAGTCAGCCAGACATCAGACAATTACTGTATATGAGGCACAGTGCTAGAGACACAGAGAAAATAAAATGAAAACAATCTCTACCCCAAGGGAGCTTACGCTGTACTGAGGAATTCATGGTTATAGTCCTTTTGACACCAGACTTGGGTTACAGCCTGATCTGGATTATTTAGGATTGGAGCAGTGATCTGCTCATCTTAGATTGGGGCATTTGAAAAATTATTCCTCCTGAGTAGAAAATACGGCCACTTTTAACTGCTGGGGTTCCTTTGGCATCATATGTAGTTCTGGTGAGTATTTACAGCATACTCAGCTGATGCAATCCTCCTTGTTGAAGAGGCTGGGGAGCCTACTTCTAGGAAGGCATGGTGATATAAAATGGAAGGATCCTGCTTTTCAACCAGGTCATAGGCATTATGTAACTGGCTTTGTCTGTTAACCACATGGTGAAAAGATGGACTGAAGATTGACTGTGGAAATGGAGCTGGGATGCATTCAGAAAGCACTGCTGAGCCAAAGTGAGCCTCTTGTTTGGCTCTTTCCCTTCTTGGTTGCATTTGAGGAGAGAGACATACTGTAAATCCCGGGATGAGGAGAGGACTCAGGCTTTCCTCATCAGAGGCCAATGTGTGGTCTATGAATGTGACCATTTGTCCTTTGCCTCTTTGCATTTAGTTTCTTCATTTTAGGTGGAATATTAGAGAAAGCTGGGAGCTTGTGAGCTTTGAAAGTTCAGAACAGGGAGCCAACAGAAGTCTGAGAACCATTCACTTCCCCAGATTCGGGTCTGCTGAATCTGAAAATTCACTTTGGAGTATGAATGCTGTGTAGAAGCTGCTCCAAATCTGAGCCCAGTCTCCTTAAGGATCAAGGTGGTAGAGAGGAGAAGGTGCCAGTTTGTGCTGGGAGAAATACATCTTCATTTTTGCTATGTATTCACAGTAGCTATCCCTTTGTAAAAGCTGATTGATGTTAATTGCTTAAATGGAACTGGGGCACTAATTACTAATAGTTAATAGTGAGGAAAACACACTGGAAAAGGTTGAAATCAAGAATATTGGAGAAGGATACTTCCACATGTACTTACTCTTTCATAGCAAGGTTAATTATATCTCACTCTCAGGATTTTAGGGGTAATATACCCCATTTCCAGCTCCATAGTTAATCAATAGACTATTATCACATGGCTAGTAAACCCAAACTAATTACAGAAAATCAATATACTCTCTAATTGCTAACAAGGGCCTTCCATTCGCTACACAAAATCATACCCTTCTTGGAAGCAGGCTCCTTAACCTCCTTCACAAAGAGACTGACTGCAACAACTGAACATGATGCATATGTTCATTAGCCCCCAGTTTCTACCCCTCTCGTTATGCTATAATCCTCTAGGCCAGGCTCTTTACACTTTTTCCACTCATGACCCCTCCAGTGATTCTTTTTTGTTTTTCATTTGGAGGGGAAAAGGCAAGGCAACTGGGGTTAAGTGACTTGCCTAAGGTCACAAAGCTTTACAAGCTTTGTCAAGTGTCTGAGGCTGAATTTGAACTCAGGTCCCTCTGACTCTAGGGCTGGTGCTGTATTCACTGGTCACCTAACTAACCCCTCCAGTGGTTCTTAAACTGTGGGTCATGACCCCATGGGGTCCTAAATTCACAGTTTAGGAAGTGCTGCTCTAGACAGTCTGTATGTGTGTGTGTTGGTCCTTCATTGCCGAAGACCATGCCATCAGAGAAATAATGACATGACTTGCACTTAACCTTGTTTTGAGTGAGGGAGGGCTGTACAGGTCACCAGCCTCACTTCTCCTCCAGGGCCATCTGAATCCAGTGACCAGATATTCATCAGGATGACTGAAGATGACCCAGGATGAGGCAATTGGGGTTAAATGACTTGCCCCAGGTCACACAGCTAGTGAGCGTCAAGTGTCTGAGGTGAGATTTGAACTCAGGTCCTCCTGACTCCTGCACTGGTGCTCTATCCAGTGCACCACCTGGCTGCCCCTGCTCTAGACAATAAAGTTCTTTTGGATAGTGACTTTTTTCTTTTTCCTTTGTTTCTCTTTCAGTGCCTAGTATAGTGCCTTGAGTTCTGAGGGCATTAATTGTGTTTTTAACAAACCAATGAACCAATCTTTAAAAATTTTTAATTTTCATTCTCTTTCATTTTTATATCAATGTAATTTTCCCTTAAATCCCCTCCTCTACTCTTCCCTAGTCTTCCTTGTAAGGAAGAAAGGCATTTAAGCAAAGTTAACCAACATAGTTTATATCATATTCTGTATCTATAGTACACATCTATTAAGTTAAAGGAGGAAGGTCTTTGTCCTTATGACATCACTTTGTGAGTTGCTAAATGTATGTTTTAAATTTTTTTGTTGATGTCTTTTGTTTTTATGTCATCTTCATTTCTTGTAATATCCTTCCCTAATCAGAGAATGATTCTGTATAACAAAGAATTAAAAAAAAGATAAAATAGCAGTTCAGCAAAATTAACCAGTACATCAGCCAAACCTAACATCATACAAGTGTTAACATAAGTTCATATCCTCTTGTCTCTGCAAAGAAGAAAAGGAAACTCATTCTAATAATTCTCCTTCAGGGCAAAGCTGTAATTAATATAGCATTCAGTTTGATCTTTTGTTGTTGTGTACTTTCCATTTGTAGTATTGTAGTTTTATATATGTTGTTTTCCTTTTTTTATTTACTTGACTTTGCATTAGTTCATATACATCTCTTGGTGTCTCCCTGTATTCTGCATATTCATTGTTTTTTATAGCACAATAATATTTCCTTACTTTCATGTAGCACAATTGGTTTAGCCATTCCCCTGTTGAAGGAATCTACTTTTATTCCGAGTTTTCTGCTGCTACAAAAAGTGCTGCTGTAAATGTTTTGTTGTACAAAACTATTTTCCTCCTATCTTTGCTTCCTTGGAGTATATGCTTAGCAACTGTATCTTTTAGTCAAAGGCTATGGTCAATTTAGTCCCTTTCGTAGCATCCCTTTCTTAGTCATGCTTTCCAGAATGACTATACCAATCGATAACTCTGCTAAATGTGTGTTAGTTTGTAGATCTTTTGAAGATCCCGTAAACATCAACTATTCCCATCTTTTGTTAGCTTTGCCAGTTTTCTGGATGTGAAGTGAAATTTCAGTGTTGTTTTGATTTGCATTTCTCTTATAACTAATGATTTAGAGAATTCTTTCACATAGTTTTAGTAGTTTGGGAAAACTTTTTTGAGAATTGTTTGTCAAATGAATGAATCTTAAAATATATGGTAAACACATACTTCCTAAAAGGAGAGGAGGTGGATGTTCTAGGTGTAAAAAAATTGTACAAATAAGGGTGCTGAGGGGGAATTGACAAACTCTTCAAATTCAATGACAACTAGATGGCACAGTATATAGAGTACTGGCTTTGTAGTCAGGAAACTTAATTTCAAATGCTGCCTTAGACATGTACTACTTTTGTGACTCTTGGTGAGTCACCTAACCTCTCTAACTCAGTTTGCCCATCTGTAAAAATGGGAATAATAATAGCAGGTGCCTGACAGAATTGTTGTGAGGATTAAATGAGGTAACATTTGTAAAGTGCTTTGTAAATCTTAAAGCTCTTTGAAAATGCAACCATATCATTATTAAAATACTGATCATCCTGAAAAAACATAAAAAGTTCTTAGCTTCATTTTTCACTAATTTTATCTCATAAACAAGAAAGACGGATTTCTAGTTATATAATCACTTCATAGCACGTTACTTTTTACTTGGGTTTGAATAATACACACTACTGGATAATTCCGTTTTCTGTTTAAATGGTTGTGAAGTGATCATGCACAAGCTGACAAAATTAAAAGTCAACAACTTTTAATGGAAAGAAAAGCTTAAGAAACAGATGTTATTCTATCAGCAGCATGTTTCAAAAATTTTTTTTAAATGGTATAGTGTGGGGATAAAGAGAACATATTCATTCAGATTAGATATGTAGGCCTAGCTCCATCCAGCATTGATTGGTATAAATAAGTGTCTTTCTTCTGAATGAGAGTATCAGATTTAATGTAGGAAGAAAAAAAGAAAACTTTTTTTTTTGGTCTCAGCTGCTATTTATCTGATGATTGAGGAGTCATACTGTGAATCTTTATTTCCCATCTTCTGGCTGTTGAGCGAGTCCTTTTTGCTTTAACCAACAGTGTGTCCCTGGAAGTGCCCATAAGCCAAGGGTCTGCTAAATGAAGGAGAGGTGGATGTTTCAAAGAGGAGATACTCTGCTTTCTTAATAAGTCTTGCGCACAGTCAGGGCAAGTTAGGAGGCTAACCCTGCTGGCAACTCAGCAGTACAAATCAGAATCCATTTTTATCAGTTTTGCCCATGATGAAGAGATCTCAGTGTTAAGAAACATCTGGGCAGTCTCTGGATTCAGTGTTCTGGCAAAACGTGATAGACATCTTTAGTTCCTAATCCAAAGAGAGATAAGGAAAATGAGGAGGGAATGGTAATGAAACTCATTTGGGAGTCCATTTTTACTAAAGATCTTGGTGTTCCTTCATTTTTTAATAGAATTTCATTTTTTAGTAAAATATTTTTTCATTTTTTAATAGAATATATTGCAACTAGTGGATTCTGTTACTATCATGGTCAACTTTGAAACAGTTTAATGAGGAAAGGGGAGAATTTCACCATTTATATTAAGGACTCTCCATTTTAGAGCACCAAGAATCTTGCATTTCCAAATCTCTACGGAGAGGCAATGTAAAATAATGAAAAGAGGGCTAGACCTGGAGTCGAATTATGGGTCTGAGTCCCTACTACAATACTTAATTTACCGTGTTACCCTACTTATGTCCTCTGAACCTGTACCTTCATCTGTAAAATGGGGACAATAATATTTACAGACCCTATCTCAGAAGGTTGTTATAAGGGATGGAAGTTGTAAATCTTAAGATGGTATATCAAGATGAGTTATCACTATTGCTCTGCAGAAAGAAAGCAACCAACTCTAAAATAGCACAATGAAGAAGGGCACCTGATCCAAAATATCTGGATATGGGGGGTGTCTGTTCAATTGTATGTGCCTATGATTGGGGACGTATTCTAGCAGTACTGTATGGGTTCAGATAGATTGAATGTACATACTGTACATTCTTTAGCACTCAAAGATAGTGTCACCTTTAGACTCTCACTTTACTACCTAATGCCACTGATCTGCCCTATGCCCTAAACTTTTTAGATTATTTAGTTAATACTAAAGAATAATGTTTCCAGATTACAGACTACAGTAAGCATTTATCAATTTGAAAAATTTCTGTGGAACTATGGAATATCAGAATTGGAAGTGACCTCAGAGTTCATCTAGTCCAACCCACATATGACCCATAATTTCTTCTATAACATCCCTGACAAGGAATCATCCAGCTTTTATTTTTGAAGACCCTTTCCACCTCTTGAAGTGTACTATTTTATTTTTTCATAGCTTTACTTGTTAGGAAGTACATTCTTATATTTAGCTTAAGGTCAACCTGTCTTGTCCACAAGGGTTACATGAAAAACTTTGTCAAATGCTTTGCTGAAAACTAGGTCTAATATGTCAAAATTATTTCCCTCTTCCCTTAGGCTAGTAAGCCTAGTAACTCTATAGAAAAAGGAAATGAGTTCCTTCCCTCTGTTGTTTATCTATAGTATATTCTATATATGGATTGCTTGCACATGGTCATCTCTCCCATTTGACAATGAACTCCCTGAAAGCAAGGGTTTTTATCTTTCTTTGTATCCCCAACACTTAGCATAGTGCCTAGGAGGTAGAAGATACTTCATAAATGATTATTGACCAACTGACTGATGTTGATGGAGCCATGATAGCTCTTTGTAATCATTGCTTCCCTTTCTAGATGTGCAAAAACCATTCCTTTAATCATATCTTCTAGATATTTGCCAGTAATTGAAATCAAGCTCACTAGCTTATAATTTGTAGATATTAAACACAGTAGAGCTTCCAGTATGTCAAGAGACTTTATAGCAAGACATGTGCAACCTAATCCTCTCCGAGTTTTTTAGGTTTCTTAAAACTTACTCCCCATCATGTCCTCTTTGATCCACTGACACTGGCCTACTTGCTATTCCAAGAACAAGACACACCATCTCTTGGCTCAGGGCATTTCTCTGGCTGTCCCTCAGGGATGCTCTTCCTTCACATCTCTGTCTAGTGGCTTTTCCAGGTTACTGTAAGTCCCAACTAAAATTCCATCTTCCATAGGAAGCCTTTCCCAACCTCTTTTAATTCTAGTGGCTTCTTTCTCTTAACTATTTTCCATTTCTGGGACATCTCTAATCATCCTGATGAGTATCTAGTCACTGGATGGCTGAAGAGGAGAAAGTGAGGCTGGTGACCTTGCACAGCTCTCCCTCACTGAAAACTAACTCAAGTGCAAGTCATGTCATCATTTCTCTAGTGCCTTAAAAATGAAGGACGAACACAACCTGTGAGTAGACCTAGCTGCCTGAGTGGGGACCCACGTCATACTCTCCCTTCTGTCTCCCACTCCCCTTCCTTTTCCTCTCCAAAGGAAGGTAAATTTGGATGGCCAGAGGCTGCCCAGGGTTTATTGATGTCTCTTTCTTTCTTTCTTTCTTTCTTTCTTCTCTTTCTTTCTTTCTTTCTTTCTTTCTTTCTTTCTTCTTTCTTTCTTTCTTCCTTTCTTTCTTTCTTTCTTTCTTTCTTTCTTTCTTTCTTTCTTTCTTTCTTTCTTTTCTTTCTTTCTTTCTTCCTTCTTTCTTTCTTCCTTCCTTCCTTCCTTCCTTCCTTCCTTCCTTCCTTCCTTCCTTTCCTTCCCTTCCTACCTTCCTTCCTTCCTTCCTTCCTTCCTTCCTTCCTTCCTTCCTTCCTTCCTTCCTTCCTTCCTTCCTTCCTTCCTTCCTTCCTTCTTTTCTTCCTTTAGAGGTCTCCTCTGCTGAACTAGAGCATAGGTAAACTCAGCTATCTGTGCTAGTGTCTTCCTGACTCCCCTAGGGTGTTGAGGCACAGCAAGATAAATGAGTCTTAAAATGAGTGGTCCAAACCATAAGTACTTTAGGAGGTTAAGTCAGAGAAAGGAAGGGTCACTATGGACTGCAGAGTTTAGGAATGGCTTTCTGATGGTGATGGACCTTGAACTGATCTCTGAAAGATAGCTGGGATTTGGATTGAAAGAGAAAGTACCTTCCAGGTGATAGATAATGATATGGCAAAAATATTGGAGGGAGGGGAATGAATGGAATGTTTTAGAAACAGTAACAACTCACAGTTTCTACCACCCAGGAAGTTTTAGCTTTAAAGAGACAGAAAAACATGATGGGACTAATGTAGAGTTTAGCATTTTCCCTGACGCTTTGGATTGGTGGTAGGTTACTTTAAAATGAGTGCTATAAATAAAGCAAGTAATACTGGGATTGGGGTAGGGGAGAGAGGAAGCTATTTTGGGGAGATTAAGAGGAATGCAGAGATCATTATAGAGATACAGTGTTTCTATATGTTTAGGAATTTCCAAGTTTGTTGCCCCTTGGCACTCTTTATGACTGAAAGTGGAACATCAATTTGTTTTTCTCCCAGAAGGAAGAAGAAAACATTTTGTTAGGCAGGAGAGATTGTCATGATATTGCGATTTTGGGGTACAAACTGAAGATCCTGTGATCTGGAGAAATTGTTGGTAATAATTTTGTAGAAGAGCATATCCCAAGTACACCATCACCTGTAGTTTTAGAATGTGTGACACTCTAAGGGACAGCTAGGTGGCACAGTAGATAGAGCACTGGTCTTGAAGTCAGGAGGATCTGTGTTCAAATCCAACCTCAGATACTTGGCATTTATAAATTGTGTGACCTTGGGCAAGTCACTTAACCCTGACTGCCTTGCTGTTCCTTCTCCCTAACTCCCCAAAAGTAGGTAGTCTCAGTCAGGTCTGAACTAGGATTTGTTGATAAAGAAGTATGTTAGTCCAGAAGATACTTTCCTCAGAATACCATTATTAGTTATTAGCCCTGGTTTTAATTAGGGCAGCAAATCAAGGCATATGTTTCCTCTGTATCACCCATTTTAAAGGAAAGAGATGTGAGAAACAATTTGGTGCTACAGATAAAAAGTACGAAAAAAAGAGATAACCTTTTTTTTAGATTTTGTTTCATCCAGACCCCAAATTTTGAATTTGTTTCATCATCTACAATCCTTTCACCACCACATGTGGGTATTCAAATTTGGAGAGGTTATTTATAGTCACTTTGTGGAGTAGTTAAGCTCTTCCATTTGCAGTGGATCTTCTTTGTAAGTGATGAATGATTTATGTTACAAATCTTGGAAAGTGCTTTAAAATGGTTTGCCCACTAGAGCTCAACATTCAAACACTGCTTAATAGACTTAAGCATAAGAAATATAAGGCTTGGTCTTGGGCTGGTTATGCTTTTCCTTCCTTGTTAATTTCATCCATTCAGTATTATATTATTGAACACCTACTATGTGCTTCACAAACTGCTGGTATAATGGTCATTTAAAATCTCTAGGTCCAAATATAAACAAATATAAATGTTTGGCATTTAAAACCTCATAACTTGGCCCCTTCTTACCTTTCCAGTTTTCTTATACATTACTCCACTTCATGCATACTAGCTGTACTTTTTGTTTTGTACATAATGCTCTGTCTTTCGTCTCCATACATTTCCACTGACTGTCCCCATACATAGAATTCTCTTCCTTCTTTTCTCTGCCTCTTCAAAGTCCTGGTTTCTTTTAAGATTCAGCTCAAGTGCCACCTTCTACATGAAACTTTACTTGATTTCCTCATATGTTAGTGTCCTTCCTTCCCAAACTACTAAATATTCATTTTTTATATATGTCACATTATATAGAATCATAGAACTAGGGCTGGAAGGGATCTAGAGGTGATTCCAGTCCTTCCATTTTATAGATGAGGATACTGAGGCCCAGAGAGGTTAAGTGAATTTCTTAGGGTCACGTAACTAGTAAGTGTCTGAAGTAGGAATTGCACTCATGTCTTCCATACTGTAGTCTAGATTCTGTCCATTACATCACACTGCTACTAGACATATTGTCTCCCCTGTTAGAACATAAATTCCTTGAAAGCAGGGGTTATTTCTATCTTATCCTTGTATCTGCAGTGCTTGACACATGATAGTCACTTAATAAAAACTTATTGGTTGATGGGGTTGCCATGTAAAAGAAATTCTTAAGGACAATCTAAGAATCTAATGGTGGGACAAGACATAAACAATATGAGGCTTTTTGATTGGAGAATGGGGTCTGGGGGGGGAGGAGCCAAGATGGTAGAGTAGAAAGACTCACATATGCTAGGTCCAAACCCACAGCCCATAAATTTCCTGTATAAAGAACTCCCCACAAATTCTGGAGCAGTGGAAGCCCCGCAGCAATGCAGTGGAGATTTCCATTCTAGAGAGCCCTGAAAAACCACCAACAAAGGTCCGTCGCGCACCAGACAGTGCAGCCCAGCCCTGGCCATGCAGCCCCAGAGAAGCAGATCCAACCAGGCTTCAGGGACCGAACCTCCAGGTGGCCAGGAAGGTCCCTCCACTCACAGGCACTACAGGTCAGTGAGAGAGACTTCTGGGCTGGCCGAGAGGGGAGCAAGGTGTCTCCATAACTCAGGCCCCCTTGGGAGGCAGTGGCAGAGGCAGCAGCGCTCCCGGAGCAGACAGGACCTCAGATCCATTACTGAAGATCTCTGCATAAACCCCCTGAGGGAACTGAGCCTGGGAGGCAGCCTTGCCCCCACTTGAGCACCTGAATTTAAGCTCACATTGAATAGCAGCTGTGCCCACCGCTGAAAGCCCTGAGGCTGGAGAGCAGCATTTGAATCACAGACCCCAAGCACTAGCTGGGCGGATCTAGGTGGGGGTGGAAAGGAATCTCAGAAGTCAAGTAACTGACTGGGAAAATGCCCAGAAAAGGGAAAAAAAATAAGACCATATAAGGCTACTTTCTTGGTGAATAGATGTTTCCCCCTTCCATTTCTGATGAGGAGGAACAATGCTTACCATCAGGGAAAGACATAGAAGTCAAGGCCTCTGTACCCCAAACATCCAAAATAGATATCCAATGGACTCAGGCCATGGAAGAGCTCAGAAAGGATTTTGAAAATCAAGTTAGACAGGTGGAGGAAAAACTGGGAGGAGAAATGAGAGAGATGCAAGAAAAGCATGAAAAATGGGTCAATATCTTGCTAAGGGAGACCCAAAAAATGCTGAAGAAAATAACACCTTGAAAAATAGGCTCACTCAATTGGCAAAAGAGGTTCAAAAAGCCAATGAGGAGAAGAATGCTTTCAAAAGCAGAATTATCCAAATGGAAAAAATGGTTCAAGAGCTCACTGAAGAAAATAGTTCTCTCAAAATTAGAATGGAACAGATGGAGGCTAATGACTTTCTGAGAAACCAAGAAATCACAAAACAAAACCAAAAGAATGAAAAAATGGAAGAGAGTGTGAAATATCTCATGGGAAAAACAACTGATCTGGAAAATAGATCCAGGAGAGACAATTTAAAAATTATGGGACTACCTGAAAGCCATGATCAAAAAAAGAGCCTAGACATCAGCTTTCATGAAATTATCAAGGAGAAAGGGGCCTGTCTTTTAATTTTTATTCTATAGCATTTAATACAATGACCTGCACATAGTATGTATTTGGTCAATGTTTGTTGAATTTAACTGACCATATTGTGAAGGGACAAATGAGAAATTTAGTCAATAAATTCTTTAGAAAGGGAAAATTATTGTGACTTGTACTCTGGAGGAGGTCCAATGCGTGAGATAGACCATGAGCTGGACTTTAACTGGGAAGGATTGACAACTTACTTTGAGGGTAATTATTTTTTGGATAACTATATCTAGATGCATGTTATCTCCCCAAAGGGAGAAACATGGAAAGTTAGTTTGCCCTTAGTCCTGTCAGGATCCCCATGCCAAGACTACCCCTTTCTTTTAACTACTAGGAGACACCTTATTTTCCAGAGCTAAGGGTCATCAAGCAAACTGTGCCCTGAGTTTGGCATAGCAACAGTCCTTTGCACTCACCCTCTGGATGAACTCAGCCACAGTAAAATCCTGGGATTGTTCCACACTAGCACCAGATGGTCCCTGGGCTTGCACAAGCACTTGCACAACCCATGTTCTGATCTTGAAGCCCTGCTGTGAATCAAACTTATCTCATTGTTGTCATTACCTCTCATTGTCAGGGTTACAGCTCACTGTGTAGTCACTAGTATATGTATTGAAATTTGCCCACGCTAAAGGAGTCTCCTACTAGAGGGGGCTCTGGCACATGTGTCTAGTTTCCCTCCTCCAGTGGAATAAAGAAAGCCTTTTGCTTATAATCACTGTTAGCTTTTTGGGTTTTTTAAAAAATTTTTCAGAGCTAACTGGGGTTGTGATAACCTGTGTGAGCTCTTTACTATTTTTAGAGCTAATAGCAATTGAATAACTTTTGTGACTCTTTGATCATTTGTTTTCAGAATTGACAGTCCCTAGGACTTTTCTTGGGAATTCTAGCGAAGTAGCCATCAATTCATTTTGGTACATCTGCTAACCTCTAACTTTAGCCGGGGTCAGGGAGCCCTCATTGGTCTGGGTTTGAACATGAAGAGTGCTAAGAGTCAAGGTCAATGCAGGGGATGGGCAAATTCAAGTTATCAGATGTTGGTCACAGGAACTTTGGGCTAGTGGAACACAGTTATTGTGACTCTTTAATTGGAGTAAGACTTTTAATCAGATGTGTTAGAGGTATAAAAGATGCCTAAGCCATAGTCAGAGTAAGGATAGGTGATGTGTGTTTGTCCTTCATTGCTTAAGAAGACCATGCCATCAGAGAAATAATGCCATGACTTGCACTTGACTTTGTTTTGAGTGAGGGAGGGCTGTGCAGGCCACCAGCCTCATTTTTTCTCCAGAGCCATCTGAATCCAGTGACCAGATTTTCGTGAGGATGACTGGAGACAACCCAGGATGAAGCAACTGGGTTTAAGTGACTTGTCCAAGGTCACACAGCTAGTGAGTGTCAAATGTCTGAGGTGAGATTTGAACTCAAGTCCTCCTGACTCCTGCCAACACTCCATCCGCTGGGCCACCTAGCTGCTCCAAAGATAGGTGATAGGCCAAAATGAAATGCAGAGTTCACTGGGGACGAGAATTCCATACTGGGTAGGCAGACTATGTGGAGTAAAGCAAAGGCTACAGGTAGGAATTGATGATGGGTATTATTTGAAATAGGTAGATGGTCAGTCAGACAATAAATATTTCTTAAGTATCTATTATGTGCCAAGCACATCATACTAAGTACTGAAGATATAATGTACTAAGTACTGGGGATATGGTAAAAGGTAAAAGATAATCCCAGCCCTGAAGGTGCTCACAATTTAATGGGGGAGACAACATGGAAACAACTATTACAAACAAGATATGGACAGTATAAACTGGATCTAATCAACAGAGGAAAGGCTCTAGAATTAAAAAGACTTGGGAAAACTTCCTGTAGAAGATGGAAAGAGACAAAGATGAAAGGGGAGAGCAAGTCATGCATGGGTGACAGGTAGTAGAAATTCCCAGAGTCAGGAGATGGAGAGTCTTGTTTGAAGAGCAGCAAGGAGACCACTGGATTAAAGTGTGTGTGTGTGTGTGTGTGGTAAGATATGGAAAATTGATAAGATAGGAGGGAGACAGGTAATGAAAGACTTTGAAGACAAAAAAATTTTTATATTTTATTCTACAGGTGATAGGGAGCCATGGGAGTTTTTTGAATAGAGTAAGTCCCTACAGATGTGAAGCATTTAATTTGTCACTCATCTTCTATTTCTTCATTGTCCTTGTCCTTGTTCCTGTCCTGCCCTTCATTTAATTTCTCTCTTTGTTATTTTATCTCCTCCTTTTTAAATTTATTTAAGTTTTTCGGTGTTCAACAATCACTTCCATAAGTTTTAAATTTTCTTTCTCTCTCTCCCCCTTCCCTCTCAAGACAGCATGCAATCTTTTATGGGTTCTAAACATACATTCTTATTAAACACATTTTCATATTAGTCATGTTGCACAGAAAAATTAAAATGAATGACAGAAGCTTGAGAAAAACCAAACCAAAATAAAACATAACACAAGAGAAAATAGTCTGCTTCATTCTGCATTCCAATTCCATAGTTCTTTCTCTGGGTGTGGATGGCATTTTGCCTCAAGAGTCCTTTGGAAATGTTTTGGGACCTTGCATTGCTGAGAAGGCTAAGTCTATCAGAAAACAATCCTTGCATACTGTGACTGTTACTGTGTATAATGTTCTGGTTCTGATCATTTCACTTAGCATCAGTTCACGTAAGTTTTTCCAGGTTTTTCTGAAGTCCAACTATTTGTCATTTCTTATAGCATAATAGTATTCCATTACATTCATATCCCACAACTTGTTTAGCCATTCCCCATTCCCTTGGTTCTTGGTCACCACTCTCCCCTCTTTTAGAGCTAAATCCAAAACATCTTTTTTTTTTCTTTTCAGGAGGAGAAGTCTTAGAATTCTGATGTTTGTCAGTAGGGCTATAAAAGAAGTTTGGTTCCAGACCTGTGTTTTTATTGGTGTTGGGAACTTCCAGTGAGGACACTTTTTCTACTAATATAGATTAGAAAAATTTCCTGCAATCTTTAGTCACTGAGAGCTTTGTGAGGTACTCAGTTGCTGACTGCCTTCCCCAAAACCATATAGTATACATTAGAATTAATCCTTCTAACTGTGTCTTCCTGATTCATGACTATGTAATACTGGCCCTAAAGGCAAAATCTGGAGGGCCATGTCCACACATGCACAGTCTTAAATCCAGTGACACTGGCTTCCTTGATCTTCCTTGAATAAGATTGGGCATAAAGAGTGTAGCCAAATCTTACTGATAGATCTGGAGGTAAGACTCTTGTAAGCCAAATCTTCCTGATGTAGCTCACAGAACAATTTTTCACTATTTTTCCTTCTAGTTTGTAACTCTTCATTACTCTAAAAGAGGATAGGGTATGATTCTATCATGATTCCTTATTTTTTTTCTCTTATAACCTCTTAAGAAAGTGGGGAAAACGCAGTCACATAAAATTTCATTATGTTCTATTTAAATGCAAATGCTAATGTGTTTACAGTGTGAACAGCCAATCCCTGGAACACCCCATCAGCTTATTTAATGCTCTGGGACTTGACTAAAATGATCATTTTATAACAGTGTGTTTTATTGATACGCATTTTGTGAGTTATGATTTTAAAAGTAGGCTATAAAATGGCACAATTTTGGTTTAACAAGCAGAAACAAACTAACTTGGAAAATAAGGAAAACTGAACTTTAGAAAGGTCAATTCAATGGTCTCAAAGGGGAAGAATTGTAGAGGGAAGACTTGGTGGCTTCAATAAACAAGAAAAGTCCCATTAAAGTCCTGGGGCAGCTGATAGATTGTTTTCAACTAGAGAAATAAAATCAGGATATTCTAAGAAGCATAGCAAACAGCTATTGATCTTTCTAAGGACTCTCATTAGGCATTTTCATAGCTATTTAAAAAGTATCATGCGTCTTCAGTGAGATGTAATTAATGGTAACATGATTAGTTTTTGCATCTTCCACTTATCCTAGACCAAGTGACATATTACTAATTTGTAAAGTTCAGAGGTTCTTTTTTGGTGAGCAAGACCTTATATAATTGTTTGGCATTTAGTTTGCTTTGCATTTTTATTAGGAAGAAAAAAAACACCTCATGAATTTACAAAATTTAAGTGATGGTTCTGTACACACATCATTACTGAATTTTGTGACAATTTTCCAACAGAAAACTTTTCATGAAAAAAAGTTTTAAACTTTTATATCTCAGCAGCATAATCAAGCAAACTGGAAAGGATCATAGTAATGTATGTCTTTCTCCTAAGTTCTTCTCAGATGGGTAGACAGATAAATAGATAAAGTATTAAGCCCTTACCATGTGCTGGATACCATGCTAAGCCCAGGAATACAAATAAAAACAAGACTTTCCCTACCCTCAAGGAGTTTATATTCTAATGGGTGGAGACAACAAATAACTGGGATCTGAAAAGAGGGGAAGCTGAGGAAGGGAAACTGCTTTGGAAGCTTGGAAAAAAGCAAGATAGGGCCAAAGCTGGCCTATCAAGCTGAGGGTGGTTCTGGAGTGAATGCCAGTGTCTGGAGATGTCTGGTAACTGACAGAGACCTACTTACTGGGCTTTTGAAGTTCACAGTCCAATAAAACCTCTATTTTTTTTTTTTAAAGTGGAGTTGTTTTCTATCTTCCTCCATTATCCTGTGCTCTTAAAGTTGACTTAGTGAAACTGCCTACAGGATTTTACACCTATCTCTATTATACTTTCTTTACCTCCATGAAAATCTCATTCTAATGCTTCACCAAGTCATAGGTGGGAACCTGAGTTCTATAAGGAGTTTGGAAACTATCAAGCTTCTAGCACATTCTGTCGCCAGAGGACCAATACAGCTAAGATCCAAGGAATCTCATTAATAGGTTGGTTCTGTGGTGGTGAAGAATAATTTTTAGGATGGAACAACTCTTAAAGACCATCCATAAAGTTGTAGAGGTGTTGTACAGGAACTAGACAGTTATACAGTTGAAATAGATGACCACTGAGGTACTAATTTCTGAGACTGTGTGATGCTAAGCTTTTGTTACTTATTCCTGTGTTTATTTTCTTCTTAAGTTACTCCACATAGATGTGTTGTCTCTTCAAACATATAATAAATTCTATTTTGCTCCATATCCAAATCACTTGCTAACCCTTGTCAATTTTACTTCTGTGTAATTTTTTTGCTCACCATTATACTAGTTCATGCCCTTATTTCTTCTCACCAGGACTATTGCCATGTTCTCTTAATTGGTCTTCCTGCTTCCAGTCTTTCCCCTCTACAACTCATCAGCCATATAGCTGCCAGATTAGTATTTCCAAGAGTCAAGTCTTATCACAACTCCCTTGTCAAGAATCTTCAGTGGCTCCCCATTGCTCTTTGGATAAAATGCAAACTCAGCCTGACATTTTAATACTCTCCACGGTCTTGCTCCAGCATACTTTTTCAAATTTTACTCCCCCTTTGCATAGTTAAATCAGACTGAACTTAGTATTCTATCTCCTGTCTTTGAGTCTTTACACAAATTGTCTCCTATGCCTGGAATTCCTTGTGCACTTTTACCTCAGAATCCTGAACCTTCATCAATATCCAGCACAGTGCCATATCCCAAGTAAAACCATTCTTTGACTGTTAGAATTCTTTCTCTCCCCAAATTACCTGATATTAATTTATTTGTTTACATATGATAATTCTTTTAGTAGAAAATAATTTTCTTGAGGGTAGAAAGTATTTCAGTATTTTTGTGTGTGTGATGGTGATCATGGCATGACTCCTTTTCTTGAAATATGTGCTCTAGGTCTTTGCTGAAGGCTATGTGCTTTGTTGAGATGGTACTTCATTGCTTTTGTTGGGATGGTGAGGGAAGGATAGAGAAATTCTCTTCTCTCCTCTTGCTGCAAGTACCAGGAGAAAGAAGTGTTGACTGTATGTCCCAAAAGAGACATCAAGCTGTTTTTCCTCAGTTCCTCTTATATCTTACCTAGTAGGTAACTTCACATGACTCTGTGACCAATAAACTTCAACCCAACATTTCCCTGCCCCACCCCCTCTCCCTGCCTTTCTCATTACTGCTTCCCTATAAGGAATTACTGTAACTTCTAAACAAGGCAAATGTCCTTCATGAAGGGTTTAGAACACAAATCTATCATAATAGTACTCTGATATCTAGGAGAGAGAACAGTGCTTTATACATTTAATGTTGATTGGAATAGAAAGGGTTTCTATCTATATTGGTGGGAGGAATACCTACACAGACAAAAATTATAGCTGTTAGAAGTCTTGATATATGACTGTAGACCATCGAGAACTTTTTGAACCCTAATTCTTTTATCCTGTTTCCTTTCCTAGCTTGGAATTATCTGCAAGTGGGTCTTCATCCAAGTAACTGATAACAGAACTGAACAGAAAAGCCTAAAGACTCATACCTGGGACACTACGGCAGAGGCCTTCTCCAATTTTATATCGATCTCTCCAAGCATTTAACCAGCTTCAAGTCAGTCAGTTAGTCAATAAATATTTATTAAATTCCTACTATGTACCAGGCACCGTGCTAAGTACTGGGCATAAAAAAGGGTAAACAATAATCCTTGCCCTCAAGGACCTTACAATTTAATGATGTAGACAACACGAAAACAACTACGTACAAACAAGATCAGTCAGTCAGTCTGTCTGTCTGTCCGTCCATCTGTCCATCCATCCATCTGTCCTTCCATCCATCTATCTATCTATCTATCTATCTATCTATCTATCTATCTATCTATCTATCTATCTATCTATCTATCTATCTATCTGATGATCATATAATGAAGATAATCTGAAGATAATCTCAGAGGAAAGACATGAAGATAAAGGACTTTCTTTTAGAAAGTGAAACTTTAGCTGTGATTTGTCGAGAGAGAGAGAGAGAGAGAGAGAGAGAGAGAGAGAGAGAGAGAGAGAGAGACAGAGAGAGAGAGAGAGACAGAGAGAGAGAGAGACAGAGAGAGAGAGACAGAGAGAGAGAGAGAGAGAGAGAGAGAGAGAGAGAGAGAGAGAGAGAGAGAGAGAGAGAGAGAAAGTGTTTCAGGGAAACCAATAAAACTGTCAGGTGCTAGGAGATAGACTCTTTTATTTGAGGAACTTCAAGGAGGCCAAATGCCAGAGTACATGAAGGCAAATAAGGTATAAGAAAATAGGGGTTGGAGGTGGGAAAAATTATGAAAATCTTTGAATGCCAAATAGTCTACCTAATAATACTATCTAGCATATATCTCTCTACCTGTATAATTATGATTCCATGAGAGACTTTCCTAAGTATATTTCTGATATACTACAATTTATTTTTTTAAATTTATTTATTTATTTTTAGATTTCAACATTCATTTCCACAAAATTTTGAATTCCAATTTTTCTCTCCATCTCTCCACTCCCCCCACCCCATAATACCTTGTATTCTGATTACTCCTTCCCTCAATGTAGCCTCCTGTCTATCACACCCCAGCCTTCCCTTATCCCCATCTCTCTTTTCTTGCAGGGCAAGATAAATTTCTATACCCCATTACCTGTATTTCTGATTTCCCAGTTATATGCAACAGTAATTCTGAACATTTGTTTCTAATACTTTGAATTCCAACTTCTCTCCCTTCCCTCCCTGCCCATCCTCACTGGGAAGGCAAGCAATTCAATACAGGCTATATATGTGTCATTTTGCAAAAGACTTCCATAATAGTCATGTTGTGTAAGACTTAACTATATTACCCTCCATCCTACCCTGTCCCCTCCTTTTTTTCTATTCCCTCATTTGACCTTGTCTCTTCCCAAAAATGCTTACTTCTAGTTACTCCCTTCTCCCATTTGCCCTCCCTTCTATCATCCCCCTCACCCCACTTGTTCTCTCCTTCCCTACTCTCCTGTAGTGTAAGATAGATTTTCATACCAAATTTAGTGAGAATGTTATTCCCTCCTTAAGCCATATGTGAAGAGAGTAAGCTTTGTTTTTCCCTTCTTATCTCCTCCCTTTTCTCCTCCATTGAACAAGAGTTTTCTTTTCTCTTTTATGAGTGATAGCCTGCCCTATTCCATTTCTTTCTTTCTCCTCCCAGTATTTTCCTCCCTCACGCCTTAATTTAATTTTATTTTTTTTATGGATATCATCTCTTCTGATTCAGCTCAACCTGTACTCTGTGTGTGTGTGTGTGTGTGTGTGTGTGTGTGTGTGTGTTTAATCCCTCCACCTACCCAAATATGGAGAAAAGTCTCAGGGGTTACACATACTATCTTTCTATGCAGGAATGTAAACAGTTCAATTTTAGTAAGTCCCTTATAAATTTCTCTTTCCTGTTTACCTTTTTATGTTTCTCTTGATTCTTATGTTTGAAAGTCAAATTTTCTTTTTGGTTCTGGTCTTTTCATCATGAATGCTTGAAAGTCCTCTGTATCATTGAATGACCATTTATTCCCTTGAAATATTACACTCAGTTTTGCTGAGTAGGTGATTCTTGGTTTTAATCCCAGTTCCTTTGACTTCTGGAATATCCTATTCCAAGCCCTTTGATCCCTTACTGTAGAAGCTGCCAGATCCTGTGTTATCCTGATAGTATTTCCACAATACTTGAATTGTTTCTTTCTAACTGCTTGCAATATTTTCTCCTTGACCTGGGAACTCTGGAATTTGACCACAATATTCCTAGGAGTTTCTCTTTTCAGGTCTCTTTAAGGAGGTGATGTGTGGATTCTTTCAATATTTATTTTGCCCTCTGGTTCTAGAATATCAGGGTAGTTTTCCTTTATAGTTTCATGAAAGATAATGTCAGGCTCTTTTTTTTGTTCATGACTTTCAGGTAGTCCCATAATTTTTAAATTTTCTTTCCTGTATCTATTTTCCAGGTCAGTTGTTTTTCGAATGAGATGTTTCACATTATCTTCTATTTTTTCAGTCTTTTGGTTATGTTTCCCAACTTCTTTGTTTATTTCATAGTCATTAGCTTCCCTGAACTCAATTCTCTCTTTTAAAAACTATTTGGTCAGTGAGCTTTTGAACCTCCTTTTCCATTTGTCTAATTCTGCTTTTTAAAGCCTTCTTCTCCTCATTAGCTTTTTGGACCTCTTTTTCCAATTGAGTTAGCCTATTTTTAAAGGTGTTATTTTCCTCAGTATTTTTTTTTTTTGGTTCTCCTTTAGCAAGCTGCTGACTCACTTTTCAAACTCTTCTATGACCTGGGCCCATTTCATATTCATTTTGGAGGTACTGGAAGCAGAAGCCTTGCTTTCCTCTGACAATATACCTTGTTCTTCCTTATCAGAAAGGATGGAAGAAGACACCTTTTCACCAGGAAAGTAACTTTCTGTGGTCTTATTTTTTTCCCTTTTTTGGGCATTTTCTCAGCCAGTTACATGACTTCTGAATCCTTTGTCAAGAGGAGGGTCCTAGTGCTCCTCCTCCCCCCAGTACTGTGCTCAAGGCTGAGGTTCACCTCAGTTGCTCAATTCCCCCTGGGGTTTTGGGTGGGGGTGGGGCCACCACTGAGGGCTGAGGTTCAGATCAGCTGTTCAATTCCCCCAGAGGCTTTAAGTTGAGCTGCCTAGACAATGGACCTAGGCTGCTTCTTCAACCACCACTGTAGCTACCTGCTGCCTGCTGCTGTCTCTGCCACCATCTGGGGCCAGTGGTAGGGGGACACTGTTTGCTTCTCACCCAGCTGGGAATGCCCTCCCACACTGACCTTTGAAGTTTTCTTTGTCATCTGTGGGTTGAGGGATCTGGGACCTTCCCTGCTGGGAATTGTGCCCCAGAGGTCTATTCAGGTCCTGTTTCTCCTAGTGCCATGTGGCCAGACTGGGCTCAGCTCAGCTCAGCATCCTGTGATATAGATCTTTCCTGTTGGCCTTCCAGGTTACCTTTGACTGGAAACCTCTTTCACTATGTTGTTCTGTGGCTTCTGCTGCTCTAGAATTTGTTGAGAGTCATTTTTTTACAGGTATTTTGTGAGCTGTGGGGGAAGTATATGCATCTTTCTACTCCACCATCTTGGCTCTGCCCCCATACTACAATTTATGAGTGCTGAGGGATTGTGATTATTGGACAAAATAAGGAGGGATCTGAGTTAGGTAGGGTTGACAGGAAAAACTGAGTTAATTGTGAGGCAAATTATGGACAGTGGCTAAGAATACCAGGGAGATATTTCCAGTGAGTGGAGAGACAACTTTGTTAGGGCACTATAAAAACAAAGAGCCTTATGAATTTTATCTTAATATGGGATAGTAAGGTTTGCTCTTTTCCATTACTTATGACTTGATTTCAGCCAGATGACTTGCAAATTCACACAAATGGTCACAAAAAACTGAGGAAAATGATATTCTTGAGGAATGAATGGGACAAAAATGGTGCATTTTAATGGCTTATACTAATACACAAAAGATGGACTGGAATGAAAAAAATATAGAGAAAAGAACTGGAACTAAGGGGTTATTATTTTGCTCTTGGTGTCTGGTGATAAAACCCTAGGAAAAGTTGGTGATTGTTGTAGAAATGTTAAGTAATAGAAAATTCCAAGCGATATTTCAGAAGAAAAGTCAACAAGATTTGGTGGATTGGAGATAGGAAACGAAGGGAAAGGGAGACATAACATAGATTGGAACCCTAGAGGAAAGGAATATTTGTGGTACTGCTAACCCACCTTTGGAAGTGGGCCCTTTCATTGGGGAGGAAGGAAAAGAAAAAATATTGAAAGTCTTCTGGAGATGTTAAATTTCACACATTACTGGAACATCCAAGAGGAAATGTCCTGTTGGAAACTGGAGAAGAGTTGGTAAGAGAGTAGAGGAAAACTTGCCTGGAGATTTGGTAGAGATCTGATAGCAGATCTCCATAGTAGGTAGTAGCTGTAACTATGAAAGTGAATAAACAGGAGGCCAAAGAATGAACCTCAGGTCCTCACATTAATCAGTGAAAGGAGAAAAAAGAACTAATAGAAGAACTAAGGGAGTTGTCAAAAAGATAGGAGATGAGAGAACCAGGAAAATACAACCTTTGGCTGAGATTAGAAGGAAATAACTAGAAACATTAGAGAGAATAGTAGGATGGTGACAAAAATTAGACTCTAGGTAGTTAAAAGATAGAGTAGGAAATAAAAACAGTAGAGTTAACCCCCTCCCCCCATTAGGGAAATTCGGTCACGAAAAGTAGAAGAGAAATGTGAATCTTTTTGGGAGAGACAGCAGAGTCAAATGAAAGACCCTCATAGTAAAGGGAAAATTGGAGCTTGTTTTAACATTGTCTCCAGAACTACTCTTCCATAGGTTGTGTTCCATGGAGGATATTTATCTTGAAATCAAGGAACTCTCCTAAAAGTATGGTTCATACATTCCCCAGCAGCTTAATTCCTTCGAGTCAGTCAACAGAGATAATTAGTTTAAAGTAAGTGGCATGGAATGGACAATAGTAACAAAACATTCTTCCCATCAATCTAGTCCACGTGCTTCTACAACTGCACAGTGTCAGTGCGAAGGGTATCACAAATATAGAGTGCAGTAGTAGAGAAGTGCACACATGGGGAACCTACATGGCTGATGGAATCAAACCTTTGGCACTAAAGGACTTCGCTATCTTTCCCCTTTTCATGATGCTCTCTCTGGGTGCTGAATCTCTGCTGGGCAAGTTACTTAAGGGAGTCTTGGGTCCTTGTCTCTGCAGCTAAACTTGCAATGTCTAATTCTGATTCTCTTCTTGAATCTCAGAGGTCATGATCCTTAAAACTGTCTCTTGCCTCAACTCTCAGCAATATTGCTATTACTGTATACATTGTTCTCCTGGTTCTGCTGACCTCACTTTGCACCAGTGTTCATATAAATCTTCCCAGGTTTTTCTGAAACTATCACCTTCATATTTTTTTTTTTTTACAGAATAGTACTCCATAACATTCCTATACCATAACTCATTCAATAATTCCCCAACTAATGGGCATCCCTTTGGTTTCTAATTCTTTGCTACAAAAAAAGAGTTGCTATATATATTTTTGTATGGATGGATCCTCAACCTCTTTGGGGTTTAACCCTATTTGCAGTATTTCTGGGTGAAATGGTATGCAAAGTTTAATAGATTTTTGGGCATAGTTCAAACTTGTTTACCAGAATTGTAATTAATTTTGATCACCTCATAAATGAGTAACCGACTGTAGACACATATTTGCACTGTGTTGAAGACTTTAGTACTTCACTGTCTCTATTACCTACTTGAGTTTTATCTTATATAGTATGAAATTGTCTATCAACCAGACTGGAAAGAAATACAAAGCATGTCCAGATCAACTCCCCATTTTACAATGTTTAAAGGTATAAAGAGGCAGAGAGAGGTAGAGGAAGATACAGAGAGGGAGACAGAGAGAGAAGGGGGCCAATTCCTAGAAAGAACATAAAGTGGTAATTTTTTTCTTATGCTAATGACACCGAGTGCCAGTACATATGAAGTACCTGACTACTTCAGTTGGATGCCTGAGGCAGAGTTTGAGATGGACATGATCAGTCTATCAGTGTTGGCCTTTGAACTATCCTTAAGGTAAATTACAAGACTGGGAGAGGAAGTGGCAAGGAGATGGTGGCTGTAATGATGATTTTGGGGGATCATAGTACACAGGGGAAGAATATTTTTTATCATTGATTGCTCTCCAGTTTTAAACAGCACTGAACTATAATAAGGAAGAAATCATGAGTAGGTATTAGCTGTAAAAGAAAAATTTAAGAAGTTTAAAGAGGCCTTGAATAGAGATAAAAAATGTAAATGTGAATCTTATCTCCAAATTTAAAACCAATTCCTGTTCAACCTTTAGACAGTACGATGAAGTAGGAGCAAACTGGGATTTTAGGCATCCACCTAGAGGCATTTAGAGATTTTTCTGACACCTACGGTCTGTCTATAGTCAAATCTCTTATAACTGTTCTGAACCTCAGTTTTTCTCTACTGTAAAATGGAGATAACAATAACTCCCTCATACTGTTATTGGGAGGCTAAAATAAGATAGTGTATGTTAGATGGGTGAATGGTATATGTACATAGATAATTACATATATATAACCCACATATATATAACCCATATATACATATATGTTATTATTCTTCATCTAATTGTCAACAAATCAGTCAAGACATACTTATTGAGTGCCTACTATGTGCCAAGCACTGCTTTAAATCCTGAGAATATGAGGAAAGGCAAAAGACAGATGAGTTCTAGAAGGATGAAGACTGAAAAAAGGTTATCAGATTTGGCAATTGCCAAAGGGTTGACTTTGACAAGGAGAAGGGTCATTTCTTGTGAAAGAAAATGAGGGAAAATGACAGAAGAGATCTTGATGATATGAGATAAGGAAGAAAGGAAGAGATAGAACTCTTGGCAAAGTTTTTCAGTGTAATATGTAAGGGTTCTCATCAGAGATGTTATAAAACATTTGAGGAGGGATGAGAGCTTTGGAAAACCCATTATGGTAGGTGGCATAATGAATTAATTAAGAAGGTTGAAAATCCACTGAAAATCCAATTGAGATTATATATTGTTAATTTATAGTAGACTCAGCACAGTTTTGTGATTTTTTTCCACCTTCATTCAGCAGCAAATGGGTAGGAGCAAGGCAAGAGTTGGTAGGGGTGATCAGGGCTAAGGTCAGACAGGACAAGATCTTTTCTAGGATAAGGTAAAAGGGATTTGAGAGGACAATGTAGAGTTGAAATCACCAAAGGGTCAAAATAGTAAACCAGTGTTTATTAATGTTGTATTTATGCTATCATCCACAGGGAGTGTCTAGCCCACGCAGCCCAGCATTCTGTCCCTGGGAGTTTGGCATTATGGCAGAAGGACATAGTTTGCTCTCTAAGATATTAAATTGGTTAACATCCCTAATATCCCAAAATGACCTGTTGTGGATGTACAATCCACTAATTTATATAATCTGGTTTTGAATGTTTATAATTTTAGCTTATCTGTCTGAGTTATTAGCTCCATAAATTTAATACCTACTATGTAAAATGTGCTTCAAGGCCTTAATGGATCTGCAATTGTTTGATGGAGTGCTATCTTCAGTGGTGTAGATTGTAAGCTATTCAGGCTTTCTCAACCTGCATGACTCTTTGTCATGTCTTCCATAGTAGCTTCAGCTAGGGTTCTGGATGCGTATAGGCATGAAAAGAGTATGTTCTGAGTCTCAATGTGTGGTATGGCTATTAATAAACGACAGGTCTATTCAAAGACGATGGGGAGATGTATGACAGGCGTAATAGTAAAGTCAACAAGCATTTATAAGTGCCTATTATGTGTCAGGTATTGTGCTAAGTGTTAAGGATACAAAGAAAGGCAAAATACAATCACTACTTTCAAGGAACTCACAGTCTAGTAGGAGAGACAACATGCAAACAAATATGTACAAGTAAGATATATACAGGGATGAATTGGAGATAATCTCAAAGGGAAGACACTAAATAGGGCTGAGAAAGTCTTCTTGTAGGAGATAAGACATTAGCTGAGACCCAAAGGAAGCCAGAGAAACCAGGAGGTGGAGATGATGAGGGAGAGAATTCCAGGCATGGAGGACAACCAGTGAAAATACTCAGGAGGTGAAATGTATTCATGCTATAGCACAGAGGCCAATGTTACTGCATCACAGAATTCATAGAGGGAAGTAAGGTATAAGAAAATTAGAAAGGTAGGAGAAGGCCACAAACAGAGGATTTTATATCTGATTCTGGGAGTATTAGGGAGCCACTAGAATTTATTGAAGAAAGGGAGTGACATGGTCAGATTTGCACTTTAGGAAGATCACTTTGACAGCTGAGTGAAGGATGGAATGGAATGAGGAGAAATGTGAGGCAGGGAGACCAACCAGCAGGTTATTGCAGCAGTCCAAGTATTATGAATGATGATGTCCATGCAAAAGTGGCATAAAAGATATCATGAAATAAATATTTGACCAAGACCGGATGTGAACTTGTCTCATAACAGTAAGAAATAACAGATAAACAGAGCAAATTCTGCATTTTAATTTTTATGGTATCAAGAGAACTAGAAGGTCTTCAGTTATTGTCTTGCATAACTCTTCCCTTAACAGGAAAGGCCAATGTTATGTTCATCTTTAAGGTATACAAGATGAAAATGAACATTATGGGAAACTAGAAGTCATAGCTACCTTAATAACCTGGAGGTCATACACTTATTCTATCATGGCAGACTCTCAAAGAAAAGATGTTGGGCGAGATGGGTCAGACTCTCCGTCTGGATAATAATTCTTGTTTTTAGATTGTTTCAGGATAGTATAAACACACATTAATAAACACTAGTTTGTTAATAATAAGATAAGGAATAATAACTGACATGTTCTGTATATCTATATCTATCTATCTATCTATCTATCTATCTATCTATCTATCTATCTATCTATCTGTCTGTCTGTCTGTCTGTCTGTCTGTCTGTCTGTCTGTCTGTCTGTCTGTCTATCTATCTATCTATCTATCTAATTCATCCATCTAAAAACACCATCTCATTTTAGCCTCATAATAACATTGTGAAGGAACCATCACTGTTATCCTCATTTTACAGTTGAGGAAACTGAGGTTCAAAGGAGTTATAAGAGACTTGACTCTGGACAGCCAACTTGTAAGTGTCAGAGACATCTCTAAATGCCTCCGGATGGGTGCCTAAAATCCCACACTGCCCCCACTTCACTGTGCTGTCTCAAGGCTGAACAGAAATTGGATTTAAATTTGCAGATAAAATTCGCATTTACATTTTTATCTCTGTTCAAGGCATCTCTAAGCTTCTTAAGTTTTTCTTTTACAGCTCATACCTCATGATTTGTTCCTTATTATAGCTCAGTGGTGTTTAAAGCTGGAGAGTAATCATGATAACAAAATTTACTTCCCCGTGTACCATGATCCCCCCAAATCATCATTACAGCCACCATTTCCCTGCCACTTCCTCTTCCAGGCTTCTAATTTACCTTGATTGTTCAAAGGCCATTACAGATAGATTGATCTTGTCCCTCTCACACTCTGCCTCAGGCATCCAATTGAAGTAAGTAATCAGGTATTTCATATACGCAGGCACTCTGTGTGGTCAGCATAAGAAAAAAATCCACTGCTTCATGTTCCTTTTAGGAATTGACCCCACTTCCTTTTTTACCCTTTATGTCTTTAAATAATGAAGTGGAGGGAACTGCTCTGATCAACTGACTCCTACCTCCCTGCTCAGCCCAAGTGATGAAATCTCAGGAGGTCAGGGGAAGGGAACAGGGACGATGTTGTGTTAAGGTCTTCAGCAAGGTGGAAATATGTGCCTATGGCCTAGTATCTCTTTATGAGGTATGAAGAAATTCTCTGATCAAAATTTATGGAAATAGAAGGCAGTTAACTGTTGGATGGTAACAGTTTGACCATGATGGTTTTCTGTGAAAGACGGACACAATCTGTAGAGATTCAGCAAACTAATCAAGGCAAGAGATAGTCTTTTAATGTGAGAACTCTGGCAGCAGAGAAGACAGATAACTATCACTTCAAGAGACATTACATTCTGGTACCTTGGAATTAAGTTGCAGAGATGAGTAGACCCAGGGGCCCAAATGAACTAGAGGCCTAACGGAGATATTGTACCCAGGTGGGGAGTAATATGAGAATACTACAAGAAGACAGAAGATATTGGGGGACCCTGCATTGCAGGAGAAATTTACTGCCTTCACCACATGTATCCTCTACATGCATGCCTCATTAATGGTATATTTTATATATGTGCTCTTATTTCCCATATATTTGTTGAAGAATGTGTTCCAGGTTTACGAGGCAAGGAGATTTTGTAGTTACTTTTCGTACTGTGCCTCTTAGTAAATGTCTTTGATTTGAAGTAGTTGTATCTAGTAGTTATTAAACATAAGTGTACTTGATGGGGTTTGTGAGTTATGATTTTAGCATGTGAACCCACAGAGCCTAACCTGCAATCATCAGATATGAGTTGGGGCAGGAGGAGGTGTAGACCAGAGGGACATTTCATGTATATTGTTTTCCTGGTCCTCTTTACTTCACTGTACATCAGTCCACATAAGTCATCCTATGCTTTTTGGAATTCTTCATACTCATCATTCCTTATGGTGCAGTAATATCCTATGCCATATCTCTATATAAATATATCTATATCTATCTATATTATCTATCTATCTATCTATCTATCTATCTATCTATCTATCTATCTATCTATCTATCTATCTATCTATCATCTATCTATCTATCTATCTACCACAACTTGTTTAGCCTTTTCCCACTGAATTGATATTTCCTTTGTTTTCAATTTCATAACAAAAAGGATTATTATGAATATTTTGGTGTAAATAATGTCTTTCATCAGCAATCTGTAGCTTGGAGTGACATTTTTTTTCTTGTCAACTAAGAAATATTTCTGTCTATCCTAAGTTTTAGAGGTCATTTTTCTTTTCTTATGGTCTTTTGAGATGTGGAGGAGGCTAGGTGTTTTATTTATGTTTTATCTGCGTTTTCCTGAAATGGGGTTGCAGGAAGCATTGACAAGACCTCAACTGAAAGATAGCTTATGATGTGAGAAGAAATTAAGAAAAACGTTTATTTGTGGAACTAAGATACTTGGGAATATTGATTTCAGAAGGAATTAAAACACTTTTTTAGTCCCTCCCTGCCATGGGAGTTCTAGCAATAATGTGCATAGATAAGAAAAGGTGATGAGATCTAAATTGACCCAGACAGATTCCTGATCTAATAGGCAGAAGTTTATACCTAAGACCCTGAAAATGAACAGAGAAACTAACCCTTTTTGGATCTTCCCTTCCCTCTCTGTCTGTCTGTCTGTCCCTCTGTATGTGTGTGACTCCTGTGCGATTTGGAACTGGGAGAGAGGGATTCTGTAGCCAATGACTAGTTTTGTTACTCTTCTACTTCATGTACCTATTAAAATGCAATTAGGATATTAATAATGATAGCTAGCATTTCCAGAACATTTTAAAAATATTTAACATTGTCTCATTTAAGGATGATGGTAACCACCTGGCGTATTTCAAGAATAAAGGAACAACCATGTCCTTCAAATTAATTGAGGAAGGTATACATATTGAAGCAATCACTATGAAAAAATTTATGTTTGTGTTATATTCCTATATCACTTTCATTTTCAAATTTTTCTTCCAAATTTACCCAAGGAGACATCCTGTCACAAAGAATAAAAGAAAGGAAAAAAATGTTAGCACAACTAAGCATTGAATGAACCAAATGCAACATTAATGTCATGTTCTGTACTCACGATCACCCACCTCTGCAAAGGAGGGAGGGAGATATGTTTTCTCAAGCTTTCTTTGGGGCCAAGCTTGATTATTATTTCATAGTGCAGATTTCTTTGTTGCTGTGTTTCTTTCCATTTACCCTGTTGTGCTCATTTGGTATATTATTTGTATTCTCAGTTTGATTCTATTATTTTATGAGACAGAGGACTCTGTTGCCTTGGGAGGTAGTGGGTTGTCCATCATTGGACAACCTTAGAACACCTTTTTATTTTTATATTAAAAACATTTTAATTCAAATTTTGAGTTCCAAATTTTATCCCTCCCTCCCTCTCTCCCCCTTCTCTCACCCCCTTCCTTAGACAATAAGCAATCTGAGAAGTTATGTAAAACATTTCCACATTAGTCATTTTGTATAGGAAGACTTGAACAAAAGGAAGAAAGAAAGTGAAAAATAGCATGCTTCAGTCTGTATTCAATCAATATCAATTCTTTCTCTGGAGTAGGATATTATCCCAAAGGATGTGTTGTGTCATTGAATTGCTAAGAAGAGCTAAATCATTCACAGCATTGAATAATATTTGCTATTACTGTGTACAACATTCTTCTGTTCACTTTACTATGCATCAGTTCATATAAGTCTTTCCAGGTTTTTTTGAAATCATCCTCATCATTTCTATAGTAATACAATGATAATATTCCATTATAATCATATACCACAACTTGTTTAGCCATTCCTCAATTGATGGGCACCCCCTTTGATTTCCAATGATAAGCCACCACAAAAAGAGCTGCTATAAATATTTTTGCACAAATAGGTCCCTTTCCCTTTTTTTTTTTTTGATGTCTTTGGAGTATAGACCTAGCAGTTTTATAACCCTTTGGGCATAGTTCCAAATTGTTCTCCAGAATGGTTGGATTAGTTCATAGCTCCACCAATAATGTGTTGGTGTCCCAGTTTTCCTACCTCCCTTCCAATTTTTTTTGTGATATTAGCCACTCTGACAGGTGTGCATTTTTCTGTTTAATAGTGATTTATAGCATTTTTTCCTGACTGTAGCTTTGATTTATCTGAAAACTGCCTGTTCAGATCCTTTGACATTTTATCAATTGGGGAATGAATAAATTTGATTCAGTTCTCTATATATTTGATAAATGAGGCCTGTATCAAAACATTTTTGGCAAATCTACCCCGCACCCCTGCCCAGTTTTCAGCTTTCCTTATGGTTTTGGTTGCTTTGGTTTTGTTTCTGCAAAATCTTTTAATTTTATATAATCAAAATTACCTATTTATCATAGTCACTTACTATGATGTAATTTTTCCCTAATCAGTCTGATCTATCTGATCCACCACTATATTTCTTAGACAGTACCAGTTTGCTTTGATAATTACCACTTTATAATACAGTCTGAGATAGACCACTTTCACATTTTTGTTTCACTGATTCCCTTGATATCCGTGAACCTTTGTTCTTCCAGATGAATTTTATTATTTTTTTCTAGCTTTACAAAATAAGTTTTTGATAGTTTGATTGGTATGACACTGAATGAATAGATTAATTTAGGTAGAAGTCATTTTTAATATATTGGTTTGGATTACCCGTGAATAATTACTATTTTTTAGTTGTTTAGATCTGACTTTATTTTTATTTGTGTGAAAAGTGTTTTATAGTTTTGTTCATATAGTTGTGGTCTTGGAAAGTGGATTCTCAAGTACTTCATGTTGTCTACAGGTATTGTAAATGAAATTTTTCTTTCTATCTCTTGCTGCTGGACTTTGTTTTTGATATATAGAAATGCTGATGATTAATGTGGGTTCATTTTGTATCCTGCAACTTTGCTAAAGTTGTTAGTAATTTCAAGTAGTTTTTTAGTTGATTCTCTAGGATTTTCTAAGTAAAACATCATATCATCTCCAAAGAGTGATAGTTGCCTAATCTAATTCCTTCTTTTTCTTCTCTTATTGCTATAGCTAAAATTTCTAGTACAATTTTAAATAGTAGAGGTGATAATGGGCATCCTTGCTTCATCCCTGATTGTATTGAAAAGGCTTCTAGCTTATCTAACTTACTGTCAAAAAATTTTAATGAAATACTATCAATTAGAATAAAGCAATATATCACAAGAATCATGTACTATGACCAGGTGGGATTTATACCAAGAATTCATGGCTGGTTCAATATTAGCATAATTAACCAAATTAGTAACAAAACCAACAGAACTCACATGATTATCTCAATAGATACAGAAAAAACCTTTGATGAAATACAGCACCCATGCCTATTAAAAACACCAGAGAGCATAGGAATAAATGGAGCTTACCTTAAAAGGGTAAGTAATATTTATCTAAAACCATCAGCCAGTATTATATAATGCCTGATACTCTGACTTGAGTATATTTCCAAACATTTTGCTCTGCAATTTTTATTGCAAATGTGGTCATCTATTACTATTTACATATTTTTTTTCCCAAGGAGAGTTACCTTTCTTCATTCCCTACTTGATATATGACAGAAAAGTCATCTAAATGAACTTTAGACTGAACTAAATAAAAGACTTACAAAAGGACCTGAGGGTCTATTGTCTCTGTCACTGTCTTGACGTCATGGTCCTCTTCCGGAATTAAGGACAAACACAACCTGTGAGTGAGTAACAGCTCTACTCCTCCTCCTTTTCCTTTTCCTTCTCCTCCTCCTCTTCTTCTTCCTCCTCCTCCAGTGTTCCAACCCCAAAAGCTACCTTTTTCCTCTGAATTTACTGGCTACATCTCTTGCTCAAAGATCAGGCCTCAAACCCAATTCACTTTGGAGCTCATAGAGTGTACAAGTCCCCACCCACCTAGCACAGAGTGGATTTAAATACTAAACAGTAATTTTTTCTCTTTTACTTAGGAACTCTGAGGGTCTTCTCCCAGTCTGATTTTTATCTTTTTTTTTTTTTTTTTTTTTTTTGATTAAAGGGGCCATCGCTTGAGCAACTACTTAAAGAAACCTATTCATTGAATGGGTGTATCTCACTCAAAGTGAGAATGCTATAAGACCTTAGCCTCAAAGGGCCAGGGTCACCCATTGCATCCTGGGCCATCTCCAGTTGTCCTGATGAATATCAGGCCACTGGCCCCAGATGGCTCAGGAGGAGAAAGTGAGGCTGGCTACCATGCACAGCCCTCCCTCACTCAAATCAAAGTCAACTGCAAGTCATGTCATTATCTTGATGTCATGATCCTCTTCAAGAATGAAGGATGAAAACAATAATAATAGCAATAACACAACCTTTAATGTAATTAAAGACTATTTCTATGATTTGTTCTTTGACACTTGTTTTTAGGATTAGATTATTTAATTTCCAATTAATTTTTTTAATATAAATTTATTTAACTTTTTACATTCATTTTTCACAAAATTTTGGGTTCCAAATTTTCTCCCCATTTATCACCTTCCCCCACCTCAATACACCAAGCATTCTAATTTTCCCTATCTCCAATCTGCCCTCTCTTCTATCATCCCTCCCTTCTCTTATCCCCATCTTCTCTTTGGTCCTGTAGGGCCAGATGACTTTCTATTCCCCATTAACTGTATTTCTTATTTCCTTGTAGCAAGAACAATACTAAACAGTTGTTCCTAAAACTTTGAGTTCCATATTCTCCCCATCCCTCCCTCCCCACCCATTCCCTTTGGGAAGGCAGGCAATTCAATATAGCCCCTATCCGTGTAGTTTTGCAAATGACTTCGATAATAATCGTGTTGTGTAAGACTAACTGTATTTTCCTCCATCCTATCCTGCCCCCTATTGTTTCTATTCTATCTTTTGATCCTGTTCCTCCCCGAGTGTTGACTTCAAATTGCTCCCTCCTCCCATTGCCCTCCTTGCCATCATCCCCCCACCCTGCTTTTCTCCTCCCCCACTTTCCTGTATTGTAAGATAGGTTTTCATACCAAAATGAGTGTGCATTTTATTCCTTCCTTTAGTTGAATGTGATGAGGGTAAACTTCATGTTCTTTTTTCTCAGCTCTCCTCTTTTTTCCCTCCACTAAAAAGTCTCCTGTTTGCCTCTTGAATGAGAGATAATTTACCCCATTCCATTTCATCCTCTCTCCTCCCACTACATTTCTCTCTCACCATTTACCTTAATTTCTTTTAAGATATGGTCCCATCCTATTCAATTCACTCTGTGCTCTCTGTCTCTGTACGTGCATGCATGCATGTGTGTATGTGTGTGTGTGCACGTGTATACTTGTATGTGTGCGTGTGTGTGTGTGTACGTCTGTGTGTGGTCCCACCAACTACCCAGATACTGAAAAGTTTTAAGAGTTACAAATATTGTCTTTCCATGTAGGAATGTAAACAGTTCACCTTTGGTAAGTCCCTTATGACTTCTCTTTGCTGTTTACTTTTCCATGCTTCTTCTTATTCTTGTGTTTGAAAGTCAAATTTTCTTTTCAGCTCTGGTCTTTTCATCAAGAATGCTTGAAAGTCCTCTGTTTCATTGAAAGACCATATTTTCCCCTGAAGTATTATACTCAGTTTTGCTGGGTAGGTGATTCTTGGTTTTAGTCCTAGTTCCTTTGACTTCTGGAATATCCTATTCCACAGTCTTCTATCCCTTAATGTAGAAGCTGCTAGATCTTGTGTTATCCTGATTGTATTTCCACAATACTGGAATTGTTTCTTTCTAGCTGCTTGCAATATTTTCTCCTTGACCTGGGAATTCTGGAATTTGGCCACAATGTTCCTAGGAGTTTCTCTTTTTGGATGTCTTTCAGGTGGTGATCAATGGATTCCTTCAATCCTTATTTTGCCCTCTGGTTCTAGAATCTCAGGGCAGTTGTCCTTGACAATTTCATGAAAGATGATGTCTAGGCTCTTTTTTTGATCATGACTTTCAGGTAGTCCCATAATTTTTAAATTGTCTCCTGGATCAATTTTCCAGGTCAGTTGTTTTTCCCATGAGATATTTCACATTCTCTTCTATTTTTTTCATTCTTTTGGTTTTGTTTGGTGATTTCTTGGTTTCTTGTAAAGTCATTAGACTCCATCTGTTCCATTCTAATTTTGAGAGAACTATTTTCTTCGGTGAGCTTTTGAACCTCTTTTCCCATTTGGCTAATTCTGCTTTTGAAAGCATTCTTCTCCTCATTGGCTTTTTGAACCTCTTTTGCCAGTTGAGTGAGCCTATTTTTCAAGGTGTTATTTTCTTTAGCATTTTTTGGGTCTCCTTTAGCGAGGTATTGACCCATTTTTCATGCTTTTCTTGCATCTCTCTCATTTCTCCTCCCAGTTTTTCCTCCACCTGTCTAACTTGATTTTCAAAATCCTTTTTGAGCTCTTCCATGGCGTGAGTCCATTGGATATCTATTTCGGATGTTTGGGATATATAGGCCTTGACTTCTTTGTCTTTCCCTGATGATAAGCATTGATCCTCCTCATCAGAAATGAAAGATGGAATCATCTGTTCCCCAAGAAAGTAGCCCTCTATGGTCTTATTTTCCTTCCCTTTTCTGGGCATTTTCCCAGCCAGTTACTTGACTTCTGAAATTCTTCTCCACCCCTACCTCACTAGTGCTTGGGGTTTGAGATTCAAATGCTGCTCCCCCGCCTCAGGGCTTTCAGCATGGGCGTGGCTGCTATTCAATGTGAGCTTAAGTTCTGGTGCTCAGGTGGTGGCAGGGCTGCCTCCCAGGCTCAGTTCCCTCAGGGGCTTTATGCGGAGATCTTCAGTAATGGCCCTGAGGTCCTGTCTGCTCCGGGAGTCCCAGGCTGCCTCTGCCGCTGCCTCTGCCGGTGCCTCCCAAGGGGGCCTGAGTCACGGAAATACCCCACTCCCCTCTCAGCCATCCCAGAAGTCTCTCTCACTGACCTGTAGCACCTGTGGATGGAGGGAACTTTGTGGCCGCTGGAGGTTCTGTTCCTGAAGCCTGCTCAGATGTGCTCCTCTTGGGGTGGCGTGGCCAGGGCTGGCCTCCGCTGTCTGGTGCACGATGGACTTTTGGGGTCAGTTTTTCAGGGCTCTCTGGAATGGAAATCTCCACTGCGTTTCTGCATGGATTGCACTGCTCCAGAATTTGTGGGGAGTTCTTTTTACAGGAAATTTATGGGCTGTGGGTTTGGAGCTAGCACACATGAGTCTTTCTACTCTGCCATCTTGGGTCCTCCCCCCAATTAATTTTTAATCTTTCCAGTGTACATTATTGAATGTAATTTTTTAATTGCATTATGATCTGAAAAAGATGCATTTACTATTTCTGCTTTTCTACATTTGATTGTTAGGTTTTTGTTTCCTAGGACATGGTCAATTTTTGTGTGTCCTTTACTGTTGAGAAAAAGGTATATTTCTTTCTAATCCATTCAGTTTCTCCAGAGATCTATTATATCTAACTTTTCCAAAATTTTATCTTTTATTTAGCTTTCTTTTTTATTTTTTGGTTAGGGAAAGTGGAGGACTCCCACAAGTATAGTTATATTCTTATTTCCTCCTGTAACTTATTCAACTCCTCCTTTAAAAATTTAGATGCTTTACTATTTGGTGCATATATGTTTAATATTGATATGGCTTCATTGTCTATGGTATCTTTTAGCAAGACATAATTTCCTTCTTTATCTCTTTTAATTAGATTTGTTTTTGCTTTTGCTTTGACTTTTGAGATCATGATTGTTACCCTTCCTTTCTTTGCTTCAGCTAAAGAATGATAGATTCTTCTCCAACCCCCTACTTTTACCCTGTGTTTATCTCTGTCCTTCAAATGTGTTTCTTGTAAACAACACATAATAGGATTTCGGTTTTTAATTCATTCAGCTATCTGTTTCTATTTTATGGATGAGTTTATACCATTTATATTTATATTATGATAACTAACTGCATATTTCCTCCATGCTATTTTTCACTTGTTTGTCCCCCTCTGTCTTACCCCCCTTCCTCATCAGTATTTTACTTCTGATCACTACCTTCCTCAATATACCATCTCTTTTATCAGTCCCACCTCCTCTTGTCTCTTTTTATTTCATTGTAGAGTAAGATAGATTTCTATATCCAACCAAGTGTGTATCTTGTTTTCTCTGAGCCAATTTTAATTAGGGTAAGGTTTAAACTTTGCCTGCTACCTCCCCATCCCCCTGAATCTTCCCCTCCACTTTAATAGCTTATTTCATGTCTCTTTTCATGTGGGGATAATTTACTCCATTCAATCTCCCCTCTCCTTTCTTTCAGTGAAATTTTTTCTCATCCCCTTCTTTGTTTTTATCCTTTTTTAGGTGTAATCTCATCAAAGTCAGCTTATATCGACACCATCTGACTACATATACTTCTTCTAATTGATCTTATAGTAGTAAAGTTGTTAATAGTTATTATCTTGCCATATAGAAATATAAACAGTTTAACCTTATTGAATTTTTTATATTTTCTCTCGTTTCTTTTTTTTTTGCCTTTTTTAATCTGAATCTTGTATTTGGAGTTCTAAGATTTTATTCAGCTCTGGTTTTTTAATTAGAAATGTTTGTAAGTCCCCTATATCATTACATGTCCTTTTACCCCCCTGAAAGATTATGTTGTTTTTCTGAGTAGGTGATTCTTGGCTGTAATCCTAACTCCTTTGCCCTCCAGTATATCATATTTCAAGTTCTCAGGTTCCTTAATGTGGACAGTGCCAAATCTTATGGAATGCTCAAAGTAACTCCACAGTATTTAAATTGTTTCTTTTTGGGTGCTTGCAATACTTTCTCCTTAATATGTGAGCTCTTGAATTTGGCTATGATATTCCTGGGAGTTTTCATTTTGGGATCCCTTTCAGGTGGTGATCTCTGGATTCTTTCATTGTCTATTTTGCCCTCTGGTTCTAATTTATCAGGAAAGATTTTTTTGATAATTTCTTGAATGATGTTATCCAGGCTTCTTCTTCTTCTTTTTTTAATAATGGCTTTCAAGTAGTCTAATAATTCTTAAATTATCTCTCCTGGATCTATTTTATAGGTCAGTTGTTTTTCCAATGAGAAATTTCATTTTCTTTTAAAAATTTTTCATTTTTTTTATCATCTATTGATGTCTCAGGGAGACATCAGTTTCCACTCGTTAAATTCTAACTTTTAAGAAGTTATTTTCTTCAGTGAACTCTTCTACTTCCTTTTCTATTTGGCCACTTCTATTTTTTGAGGAGTTATTTTCCTTGGTTAATTTTTGTATATCTTTCCCTATGTTGTTGACTGCTTTTTTTCCCCATGATTTTCTTGCATTATTTTCATTTCTTTTTTCATTTTTCCTTCTACCTCTCTAATTTGCTGTTTTGAAATCCTTTATAAACTCTTCCAGGAATTCTTTTTGGGTCTGAGACCAAATTACATTTTTCTTTGAGGCTTCACATGTACCTGTTTTGATACTATTGTCCTCTTCTAAATTTATGCCTTGATCCTCCCTATCCCTATGGTAACTTTCTATAGTTAAGCTTTTTTTTTTTTTTTGCTTTTTGCTCATTTTTTTCCTTCCTTTTTTTTTTTTTTTTTTTTTTTTTTGCCACATGGTGTTTTTATGTGAGAGTTGAGCTCTGGTCTTGCACTGTCCCAAACTTTTTGTGCTGGGGCTCTGGGACTTACTACTGTCTTTCACTGGGTTTTAAGGCTTAGCTGCTTGCTTTCTCTGGAGGGTAGGCTTCCTTTCTGCCTTATACTTTGGGATTTGTCCTCCCGGTTGGCCTCCTCTGGGTATGTGCTTTAGCTGCTGGCCTACTCCAGGGGTGGGGGGTGGGGGGGTGGGGTCTTCCTGCTGGGTTGCTATGGTAACAGTCATTCTGGTGACTGGCCCTGGAGGAGAGATCTTGTTGCTGCTCTGCCCCAGGAGCGGGTCCTTGCTGCTGGGTTTCTAGGAAAACAGGATCTCTCTGTAAACAGACCCCAGGGGTGGGATCTTACTGTTGACCCACCCCAAGGTGGGGCTTCACTATCTGGTCAGCAACGGGGTCAATACCTTCTCACAACCTTATTCTTTATTAAGGGTACCTACTCTGATGTCTCATTGCTATTGGAGGGAATTGAGGTGAATGAAAAACCTGAAAGAGTTTCTGGGTATTAATAATGAATGTATTAATTAGGCTAGCTGAAAATCAATAAATTGATGAAATAATGGTTTCTCACAGTGAACAAAGACAAAAACATGGAGATCCCTGAATATTTAAATAGAGGTACCTCTGACAGGTGAAAATCAGCTTTGATTGGTGAGCAATTAATGAGGTGATAGACATATTAATAAGGAGGTGGACTAAAAGTCTTCAGCTCCTTCTGCTGAGAATGTGGCTTGACAGCCACCTCCAGCAATCTGGACAAAGGAATTCATCTCTACCTAGACCACTCTGGTTAGTTTTCTCCTTCATGAGTTTTGCTCCCTTAGACTCCAGTGGAGGGGTCTAAATCCATGGGCTTAATGCTTTAGGACTGGAATTCACTTAGATTAGATTCTGTTTATAATATAAACAAAAGTCAAGTCTCAAAATCTTGGATACCCTAAAGATTAGATTGTTCTCTTCTATCAACCTGTCCTTCAGAGATTGGCTAAATAGTCTACAGGCACTGATCCTTGAATGAGGAAATAGAAAGGAAAAACCTCAATCCTAATTTAATACTTGGTTATTAATAGAAAAATAATCACTTTTCTCAGGATCTTGAGTTCTTGAAGGCTGTGCCATAGAGAGTGAGCTCTTTTAGGGCTTGCTTATCTGGCAAGATTTTATGTACAGGCCTGATAATGAACTGTATGGCTATTGTTTGAGGATTGGGTTAGCTAAATTGGGTTTTGGTCTTTATCACCTTGGCTGCAGGATAATGGGATTTTTTCAACCTTGGAAACTCTTGAAAATTATCTGTTACTAGAAGTTGCAGTCTAAATCCATGAAATAGGGATGAACTCATGAATATATTCATGAACTCATGAAGTATCAAAAGGATATCCTCACATGATGTCAGTTTAAGGTAAGTAAGAAAGCTCTCATGACCTTGTTATGTTATAAAAAAGCTCATGGGTCATATGATTTCTTTTTTGTTATCCACATGCTACTCAGAAGCCTCTGGAGTCCTGGAATTCTTTTTCTAAAAAATAATATTTTTTCCTCAAATTACTAAAGATAATTTTCAACATTCATTTTTTAATAAGATTTTTGAATTCCAAAATTTTCTTCCTCCCTTTCTTCCTCCTCAAGACAGCAAGCAATATGGTATAGGCAATACATATATAATCTTGTTAAACATATTTCCACATTAGTCATGTTGTGAAAGAAGAATCAGAACAAAAGGAAAAAACCACAAGAAAAAAGCAAAAAACAAAAAAGTAAAAATAGTATGCTTTGATATGCGTTCAGACTCCATAGTTCTTTCTCTGGAGATGGATAACATTTTCCATCATGGGCCTTTTGGAATTGCTTGGATCATTGTATCACTGAGAAGAGCTAACTATCATAGTTGATCATAGCATAATATTGCTGTTACTGTGTACAATGTCCTCCTGGTTCTGCTCACTTCACTCAGCATCAGTTCATGTAAGTCTTTCCAGGTTTTTTCTGAAATCCACCTGCTCATCATTTCTTATGGAACAATACTATTCCTTTACATTCATGTACCACAATTTGTTAAGCCATTCCCCAACTTATGTGCATACCCTCCATTTCCAATTCTTTGCCACCACAGAAAGAGCTGCTCTAAATACTTTTGTATGTTTAGGTACTTTTCATTTTTTAATGATCTTTTTGAGATACAGACCTAATAGTGGTATGGCTGGATCATAGTTTTGTAACCCTTTGGGCATAGTTCCAAATTGCTTTATGTCCTTGAATTCTTGATAACAATTTCAAATATCTCAACAGCACTTTCAGAGGGCACAAATTATGTTAACATTTCTTAAGACGTCAATTATGAACCAAGGTGAGGAAATTGATTGGTGTACCTATCGTAGGACTTCATAGTTGGTCAGTCAATAAATATTCATTAAGCACATATTATGTGCTGGGCACTGTACCAAGTGCTAGGGATAAAAAGAGAAGCAAAAAAGAGTAGTACCTACTCCCAAGAAGCTCAAAACCTAATCAACAAAGACAACACATACAAAAGATGCTGAAAAGGAAGAAGGGAGGGATGGAAGGCAAGCGTGACTAAGTGAAATATGATGAGGTGGCTGCCCTGCCCCCCAGGAGGGGCCCTCCACTGACAACCCTTCACCTTTCCAATCAGAGAAGGAGAAGGTCCCCCAGGGACAGGGTATGATGAGGAGTTGTGGGTTTCAGGGTTGATATGATTTTGCAGAATGATGAGATTGATAGTTTTCTAGTCTGAAAGATCCTGGTCCAACTCTCTCTGGACTGGCTGCATTGCAAAATCATTTTCCTACTCCCAGAATCGTAATGTATCTTGGGGCTGCACCATAACTTTTGCTGCCACGGAGACACAAAAATAAGCTGATGATATAATTAAGTAACCTTGAGTCAGTCACTCAGGAACTACACACAGTACACAGATTAATGTACCTCATAAGCTTGTATGCACAAAAGCTAATGAACTGTTCTGCAATTGTAATTTTTGTTCTATGGGTCATCTATGTCAAGAAAGATCTGGATGCTATTTTGGGGGATGTCACACTGCACTTGACTTGAGCCCTCACTCAGAAACCTGGGGAAGAACTCTTTCCTGAGTATCCTAGAAAGCTTATCATGGTAGAATAGATAGAAGGAAGGACTTGGAGTAAGGGAGTCTGGGGATCAAATCCCATCTCATACTTATTAGCTGAGTGATCATGGGCAAGTCTCAGTTTCTTTATAAAATGGGTATAATAACACATGTAATACATACCATCAGGACAGCTTAAAAATATATATTTCCAGTTATTTGCTAACTTTAAAGCATTTGTTTCTTTCTTTGTAGAGGTGGTATACAATGGGTGGGGATAGCTGCATATACTGTCAGACTCAGTTGTTGTGTTGGCTGGTTTTGCAAAACTACTCTTTTCTTTATTATGTCTTTAACTTTTTTAAGTTAAACTTAAGTTTAAGTTAACATTAAAATTTGGACCAAATTCATTTTATCCTGAATAGTAATGCTATCTAAATTTAGAAGTGGTTGTAAGGCACACATCTTTCTGAGTAACTTTATCATTGTTACCAATGAGCTATACATGTTGTTTCTGTGAAATCTGTCAGGATAATGTTTGAATTTTTAAAACTGAAGGTGAAAAAGCAACCCTAAAGCAAAATTCTAAATTCCAACAATAGAAAAGTTTTTCTTTTGTATATGTGGAAACAAAAATTTGGAAAGAGGAGCTAGAGTTCTAATGGTATGCAGGTCCTATGTGGTTCCGATATTTTCTTACCTTGACATCATAGTGCAATAGTACATCCTAATACATTTGTATGTTAAAAATTCAGTATGATTTCATCATTTTAGATATTCCTTCCACCTATTTGAGAAAGTACACAGGGGATTGAGTAGTTGGAGCCTAGAACCTGGAGTCAGAAAGCCCTGATTTGGAATCTGGCCTTCAGTACTTTCTAGTTATGTGACCCTGGGCAAGTCACTTTGATCTGCTGATCCTTGACTTTTTCATCTGTAAAATGGGAATAACGTTAGCATCTGCTTCACAGAGTTGATGTGAGGATGAAGTGAGGTTATATATATATATATATGTATAAAGTCATTTCCAAAAAACAGTTAAAGGGCTATGTAAGTATGAGTTCCTATTATTTTTCACATCATTCTCTCTCCACTCTCAGGTAGATTTGCTGCATGAGTTGCTAAAGTAAATGGATTCATTAACAGGTGGCCACGCTTCCTGTAATGAATCTGCCTGGGCTGGAGGAAAGTGAGCCTCAGATGACAGAGACCTTGTTACTAGGCCTTTTTGTTTGGTAGGACCTACTAGAGTTTGTATGCTTAGCATATCCTTGGAGAATTCAAGGTTGCTTCCGTGTCACAATAAGGCATTGAGTAGGATGGTAGTAGAGGTGTTTAGTAAAAGAATTATGAAGGAGGACTGGTGGAAAGCATTTTCCACTGGAGAAAACATTTCAAACACATCTTAGAAAATGGCATTGTGAATTTTCTTTCTCTTGAAGGACATGTATGTATGTTTGGGGAAAATAGAGTGGTGACATCCTGGTTCAAATCTGTTTCTTTTGTTTTTATAAATAATCCTACTTGGAATACTTAAAATATACTAGAGTACATATTATGGATGATGCAGGGTGATTCATGCACTATGTCATTGGAATTGCAGGGCTTTTTTCTCTGACATCATTCAGGTCTAGCATCTCACTAGACCAATAATAATTCTATTTTGAACTTGTAGAAGGTTAGAAAGGCTGAGCAGAGATAGCTGGAGAGCTGGGTTTTGGAATTTGATTTGCATTTAGTGCTTCATTTCTTCCAAAGATTGACTTCATTCATGTGGATACTGACGCAGATTGCTCCCCTCCTTCCCCACACCTTTAGAGATGGCCTAAATGAGTTGCTGAGTACAAAGAACTCCACCTCATCCCTTGCTAGCCAGCCTCCCAGTGATAAGCCTCTCCAAACTTGGTTAAATTGGTTCTCAAACACAGGGCTGAATGTGACAGCTTTTTAACTTGGTAGGTCTCTTGATAGGTCAGGCCCTGCTGGCTTAGCCTATAAGAACCTGGGGTTACCTTAATGCCCTGATAAGGTATCCTTTGCATGTAAAAATATTTTGGAGATATTTTACATGAAAGTTAGATGTTATGCTGGTATTTCATGTTGTCTTTCATCTCCTACCTAGCCAACATTTTTCTTCCAAAAGTCATGGTTTTTCTTCTTACTTTTCTATCAACACATTCTTGTTCTTACCTCAAAACCCCTTAAAACATTCCTATTTCCTTTCCCTTGAAATCCTATTTCTTTTCCAAAACATTCTTCAGGAATTCCTCAGTTTACTTTTTTTCCTGTCCCCTGTAGGAGGCTTTCTTAATTGGTGTAGTGGACAAGGTACTGGATTTAGAATGAAGAGGTCTGGGGTTCAAATCCTGCTTTAGACATTTATTAGTTCTCTGATCCTGGGCAAGGCACTCAGTTTCTCTGTGCCTCAGTTTCCTCATCTGTAAAATGAGGGATTGGACTTGATGGCCTTTAAATTTCTTTGCAGGTCTAAATCTATGAATCTTATGACTATTCCTGGTGACATTGATATCTATTTCCTCTGAGGTCTTGTAGCAATCATTAAACATAGAATAGTTATTTACCTTGGATCAGGTCCTATCTTACATTGATATTTAACTGGTTTGATGATATGACTTCCCCCTTGCCCTAAATTAAGAGAGTCCTTGAGTTTGCATCTTAAAACTTGTTCAGTAACCTCACTCCCACCCCAAGTATTTTCTAGGTCCTTTATGCAAGGCAGTATTTAACACATTGCTTCTGTGAAGACAGAGACTCAGTTTTAACACAATATATTGCAGAGAAGACACTTAAAAGTACTTGTTGAATGGAATCAAACTTGAGATGTCTAATAAAACATTTATATTCATTAAGAAGAAGTACAGAGTGTGGGCTTTTGGAATAAAACCATTTGGATAAGATTCATTTTCATGACTGGATGCTATTTGATGTGTTTTTTCCCCCTGTCCTACCTAAGCTTTTAGCGATATAAAATGTGAAAATGGACCTGTAAAATGAATTACCATCGCCCACTTAGCCATGAGCATCTGAATTTAAGAAGGAGTATAACGACATTAAACCAAAATCTAACAGCTGTCAAAATGGAAAACCACAGCTAAAGAGACAGCCTCCAAATTCTCAGTATGGTGACTACATTGAGTTAAGGATATTACTTTTGTGAGGTCTTGCTTCATTTCTTGAAATTGGTACTGTTCTTAAAAATACATGACATAAGATTATAGCATTTATATACCACTTTATCCTGACTTGAGAGAGTTGTCCTCTGAAAGCATCTGAAAAATTCCGGCTCAGCACATTGGTCTTACCTGAAAGTTTCTCAAAGGGCTTTTGTCCTATGTTGGCAAATCCAGTTCACCAGTTTAATAAGGAAAGCAGATAGTCTATTCAGTATAAAAAGACTGTGTAATTATTTGGAACTTTTCCTTTGATAGATCTCTTGGTTACTAAGTTTCAGAGAGAGAGAAAGAGAGACAGAGACAAATGGAGACAGAGAGAGAGAGAGAGAGAGAGAGAGAGAGAGAGAGAGAGAGAGAGAGAGAGAGAGAGAGAGAGAGAGAAGGAGATGAAGGACTCCAAAGAAAGGAAATTTCTAATAAAATATTTGCTCTTTAAAATCAGCAGCTATATATCATTTAGTTACTTACAGATTTCTAAGAGATTTTTGAAAATTACAGAGCACAGAAGTGTGTCTTGTATATACTTTACATTTATACAATGCCTTTAACTTTTCAAAGTATATAAGTCAAAAGGTTTTTTTGGCCTCAGTTTCCTGACCTATAAAATGAGAATGGTCTAATATAGGGATAAATAATTGGAAGGCATCTAAACCCTTTTCTAGCTCTAAATCTATAATCTATTCCCAGTGTTATACTTTTCCCATTCTTTTTTTTCACAACAACTTCTAAATAAGGCAGGATATTATCTTCATCTTACAGATGGTAAAACTGAGGCAGAAATCATTTAAGCAATTTGTCCAAGGTTGAAATTAGTGACAAAGCCAGGAACAGCACTCTTCTCTTGAATGGCATGCAGGATGGCAGGAGTACTGGGCCAGGGCTCTGGAGACTGAGCTTTAGAACCCTCTCCGTCATTAAAAGGTCTGTGACCTTGGACAAACCATTTTTTTCTGGGTCTCAGCTTCCTCATTTGTAAAACTAGGGGGCTAGACTAGATGTTTACTTTTAATTATTAAAAGAAAACAATGAAAAGTAACACATTCTTCATCTGTGACTGTCCCCTTACTTTAGATGTTGATTTATTGAACACTTATGTATTAGGCACTTTGTTAATTACTGCAGATAACAAGTAAAAATAAACAAGACAGTCCCTGTCCTCAACGAGCATGCATGCTAAATAGGGGAAGGCAACACATAAAGGCAAGCTAAAAAGGGGTGAAGGAAATATAGGCATAGAGGCATGGCCGGGGATGTTGGGAAGATGCTGTAGCGACTTAGAACCAAGTAAGATATGGTCCAAGCACGGTTCAGAGTCCAGTTTTCTACTGTAAAGGGAGCGGAGGTAACTACCTAAGAGGAACCTTCTTGAGCTTTGATAGGACAGCTTTGGCTTTATCTTGATGGGTTCTGGGCCTCTGTAGCACTTCCCAGACTTCTCTAGTCCTTAACTCTGTCCTTAACTAGTCCTTAACCTCACTCTGGGTATCACCTCCATACCCTTCCCACCAGAAAATTGGACTCTCTCTCTCTCTCTCTCTCCCTCTCCCTCTCCCTCTGTCTGTTTTTCACCCCCTGGATTTTGACAGGTCTTAGGTCTGCTTTGTCTTTTTCTTGTTCACTTTTAGTCCTCCAGAGTAAGTCCCAGACATCTAGCAAATTCTACAAGGGATTTTGTCCTACAAGAGCCTATAGGGCATCTGAAAGATATTCTTTACCAATTTCAGTAACAAAATGTAAAGTAGCTCATTCACTTTATCTAACACAAATAAAAATAGAATATTACTAAAATAGTACAGAGAGGGAAAAAACCTAAGTATAAATAAATGAGTATGACTGTACACTTAAAAAAAATCTTGACTTGAAATAAATTGATTTTGACCTACTGTTCTCAGCTATTTTCACATAGCTAAACTCCCAAAGTTAATTCTATATTGATAGCATCAGCTCACTAGACAACAAGTCTCTTTAATTGTTCTTTATAATGAGAATATATGAAATCACTGGGCAGAAACAGCCAAAAAAAAGATATCACTAGAATGCCAATATCATGTGAAATTGAAAAAAAATCATACTTTATTTCTTAATATTTGATCTCTCTCCTCTCAATACAAGATAATTTCTAAATAAAACCCCTAAAACTAAGAGTCATGGAAAGACAGTGAAATTTTTACTAAATTTTTACAAGGCAGATTCTTCAAAGCCCCAGGGTGATTTTTGCCATTTTCTTTTTGCCATCACCGTGATAGCTCTCATTAAAAAGGAACTTAACAAATTCTAGATCTATGCCAGGAAAATGGCAGTATGCCCAAATGTCTTTGGATTTGGATGCCTCTAAAAGGTAAAGGATAAATAAATATCAGAGTAGGAGCATTGAGGCCCTTTGACAGAAAGTAAAACAACAAAAATCCATATTTTATTATGAGGCAAAGAGCCAGATTGGGAACAGCAAATTTAGTGCCTTATGTCACAAATGATAAACAGTAGAAATAACTGCTAGTCATATAGTGCTTTAAGATTTGCAAACACTCTGTAAATATTATTTACTTTGACCCTCACAAAAATCATGATAGGAACTACTATTTCCCCTATTTTACAGAAGAGGAAACTGAGGTAGGCAGAGATTAAGTGACTTGCTCAGATTCACATAACCAGAAGTATTTGCAGCTGGCCTTAAGGGCAGATTTTTCTGACTCCAGTTCCAGTGTTCTACCCATGGTGCTAGCTATTATATAACTAAAATATATTACATAACTAAAATACATAATAAAATAAAAATAATTAAAAAGTATGCAGGAAAAGGGCAAAGATATAGGATCATAGGTCTAGAGCTGGTAGGGATCTTAAGAGACATTTAGCCTAACTACAGATGAGTGATTGAATCTCAGTGACTCACACAAGTGCCAGGGTCTAGGACTGAATCCAAGTCCTGTGATTCCAAGTTCACTACATTTTGCAGTGTGTGGAAGGAGGTCACTTTTGGGGTGTGTGTGTGTGTGTGTGTGTGTGTGTGTGTGTGTGTATAGGTGGGTGGTGATGGTGGTAGAATATGCCAAGGGAGGCATTGTGAAAAAAATGATAATATAGTTCCAGAACACAACTCCCTACTGTAAATGATAAATAGAATCCTTTACTTTTTAGGACAGGAGATGTTCAAATGTCAAATATTTTATCTATGTCCCCTATTTTTCAATATCTCAAATATAATCACCAGTGTGCTATCATCAGTTGTATGTATATATTTTCCAGTAGGTAAAAAAACCAAGGTATATTTTTCACTCCTTTTATTCTAGCATACATTTTTACCTACTTTTCCCGCTTTGTGCAGATAGAAACTTCAGATCATAATGCAGAAACTTCACTCTTCTGTCTCCTGAGCTCATAGGTCATGTTGCTTTTTTTTTTTTTTTTAACTAGGCTCTCTACCTGGCTCAGTAACCAAGGCAACAAATCCCCGATTAATGATTCACTAGAAATTCTCCGTGCAGGAGGCTTATTAGTTTTTCCTAGAGCTTGGGTAGAAAGCTTGTTCCTTCTTCCCTCCCCTTCTGACTTGTGATCAAGGCAAAATAAGGTAAATTTAATTAAAATCAATAGAGACAATATCCTGTACTTTAAAATGGTTTTTTGGGAGTTGCAGTCTTTGTATTAGTCAAATATAAAGTAATGATAGGTGTGAGATTTTTATTTTATGACCCAGTCTCATTATTTTCTATCCGAATTAGAAGGGTTTGAAAAAACTTTCAAGTTCATTTTTTGTCCATTTCTCTGCATCCTAGCTCTTTAAATGATTGTTATATTATCTTTAAGAATATACTAAGTCCAACTTTAGTAAGAGAAAAGAGAAAGAGAGGCCAGGTGAGACTCTGAAAGAAAATAGGGAAGAAATTCTGTTTTAGATGTGAGGTTTTGAGTGAAGAAATGAGGGTGGAGAGAGTGGGAAGGGAAAGTCTACATTCCAGTAGTGCTTATAGATGCTTTGGGAATATGCCTGGCCTTAATGATTCCTCCCAATAAGCTTCTAATAGAGAAAAGAACTGAATGGTTCCTCTAACAAGGAAAGGATTATTTCACTTTCATCGAGGCTCCCTTTACCTCTTACAGTAAAATAAAAATAAGTATTTATTGAACACCTGCTATGTGCCAGGCATTGTCTAGATAATGGGAATCCAGTTATGAAGAATGAAACAGTCCCTGTTCTTGAGACCTGGCCTGGATAGACGTTAAGGGCACAATGACCATCCTGTCTGGAGAGGTAGAGGTCATGTCTGGTGTTCCTTTTCTCTTGGGAAATCAGATTCTCTAGGATGTTCTCTGTACTTGGTACATGTCAAATAGCCATTGAAGTTCTATCTTTTAAGGCTGTCTCTGTGGACTGCCATCAGAGTTGTGTACAGTCTATAATCAGTTCTAGGGCTTACTTACTTTTCCATGGGGTGGACTGTGACTTAAACAGATGTGCAACTTGAGTTGATTTAAAGCACGAATAATTGTCAAATCCCCTTTCTGTATAGAAGACAAATTTTTTCTATGTAAAAGACAAATTATGGGAAGAGATTTCCGTTTGATGTAAGAACAAGATTTCTAATTAGTAAAGCTGTCTAATTGAAGAATGGGTCATCTCATTATGAAACATTTCCTTTCCCCTAAAAATATTGAAATGGTAGCTGTATAAACCACCTGTCAAAGAATTCTTACACTGAACTGGAGGCTGAATGAACCCTCTTGACTTTTTCAGTTATATAATCTATGATTGAAGTTGTGGAAGTCTCTGCCCTGCAACTTCTGAGGATAGGAAAGACATTCCAGCTCTGTCACTTACTGTGTGATTTGGAGCTAGAGTCTTAACTATTCTGCACCTCAGTTTCCTTATCTATGAAATGAGGGGGTTGGTCTAGATCATTGGTATTGAACTTAGATAGAAACGGCAACCACTAAATTATATATAAGGATCCCTGTGGGCTGCATGTTGATTTAGTTTTAAGATGGTTTTTCCCATTCACTATAATTCTTCTATGCAACATTTATAATGTGAAAATGTGTTTAATGGAAATGCATGTATAGAGCCCACACAAGAGTGCATGCCGTTTTAGGGAAGGAGGGAGGAGGGAGGGGGAGAAAATGTAAAACTTATGGAAATGAACTGAAAACAAATATATTAATAGATTTGGAAAAAAAAGTAATATTAATTATGTTTTATTGTATTTTGATTTCTTTTGCTGAGTATTCCTCAATTACAGTTTTAATTTGATTCAGGGAGCACTCAGTAATATTGTGGGCCACATGGTTGATACCTCTGGTCCAAATTACATTTTTTCTCAATTTTTATTGATATCTTTTTTTTTTTTAGATCACCAAAATATACTCCAGTATTCTCTCTCCCTCCTTCCCTCTTTCCCTCCCAGACAGCCAGTCATACAGCAAAGGAGATTATTAAATCATTTAAAGATTAAAGTTGAATTTAAAGAAAAAAAGTTGAAAAAGAGAAAAAAGATCAACTAAACTTGACAATTCATTGAAAATGCCTGAAAATATGCACAGTTTACCTTAAATATTTATCTCTCATTTCTACAAAGATGTGAGTTTGGAGAGAGGTGTCATCTAGGTGACTGCTGAGATACTTTATAGCTCCAAGTTTCTGATTCTCTGAGTCTACTGGATTGTAAACTCTGAGATAGAGATCATGCCCATTCTATGTTTATACTATAATAGCACCTAGCACCCAACAGGTGTTTAATAAATGCTTGTGGATTGAATAATTTGGGTGTGGGCATGTTCAGTGGCAGTGGATTGGACTGTGTAATTTATTGAGGTTCCTTCCAGTCCCCTAATTCTATGGTGAATTTATTTGTGTGTGTGTGTGTGTGTGTGAGTGTGTGTGTGTGTATGTGTGTGGGTGAGAGAGAGAGAGAGAGAGAGAGAGAGAGAGAGAGAGAGAGAGAGAGAGAGAGAGAGAGAGAATCTAGAATCAGAGTTGTAATTGATGATGGAATGTTTCAGAATTGGTGGGTTCCCATCTTTGGGAATCTTCATGCTGAGAATATATGACCACTTGTTGGGTATGTTATAGTGAAGATTTCTTTCATGTGTGAGTTAGACTTGATAGTCATTGAGGTCCCTTTCAACTCTCAGATTCTATGACTCTGAAACAAATTCTTAGAAGAAAAATACATTTTGTTTCTACTGCCTTTTTTTTAAAGAGTAGGGAAGGTAGTAGAGGAAAAAATTGGATGTCATTCGGATATGTTTTAGGTGTTTTTTTCAAAGGAGGAAAAAGTAGAACTAAATTACATAACTAAATTGGAGATGCTTGAAAGCACATGCCTTGTACGAAGAATCCTTAGGAATAGATGGGAATATTAATAATATCATAATAGATTTTTATCACTTCTTTCTTGGCCACTAGTGGTTTTTAATGCCACATTAAGAACAGGATGAGATGGAAAAGATCATGACTCAAGGAATTATTTATAAGGAAATGGAAGTAAAACTTACGTGAAGAATTGAGGCCATTTAAACACAGTTTAAAGAAAATTCTAAAGAATTCCTCTGTGGAGAATTATATTTTAAGAAAGGTTAGGTCATGATGTTGAATTGTGCAATTAGTGGGGAAAAAAGATAGTAGTTTAGTGATATTAAGAGCTCTATTAGAGCATGGTAAAGGACAATAAAAGTCTGGATGTCTTGCTTATGCAGATTAGAATAAAGCTTTTGATGCAATAAAGCACATTCTTTTTCATTTAAAGCTTTATAAGTTTTGAATACTATTGCAGTTGGTCAAATATATGAAAACATAATGCAACCTTTTAAGATAACCACTGTCCTGACTCTGAACTATATATTAGGGGAAACACAACAAAATAAAACAGGGAGAGGCAAAAGCACATACAGAGAGTGAACACAATTTTTACTCATCTGCCTAATCATGATCTGTTGCCTTCTGACCTAAGGGCACATATAGAATGGATAAACACTAGGGAGAGAAAAATTCATGTAGTTAACTCTTGCGAGGCTTATGCATATGACCTTGTTCAATAATGAGAGTTGATGAAAAGACAGTTTCCAAGATTACTCCACATGGAAGAAGCTATAGCCAAATTAAAGAAATTAAAAATAGAGTGTGATGATTACACTCAGGAGGAAAAACAAGTATGAGCTGTTAGGTCATCACTGTCTTCATTGTCCTCCAAAAGCATAGATTAAGTATGTGTCTATGTACTGTGCTATGCTAGGCTCTGCACAAAGGGTCACAAAGATATGATACTTGTCTTCAAAGATCTTATAATTGAATAGAGACTACTGCTGCTGCTGAGGAGGCTACTACTGCTACTGCTACAGTTACTACCACTACCACTACAGGGGCAGCTAGGTGGCAAAGTAGATAAAGCACTGGACTTGGAATTGGGAAGACTTATCTTCATAAGTTCAAGACTGGCTTCAGACACTTACTAGTTGTGTGACCCTAGGTAAATCATTTAACCTGTTTGCCTCAGTTTCCTCATCTATAAAATGATCTGGAGAATGAAATGGCAAACAACTTCAGTATGTTTATCATGAAAACCCCAACTGGGATCATGAAGAGTCAGACAAGGCTGAAATAGGGAACTAAAGGGAACAACTGCCCCAGTGCATAGACAGAGATGAGAATGAGTGAATATGTAGTCTTATTTGAGTCTCCTAAAGTTTAGTTATGATACGATCCCAGCCCTTATGGAGTTTGCAAAAACCCTTCATTTGCTGTTTTATTGTTTATCAACTCAAGTTCAAATACATTTGCCTGCTATTCAAAGACTTCCCTAATATGGTGTGATCCTATTGAGTTTTGTCTAATTTTTCTCTCCATATACTTGACAGTCAAGCCAATCAACATACTTGCCATCTGCCATATGCTCCCGTCACTTTTCCACTTCTTTGCCTTTGTTCAAGCTGTTCCTTGGCCATGCGAAGGCTTACTTCCCTCCTGGTGAGTTCTCTGTATGACTTCAAGCAAAGGCAACCACTTCTTGAGGATGTTGTACAGGGAATTCCTATATAGGAAGAAGATGGATTCTGAATTGCTTACCAACTCTGAGATTCTCTGATTATTTAAAGAAGTCTTCCTTGATCCTACTAGTCAGTAATAAACTTTCTTCCTTCAAGTCTCATTTAGTATTTTGCTTGTACCTCTCATGTACATTGGTACAATTATGTACAATTATTTACATACTTTATTATGTATATCTTTTTTATTTAAATTAGTACTTCATCCTCCAGTCCCAGGAGAGTGTCAACTCCACAAAAGCAGAGAATATAACTTATCTAACCTTTGTATTTTGCTCATGTTTAGTATATTGCTCTTCACATAGAAACTATTTAAAAAATGTTTGTTGAATAGAATTTACATTACATATGGAACAAAAACAAAGAACATTATTAGGGCAATTCTTGTGGAAGTCATTGGAATTTCCCCTCAATCTGATTTTGTTTACATGGATCCCATTTAAATTGAATAATTGCCATGCCTTGACTCCAATTTTTACTATGTAGACACAAGGACAATTAGGAATGAATCATTCCAGTTTCGAGAGCACAGTTTTGGAGCCAGAATTCTGAACTGAGGGGAAAAAAAGAGGTGTATATATATATATATATATATATATATATATATATATATATATATATATATATATATATATCTGGCAAATTTGGAAAATATCCAAACAAAAGAAAGAAATTTTTAGTCAACTTCCACTGTTAGCAGTAGTACACATTCATATAGCAACCTGGAAGAGTTGATACTGTAAGACCTTTGATAACTCTTAAAAGTGATTATTTTCCTGATATTATAGTTGCAACCCTGGACTCCTATATTACTTGGGATCAATTTGAATGCCAAATTGAGCTGTCAATCTTTGGACATCAATCCAGTACAGACTCTGTCATTAGATCAGAGGCACAGATCAAACAGCCAATTATTTAATTGTAATGGGTTGGCATAGTAAATAATAGGCATAATTTTGCAGTAGGATCATTCTCAAGTGCTGAACACAAATTTCTGCAGTATTCCTTAGTCGTATGCACTGACAGGGAAGGGAACAAGACACTGGAAAACTTATCCTTCAAGAAAAGAGAGATTTTGACTTTAGGGTTGTCTGTCTTGTATTGCAATTGGGAAAATCTCTTCTGCCTGAGTTTTCACCATTCTATAGGGAGGCTAGGTGACACAGTGCAGGGCCTAGAGTCAGGAAAGTTCATCTTCCTGAGTTAAAATCTGGCCTCAAGACAATAACTGTGTGAGCCTGGACAAGTCACATAACCCTGGATGCCTCAGTTTCTTCATCTCTAAAATGAGCTGTAGAAGGAAATGGCAAACCACTCTAGTATCTTTGCCAAGAAAACCCCTTACAAGGTCATAAAGTGTTGGCCATGACTGACCAACAATAGTAAATATCCTTCCAGCTGACGTTGGATTACTATAACTCTCAGTTCGACCTGCTACACTCTTGATATGATCCCAGAACTCTCTTGTTACAGATGTTGCACTATTTCTGTAGTTGTCATTTGCTGAAGGTCCCCCCTTTGTTGGTTACTCTTCTGACTCCACTATCTGCTAATTCTCCAAATTACCGCTGTACCTAGCTTTTCAGCTTCTAGGTGATGAAGGTATACATGACTACTCTTCTTGGCTACTGGTGCTTCACAGTAATGTCATTGCTGTTTTGGTGTGAGGCTAACCTGGGCCATGTACTTGAAGGTTAGTCAATACATTCTCTGCTCTGCCTTCAATCTGCCTCACAGATTTCCTCCTTTCTCTCTTCCCTGTCCATCTCAATGGAAGGTCTCTAGCCTACACTTCTACAAATGACTTGAGAGTAAGCAAATTTCTTCCATTTGCTCCCCACTTGAAGGTGCAGATAATATGACTCCCACGGTATTTGTGAGGATGATGATAAATATACCTATGTCGTTTCATTTCTCCTTTCAACTCTTGCCATGTTCCACGGGAATTAGCTTCTTACAATACAAATTGCTTTGCACAACATGAAAGCTTTTATAAGCTTTAAGAAGGCCTTAGAAACACCAGACAGGAGAAGTACAAGCTCATGGTACTAGCCAGGAAATCCTCTGATCCTCTTAATGGGAAAATGGTTTTCTATTAAATCCCACAATTGTTTATTATGCACCTGCTATATGTTAAGTGCTGTTAATTGCCTTGGAATAAAGTTAAAGGTAAGTAAAGAATAATAAACTATGACATTTTTGAGTTACTCTTTTAAGATTTTTAACGATTTAAAAGCATAGCAAAGCTTTACAGTGCTGGGCTGAAGGCATTTAGATGGATGTTAAGGAATGAACGGAGAAAGAGGGTAGTAATTGAAATATTGAGAGCATAAAGAGCCCACATAGTCACATTGACCTCAAATGAAAGACTTGTAGATAGATTTTAAGCACTAAAAAGGGAAAAAAGATCAACAGAGTAGAAGGTAATAAAAAATGAAGGAAATATACAGGCATCTGGGAGGTGAATATTGTGTATTTAGTAAAGACGGGAGTGAGTATAGAGTAAAAACTGAAAGTTGAATTGGTAATAAAAAAGAATTTGATGAATTTGTGGCCAAAAGGTACAGTAAAGATATCCCAGACAGAGATAGTAAGAGAAAAATACATATGTCTCATAAATTAATTCATTTTGTATGGATGCTTATACATTACTCGCCTCAATTTTTTAAAAAACTCTTTGGAAATTTAAGTCATCACAGTGGAACAGATGGTTTTTGGAAATAAGGTCATATTCAAGCTTACATTTAAGTTAAATGAAAATATGGCAGTGTTGGAAAGTTCACAGCATAGAAGATGAAAATCTTTTATTGATCTCAATAAAATAAGGAAAAAATCGGAATAGAGAAAGGAAAGTATCTTGCATCTTCCCATAATTGTAGTTTACTTCCAAAATACAAAAAGAATGGAGATTCTAAAATCTTGATGCTGACTTTAGAAAGTATGAAAAGATTATTCCCATAGACTAAATCTGCTTTAACCAAAGAACAAAAGGAATTTACTAGACATATTCTACGGAACTTTGTTTTGTGCATCAGTGGTGCAACCTTCCCATTTCCCAAGGTGCCAAATGCAAAATAAATAGGCAAACAACTTCCACCACTGTCCTCCCCAAAGCAGCAGAACAATTCAGGCTAAGGAAAATAAAATAGTTGTACTCTAGAGAGCAATTTGGCCTGTTTGGAGTGACTGGATATATATTGGGATTAGTGATTTTTCTAATTCGTTCATGATCACTGAACCTACATAGTATATAACTAGATAATAGAATAGATGGCAAAAGGATCTCATCATGATCCTTAATACAATGTGTAGTATTTATTATATAGGCTTTCTTGAAATGGAATTTATTGCCATATATTTTGAATCCTCTCATGTTTTACTGTGCACATGGCAATGCTTTTTTTCTTTTCTTGTTTTGTATTTAAGTTTATAGTATGGTTCTTTTTCTTTTCTTATTGTGTATTTGTTTTAGTATTTAAGTTTCAAATAAATTAAAAAAAGATTTTGTCATGCTCTTTAAAAACTGAATGACTCCCAGGGAGAGAAGAGGGACATACTGGGAGATGAAAGTGAAGTAAAAGCGAAAGATACCAATAATTAAAAAGAAAGAATTGAATGACTCTCAAAAGGATTTGTTTTAATGGTGTTCTAAAACCTTTAGTTCAGAATATTGTTGAAATGGGGAGAGTGGATCAAGATCCTGCAGTGGTGAATACTTTTAGAGAACATACATTTCCCTGTTTTATACCTTGACTGATGTTTCTTATCTGAAATAGTTTATAATTCAGTTATTAATTCAACTTATAGTGTTAAATCTTCCAAAGACAAGTGAGTAATTATATAGCTAAATGGATATATATGTGTGTGTGTGTATGTGTATGTGTGTATACACATATAAACACACATATACACACATACATACATACATACATATGTTATTTAGCACCTTGTTGGAAAAAAGCCTTGCTGGGTAGAATTTTATTCTACTAAATCAAATGCCTTTAAAAAATCAGCAAATAGCAAGGTGATCTTATATTCTATAAATCTTTGAGTAAATTGTCTGATGGTAAAAATATAGTTCACTTTTGAATCTGGCTTGCAAAAACTTGTTCCCTGACAATATGCTTCTTCAGTGTGCTTTCCATTCATGTAGAGATGACTCATATAAATGGGTTGTGTTGAGAGAGTCCCTAGTTACTGGTATTTTTTATTCACCTTTTGGAAGTGGAATACATTTTTATTCTTACCTTTATAACTTTAAAATGCTCTCTTCTTTTTCACATATGTTTTCCTTTATTTTTCATCCTATCCCTCTGTTTTTGCTCAGGCATTCTAACTACTCTGTTTTTGATCTCAGGAACATTTCCAAAAGGACTTATTTTGGAGCAATCTTGTTCTGCCTCTTCAAAATCTACTGTCACCTTAGAAAGCCATCCCCATTGCTTTGGCTTTCTCAGGATTGAAGAGGCTGAAGATGTGCTATGAAGGACAAAATCAAATCCAGAAATATATGCCTCCAGTATTAGCCCATCATCTTCCACAAAATTTTCCTTTTCTTTTAAAAGCATATATTTGTATTAATATATTTTATTTTCACGTTACCTAACGTGTTCCCAGTTTGTATCTCCCTTCTCCTTCCCCTCTCAAAGGGTCATTTCATATAACAAGTAATATTTATTAAAGAAAATGATGAAGAAAGGAAAAAAAACTCAGCACAATCAATCAATACATTGAAATAGTCTAAAAATATATGCAATGTTCGATACTTTTTGCCTCTCTAAACATTATTTTTCAATCAAAGTTGCCCTCCTATCTCTCTTTTTTTTCCAGTTTTAACTGACTAAGGATAAGTATCATTTACCCATATTTTCTGAACTCTGTCAGGGTATTTCTGAAATTTAAATGCATCCTCTTTAATATCAGTGAGAAGTTAAAGGCAGAACACACTGTTTAACATCAAGTAACAACACTATATATCATTTTTGGACTTGAATGAAGTCTTTGACCTTTTCCTAAGAAAATTCCACAGAATTATCTTGGCCTTTATTTGTTTAACCAAACAGTGATTTTTATTTAGTTTTTATAAAGCTGAGTAAGGAATCAAAATTAACTATTAATTCTATAATTCTTTCTACCTACTTGTAGGTTAAAAATTCTCATAGAATATTAGAGTTTCAAGGAATCTTAGAGATCACCTAGCGCTTACTCACTTATATCCTTTTGGCTTTGTTTCCTGGAGGAATTAGTTAACCTGGGGAAATCTCTTCAGGCCAATCAGAAGTGGGGAAGGAATTTGATGCCTCCTTGTTGCCATAGTTTTAAGAAGAATATAAAACCATGTGACAACTTTGTTTGGTTGATATGATTGAAGTGATGTTTGCAATTCCCAAACTGGAAGATTTGAGCAAATGCCCTTTAAGCAGGCTTAGTTCAGTTCAACAAGATAACTCTATTTCTTACTAAGAACATACTTACCAGAAGCCTGGTGACTTTCATTGAAAGTACTAGTGAATCTTGTTATTTCTCTGCTAATGATCCCAGTAGTTTGGTTTCTCTCTTGGGTTTTGCCAGGCAGGAGTACGTCATTTTCTAGCTTGGCTTTCCTGACATGTAGGCCATTTTTTTTGTAGGGTGACAGGTTGGGAGTAGGAGGAAATATCAATTCAGTTCATGTTGTAGAGTGTGTGACAGTGCATAGCTACTGATGCAAGAGAGCTTTTTGACAGACAAGGATTGGGGGAGAATTCAGAAATGTTCCAGCCCTTCTTGAAGTTTATATGTGAGTGTGAGTATGTATGTATGTGTGTGTGTGTGAGTGTGAGTGTGTGAGAGAGATAGAGTGAACAAGAGAGAGGCAGAGAAACAGAGCAAGAGAGGATAGAAAGAGACAGAGAGAGAGAAAGAGACTAAGCTAGAGACAGAGATACAAAGAGAGGAGCAAGAAGCAGAGAGAAAGCCACAGAGACAGTGAGAAAGATAGAGATAGAAAGTGTGTGTGTGGTGTGTGAGAGAGAGAGAGAGAGAGAGAGAGAGAGAGAGAGAAAGAGAGAGAGAGAGAGAGAGAGAGAGAGAGAGAGAGAGGAGAGAGAGAGAGAGAGAGAGAGAGAGAGAGAGGGGAGGGAGGGAGGAAGAGGGAGAGAGAGAGAGAGAGAGAGAGAGAGAGAGAGAGAGAGGGAGGGAGAGAGAGAGAGAGAGAGAGGAAGAGGGAGGGGGGGTGGGGGGAGAGAGAAGAGGTAGACAGAGGAGAGAGGTGAGGTCCAATCTTTACCATCATAAAATATTAAATTATTTATTGATCAAGGAAGATATGCTACAGATTTGTCCCTTACAATGTCCTTGCTGCTACTGGTTTTCTTCTTAGTAACCAGAAAAATACAATCAACCCTGAAAGTGCTGCTATAATTCCCATTCATTCATGCTGGGAATATTCTCAGGTGTTTTCTGATCCATCTCCTCCATCCCTCCACAATTTTTTTTAAAACAACTGCCTGCCTCACTGCCAGACTGAATTGAAAATTAAAACTTCAGCCCTCAGACTATAATGTGACCTCAATAACCTGTCTGCAGATATTAAAACTACACTAGGATGTTTATGATAGGCACATTTTTTCCTTCATAAAGACATTTTCTCATTGAGATTGACTGGTGGTAAAATGTCTATTATCCCAAGGCACCAACCAATGCCAAATGTCTCTAAATTCTCCTGGGGGAAATTAGATTGGCAGATTCAGAGAAAAGGAAAAAAAGATCTTTTGTTTTCCCAGCCTCCAATCTCTTTCCAGTCCTCTTTCTTTACAAGACAGCATAGGAAAGGTTAAAATTTATTGATTTAACTTCTTTCTAGCATTCATTCATCTGTTGTTATTCAATCATTTTCAGTTATATCTGACTCTTTGTAACACCATTTGGTGTGTTCTTGGTAGAGATACTGGAGTGGTTTACCATTTCTTTCTCCAGCTCATTTTACAGATGAGGAAACTGAGGCCAATGTGGTTAAGTGACTTTCCCAGGGTCACACAGATGGTAAGTTGTCTGAGGCTGGATTTGAACTCAGGAAGATGAGTCTCCATCCACTATCACCTAACTGCCAACAGTCATCTGCCACTGGCTTTATACCGGTAGTTTACAGTAAGGTTACCTATCTAGACCTTCAAATGTAAACTGTATTTCACTTGCACTGAGATCTCCTTTTCACTGTTATACTTTTAATTTGTGTGCCATTCTTTGAGGGACATACATCAACATTCAGCCATGAATAATAATAGTAGCTAATATTCATATAGCTTTTATTATGTGCCAGGTACTTGCTAAGCACTTTGACATATTATCTCCTTTGATTCTCACAACAGCTCTGGGAGGTAGGTACTATTATAATCCTCATTTTACAGATGAGGAAACTCAGGCAAACAGAGATTAAATGACTTGCCCAGGGTCACACAGCTAGTAAGTAATTGAGGACAGATTTGAACTTAGATCTTCCTGACTTCAAAACTGTGAAGGCAGAAGAGGATGGGTGGGAAGATACTTCCGTATATTTAGAAGAATGTTGAGAAAAGAGATGATTATATGAAAGATATTCTAGCTATCTAAATACTTTAAAATACTCAAATTGGACGTGTGATCTTATTAATCGAAAGTTTTTCTCTTGTGATACATATCACCAACCACCTACGCCCTGCCTGTCATATGTGACTCTTGTTATATCAGTGTCTTCACTGAAGCTCAAAATAAGGAATTCATTTAACACTAGTGAAAAGTGAGTAGAAAGATCAAAATATCAGAATTCTAAGTAGTGAATTTGCTGCTTATATGTTGTTTGCAAAAAATGTGTTACTTTAAATGCAAGGTGGGCTCAAAACTTGCTGTCATGTATGTCTAGTAAAATATAGAATGTAGCTAGTCATGATACTAATAGCATTGACATAACTCTTTAAGGTTTGTAAAATACTTTACAAATATTTCATTTGATCGTCACAATAACCCTAGGAGGTAAGGGCCCCATTTTACAGGTGAGGAAACTGAGGAAAACAGAGGTTAAGTGACTTTCCCAGGAAAGTGTCTGAGTCCAGATTTGAACTTGGGTCTTCCCAATTTCAGGTCCAGCACTGTGTCTCTTGTACCATCTGACTAGGCAGGAGGAAGAGGGTGCCACTGCCCCATTTGGGTTTAGCTTTATTTCTGTGTCTCTCCCCTACTTCTTTTCTCTCTTCTCCCACACCAACCTACATGAAAGAACAGAACAGACTTGGGAATTGAACCACTGGGGTACTAATAGGGAGATATTAGAAATACTGATTTTATAGATGAGAAAACAAGGCAGAGAGGTTATGTGATTCATCCAAAGCACATTGCTAGTTAATTCTGGAGATCAGATTTAAACTCCAGTTCTCTGACAGCATATGTAACATGTCCACTAAACCATGTTTTTGTGTTTACTTTGGTAAGTTTTTGTGACTTGATTGTGTTTGTCCTTTGTTGCTGAAGAAGACCATGCCATCAGAGAAACAATGACATGACTTGCACTTGACTTTGTTTTGAGTGAGGGAGGGCTGTGCAGGTCAACAGCCTCACTTCTCCAAAACCATCTGAATCCAGAGACCTAATATTCCTCAGGATGACTGGAGATGACCCAGGATGCACTGCGAGATCTTGGGCCCTTTTGATTAGCATATGGAAGAATCTACCCAGTTCTGGAGTTTTAAAGGAAAAGATGAAATTTCCTGACATCACTGATGACAGATTTTCTTATGTTGGAATAGGTTCAGCTTTGTGAGACAGGTGATTTGGGTAGTAAGCCAATTCTTCTAATATTTTGGTATATTGTTCCTAATTTCTTCCTTTGTCCTCAAATAATCTTGCATGTGTTACACTTGGCTCTTATTGTTCTGCCTAGGAGGCGTTGCCATAGACACCTCAGACCTTGGTAATGGAAAGAAAACTTTGCCCCAGAATTTATCAGTTTTGTGATTTCTTTTTGAATTTGTATTTTGAGGCTGACTGGAAGAAGCATCAGAGCCATCTTCTATCTTGTGTGCCAAATAGGAAGAAGGAAATTAGGCAAGGTCCTGCTGAGCATTTTTTGTCTGGGAACATATGGCCTCCTCTTTTGGACAATGTAGGTCAGAAGTTGAGGGATGACCTTATGCTCAGCTGAAAACTGATACGGTGTTTTGGTGAGACTATGGAGAAGCTGGAGACAACTTTCCTTCCCCCTCGCCAGTTATTAAAGTGGGTTTAGCTCACTCTATTAACAATATTTTTCCTAGTTCTTTTTCCCTTTGAGAAAGGTTGGAATATGGGGAAAGAAATTGATTCTATTTCTCATCACAGGTGATCATGTAACCATTTCCTTAGAAATGCAACTTGGTTCGCTAATTGCTTAACATTATTATTGTTAACTCATGAATCTGATCTCCCTTCTATAAAATAAAATCAGGTAGTGGCCAAACCATTGTCCATATATGACAAATAATGGTAGTGGGTAGAAAATTGAAAAGAAATTTTGATTTCTGTAGAGGGATGGGAGATATAATCTTAACATAGCTAAATCTTTGAGGCTAAAGTGAGCCTGGTTAGCATCAATGAGTGCTATTACTTCAAAGGCCCCTATTATAAGTTAATTTATATAACAAGAATACCCTGGGATCATCATGTACTACATAAGTCAAATACATGAGTCAAATCAGTGATCTTTGATTTATGAATTGCTTTCTCCCACTTTCTTTTCCCCTGTTCTTTCTTTGACAATGCAACTCTAGAATTTATGGACTAATTTTTGGGTAATTCAAAATCCAGATTCTTCTCTATTGGTAGATTGTGGATACTATTGATTTATACTCTGTCCTTTGTTTCTTAATATTTCCAGGATGTATTTATAACATGTATATGGCCAAAAGTTAAATTTTTCATTTCAATGTGCCATTCTTCTATTGCTGAAGTCCAGTATTCTTCTGTGAAAGTGTTGGTAAACTTGGGGACCTAGTAGGAAATAGAAGACTTTCAAACCCATTTTCATTTATTCACACTCATTAATGACCATAATCAGGATAGACATTTCCACTTAAAAAGTAGCCTTTAGGATATAAATGTAAACGAAAATCATTTTTCATTAATTTGTGTCTATAATGTTTATAATGCTACAACATTAGCCTGTGCTCTAATCCATTATCATAAGCATATTATAATAGTGTTCTCTTCTCCCTTTTAGTCCGTAGAAGCTAAATAATTTCTGCGATCTATCCAGACGGTTGATAGAGAGCTTAACTCCTAACTTTTCAGCAGTAATGTAGTGATATCCCAAATCAGGGGTATCAAATTAAAAAAGAATGGGATCTTGGGGGTGGAATACTGACTTAGAAAACTTCAAATTAACATAACATGTGCTATAGATTAGATTATAATCTATGTTATTTTCTATATTTTATTATATTTTTGTTTATTTTGTAAAACATTTTCCAATTATATTATAATTTGATTCCTCCATTTGGGAGTGTTGCCAGTGGCATCTCTTGGCTGCATATTTGACACCTCTGCCCTAAATCATCTGCTTTTTAGCTGAAAAAATAAGGGTAAAATCCAGAAAGCAGAATAGTAGTAATATTAATACCAAAGCATTACTGGTATCACAACCAGTTTTCCCAACTGTAAATGTATTGTCCTTTAGCTTTATTAAAAGATAAAAGAAAAATTTTTGCATACAAGCTGTTGGAGAGCTGGGATTCTTTTCTGTAGTTATATAATCTCTCTTTCAATAAGGTAACTCTAAGTTCATCAGTAGCTCAGTAATAATTCCAATGTTCTGAACATCAATTCATAGAAAGCTTTATTTAATGAAATAAAAACAGCACTCACTCAGAATGTTCTTAGAGACATGAATGCAGAAGAATCTGTTCAATGTGGAATATGCATTTTTTTTTTACCACTACAATAAATCTTAGGGAGATTTACTCTTTACTAATGCATTTATCATTTCTTTCACAATACTGAATTGTTGGAGAATATTTGTAATGCATTTTCACAATGAGAATTCATTTTTACTTCCTCCCCTCCCCCTAACTGATCATTAAAAAATGTCCTAGAAACTGATACTATTGCTCTAAGGCTACATGGAGCTACATCTTGTTGAAGGTCAGATTTTTGACCTTTATCCTCCAATTATTGAATATGTACTTTGCTTCATAAATGCTCCAATATATATCAAAAGTACAACATTGCAACTAGAGGTAGAATATTATTTTAATCTGCAAATGAGAAGCATTCTGTGTACTGAGAATGAAGGTCAACAGCTTAAGAATGAGAATTAAACACCAGCATTCCAGAACTTTAAAGTCAAGGGTAATTAACAAGATTCGCTGTGAAGTATTTTAATATTTATATAACTATTACAAAGCACAGTGCATTTGGAAACCACAAAGGCTTAATCTAATTAAAATATCCTTGGCCATAGCTAGTGAGCTATAAAGAGATTCCAGTAAATCTCTTTAATTTTTTTTTTTGTATTGGGTTTTCAGGATTACTACTAATTTATTTTGGAAAGTGAGCCAATTATTCATTAATCCCAAACCTGAAGTTGTCCTCCATTTAATGAAAGCAAAATCAAATAATGACTTACCCAGTTTCATTTTGTATCTTTTTGAAAAAATAGTTGAAGATAGCACTAAATAAATTAATTTTCCTTTATAGTTTATTTCTGATGAATAGAAAGCGTTTCATAGATTTCCTTTATTATCTTGTTTTTGTGTTTGGTTTCTACCTACATTTATATATTTAAATTATATTCATTTCATATACCACAACCAATAAACAATAAACTTTTGTTAAGCACCTATTATATGTCAAGCACTGTACTAAAGATTGGAAATACAAAAAAGTGGAAAAAGATGATCCTTGCCCTAAGGGCTATGTGCATATGCTACAACTGAAGGTTAAAAATCCATTTGCCCCTCGGAACAATGAATAAATTCATTAATTCAGTTCTCTTTTCACATTTCCTGCATCAATAAAAATAACTTATTTTTTAAAGATGTTCTATCTTCAGTTATTGCTGCTGGCTGTCAATAAATGAAAATACATTTGAACTTCACAAGTATATTTGAATTTCAGACATGTTGCATTTCAGCAATGTTCTTTGCAAATAAGTATTTGTCAAATGAATGAGCTAGTTTCACTGGTTCAGGCAACTTTTTTTTCACTATTGTATTCAAAACTATAGTTACACAGCAAGATGTTGAAATGAAAGGTCACAAATAAGCCAAATCCCCTATATCATTTCACAACAAAAGCAAATGTGCCCAAGAACTCAACAGAACAACAAAGACTGAAAAAAATGAATAAACAAAAAAGAGGTCCCAGAAAGAATGCAAGGAGGTCTCTCTAAAGGAAAGAACAAAACTTAAAATCTCAATGAGACATAGAAAGATCTAGAATCTATAAGAATGTAAAACCATCATTAAAGGAAGAACGTAAGATGAATACAAGATGACTCCATGGGAGAAAATGAGATAACCAAATAAAATCATATAGAGGGAGAAGAGAAGGCTCATTACAAAGCTTTGGGAGACACTTATGGTTAGTAGACATAACTTGGATGAAGATCCAGGAGTTTATTGGGTAAGAGAGAGACTTGTTAGACCTACAGTTTAGGAACTGATGGCATGGAAAATCTTACCAAGTCAGGGTATTCTTTGAGATCCTGAATGATCCAGGCAGAAATTTTAAAAAGTTGGAATAAAAGAAGAAACCACAGAGCAAATTTTAAAAGATGATACAATAGGAGAAAGGGTCAAAATTTTCTCATTCCAGAACAACAAAACTTAGCTTTGGACATGTTGAATTTAAGACACCTACAGAGCATCCATTTTGAAATACCCAACAGCCAGTAGGAGGTGCAAGACTGGAACATAAGAGAAAGACTAGGTTAGATACACAGATTTGGGAATCATTTGCATAGAGAAGATAATTAAATGTATGGGAGCTAGAGAGTCTTCTGAATAAGAGAATATATAGAGAGAAGAGAGGTTAAGTCAGTAATGGATAGAGCACCAGGTTCAAATCTTGTCTTAGACACTTACTTAGACACTAGGCAAGTCACTTAACCTTTGCCTGCCTCAGTGTTCTTAACTGTAAAATAGGGCTATCAAGAGTACTTACCTCATAGGGTTATTGTAAAAATCAATAAGATAATATTTGTAAAATTTTTAGTACAGTGTCTGACACATAGTAGGTACTTAATAAATGTATGCTCCCTTCCCTTCCTCATCCCTTGGGAATGTCCACAGTTAGGATGCTAAACTAGCAAAAGAAACTGAGGAATTGTCAGAAGATGGGAGGAGAACCAAGAGAGCATTGTTAGGAAATCTCATTAAGGAGAGACTCTGGGAGGAAGAAAAGGTCAACAAAAGCAGCGGAGAGGTCACGAATGATGAGGATGGATACAAAGCTCTTAGATTTAGCAACTGAAAGAAACATCACCAGCAAAACACCAGAGGAGTTTCAGTTGAATAAGAGAGTGACAGGAGAGGAAGTACAGACAAAGGGTATAATTAGCTTTTCCCAAGTCCTACTACACATTTATTAAGCACCTACTATGTTCCAGGCACTTTGCTAATTGCTAAAGATACAAAAACAGGTAAGAGATAGTGACTCTCCTCAGGGAGCTCATCGTCTAAAGGGGGAAAATAACACGCAAATATCTATGTACAAATCAGCTATAGACAGGATAATTGGAAATAATAAACTGATGGAAGGCACTGGAATCAAGAGGGACTGGGAAAGTCTTCCTGTGGAAAATAGGATTTTCCCTGGTTCTTGAAGGAAGCCAGGAAGTGATGAGGAGATAGAATATTCCAGGCATGGGGGATAAGCAATGATAGTTGGGAGATAAAATGTTTTGTCTGAGGAATGTCAAGGTCAGTGTCATTGGGTTGAAGAGTATGGAGGATGAGGTGGAATGGGGGGGGAGGGTACAAGGTGTAAGATCTAAGAAGACTGGAAAGATAAATGGGTGGTGGGGGGGGTCAGGTTTGAACACCAAACAGAGGATTTCATATTTGATCCTGGAGGTGATAGAGAACCACTGAAGTTTATTGAGTAGGGAGGGTGACACGGCCAGACTTGCACTTTTAGGAAGATCATTTTGACAGCTCAGTGGAGGACAGACTGGAGAGGGGGAAGAACTGATGAAAGGAAGAGGAGGAATAATAGAATACAATAGCTAAAAGTAATGGGAGAAGATGGTAAGTTTTGTTTTTTTTATGATGGTATGTTTGTAGGCAGCAGGGAACAAGCCAGTGTATTAAGAGGGTCGGAAGGAAAGGGAGAAGGTAGTAAGTAACAAAGGTTCATGGAAAGGCTTGATGAAGAAATGGATCATCTTTTATTAGAGACTGCAATCAAGGAGGAGGAGGGTAGGAAATGGTAGCAAGAGCTTTTGAGAAATGGAGAAGGGGAGAATGTAGAACTTGTGCCAAATATTCTCTCTCTTTCTTGGGAAAATAGGAAGAAAGGTACTCAGCCATAACGGTGAGAGCAGGGAGTGGTATGGGAATCCTGAAAAGGGGTTCGGAATAGTTTCTGTGGGGAATGGGATACACTGAATTCCAGAGGAATATAAGGAGCGTATTGCTGGTGGTGGCCCACATGAGGTGAGATAAAGGAAATTTGTAATGGATCTAGTTGTCAAGGTTGAATGACATCCTCCAACTCTTTCCAGCATGTTAGCAGAACAGGAGGCAGATCCTCTATGGACAGATCCTTCTGTGACATGGATTATATTTCTTTTTATATTCCTGAATTCTTTCCTGGTCTCATTCTTGCTTGTAAATGTTCCTCTCACAATGGGACACTAAGAACAGAACATGATACTCTATATGTGATTTGACTGTCACAAAGTACCACGGGAATACCAGTCCCTTGTTCTGGATCCTGTACCTGTATTAATGTAATTAAGACTGCAATAGCATTTTTTCACAGTTACATTATTTTGACCCACACTGAATTTACAGTTGACTAAAACCCCCAGATTTTTTTTATTTTTGACTAACTGTATCTTCCTTTTCCTACGCTTGTCAGTCAGTAAGCATTAAGAGCCTACTATGAGCCTGGAATTCTACTAAGTGCTTCTCTGGTTGACTTAGTGAACTTGAATGTGAGATTTTACATTTATTCCCGCTACATTTTAAAACTGGATTTGACCTAACCCTCTATTCTATAAATATAAAATTTATATGTATATATTATGTATAAAATACTTACTTTTACCAATTAAATCAGTCACTAAATCTTTTCCAGATACATGTTACCTTCAAATTTGATAAGCAAGCCATCTATGTCTTTATCTTTGTCAACAACATTAATGTCGAATAGAACAGGGCCAAAATTATAGTGCCTATCTCAATGGTTTTCCTCAAGGCTAACCTTGATGTATCATTTCAGCATCCTCTGAGTAATGTAATTCAAATAGTTCTGAATTCACCTAACTATATTGTCATCCAGCCCACACTCCTCTGCGAAGTCCACAAGAATTTCATTAGGAGCTTTGTTAAATGCCTTACAGAAATCCAGATAGATGATGTATGTAGCATTCCCCTCAACTATCATTCTATTAAAGAAGTCAAAACAGGAAATGAGGTTAATCTGGCATGACTTGCTTTTACTGAACTCACAGTGGTTCTTAGTGATCATTGCTTCCTTTCCTAAGTGTTTAAAAACTCTCTCTGCAATAAACAGTTCTAGAATTTCCCCAGGGACTAAATGTCAAACCAAAGTTGGATATGTAACTTATGGAATTTAACTTTTGCCTTTGAAAATCTGGGATAATATTTACTCATTTTAAGTCTTTTAGCATTTATTTTTTCTCCTATGATTTCCCTTAGGTCACTAAGTAGTTCAGAGGTCACATTTTAGAGTTATTTTAAGTAACATGGATCTGGATATTTGTTCTAGCTTAAGGGTTAAGATGGTCAATCTGAGGTGCATCTGGTGTAGAGATTCTGATTGGCCAGAACTGGTAAAAATCTCTCAATAGGAGAAAAATGACATGAAAAAATTTATCATAAGGATAGAACCAAATTTTGAGTCCTGTTTTCCACAAGACATGATCATATTATGGATGGAAACCAAAGATTGAATGTGGGAAGGGAAAATTTGGGAAGAATTCAGAAATCAGAGGAGGAAAAAGACACAAGCTGAAGGAGAAAAGATCAAGTTGAAGGAAGATAAGAAAGATATGATTAGAATGACTCTGGGAGGAGTAGGAGGACTTGAGGAGAAGGTAGTTGATGAGACAAGTTAAGTCAAGAAGCATTTATTATGCTCTTACTATTTACCAAGTATTTTACTAAGCACTGCATACCAATGATACAAGTAAAAACAAAAAAAAGATAGTCCTTGCTCTTTAGCTGAACTAAAAGGTGGAAGAAGAGAGAGAGGGTACATTGGAGCATGGTGGAGAAAGTTTAGAGTCAGGAATGAATCTTAGAGACAAATGGAGGAGTAAACATGCTTGCCCTGGGTACTTCCTTTAAAATTGAGGTTCCTGAGGAGGGAGTCCCAGGGGTTAGTGATCCTTCAGGGAGCAAAGGCTACTGAGGGATGGTGGAGAGAGACAGGTAAGTAGGACAAGTTGATAAGACAAAATAAGAGAAAGATATGGGGAACTGAATGTGCCCCCAAAGATGCTACATTATAGGGGAAGAGAATAACGATTCTAGGATTTACCATGAAAATGGTAAATAATGGCTCCTCTGAGGCGCTAGCCTCAGAACCAGCAAGAATACCAAGGAATAAGGATTTACCTTCCAGCAAGTAAGGAGGGCAAATCATGCCTACTTGAGTCTTGTTCTCTTTTTCTGATGAAGTAACCAGATGGGTAGATCATGAGAATTTTGTAGATATCATTTACCTACGTTTTTCTCATTCTAGTCCTGTGGAAAAGACAGAAATAGGGGCTAGATGATAATACAATTTGGTAGAACTGGTCTTGGATGCAGAGTCCAGATATTGATGGTTTGATGTTAGCTTAGAAGGTGACCTTTAGGGAAGTGCCCCAGGAATTTGTGCTTTAACTTTTAACTGAATGGAAAGCCTTGGTCTTTTGCATTTCAGATTTTCATATGATGGGAAGTTGGCAGAGAGAGCCCGGGTACTGGACAGCAAAATCAAGATTCAAAATGGTTTTGGCAGGCTGGAAGGTTGTGCAGAATCTTATAATGTGAAACTTAGGATAAATGTAAAGTCATATACTTAGGTTAAAAAAATCAACCTCATATACAAAGTGGGGAAGCTATGACCAAGTGGCAGTGTGTATGAAAAGGCTTATCAGGTTTTATTGGATGATAAGCTCAGTAGGAGCCAATGTGTTAAGTGAGACAGTAGGATAGTAATTGTAAAGCTCCCAGTAGAGTGTCTGGCATGAGATATAAAAATCCATTACGTCTTTTCAATAGGAGCCAACAATATAAATATGACAATGAGATAGTATTTGTACAGTGCCCAGCACACAGTAGGTGCTTAATAAATGCTTATAAATGTTACTAAAAAAACTAATGTTATATTGGTCTGATTAAGAGAGGCTTGGTGAATAGGTCTAAAAATGTCAGTGTTCTCCTTCATTTGCATTGTTTGGATCTTGTCCATAGTATTGATTTTCTTTCTGGACGCTATGCTTTAGGAAGGACACCATAAACTGGAGAGTATTAAGGTGTTGGAAACCAGCCTTGAGTTCATGACACATGAAGAAGGGTTGACAGAACCAGGGATATGTAGTCTGGACAAGAGAAAATATCGAGTGGAGGAGGGAATGTGATAGTTTAAATTAGAGTTTGGAGGTCTTACTGGTATTTCCCATCATTTACAGCAAACACTTTCTAATTGAGTGATTAGCTATACTAGGAAATAAAGAGGTTTCATATACAAAACATATATCTGAAGTAAAATCTATCTACTTTAAATAATTGTTAGCAAAACAGTTTTAAGCAAAAAGAGTAATCACTTTTGCTGTGGACCTAGAGAAGTTAAATAAAAAATAAAAATTTTTAACAGAGCAAACCAAGGAAACACATGAGTTTTTGATTTTTTATTCTTATATGGGATATAAAGTGATAGGAGGGGAGGGACCATTTGTTCTTGAATTACTCAATAAATATGGGAAAAAGAAACACTTCTTAAAGTTAATGCACATATAGTAGTTTTATGTACATGTAGCAGGAGGTTGAATTGGAGTTCCCATGAAACCGGGTACATACCCTTTGACTCACTGGGGTGGGACTACACATGCTCTGGTCTCTTGTTAAAGAGAATTGATGCTGGAGCTGTCTGAATGGTCTTTTGGTTCCCAGAGAGGATAAATAACAAGGGCAGGAGGATCTGCCTACTATTCTGGGGAGCTCAAGGAATGAGGAGACATTTGTAGTTCTTTATTTGGATGCCAGCTCTCTTTTGAACTTTCAGTGAAGTTTGGCATGGGATTTCTTTTTCCTTTCCCATCCCAGCAACAGTTTTGGTGGCTGTGAAGACATGGTAGTGAGAACATGCAGTTCCCTAGGTGAGACTCAGACTGGATTCTAAGTCTCTGGATGCCTATTGTTTAGTATTTCTTTCCTTGGGTGCAGGTGACAAAGCAACCATTTTGAGAGATGGGCATTTTCTAGCCTCAGTAACAACCTCATAACTTTGAGAGTTCAGAGTTTTAAAATTCTGTGCTGGTGGCTCAGAAGAAGGTGCATCCTGCAACTCCACACTTCTTGGAAGAGAGGATTACCATTGCCAGGAAGATGAGTCATACTCTCAAGATTTGGACCTTGAATTTGACAGTGCAGACTGATGTGAATGTCAAATCTATTCATCAGCCTCAAAAATGTTTACAGGGGGTCTTTCCTCCCTCCTCGGCAGGCATAGTAAGAGTAAAGGGTCTGTTTCACATTATAAGGATTTGTTAATCTGAGTTTATGAGCCTTTTACACTTTAAGCATTTCTTTTGTGGTGGAAGAAATAAATAGCTCTCCTATACCAGATATATACTATTTTGTACATTGAGTAGTTTTTCTAGAGGAACCCCTCTGTTATTTAAGAGCTTTTGCCTGGGACTCTAGGGGTAAAGACACAATGAGCCAGTGGGATGAGAAAGACCAGCTGAAGGTGGCCCCCAATACCCTTCTGGGTTCTCTTTTTTTCTCATCAAATTATGTAATTTCTGTCTTTACAACTTCTCTTTTATACATCTCTTCACTCACAGAATCAACACTCTAGTTTACTCTCTGAGATGTGTATACTTGTAAATACATAATTATTTAAATGTTATCTCCCACAGGGACTATGTTTTTGCCTTTCTTTGAGTAGCTAACACTTAGCATAGTGCTTACACATAATAAGTGTTTCAGAAATACTGACTGACTGACTGACTGATTGATTCTCTTTCTTTGGGGTAAGGTTCCTCCAGGATTGAATGCCAGTCTACTTAAGTTCAGAGCTAGGACTCTGTGGGAAAGTGTGTCTCCTAGGCCACAGGTAACGTAATTAAAAATCTTTCTGTCTCTCTCTCTTTCTCTCTCTCTCCACACGTGCAAATATATGTACACATGTTTATGTATGTGTTTTTAAACACACACATATTCAAAACCATTATTGATTTGTAAAAGTTAAAATAATGCAAATATATAGCACAACAAAAATCTCCTTCTGGGTTCTTTTTTGAGGAGAGTGATTTTACATCTTCAAGATAGGCACTGAGATCCTTTATGGGAAAGGATGTCCTCTATGCCGCAGGTAATATAATACATACAAGCACATGCACATGCATTTGTGTGTATATGTATTTATGCACACATATTCAGTGGCATCATTGAGTTACAAAAGTTGGGGTAATGTAAGTATATAGCACGATAAAAAACTCTCTGAATTCTTTTTGAGGAGAGTAATTTCATCTTTTAAAATAAAAGTACTCATTCTCACTAACAGATTATTTTAGGGAGTAGAAAAGACTGAGTAACAACCATTTCTCTGGCAGAGTATTTTAAAGATCTTTAGGCTATTGTCAACTACTCCCTTCAGGAGATTACCTTAAACACCTGACAATTTAATACGAAAAAGAGAAAAGAAAGTCACAGCAGTGTGACTTTCAGGACTGCTTTTAAAAATGCCTTGATGGATCTGGAATGGAAGTTGAGGAGATTATTTTGAGAGCAGATCTGATCACCTTACAATAGAAAATAAATGGATTAACAGTTTCCTTATTTATCACCTGGAACGTATCTTTGTGCCCTGAATACAAATCTTAACTTCTTTCCAAGGCTGGGAATTTAGAATCATGTGTAACAATTTTCACAAGGATTATTTTAATGCTTCATATATCAGAATATATCATTCATATATCTTTTGTCTATGAAATGAACCATCAAGCAAGTTAAAAAAAAACAACATGAACAAACTAGGAAAGGGCCAAACAACACTGATGTTTTCAGGTATCTGAGAGAATGCCAGGTTCAAAGGGGATTAAAATTGTGTTGCTTTGCTCCTGACGGTGGAATAAGAGCAGTGAATAGAAGAAGCAAATTTGGGTTTGATATTAGCAGCACTTCCAATAATTAGACTGATCCAAAAAAAAAAAAAAGTTCTGCCACTGGAGGTAGTGGGTTCCTCTTCACTGGAGATCTTCATGAAGGGGCTGAATGATCACTTGTCAACCATACTGCAGAGGCGATCTTATTGGGGTATGGGATAGAGTAGGTAGCCCCCAAAGCCCCTTCCAACTCAGAAATTCTGTTATGCTTTGATCAGTGACAGGTTTTGCAAGTGGACAAAGATGGCAACAGTGAAGGCAGGTTCTTACAACAAGGTTTTCAAACATCTCAGAGTTCACTTCAAGATTCCTTGCTTGATGAGAGGTTGCAGGGATTCTGGAAGTTGAGACCCTATGGCCTCAAGGTAAATCCTGGCCATGGGAACCTCTCTTTTTACTCTGGTTCTTGGCCCACCAGACTCCTGGATGCTAAAGAACAATCCTGTCTTATGACTGTTTTTAGGAACTCCAGCTTTCCAGGTTCACAAGGCTTTCTTTTTCATGCAGAATCCCACAAAGGGTAAAAAACAAATCCTTTTTATTGAGATAAGTGGTTCCTCTATAGTGTTAGATGCTTTTTTCTTGGATATATAACTTTACATTCATAGAGTGGAACCTGCTCTTTTCAGTCAGGATACAGGCCATCCCTGAACATCTAATTGCCTTCCAGTTAGTCAATGTGAACTTTAACAATGTCAGATTTCTACAAAAAAACGGTAATGTTATTTCTTGACAGAACAGTCTATGGAAACTGGCATGTACTTTCACTTAAGTTTGAATGGACAGCTCCTTCGAGAATACTAAACATCGATGAAATTTGAATTGATTAGCTAGATAATCATAAGAAATTTCTTTGCTCTATATTTTGCTTCTATACTTTTATGAACAAAAGTCCTAAATCCACATACTAGTACTTGCTTCTGCATGTTCTCTTGGTTTTAAAGCATTTTGGCTAATCTTATGCCGTTTGTTTTATTTAGGAATTCAGTACTCCCCTTGAGCCTTAAATGCATAAGTAATGTTAACTTGTCAGTTAATATTGACACTATATGTGAGAAATAATGAATAAATCAGTGCTATAAATCTAGGAATAGTGACAGGACTTGTGTATTCATTGATAAAAGAAGCTTCTGGATTAGAAAATGCATCTATAATATAGGCCTGTAACTTCTCTGTAATTTTCATTTTAAAGAATTGCCTAGCAAACTAAGAGGTCAAAAGACTTGCTAAGGGTCACACAGTCACTATGTTTCAGACATGGGACTTGAAACCAGATTTTCCTGTTTTCAGGGCCAGTACTCTATCTACCCAGTATAATTTCTCACCATAGATGAACGAACAATCTACTAATGTCTTTCATTTACCAAATATTTCTGCATTTTATCTTGTTCACAGAATCATAGCATTTTGAGTTAGAAGATACTTTAGCAACCATGTAGTCTAACCCAAACCTCAAAGGAATTCATCCCTATTGAATTTCTTTTTCTTCGAGCCAGTCAGTCAACAAACATTTATTAAGCTATTGTGATATGTCAGCCCAATCAATATTTTAGCCTGTCAAGATCTTTTCAGATCCTGAGTCTTGTCATTCAATGGGCTAGCTCTCCCTTTTAGCATTTTGTCATCTACAAAAGTGATGAGTATACCTTTATTCAAGTCAGTGATAAAAATGTTAAACCATGTGGGACCAAACATAGATGCCTGGGGCACTGCACTGGAGGCTTCTTTCCAAATTGACGTGGAATCGTTAATGTCTGCTCTTTCAAAATGGCCATTTAGTTGGTCAAGTGATTTTTACTGTCAATTCTAATCCCCATTTTTTTTTGTCTTTTCCAAAAAGATAGCTTGAGGTGCTTTGTCAGACACTTAGCTCAAATCTAGGTAGATATCCACCCTATCCCTCTTATTCAACAACTTAAAACCTCTGTCAAAAAAACGAAATGAGGCTAGACTAGCATGACTTGTTCTTGATGAAGCCATGTTGTCTCTTTGTTTTGACACCACTCCCTTTCTAGAAGTTTCCCAACCATAGTGGTTAATGATGCATTGCAGAAATTAGAGTCAAATTTACTAGCCTGGAGTTGGCAGATTCGGTTCTCTCTTTTTTTGGAAAACTGGGATATTAGCCTCTCTCCACTCTCATAACACTTCCGTTTTCCATGATCTTTCAAGTGTTAATGACAGTGGCTCAGTAATCATGGCTTCTAGCTCTTTCAGTATAAGAGGTTTTAGTTCAGGTGACTTGAACATGAGGTATAGTTCAGACTAGAGGACTTGAATTTATCAAGGGTAACTAGGTAGATACCACATTTGATAGAATGTTGGAATCAGGAAGATCTCAACCCAAATTCTGCTTCAGACACTTACCAGCTGTAGTACCCTGGGCAAGTCACATAACCTCTCTCAGTCTCAGTTTCTTTATCTATAAAGTAGGGATAACTTACTTCACAGGGTCATTGTGAGGATAAAGTGAGAAAACATATATAAAGTGCTTGGCAAACCTAAATATTCTATGAAATTCTAGCTACTACTATTATTATTCCCTCACTTATCAATTCTGTTAGTAATTTTTGACTTGTCATTTTCAGCACAGAGGTCTTCTTCCTTCATGGAGAAAATAAGCATAAAGAGTTGGACATGCCTTCACTTTTGTCCATCATCTTTGTCCCATCCAAACCTTGAATAAAGGTTCTAGCTTTTCATTGTTAAAAATAAAACAATATAAAACAAAGCTCCCCATTTTTTTCTGTCCTTAGTTTCTTTCATCAGTCTCAGCTCATTATGAACTTCAGTGCTCAGGAGGCTGTTTTTGCAGAACTGTGCCATACTCTTACATTCATTCATTGTTACTTGGGTTTGCTTCTATCATATGCACATTTTATTTTTAAAAATTGGTTAGTGACTATCTTATTCATACATATTGGTGTTTTCAGAAAAATTCCATTTTTTCCTCTCCATTGAAACTGTTCTTTGTGTGTTCAGAATTTTAACCTTGAACATCTTTCATAACTTTTGAGCTTTTTCACTGCTAGAATTTAGTCCAGGGAAATCTGTCTTTTTAAAATTATATTAAATGAATATAATTTAATTATATTAAACTTTAACATTAATGTAATTTTTATCTTCTCTAGAATTTTAGTTAATGAGATCCTGCCTTATCCTTCCTATGAACACTTTGAAAATTTATTTTGAAAATCTAGGATGTATGTCAGACTGTGCCTGAATTTCATCCTTCTATCACAAACAGAAGGAAGCAGTTGTCACTTTTCTCCAAGGTTCCTCTCATCTCTATACCAGCAACTAGTTCCTCCTTGTCAGTGAGAATCAGATCCAGAATTGAATTTTTCTTCAGCTTTTGAAAGATGAAATTGTTATTAAAGCAAGTCAAGAAGTTATTATCTGCTATTCTTTTGGAAGAGAAAGAGAGGGGGAGAAAAAGACAGAGACAGAGAGACAGAGACAGAGGCAGAGAGACAGAGAGAGAAGAAAATGCAGAGACAGACAGACAGAAAAAAAGAGAGAGACAGAGGGAGAGAGAGAGACAAAGAGAAAGGCAGAGAGAGAGAGAGAGAGAGGGAGAGAGGGAGAGAGAGAAAAAAAAGAAAGAGAGAAACAGAGTGAGAGAGCACTCTAACATGTTTTTATAATTGAAGTCCTCCACTACCATGTCTATATTCAGGTTTGTGATTTGTTTCCTAGATTCTTTATTCCTTCTTTCTGTCCAGGTGGTCCATCGTATATTTCAATGATATAATGACAGTTAGACTTCTGTTCTTCCATTCATTTATTATTCCCCAAATGCTCCCCACTATGTTTCCATTTCTGGTTCCTGAATTTGTGAGAGAACATTTTCTTAATATGTAATGCAATTTAATTCTCTTACCTATCGTATCTCTTTTTGAAGAAGCTATGCCCATCTGGAGCCATATTATAAATATGAGTTTTATTCCACCAAATCTCAGTGATTTATGAGATCAAATTTTCTTCCTTGCACTAAGACCTCTAGTTCATTGTGCTTATTGCTTACTTTTTGTTTTATAGAGAATTGTCAACACTTAATCATTTGACAACTCCACTTGGTTTCCTTCCCTTAACCTCAATACCTCCACAGGCATACCCTTTTTTCCTTCCTTCTTGTAACAACCTCCCATTTCACCAATTTGCTCCATCCACCAATTCCCTCTATCCATTTGGCTTACTCCTCTAATTGTTTCACCTCCTTTTTCTTACTTACCTAGGTTTGCCTTGACACCTTCGTCCTTTTCCTTCTTGATTCTTCCTCTTTAGTTACTTATCCTTTAATTCTTCTTGATCCGTCTTGATCTTTTTTCTTCCTTTCAACTTTCTTCCACAAAAGCTGGAAGTAGAAGCTGGACCAAGAGCTAGGCTTAAAACGAATGAATGCTTCTTGACCTCTCTGCAGTCTTTTGTACTATTGATCACTCTCTTCTCTTATGGACACTGCCATCTCTCTAGCATAGGTCCTCGCCACCCCTTACCTGGATTATGGCACTAGCCCGCTTGTTGGTTTACCTACTACAAGTGTCTCTCTGCTCTAATCCATCTTCTACTTGGTTGTCAAGTTGATCTTCTCCAAGTGCAGATCTGACCACATTAGCTCCTCTTCAGTAATCTCCAGTGTAAAGTACAAAACCCTCTGTTTGACATTCAAAGCCCTTTGTAACTTGGCCTTCTCCTATCTTTCCAGTCTTCTTATACCCTACTCATCCTCCTAAATCATGAGATCCAGTAAAACTGGCTTCCTTGCTTTTCCTTGCACCTGATACCCTGTCTCCCAGGCCTTGGCATTTTCATTTCATCTCCAGTGACTAGAATTATTTCCCTCCTTTTCTTTGCCTCCTTGGCTTCTTTCAAATCTCAGTTAAAATCCAACCTTTTGCAAGAAGCCTTTCCTGGTCCTCCTTAATCTTATTACCTTCCCTTAATCTTTCCTTCTCAGGCTATCCCAAATTTATCCTGGCTGTATCTTGATGTATATAGTTGTTCGCATGTTCTCCACCGTTAGACTGTGAGTTCCTTGAGAGAAAGGACTGTCTTTTGCCTTTCTATGTGTCCCCATGTTAAATATAGTGCCAGGTGCATAGTAGGCACTTAATACTTCTTCACTAACTGTTGAATGACTGAATGAATTATAAAAATTATTAAACACTTACTGTATGCCACATACTGTGCTAAATGCTGGTGTTAGTTCTTTTTTATCCCATGTTTCTCCTTCGTCACTAGTCTGATCCCTCCAAAGCACCTTCACCATCTTCTTCTTATTGTTTAGCACCCTCTTCCCCTTCTCTTTTCCCTCACAAACTGCTTCCACAAAAGCCTGAAGTAGAATATTTCCTAGCTGGGGTGGCAAGTGGTAACTTAAGACCTAAGGCTCAAAGTTTCTAGTTATCTTTTCCCTTCTAACCAAGCTCCCAAGCCTGGGTATTAAAAAAGAAAAAATCTCTGTCTTGGAAGGAGACCCAGGCTAACCCTTTTGCTTTATTCTAACAGTAGGGAATTTTGATATTAAGGTAACAATTCCAAATTAGTTTGTTGTAGAAGACAGATCCAGAATTAATTAAATCCAACTTTTCATTTCATATCTTCAGCCCTACAAAAAGGTATTGAATTATTTCAAGAATATTATCTGATTTTGCTTCCAGTTTTATTTTTCTTCATATTCAAAATAAATTGATCTTAAGGTAGAAAGGAACTGACTTTAGTAATACTAAACTGACAATTTTGATTCCCAACTTCTTACTTCCTATTCATGGTGAGCCACACGCTTGAACTAGTTTATAGGACCAGGAAGAAAGAGCCCTTCTAAATTACAGTAGTTAACAGAAGTGTTCCATTGGGGCACAAGAAAATGGGATATTTCTCTCATGTTTCTTTACTATTTTCTTCTTAACCTTGGCCTTTTTTAGTGTTAGAGTCCTTGTTCTCCTCACTCTACTTTATGTGTGTGTGTCTGTGTGTGTTCTATGGGACCAACAGCTTCCTGTCCCAGTACCCTATCAGAATTTACAATCTATATGGGGAAAGAAGACACATACCTGCCAAAAGACAAGGAATGTGGAGAATAGGTACAAATGAAATTCAAAGGCCTAGGAGCAAGAGAAGGAACTGTTACCAGCTGTCATAAAGATGATCCCCTTTTCTCTAGGGACACCTTACTTTTAACATATAATCTGACTATTAGTTGTCTTTTGGCATGCATGTGTCTTCTTTCTCCATATTAGAATGAAAAGGATAAATGACTTTCATGAGCTGCTAATGCCAATAACCCTTCAAAACTCTCATCTTCACCCTACTTCATGTTGATGAGTATTCTCACCTAGGCTGGTTCTTGATGGAGGACATGCCATCTATCTCTAGGCCCGTACTTGTTGACCTACCAGGGCTTGTATTCCACTAATGGGGTCACCTCTAAATTTTCCATGCTATGATAGTAGTTTAGAGGAGGAGTCTCTTTAAATACAAAACTACAAAAATCTATAGTTTGTTCTAGTTGGCCATGACAAGATTACTCACATTAGTCAAACCAGTCATTTTATGTTGTTTTTAAATCTGGATATTCACTAATTTCTTCTTAGATTCCTTAAATATCCAATGTCCAAGGGAGTATGCCATGACATTTCCCCCTGGTTTGAGAGAAGGTTTCTGTGCTCTTGGCTCTTCCTGTCTCCTGTATTCTTGTCTGCTGTTCAATTACATAGAGTCAAGAAACCCCAATATATGAAGAACTTAACAAAAGACCTTGAGCAAATGGTAATCTCTTCATTGCATCTATGACATGCTTCAGAATCTGGAGATAGGATCAACATAATTAAAATTAAAATGAGAAATTTGAGCCATGAATGCAAATGAAGGCACTGTTACTCTGTTTGGCCATGTAGCCCCTAATGTGTCATGACCACCTATGTAGCAAACCAATAGATAGGCTCTTGAAAGACTTCTATTCCTCAGTACCCCAGCTGTTTATCAAGTATGATGTACTCACACAACTAATATGAGCCTGTTTATATACACAAATCCCCAAACTTGCACTATCCCTTATCTCTAGCTCCCTTGAAGCCATGGTCAGTATAAAGAATACTCATCAACAGATATCACTTGAAATTTAAAGTTTTGTGCATGGATTCCCTTTTTTATTTCCTAGTATGGATTCGGATTGATCATGGGCAAAGTCATTGAGAAAGGCATTTCACAGAATTTGAGATTTGGAAGGGATCTCAGCAACTATCTAGCCTAACCCACAGTACAAAGGAAACCTTGCTGTAACACATCTGACAAATGGTCATCCAGTCTCTGCTTGAAGACCTCCAAAGAGGGGAAGCCTAACACTTCTTGAGACAGCACATTCCATTCTTGAATAGCTTCCTAATTTGCTTTCAAATATAGAAGTTAATATAGTAAAAGAGAGAATAATCTTCATTTTAAGAAGAAAATACTGTTAATTAAAGCAATAGCACCAACACAGGCATTCTTGTATGTGGATGAATGGGTAAAAGGAAGAAACTAGAAGCAATAGGACTTTGACACCATGATCTCCTGTGCAGCATCCATCCATCAGAAGAATGGGGATAACCCAGGGCTCTGTTATTACCTGTCCTATTCATCACCTAGGGAAGAAAATGTCAAGGATGGAAAGAGAAAAGTTGGCTTTGACTGTATATTTATCTCCTATTTCTATCTTTGGGTAGGGGAAATAGAGAATAAGTATTTACATAGTGCTTACTAAGCATCATCCACTACCCTAAGCACTTTTATAGATGTAAAGCAAACTCATGAACTGAACCACATGACCTCAGAGACCTTTTCCAAAACGAAAGATCAATAATTATATAGAAGCACAAATGAAACAATTACATTCCTTAGAAATAGGACTTGCCTATAGCAAGCTAAAGCATCAACGACAAAATGACTCCCTTTTCATGTATCAAAGGTAGCACTGGTCGATGATCTTTTCTGAAGAATCTACTATTGTACAACTGCCAAAAATGATTGATTCATGGACTGGATACTAATCTGACTTCACCTCTGTGTTTATACGGCATAAATAGAGCTCCCTCTGAGGTTAGTGTGAACTAAGCATGGGAGAGAGACACTGAGTCCTCAGGTAAATTGCAGACACTCAAATATACTCATCTTTACTATTATACACTCCCATATAACACAAGCCTGTTATTTTATTTTGATTCTGTGATGATACTGAACTTACTGGGCTTTTAGGAATGTCATTTTCTCCTCCAAAAGATTGGAGTACTTAATATTTCTAATATGTTTTGATTATCTGAGAAGGCTATCCTTTACATTTTCCTCATCATCTTAATACTTAGCATTACTGATGCATTTATCTGGCTGTAATGTATGCAACATGGGATGTGAGAATGCTTGGGAGTGTCCTTGCGTTCCTAATTTTTCCCCTTTTGGCCAGGTGGGGCTGGCCCTCTGCCTGAACCTCAGCAATTTCTGTCTTCCTTTGCATTCTAATGTAGAAATAAATTTGAGACATAAAAAAGCTGCTCTCTGAGGCCTAGACAATACAAGGCAATTTAATCAAAGTCATGAATTAGCATTTCCTAGTTGCTAGGGAATGGCACCTCTGAACATCTAACAAGTAGAAACACCAAGAGCTGCTGTCTGAGACAGAGACACATTAGAGAGAGGTTAATTTAATTCTGACCAACTTCTCATAAAAAAGGTGAAGCTGCTTATACCATCTAGAGCCAGAAATACACACACAATTCCTTTGGATGGTTTTTCTTTTCTCAGTTAAGATGTTTTAAAAAATTGTTTCACATGATCTAGTAATATAACTTGTTCTATTGAAATTTTACCATCTATAAAGAAGTCATAAAGGTAAAAATGGGCAGCTTATTCTGGACCATTCTAGTTCATTTTTATTCCTAAATACATCAATTAATAATGAGCAAAAACAATTAGACTAGCTTATCAAGGCATGTGACTAAGCAGTTTACATTGTATGGTACACAGTTAGCTATTGAATTATATCCAATAAAAAGTATGAGGTATTTCATGCTGACATTAAAAACAAGGCACTTAGATGCAGTTTTTACCTTTTAGTGGTGGGTAGAAGACTTTGATGAAGAATCAGAATCTGATTCTTTTAGGGAGATGAATAGTAGCAGTAGCTCCTGGCTTAAACTCTAGTTTCGTTATTTCTCTGAAAAAGAAAAAAAAGTTATTTGAAAAAATGAAATTCAAAATTCATGAAAAAATGTCTACTACTTTTTATGAGACCATGGGTGGGTGATATTTAGATAGAGAATGGTACCTGGCCTCATGTTGCTTATACCCTGATAGGGGAATAATATGCCAGTATAGATAATTATATTACATAATGAAGCATGAGAAGAGTCCTGTAACAATGTGAAATAAAGCTCCATCTGGATTCTAATGAGAAGAGATTTTATTGATGGGAGACCAAAAAGAGCTTTGTGGAGGAAGGAACATCTGTACTGAATTTTAAAGGATGGGTTTACTGGAGGGAAGAGGTGGAGGGAAGACAAAGATAATGGAGGAGGAGGGGCAGGATAAGGGGGAAAGGTAATTGAATTTGGCAATTTCAAGGTCATGCATGACCTTTGTAAAGACAGTTTCAGTAGAGTTATGGGGAGTTTAAATCTTTATAGCCTTCCCTGGCTGCTACTGCTTTAATGTGCTGTCATGTTCTACTGGAATGTAAGCTCCTTAAGTGTAGGGACTATTTTGTTTTTGATATTTACATTCCCAGCATTTAACTCTGTTCTTGGCACATATTAAGAATTTAATAAATTATTTTCATTCTTTTTATTTATTCATTCACTTCAATCATGCAATCAATATATATGTTTAAGGAGAGAGTGGACGGTGGAATAGAGGAGGTAGTGGCATTGGATGTAGGAAGCAAGACAGGAAAGAAACATTAAGTTCCTACTGTATGCCAGACGTTGTGCTTAGTAGCTAACAAATGTTATTGCATTTGGTCCTCACGATAAATCTGGGAAGTAGATGTTATTATTATCCTCATTTTACAGTGGAGGAAACTGAGACAAATAGTGGTCAAGTGTGTTTTCCTGGATCACATAGTGAGTAAGTGTCTGAGTTCGGATTTGCATTTGTCTTCCTTATTCTAGGTCCACCACTCTATCCACTGTAGCACCTAGATATTTCTAGGCAATGTTTTCAAGAAGTTTGGCAGTGAGGAAAGATACCACTGTAATTGACTTGGGTAGAAGACAAGGAAAATCTTTTTTTTTTTGGACTGGGAACACATGAATATATTTTTAGGCAGATAGGAGGAAGACATTGGAGAGGAAGAGATTAAATCTACATGACAGGTAAGAGAGGTATTAGCTATGAGGAATAGGAATGCCTCTTCTGTGACTAAAAGGAAGGAGAAGGAAGTAGGTGAAAATACTTAAAAGTTTTGAGAAATGGAAGCAGAGAAATGAGAGAGATGAAGTGGGATAACTTCATATTTCTTTGGAAAGACTGAGGCTAAGACAGAGCCATCATATGCAACTTTGTGCCTGGAACAAGCTTCACAGGACAAGTTCTCTCTTTGTGTCAGAAGGAAATTGGAAAATACAAATTTTGTTTTGAAAATGGGACCTAATGAGGTTAATCTTCTTTTTAGTGTAAGATAATTGTGAATGATGATGAAATCAGTCTACATCTTCATGATGCCTTTTAAAGAAACAAAGGAATAGGCAATGAATAGAGGAGAAGCAGAAAATACCTTAAACATGAAAAAGATGCAGGATAAGTGAGTAAATTTGGCCTCTGGACTCTGGAGTCAGCTCTAAAGGCCTCCTGATAGCAGCATTTTTCAGTGCGAACATTTACACCTAAGAAATCAGGAAATCCTATAAATTAGGGTCTGACATTGTTTTCTTGATTGTCTAGACTTAAGAAAGTCATCGAAAAAATGGTAATGATGCAGATTAAACTGTAAAATGTATCCTGCCCACATTTTTTTTTTCTAGAGAGAAAGTTATTACATATTTAACAGGAATCAAGTCTGCCTAGTTCTTTCCCATTCTCCTCTCAATAGCTTATCCACATTCCATCTCAGCAACCATTAACTTGAAAGAGTAAACTGTGAGCAGGAGTGAGAAGTGTCTGAGGAACAAGTGATGCCCGAGTTGGCAGACTGACAGATGATATCATTTCCATGTCCTATGACACAGATGGTGAGGTCCTCCAGATGCTCCTGTTTGCAGATGACATTACATGGATTTGCCAAGTCCCAGAATGCTGCAGAGCTTCAGAAACAAGACCTATAAGCATTGAAAAAGCTTAGGCTCACTAGCTACTCAAGAAGCTACTCAAGAACAATGTCTATTATTCAGACTATCGTGTGTGATGGGATGGATGGCCTATCAAAGTTGATCCATCAGTCCAGTCTCATGGCAGATACTGAAGACTGACAATGTTCTAGGCCCAAAATTGAAAGAGAGAAGCATGACTTCAATTTTATACAATTTTTGTGCTTTTAATGATCCCTTGAAACAAAATTCCATTTTTTTCTTTAACACCAACTTTTTTCCAATTTTGTTATATGTCTGCATCAAAATGTAGGTCATAGAGATATGCAATGTAGGTGCAAATCATCTACAGCATATTATTGCCATTGATGACTTGTGTATACATGTGCATGCATACATATCCATACATTTAAACATTCAAATACACATATGAGAACATACATGAGACCATCAAAGAGATATATGACTGGAAAATGGTGGGTCAATCATGTAGCCTGAACCAGGAATGATAAGTGGACAGTCAATATACTGCACTGATACCTACATAATGTCATGAGAGGGAGAGGAAAGCCCTTAGTATGCAGGTTGTACCCCTTTGGAATTATCATGGGAAGGCATGGGAGAGAGTTGGATGAGATGAGAATAAGTGGATACATTGGAATATCCACATTGATGAGATCACAGTGATTGTCATGTGAAGAAATGTTTTGATATTATCTACATGTTAAATATGAGCAGAAAAATACTTTGTCGAAATCTGCGCATCTCCATGATACACTAGCATAGTATATTAATTATTTTAATTATTGATTAAATTAATATTAACTATTATTTAATTAGTCAATAGTTGCTTAATTTTTTCATAGTTTGCTGAATTTAGATGTGACAAAGGAATGCATAAAATTGCAACTTCCATTGGCTAAAACACAATAAACTCCAATATAATATTTTTCACATTCACAATATAGGCACAACAGTAATGGGAATCAAGTTTTTCCTTTAGGCTCACCTGATATGACCAGCATGTGGTGAGAATCTATTTGACATGGAAGCTCTCCATTGTCAGTTCCAGTCAAATGCCCACCAATGAAGGGGGTGGGGTGGGGCAGGAAAGATTTTTTTTTTCAAAATCAGTCTTATCTTTCATATCCACCAGCTCTCCAAAGTAATATTTGCTGAATGGTGAGAGAGTTCCTCATGCTATAATTCAGTTGAAGAATTGCTATAATCCACAGAAGATGTACAAATATTTACAAATTACTTGTTTACAATGAAAAAAATCACTTATGTTCTGATTATGAAATTATTCTTTAATATAACAGAATGATAAATATTCACAGAGCAAATGACTTTGGGGGGAGTGAATGTTTTTTAAAAAAAATTAGCAAAAGGAATAATGTTTTCTCTTAGAATTAGCATGTTAGTATTTAAATGCTTTTATATACATTATTTCATTTGAGTTTCACGATAGCCTTGGGAGACAGGGATTATAGGTATTATCCTCACTTTATAGGAGATGAAATTGAGTTCTAGGGAGGATAAATGTCAGTAAATGTCAGGTGTGGGCTTTGAACACAGGTCTGCTTTAATTTAGGTCCAGAACTTTTTTACACAGTGCTAATGCTTTTTGTCTCAAATTTATGTATTTTTTGAAAGGCACAATGGTGTGGTAGAGAACTGGCTGCAAAATCAGAAGACTTGGGGTCATGACAAGTTTTTGATTTATATCAGCTATATAATCTTGGGAAATCATCTAATTTCTTAATGTCCCATGCAAGACTATAAGACTATAAGAAATAGAGAAGTTGTTGATCTGCACTGGTAAACATGGATTCTTTATGGGGAAGCTCCTACACCAGTAAAATTATAAGTCTGGATAAAAACCAAATGAACTTATTAAACATTTTTCTTATTTTTCATATAACACATGCCTCTCCACATTAGAGCTGTCTGCCTTGGATTTTAGATCTCTTATAAGCAAAGTCTTAGTTTACATTGACTAGTGTGGCACCATGTTTGTTAGTAACTTGTGCATTGAGGACTCTATTTGATGTTTGATGGTGGGAGATTGTGGACATAATATCTATCATCTCAGAGTTTATAATCTCCTCGGGCATATAAAACTATGAGATTTTAAGTCCAGTTAAAACATTGTCTCTTTGGATTGAAAAGGAAACAAAAAAAGGGAAAGTAGGCAGAAAAAGAAACAGTGTTTTGTTTTGTTTTGTTTTTTTTCTACAAAAAGTTTAGTCAGACTTAAAAAAAGAGATTCTTATAATCACCCAAATGAATTTATTTAACCCTACCTGGCTGTGTCCATTATTAGGGAAACCAAGCACAGTAACCTGCTAGTAACAGTAAAGTTGGTGCCAAATGTACAAGAGGGGCCCAGTGGGAGGGAAGGGGTCCCCATCAGTGTTCTAAGACACTGCAACTTTGAAAGAGTTTTTTTTCTGTCAATATTCTCTGAAAATGTCTAGAGCCTTGTGCTTGGTATAATAATCCTTAACAAGAATTTAAAAGATATATTCTCAAGTGAAGTTTTGCTCAAAAAATTGCTTAGAGTTGACTAAAATTCAGAAAAATGTTGAGTCATTTAGTTAAGATAAAACCTCCTGTCATACATTTCCACTCATATTTTTATTAAGATGAGTTTTTGTTCTATGGAGTTCAATATTTGCTTCAAAACCAGAGGTGACTTAATCCATGCTCAATCTGATTTAGGGAACCAGCTCACTTTTACTCTTTTCATATTTGTTTCAGAGATCTGTGGTCCTTGCTGAAAGAAAAGACTTTCTGTATAGTCAGTCAAGAAGTATTTCTACCTAAGCTAATTACTTTTTAACTGTGTAGGATAATCAATGGAGTCTTGCTTAGTTCAAAAGCAGAAACATGAGACATTTGGAGTTCTTTCAATAAAACGGTAGATATAGCAAATGTGCTTAACTGCCTTTATTAAACCCAGGTCCTACCTTTTTAACATCCTAGTACAGAAGGAGTGCTACAATAGGAATTGCGGATTCAATCCATCAATCAATATTTATTAAGTGCCTACTATGTGACAGGCACTGTGCTAAATGCTGGAGACACAAAGAGAGTCAAAAGATAGTACCTGCCCTTAAGGAGCTCACAATCCAATGAATCTAATTTCACAATATGAGTAATAACAGATTTATTAATTTCAAAAAGCTCAAAACTATGGGCAAAGTATTAGGAGACCTTATCCTGAAGCATAATACGTAGCTCTCTACTCACATAATTTTAAAGGCACATAAAGGTCTCCTGACTCAAATAAATACATTTTATGCCACCATTGCAGGCTTAATCCTTTGGTTTCTAAAATTGAATCCACAAGTAGGGGTGCTGGTCAATTTTTAACAGCTAGCTTTCCAAAATGCAGGGCACCCTTTTAAGTCTAATTTGCATTATCCACATTTTTCCCATCCTTTCTGAAGTGATAGAAACCCACAAATCAGTTCAGAAATAAAAACAGCATTAACGACAATAAATCAAATTTTGAATTATGGTGTTAGCCAATTTCTGATGTAAATTCTCATATAGAAAATTAATGATCTGGTTGAGCTGAGTCCAGCATGATTCTGCCTATAGTAATTTGCTTATGGGAGATAAATCAGATATTAATTTTTTAAGAAAATGAATATATTATCTTTTTATTTTAAAACATTACACTTTTGAAATTCAACATTTAGATTCTAATAAGCATTTTGTCACTTTACCTTTTGCTTATTATTGAAAATACAATATTAAGTTTTGGGGCCATTGAAATAGATGGATGTATGTGATATTATTTTCTAATATTCCTACTTAGCATCTTTGATTTTTTGATGCTAAAAAGTAATGTTATATTCTGTTACATTTATTGACTCAAATCAGAGAGAAGTGGATCAATTGCAGCAATATCTAAAAAACTCGCTAGCAGCAAAAGAACAGAGAAATTTTTATTAAACACTCTTCCATCATCAGGTCTAATAATGTGTTTTGTTTTCCTACATTTTTCTCATATAGTCTCATACAGTAAGTAATACGGTTTTACACAAATGAAAAACCTTGAGCACAGTAATAATTAAGATATGGAAGGTGTTAGAAAAAAACCAACCAAAATTAAGTTTAATATGAGATTAACTGAACAAAAATGCCTCAAAGAATTCTTCCTAACTAATTTACCAGCAAGACAACAGGTGAATTAATGCCCACTAAGAGGTGAATTAATGCCCACTAAGAGGTGAATTAATGCCCACTAAGAGGTGAATTAATGCCCACTAAGAGGTGAATTAATGCCCACTAAGATTGAAACCAAAAGGCATCTGCACAAGTCCTCACTCAGACATTTCTTCTAGCTAATAAGTGGAATACAAATACTGTTTTTTTTTCTTTTTGGTTTCATAAAATACACAGAATATTAAAGCCAGAAAGCATTATTTAGTATAAGACTTTCATCTTATCGATGAAGAAATCATAGGTCAGAAAAATACAAATAACTCATATTACAGCATTTATTTAATTTACATTCTATTTTTTTGAGAAATTTAAAATGTAAACAGGCTTCACTGCAAGCAATTTTCCAAAGCTATGTATTTTATTTATCTTACAGAGGACATTTTCATCACATCTTTCATTTCATAATACTGTATTAATAGATTTTGTTTAGTTAACAGGTAGAAATCCTATTACTCATATTTATGCCTTTAGATTTTTCTAGAACTTCCATGCTGGTGATTCCATATAATACTCTGCAAAGATTATCCTCCAAGGTCATGGAGAACCTTGGATTCTATTAATGGAGGACAGAATCTCACAGGTTCTCCTAAGAAGGAAAGACTGTTTTCTGTCTAGAGGTATACTATTTTTTTGAAGATAGGACTAATTTTATACATACTAATTATCATTATATTGGTCAATGGGTTATGATTTTTTTTAACTACAGGAATTCATTGTTATCTAAGTCCTGAAATGGTGGTGATTTGTGTCTATGGAAGAAGTAGTATTCAAATGTTTCCCTTTTACACTAAACTTTGGATTCATATGAACTACTTGTTTAAAAGCAGGATATATTTGATAATCTATAATATTTGGTTATTCTCCCAACCCAGGTCTGTCTCTCTTTGCACCATGAGGTCTGAAGAATATGCCAATACTTCTAGGTTCCTGGATGCCACCATTGCAGTATCTCCTCTAAGATCATCTAACTTCTGTTTGTTTCAGGTTATGAAACCTGATAAGGAATATACACTTTTAAAATGATTTTAATTGGAACTAAAACAATTACAAAAGTGAAAATAATTCACAAATAGGGAAAATATTTCACACATGTACACTCAGTCTAGAGATTAGGCACTCATGCACATGTGGAAAAATGTACTTTAAGATTCAAATTTCCAAACTTGGGGAAAGTAGTTCTCTTTCTGTAATCAGAAGGAGGCAGATGTAGCCTTTGATGCAGGCAAGCTTGCTTGAAGACTGTGTGTCACATTGGACTTCTGTGGTCTGGCTCTCCCTTCTTGCAAGTCTTTTCTCTCTTTTCTGTCAGGTCTCAGGGAGATGCCATGACTGCTGGCATCTAGACACCAGCATTGGAATCTCACCTTGAAGTTCTCTTTCCTCTTCACTGAAATCTTCATTGTTTTCCTAACCTAATTTCCCAGTACCACAGTCACAGTGTCTCAGTCACAGACACTCAGAGTCCTGGGATCATCTCTCAAAGAGCAATCATTCTCTGTGCCCAAGGATCACGTTGGCTGTGTGAATGGAAACAAAGGGATGGATGCCAGAGATATTGTAGTGGTGGAATCAATAAGATTTGTCAACTTGTAGGAAATGAAATGTGGGATTAGGGAGAGGGAAGAGGCAAAAACAACTTTAAGTTTACAAATCTGGGTGACCAGAAGGATAGTGGTGCCATGAACAAAGTTCTGGATGGAAAGTAATGAGCATTTATTTATAACACCAATGATAGGCCAGGCCCTGTGTTAAGCACTTAATGAGTATTCTTTCATTTGATCATCATAATGTGTGTGTGTGTGTGTGTGTGTGTGTGTGTGTGTGTTTGTCCTTTGTTGCTGAAGAAGATCAGGCCATCAGAGAAATGATGACGTGACTTGCACTTGACTTTGTTTTGAGTGAGGGAGGGCTGTGCAGGTCACCAGCCTCACTTCTCCTCCAGAGCCATCTGAATCCAGTGACCAGATATTCATCAGGATGACTGGAGATGACCCAGGATGAGGCAATTGGGGTTAAGTGACTTGCCCAAGGTCACACAGCTAGTGAATGTCAAGTGTCTGAGGTGAGATTTGAACTCAGGTCCTCCTGAGTCCTGCATTGGTGCTGTATCCATTGCACCACCTAGCTGCCCTTAATCCTCACAATAGCCCTCAGAGGTAGGTGCTATTATTTTCCCCATGTTTAAATTGAAGAAACCAAAGAAGACAGAGATTAAGCAATGTGCCCAGAGTCACACAGCTACTAAGTGTCTGAAGTTGGTTTTGAATTTAGGTCTTTGTGACTGTAGGTAGCCTTCAGCATGCACTTAGACAATTCTTCTTCATATTTGGATCAGACCAGATTGCTAAGATTTTTTCAGCTCTATATTCCATGAATATGATTAATTAAAAGTATTTTGTATGTCATGTGCCATGTCCTGAAAGATGGATTTGGATAGAATTACAGTTTATTTTATTGATTCATTTTATTTTCATGGATGTATAATCAAGTTCTTAAATAATGATTACAAATATTATGTTTAATTTGAAAATAACGTGAATGTATTATATAGTTCTCTACACCAATGAATAGTTCCCATAGTGCTACACAGATTCATTCATGAACTTTTCATAGCCCTCACATCCATATTTTGTGAAGACAAACAATATTAGCTTCTAATGTTGAGTGAAAAATATGGAATGGTAATGTCGATGAGTATGTTGACCAATAAAGAGTTTTGAGCATAGACAGCCTACTTACATCTTCTTATCCTACAATCTATATTGTTCATAGATTAAAATGGTCCTCTACTTGATCTCTTTGCTTCAAGATTTTTCCCCACTCTGATCTATCCCCCATTCAGATATTAAAGTAACTTTTGTAAAGCATAGGTCTGTCCATGTCAACCCTACTACTCAATAAGCTCCAGTGGTTTCCTATTACTTCGAGCATCCAATAGAGTCCTCTGTATTGTGTTCAAAGTCCTGCATAATCTGGTCCCCTTCTAGCCTTCTTCCATCTGACTCTTCTCCATGCCCTCCGTAGCACCCAATCCTCCTTGCTGTTCGTCACATATAAACTTCCACCACCTATTGTCTGCATTCGTTTCTACTTGCTGGGCCCCATGCCTGGGATGTTTTTCCTCATTGCCTCAATCTCTTCCCTGGCTTCCTTTCAATTTCAGCTAAAATCTTATCTTCTACAAGATGCCTTTCCTAGCTCCCTCTGTCAAAAGTGTCTTTCCCTCTCAATTTTTCTCCCTAATGAATATATGTTCCATGTACCTAGTTATTTACATATCATCTCCCCATTGGATCATGAACTCCTTGAGATCAGGGATTATGTTTGCTTTTCTTTGCATTTTATCAGCACTTAGGGCTGTGATACATAGTAAGTGCTTTATAAATGCTTTCTGGTTGATTGCCATACTAATCAATAGCACTAAATTTTCCACTAAACAACACTGAAAGTTGGTCCTGTTTCTATTTATAAAATATCAATGTCAGGGCTGTGGAAAAGCAGATGAATAGATGCTTACAGATAATTGAGGGAAAAATTACGTATAGAGCTTAAGACCTTTGTTCCTTGAAAGCATTTCACTATGATGGAAGATTATCGATTTCAGCCTACAGTATTCTTTAAAACGGATGAGCATAGCAATTGCTTAAATGTACTTGGCAAAGGAAACTTGTAGAGCTAAACTAGGATTTGTATTAGTAAATTGTTTTGACCTATGAGCATGTTGCTTACGGAGCCAACAGCTGGACAGTTGGCCTAGGTTTCAAATTTCTGATTTGGAAGGCTGATAGGAAACCAGTTTGGCTGCCTTTACATTGGATTAATTTGTGCTTTTCAGGACTTTTCCCTTTCCCTCTAATCATTTATTAGAAGGGAAATCGAGGTTCTAGGAGCATTTTGAATGTATTTACAGTACTAGAAAGACTATTAAGACTTATTAGTTGCCAACTTTCTTGGTATGCTGCATACAATGGATTGAAGTACTTCCAATGGATTATGTGTGGAGATGGCCCTCAAATGGAGGAGTGGGTAGGAATCCCTTGAAGCATGAATGGAACTGTGTCCAGCACACAGCCCCTCACATGCTCCATAGCTCCATGTCCCCCTGAAGAACCAGTTTTAGTCATACTCTGGGAGAGTGGATTCTTCTCTTCCCTCTTAGCAGAGTCCTCAGGTGACAATACTATAAGATTCCCAAGTCTTAAAAAAAATAAAGAAAGATAGAAATGGTAGAACTTCAGATACTAAAGTAGTGAAGAAGCTACTGAAAAGTAGTGACTCCTTTATTGAAACAGACACACACCTAGGAAAACTAACACGCAGGGGTTGGCAAACTAGGGTCAATTTCAGAGCCATTCTTAGCTCATGAGATAAACAAAAACAAGCACTGCTGGTCAGAGATTGCTGACTTCTGTCCTAACCTGTTATTATCTAATAAACTAGTAGTATAGTGTAGTGAAGCTGAAGACTTGGGTTTATGTTCAGACTTTGCCATTTACTTTAGTGGGGTCTATTCACTTCTCCTTTCTTACTTTCAACAGTAAAACAAAGAAGTTGATTAGATGTTCTTTAAGTTGTCTAAAATTCTGTGAATTCTGAAGTTTATGATCTGAGGTTTTTTTTTGAAGGATCAGATTCTTGGAAATGGGATATACCTCAAGGATTATGAGGAAAAAAGGGTACTAGAGGCAGATGATATCTATTTCACAGTTTTTGTTAGGTCTACTCTTTCTTGAAGACAATATTCACAAGAACTTATGATTTCCTAATAAAATAATACATACTCCTAGAAGGAAATGAAACCTTGTGAATGGTATCTATTCTACAGTGGACTCATTTTCTTCACCTACTGTATGGTCATATGTGGAATTAGAGGTATGGACATTTGAAGTATCTCTCTTTGTAGATCATTTCTCTTTTTCCTGAGGCATTCAGTTGGCTCTGAACCATTGAACAGAAACATCTCCAGGGGTGAGAGGACTGTGTATACCCATATATGCAAAGAATCATGAAATTTTAACTAGAGGAGATCCTGTTAAATATGTGGTAGAGGCACCTAGTTTTACAGATGAAGAAACTGAAGCCAAGGGAGATTATTTGACTCTTAGTATTTTTTCCTTCTTCAAATAACTTTTAATTTCTCTATTTGCATATGTAGTATATCCTATCTATAGAATGGAAGCTCCTTGAGGCTAAGAACTGTCTTGTTTTTGTCTGATTCTCTCCAGAAGCTTGGATATAGCAGGCATTTGATAAATATTTGTTGAATTGGATTGGAAAATAAAACTTGTCTTTCAACTATTTCTACATTCTTTGTATTTTTGGAAGCAAAAGTATATTTCTAGGAATTTAGGGAAAATAGAAGACTCCTTCCTGAGTTTATTAAGTTCCAAGTTGTTGTGGTCCCATGGAGCAATGAAGTGTTTGAATTATTCACCTAAGAAATCAGCAGGTAGCATCGGACTACTTTGAGTGATTTCTTTTTTCTTTGCCAAACTAATTATGAGAATGAGAGTCTTTTTAAAAATAGAAGACAACTTTTTATTTATAGAAAATAGAGAGGGTGTAGTCAAGATGGCAGAGTAGAAAGACACATATACTTTAGCACTTCCCCCGCAGCCCACAAAATACCTGTAAAAAAAAATGACTCAACAAATTCTAGAGCAGCAGAAGCCATAGAACAACAGAGTGAAGAGGTTTCCAGCCAAAGGTAACCTGGATGGTTGACAGAAAAGTTCTCTCTCTGAGCAGAGCCTAGCCTAGCCATATGGCATTGGGAGGAACAGGACCTGAACAGACCTCCAGGGCAGAGTTCCCTGCATGGAGGATCCCAGATCCCTCAACCTACAAGTGACAAAGAAAGCTCCAAAGGTCAGTGTGGGAGGGCTTTCCCAGCTGGGAGAGAGGGGAATGAGGTTCCCCTAGCACTGGCCCCAGGCAGCAGCAGCAGCAGATATGGGGAAGCAGCCTGGGGCCATTGTCCAGGTGGCTCAGCTTAAAGCCTCTGGGGGAATTGAGCAGCTGATCTGAACCTCAGCCCTCAATGGTGCATCCACCCCCACCCAAAGCCCCTGGGGGGAATAGAGCAGTTGATCTAAACCTCAGTCTTGAGCATGAAATTATCAAGAAAAACTGCCCTGATATTCTAGGACTAGAGGGCAAAATAAATATTGAGAGTATCCACCTATCACCTCCTGAAAGAGACCTGAAAAGAGAAACTCTTAGGAATATAGTGGCCAAATTTCAGAGTTCCCAGGTCAAGGAGAAAATATTGCAAGAAGCTAGAAAGAAGAAATTCAAGTACTGTGAAAATATAATCATGATAATACAGGATTTGGAAGCTTCTATATTAAGGGATTGAAGGGCTTGGAATGGGATATTCCAAAAGTCAAAGGAACTAGGATTAAAACCAAGAATCCCCTACCCAGCAAAACTGAGTATAATACTTCAAGGGAATAAATAGTCATTCAATGATATAGAGGACTTTCAAGCATTCATGATGAAAAGACCAGAACTGAATAGAAAATTTGACTTTCAAACACAAGAATCAAGAGAAGCATGAAAAAGTAAACAGGAAAGAGAAATCATAAAAGACTTTCTAAAGCTGAACTGTTAACATTCCTACATGGAAAGATAATATTTGCAAATCTCGAGATTTCTCTCAGTATTTGGGTAGGTGGAAGGATTGTATACACACACACACACACTCATATAGACAGAGAGTACAGGTTGAGTTGAATCAGAAGAGATGACATCCATAAAAAATAAAATAAAAATTAAGGGGTGAGAGAGAGGAAAATACTGGGGGAAGAAAGGGAGAAATGGAATGGGACAGGCTATCACTCATAAAAGAGATAAGAAAAATCTTGTTCAATGGAGGAGAAAAGGGAGAAAGTGAGAGGATAAAAGTGAAACTTACCTTCTTCACATATGGCTTAAGAAGAGAATAGCATGCTCACTATATTTGGTATGAAAATCTATCTTACACTACAGGAAAGTAGGAGAGGAGGGGACAAGTGGGGTCAGGGGGATGATAGAAGGGAGGGCAAATGGGAGAAGAGAGTAACTAGAAGTAAACACTTTTAGGAAGGGACAAGGTCAAACGAGAGAATAAAAAAACAAAGTGGGGCAAGGTAGGATGGAGGGCAATATAGTTAATATTACACAACATGATTATTATGGAAGTCTTTTGCAAAGTGACACATATGTAGCCTGTATTGAATTGCTTGCCTTCTCAGTGGGGATAGGTAGGGAGAGAGGGAGGGAGGGAGAGAAGTTGGAATTCAAAGTATTAGAAACGAATGTTGAGAATTATAATTGCATACCTGGGAAATAAGAAACACAGGCAATGGGGTATAGAAATTTATCTTGCCCTACAAGAAAAGAGAAATAGGGATAAGGGAAGGGTGGGGTGTGATAGACGAGAGGCTACATTGAGGGAAAGAGTAATCAGAATACAAGGTATTATGGGGTGGGGGGAGGGGAGAGGTGGGGAGAAAAATTGGAACTCAAAATTTTGTGGAAATGAATGTTGAAATCTAACAATAAATAAATTTAAAAAATTAAAATAAAAAATAGAAAAATTGAACATAGCTTTTCCTCTGCTCAATAATTCTTCACATCCTACAACTTAAATATGCAAATTTAAAATGAATTGTTGACAAAATACCATCAATGACCTGTGACCATCACTAGTTATGGTGGTCACTAGTGAAAAGTGGTATTTGGGGGTTGTATTGTATGACCAAACTAACTTAACATTTTACATTCTCCTTTGAACTGGGCAAGCATAGTTAATTGGCTTGTGGTTTATACTTTAAAAAAGTTTATCTAAGTTCATAGAGAAATGAATGTTTTTTTCTTATGCTCAACATACCTCTTAGTTCCTCTTCACACTTCCATAAGAGTTTTAAAAATAGATGAATTTGGGTAAATGTGGTAGAGGTCAAACCCTGTGAGTTTATCAATAAAAGAAAATCCATGCGTGGAAATTTTCTTTGCTAATGCAGAATTGCAACTTATCTTTAACTTGTCATTTGACAGAGTTGCCTGAGGATATTGAAAAGTTAAGTGACTTGTATATGGGCAGCTAGTATGGTATAAAGCTAAGATTTGAATCCATGTCTTCCTGATTCCTAACCTACTACTTTGCACACTACGTCATTATGTTTCGTTTTGCAAACAGGATGACTAAATCATAGAATGGAATTTGAAAATTGCTTAAAATGTGGACATTTCAAATTGGGTACCTCATGCAAATTTCTAAGATATTATTTATATAAATGTCATACTTGCTTTCATTCAGGAAAAGAATCATAATGTTTACATAAATGTGAAAAGAAATTTCACTGTAGATGACAAGGTCATTCAGATACCTTTATTTGGGAATTGTATGTACTTACTATGTTCCAGACACTATCTAGACTGAGGGGTACAACAATGATCTCTACCACAAGGGATATAAAGAAACTTACATTCTTTCTGGGGAAACAACATGTATACATACAAGCAAATGAGGAAAATAAAGAAAGTGAAAGGTAAGAAAAGTTCTAATATTTGAGGGGATGATATCAGGAAAGTCAACAAGTCAACATGCATTTATTAAATTCCTACTATGTGCCATTCAGTATACTAAGCATTGGGGGTGCAATGAAAGGTAAAAACAGTCCTTGCACTCAAGAAGCTCAGACTTATGGGGAAGGCAACATCTAATCAGTTATGTAAAAACAAGATATTTACAAGATAAATTGGAGGTCATCTAAAAGGGAAGGCACTTGAATAAAGAGGCATGGGGAAAGGTTTCTGCAAAAGGCCAGTCAGTCATTCAGTCAGTTAGCATTTAATGATTGCCTACTATGTGCCAGGCAATGAACTAAGTGTTGAGGGATACCAAGAAAGGCGAAAGATAGTCCAAGCATTTGAGAAAGTCATAATCTAATAGGGAAGATGATATGCAAAGAACTATGTAAGAAGAGGCTATATACAGGCTAAATTGGGAATAAGTAATAGAAGAAGTAAGCACTAGAATTAAGAAGGTTTGGGAAAGACTTTCCATAGAAGGTGAGATTTTAGCTGGGACTTGAAGGAAGCTAGGAAAACCAGGAAGTTATAAAAGGAGGAAGAGAATTCCAGGTATGGGGACAATTAGTGAAAATGCTCAGAATTCAGAGATGGAGAATGTTGTATAAGAAGCACCAAAGAGGCCAGTGATACTGGATTGAAGAAGACATGGGAGGTTGATGGGCCAAGATGGTAAATTAGAGGCAGTAACTCAGCTGGACTCTCTCAACATTTCCCTCCAAACAACTTTAAAATAATGCTTCAAATCAAATTTTAAAATGGCAAAGCCAAGAAAAGATCAGGGTGAGACATTTTTCTAGCCTAAGAAAAACTTAGGAGTTTGGCAGGAGACATTTTTGACACCAAGGTGGAGGCCTGTCCAGAGAATGCAGGGCAGCAGAAACAATGTCCCTAGTAACAGATGCTTTAGAAGCTCCCAACCCAGAGATATAAGGGGGTCAAACAACTGATCAGAAAGATATTACAGGGAACCTCTTGCTAGCACTAGGTTCAGCTGGCACTGCTTAGCAAGTCTATTGGTCACACACACAGCTCCAGGGTGGAGAGGAACTCTGGTGGTTTGTCACAAGGGAACACGGGCCCTACTCACAGTTCCAAAGCAGCAGAAAGTTTTTGTGGCTGCAGGGGACCAGGGCCCTTCCTGGGTAAGATGAGAGTACAGACCAACAGAGAAATCAGTACCCTTTTCTCAGGCTCATACCACCTTGGAAGCACCAAAAGCTTGCAGACTCTCTGACTCTGAAAATAGCAGCACAAAAAGCATGACAGTGCCTCTTGAGGTTCATTTAATGTAACAGTCAAAGTCAAGAAATAGATTAGAAAAATAAGCAAACAAGAAAACAGAACTTGAATAGAAAAGGCTACTATGGTGACAAGGAATATGAAGACATAAACTCACAAGAAGATAGCAATGTGAGAATAGTTACAAACAAAGCCTCAAAGAAAACTGCTAATTGAACTTAAGCCCAACAAGAATTGTTGATAAGAATGGTAGAGGAAAAATTAAAAAAAGAATGAGAGTGATGCAAGAACATAATAAAAAGAGAACTAACAGCCTGGTAATAGAGGCACAAAAATATTGAACAAAATAACATTTTAAAAAACAGAAATGACCTAGTGATAAAAGAAACACAAAAATTCACTGAAGAAAAGAAATCCTTAAAAGTAGAATCAGCCAAATTGGTAAGGGAATACAAAAAGAAAAGTACTGAAGAAAATAAATCCTTCAACATTAGAATTGTGGAAGTTAATGACTGCATGAGATATTAAGAAACAATAAAACACTGTTAAAGGAATAAAAAAGAAGAAAATGTAAAATATCTCAGCATGAAAACAACTGACATAGAAAATTGAGAAGAAGCAGTTTAAGAATTATTTGACCACCATGACCAAAATAAGAGCCTAATTATTTATTATTAATTTAAATTATTATTAATTTAAAATTATTATTTTAAAACAGAAATTATGAAGGGAAACTGCCCCAATATTTTAATCTCTAAGGCTAAAATAGGAATCAAAAGAATCCACTGATCACCTTTTGAAAAAGGAATATTACAGTCAAATTTCAGAACTCCTAGGTCAAAAACAAAATACTTCAAGCAGACAGAAGGAAAAAATTCAAATATCATGGAGCCACAGTAAGGATCAAACAAAATTTAGCAGCTTGTGCATTAAAGGAGCAGAGGACTTTGAATATGACATTCTAGAGGGAAAAAGAGCTAGGACTGAAATCACAAATAACTTCTCCAGCAAAACTAAGCATAATCCTTCAGAGAGGAAAAAATAGATACTTAATGAAATAGAGGAATTTCAAACATTCCTCATGAAAAGACCAGAGCTGAATAGAAAATTTGACATTCAAATACAAGGTTCAAGAAAAGCATAAAAAGGTAAATACGAAAGAGAAATCATAAGGCATTTAATATAGTTAAACTGTTTACATTCCTATATAGGAAGATGATGCATGTGATTCCTAAGAACTTTATCATTTTTATGGCAATTAAATGGAGTTTACCTGGAAAGAGGGCATGGGTATGAGTTTGTTACATTGGAATGTTTAAAAAAAAATATGAAGGTATGAGAAAGAGGGATACACCAAGAGAAGGGGGAAGCAAGAGGTAGAATGAAGAAAATTTTCTTTTTTTTTTCTTTTCTTTTTTATTATTTATTTTTAACACAGTTTATAACAGATAAGGCAATTCAAACTTTTGGTCAGTTGATACATCTTTTTAAAGCATTTACAATATGGACCACAAAATAATTTTTTTTAAAACATTAACCAACTGAGACACAAATAATATTTATGCTACTAACTTCACAAGTTCTTGACCTAATTGTCTCCACAGTACTACTAAGAATTAAAGGACCCTAACTTATTGTTGTTGGTCTAAAGTCCTGTGCCTAATAGCTTAATTTTAGACTTAACATCGGATGTTCCCCTACCAATAATGTATAATTGAATAGATCTGGTGTTAAGCTTTCAAACCTTTTGACTATAGGAAATTGCCACCAAGAGTAGGGACATTGCAGGGATACAATATCCCCCCAACTTTATGTCAGTTCCAGGCAGGATTAGATTATTCACTTAAATTCAGTCAGGCTTAAAGTCTGCCAGGTGTCAGTGGGGAAATTGAGTCGGGAGAATCCCACCTCAGCCTAGGCTAAACAGCTACTCTCCCACCCTTCCCTTGAGAACACCTTACGCAGTTCATACCAGCATCTCATCAGCTTACTGGCATCATGGATTGGAGGCTAAGATCGCCTTTCTTGCTACCCATACCTGGAGTTAGACTCAGAAGAACGTTCACTTAATAGTCCCATAGCATCTAAAAATGTCAAGTTCCAATAACCAGGTTTCAAATATGATTATAGTTTCACTTTGGCTAAGGAACATCTTTTGAGGCAAGTCTTAAGTGGCTTACATGCCTTTCTATACATGTTCTAGTTCCTGATTAAATGGCAATCTACAATCAAATTTACCATTAAAACCTTGACTTTTCTATCAATGCCAAATTTTACCCGAGGTTACCTTCCTCTAGGAAATTTAGACTGAAATTCTTTTCTCCAAACTAAAGATGTCATTGATTTATTCTCAGTAATTAATTTTAATACTAAATGCTTTTACCTCACTTTGTAACATATCCAATTTTTCTCCCCATCACTCCCCTCCCCCTGCTTCCTAATACCTTGCATTCTGATTATTCCTTCCTTCAATGTACCCTCCCCTCCACCACACTCCACCCCTCTCCTGTCCCCATCTTCTCTCTTTTCTTGCAGGGCAAGATAAATTTCCATAACGCATTCCCTGTAATTCTTATTTCCCGGTTATATATGCAATAAAAATTCTCAACATTCGTTTCTAATACTTTGAATTCCAACTTCTCTCCCTCCCTCCCCAACCCCACTGAGAAGGCAAGCAATTCAATACAAACTAAATATGTGTTCTTTTGCAAAGACTTCCATAATAATTATGTTGCATAATACTAATTTTATTGCCCTCTGTCCTACCCTATCCCCCCCTTATTTTCCCCCCTACAATTGACCTTGTCCCTTCTCGAAAGTGTTTATTTCTAGTGACTCCCTTCTCTCATTTGTCCTCCCTTCTAACATTCCCCTCGTTCCACTTGTCACCTCCTCTCCTACTTTCCTGTGGTGTGATATAAATTTTCATATCAAATTTAGTAAGCGTGTTATTCCCTCCTTCAGCTGAATGTGGGGAGAGTAGCTTTATTTTTTCCCCTCTCCCCTTCTCCCTTATCTCCTCCATTGAATAAGATTTTTCTTATCTCTTTTTTGAGTTATAGCCTGCCCTGTTCCATTGCTCCCTTTCTCTTCCCGGAATTTTCCTCCTTCACCCCTTGATTTTTATTTTATTTTATTTTTTCGTGTGTGGATATCATCTCTTCTGATATAACATACCCTGTACTCTATCTATCTGTGTGTATGTCTGTGTGTGTGTATGTACAATATCTCCAACTACTCAAATACTGAGAAAAGATTCAAGAGTTAAAAATATTTTCTTTCCATGTAGTAATGTAAACAGTCCAGCTTTAGAGAATCTTTTATGATTTTTCTTTTCATACTTCTCTTGATTCTTGTCTTGGGATGTCAACTTTTTAAATATAGATCTGGTCTTTTCCTCAACGTGAATTCTTGAACATCATCTATATCATTGAACGACCATTTTTTCCCTTGAAGTATTATATTCAGACTTGCTGGGTAAGTGATTCTTGGCTTCAATCCCAGTTCCTTTGACCTCTGAAACATCCCATTCCAAGCCCTTCGATCCCTTAATGTTGAAGCTGCAAGATCCTGTGTTATTCTGATTGTATTTCCACAGTACTCAAATTGTTTCTTTCTAGCTGCTTGTAGTATTTTCTCCTTGACCTGGGAACTCTGAAATTTGGCCACAATATTCCTAGGAGTTTCTCTGTTGGGGTTTCTTTCAGGAGGTGATTGGTGAATTCTTTCAATATCCATTTTGCCCTCTGATTCTATAACATCTATAACATCATTCTGTAACATGAAGCCATTTTCCTTGATAATTTCATGGAAGATAATATCTAGGCTCTTTTTTTGATCATGGCTTTCAGATAGTCCAATACTTTTTAAATTATTTCTCCTGGATCTATTTTCCAGGTCAGTTGTTTTTCCAATGAGTTGTTTCACATTATCTTCTATTTTCTCAAATTTTTGGTTTTGTTTACTAACTGCTTGGTTTAACTCATAGTCATTAGTTTCCCTGAACTCAATTTTATCTTTCAATGAATTATTTTGTTCAGTGAGCTTTTGAACCTTCTCCTTCATTTGGCTAATTCTTCTTTTTAAAGCCTTCTTCTCCTCATTGGCTTTTTGGACCTCTTTTTCCAATTGAGTTAGCCTCTTTTTAAAGCTGCTATTTTCCTCAGCATTTTTTTGGTTCTCCTTTAATAAGCTGCTAACTTGTTTTCTAAGGTCTTCTATTGCCTGAGCTCAGTTTAAGTTCCCTTTGGAGACAGAGGCCTTGACTTCCTCTGACAGTATGTCTTCCTCTTCCTCATATGAAAGGATCAGGGGAGACACCTGTTCCCCAAGAAAGTAACCTTCTGTGGTCTTATTTTTTTCCCTTTTTTGGGCATTTTTCCCAACCAGTTACTTGACTTCTGAGTTTCCTCTCCACAACCTTCTGGCCTCCAACTCCACCAAGCCAGCTCTGGACTGAGATTCAAGTGAGCTGCTCCCAAGCCTCAGGGTTTTAGGCAGGGGCAGGGCTGCTATTCCATGTGAGATTAAGTTCAGCTGCTCAGGTGGGGGCAGGGACCCCACAAAGGGCTCAGTTCCCTCAGGGGTTTTCTGATGAGACCTTCAACAATGGATGTGGGCTACTGTCTGCTTTGGGAGCCCCTGCCTGCTCCTGCCTCTACTGCTGCCTCCTGAGGAGATCTGAGTTATGGGGACACCTCACTCCCCTCTTGGCCAGCTGAAAAGACCTTCTTGCTGAACTTTGGTGCCTGTGGGTTGAGGGATCTGCACTGCTGTTGGAAATTCTATTCCTGAAGCCTGTTTGGATCTGCTCCTCTTTGTGCCACGTGGCCAAGGCAAGGCTGGGCCCTGCTCTGTGTCTGGTGCATGACAAACCTTTCCTGTTGGTCTTTCTCTTGGATGGAAATCTCTTCCACTCCATTGTTCAGTGGTTTCTGTTGCTCCAGAATTTGTTGAGGGTTCTTCTTTGCAGGTATTTTATGGGCTGTGGGGTAGTAGCTAGCATATGTGTATCTTTCTACTCTGCTATCTTAGCTCCTCCCCCGGAAAATTTTCTTACATAAAAGAGGTGTGTAAGCAAGGCTGTTTCAGTGGAGGGGAAAATGGGGGTAGTGGTGGGCAATGCTTGAACCTCATTCTCGTTGGAATGGGTTCAAAGAGGGAAGAATCTACATATACACCATATACACATGTATGTATATATATACGTATATATATGTATGTATGTATACACGCATACATACAAAAGGTCCTATCTGTAAAAAAATATTAATATCAGCTCTCTTTTGGCAGCAAAGCTTGGACATTGAGGTGGTGCTCATGAACTGGGCAATGACTGAACAAGTTGTGGCATATGATTGTAATATATTGTGCTATAAGAAATGATGAGGGAGGTGTTTTCAGAAAAACATGCTAAATCCTATATGAGCTAACACAAAGGCAAGTGAGAAGAACTATGAAATTATTGTGTACAGTAACAACAGTCTTGTAATGATGATGAAAGAGTTGGCTACTCTGAACAATATAATGATTGAAGACAATTCTAAAGGACTCATGATGAAAAAAATACTATCAACCTTCAGAGAGAGAACTGATGAATTCTGAGCTCAAATTGAAGTATAATTTTCTCACTTTCTTTTTCTTGTTTTTTTTTTAAAATATGGCTAATATGGAAATATGTTTTACATGATTTCACATATATAGATGCTTTATTGTATGCCTTCTCAGTGGATCGGAAGGGCTGGGGGACAGGGAGAAAATGTAATGTTAAAAATATGAGAAATCTGAGATAGAATATTGTTTTTGATTACTCAGTGAGTCTGGCCTAATTATTCAATTCAATTTAATTGATATTTATTAGGTGGTGTGCTTTTTGTTGTTCTCCAGTTATTTCACTCATATCTTACTCTTCCTGACTGTATTTGGGATTTTCTTGGCAAGGATACTGGAGTGGTTTTCCATTTCCTTCTCTAGCTTTTACAGATTTTAAAGAAACTGAGGCAAACAGGGTTAAGTCACTTGGTCAGGGTAACATAGCTAGTAAGTGTCTAAGGTGAGATGTGAACTCAGGAAGATGAGTCTTCCTGACTTCAGGTCCCTAGCACAGTGTCTGGGACATCACAGTTGTTTAATTAATGTTTGCTGAATGATTGGTAGACCTACTGGACCTCAGGCTTACTGTATTTTTTGCTTCACGAAAAGGGACAATAGGTAGATTAGACATTGCAGTTCTTAAGGACTATGGGAAAGTAGCTTTAGGCAGAACATGTAAAGGCTTGTATAATCTACTTTTAAAATACATTATGATCAATTATCCATTAATATTTTGGCATTTTCTCTGACTATTCCACTGACTCCCATGAGGTTGCTGAGCCCCAGTGATTTGTCCCTGCAGATGAAATTAATTTCGTCGACATTTACATGCCTTATTAATCACCCAACTTTGCACTCATTTATCTGTGTCTATTTTATGTTACTTTCTTCCCCTCCTCAATTTGATTTTCAACGAAAACAGTCATCCAAATGAAGCATTTTTTTGCATAGTACTTAAACGTTGAGTCTGGACTGAATTTTCTTTTATTAGTTCAAGACAACAAACATATCTTGATCAAGTTGCCAGAATGAGAACCAAGTGGATGAAGAAGGCTTATTTTCCATATATGAACAATATTCAGTTTGCTAGGCAACATATAAAGTCCCTCCATTATTATAGAGATATTGGACAACTACTTAAACGTATTGTCTTCACTTTTAAATTGGAGGAGGAGAGTGGACTGGATTATTTTTGGAAATTGTGTTTTTCTTTTAATGACCCTGTGCTTGTCCCTGAAGCCAAAACTCATCTTTCAAAATAAAGAAGTTTTATGTATGTGAATCATGGAGCACTACAATGTCTTTGACTCGTAGGTTTGTAGGTTTAGATATGGAAGGGATTTCAGAGGTCATCTAGTCTAAATCTCGTTATTCATGGAGAAACTGTGGTGTAAAGAGCTTCAGTTATTATTATTTTTTTTTATTATTATTTTTGCCAGAATCATAAGATCTCAGAGTTGGAGGGAAAGTCATCAAGTTTAATATGAATCTGAACAAGAATCCCCTTTATCACATATCCACAATCAGTGGTCATACAGCCTTTCTTGAAGACAGCAAGTGGAGAAGAACCCACTGCCTGCAGAAGTAGGGCATTACACTTCTGCAGAGCTGTACAAGCATACCTCAGAGATATTGCAGGTTCAGTTCCAGACTGCTGCCGTAAAGTGAATAGTGCAACAACAGCCAGTCACATGAATTTTTTGGCTTCTTAGTGCATATAAAAGTTACATTTGCACTCTGCTATAGATAATTAAGTGTGCAATAGTATGTCTAAAAATAATTTACATGTTTAATTAAAAACATTTTATTGCTCAAAAATGCTAAACATTATCTGAACCTTTAGCAAATCATAGTCTTTTTGCTGGTGGAAGGCTTTTCCTCAATGTTGACTGCTGACTGATCAGGGTGCTGTTTGCTGAAGGTTGAGGTGGCTGTGGCAATTTCTTAAAATAAGACAGTGATCAGGTTTGCCGTATTGATTGATACTTCCTTTCATTTGAACATTTAGAGGCCATTGTAGGATTATTTATTGGCCTAATTCCAATATTATTGTGTCTCAGGGACTAGCGAGTTCCAAGAGGTGTGAAAGAGATGGGGAAATGGCAAGTTGGTGGAACAGTCAGAACACACATTTATGGATTTTTTACCATCTTGTATAGGCATGGTTTGTGGTGCTCTAAAACAATTACAATAGTTACATCAAAGATCACTAATTACAGGTATAATAATAATGAAAAAGTTTGAAATATTGTGAGAATTATCAAAATGTTACAGAAACTCTATGTGAGCACATGCTGTTGGAAAAATGGCAGTAATGATTTGCTTTATACAGGGTTGCTTTATATAGGATTGCCACAAACATTCAGTTTGTAAAAAACAAAATAAAAACCAAAAAAACTCAGTAATATCTTTGAAGTTCAATAAAGCAAAGAGCAATAAAATGAGGTATACCTGTAATTGTTTATAGTAAATTTTAATTTGCCTCCTCAGCTTCTATCATTGCTCTTGGCTCCGTCCTCTGGGGCAGAGTAGAACAAGTTTAGTCTCTTTTCCACATGACAGTAATTCAAATACTTGGAGACTTTTATCATATCCCATATTCTTCTCTTGGGCAAAACATTTCCACTTCCTCCAAATGATTCTCATTCGGTATGATTTAGAGCAGTGGTGTCAAATTCAAATAGAAATGGAGGCCAATGAAACGTAGATAAGGATCCCTGTTGGCCACATATTTACTTAGTTTTAAAATGTAATATTACCTATGACATTTTACTTTTTTTATAAATTTTAAAAAAATATTTCCCAATTACATTTTAATCTGGTTCAGGAAATGCGAGTGTTGTGGTTACATGCCAACCAGTTGACTCCATGTTTGACACCTCTGATCTTGAAACCCTTTGCCACACCAGATGCTTCATTAGCTCCTCCCCCAGTAATTGATTGTCCAAGAAGTTGCAGAGACGTGGATCTTCTTGGCTGGAGCCTAGGGTGTGCAACTCCAGCAGGATTTGGTATAAGGCTTTATGGCCAGAGTAGCCATGCCTTTCCTCACTTTCTTTTTGGAAAGCAGTTAAAATTTGTTCTAACAATTCATAGCTGATAAAGAAGAAAGCAGCTTAAAGACAGTTGCTCCCTTTTATACATATACTGAGTCATTAGCCTTGAGACACACATGGCCTGGTGTAGATCTAAAGCTCTCATGTGATTTACTGATACTAGGAATGACATCCTTTCAACGTGCTCTAAACCTCTTTCGACTAATTCTAATAGTTTGTGGCTACTGTTTTTGTCTACTTGTTCATATTAAAAATATATTATTATCAATTTTTTACATCACCAAAATTTATCCTAGTATTCCTTATTCTCCTAGAGAGCTATACCATGTAACAAATAGCATTTTAAAAAGAGAAACAAAAAGATAAAAAACCAGCAAAACTGATTATTGTATTGAAAAAAATCTAAAAACTATGTACAGTATACCACAATCATGGACCTCCCACCTCTGCAAAGGAACATGGTGGGAATGTCTGCCCAGGCCCCTTTTTTGGAGCCATGCTTGTTTGTAATTTTAGAGCATTCACTTTGGATTGTTTTGTGGGCATTCTTTCTGTTTACATTTTTGTAGTCATTGTATGCATTGTTTTCTTGGCTCTGCTTATTTCATTAAATATCAGATCATAAGCCTTTCCATGTTTCTCTGTAGTCATCATTTTTTACAATAGAGCAAGCTTTATTCCATCACATTCATCATACCAAATTTTGTTGAGCCATTCGCCAAATGATGGGCATCTATTTTGTTTCCAATTCTTTGTTGTAACAAAAAGTAGGAAGCTTTCTTTTTATTAATGGCTTCCTTGGGGTACATAAGACTAGTAGTGGAATCTCTGAGTCACATAGTATAGACACTTTAGTCACTTTATTTTCACAGTTCAAAGTTGCTTTCCAAAATGATACCAATCCATAGTTTCACCAAATCACTTATTTCCCCCTAACTCCAATATTATTTCCATCTTTTGTCATCTTTGTCAATTTGCAAGGTGCAAGTTGAAATCTCAGGGTTGTTTTGATTTATATTTCTCTTCTTATTAGTGTTTTGCAGCATTCTTTCATATAATTAACACTTTGCAAGTCTTTTGAGAACTATCTGTTCAAATACTTTGACCATCTCCATTGGGGAATGGCATTTGGTCTTGGGAAGCTAGATGGCATAGTGAATAGAGCACTGGGCTTGGAATCAGGAAGACTCATCTTCCCGAGTTCACATCTGGCCTCAGGCACTTATAAACTGCGTGACCCTGACTTAAACGTGTTTGCCTCAATTTCCTCATCCGTAAGATGACCTGGAAAAGGAAATGGCAAACCACTCTAGTATCCTTGCCAAGAAAATCTCAAATGGACTCATGAAGAGTCAGATATGACTGAAACTATTGTTCTATTAAATCTGTTAGTTATTTACCTACTCTGAATTACTGAAGCTTTATCTAAAAAATTTGATACAGATTTTTTTTTTTCGCATTTGAGTTTCATCTTCCCCCCTCCCCAAGCATTTCACTATATATCTTTGTTGCCAGGGTCTCCAGAATGCAGAATGAGTTGTGAAAAAAGTGTCACCTCATCTCTAGAGCTGGACTGTTTTTTTCTGGGTTGAGGGTGATTCTTATAACACAGGTGAGGTTTGTAAGTTCTTAATGTCCGAGTTGTAAAATTTACATGTTTAGTCAAAGAAGTAAAATGGTGTTTCTTAAAGCCCTAGCTTCTCAGAATTAGTGGATTCTGTAGCTAAAATCTTTTCCTTTTTCAGCTTTAATCTAGGATCAGATTATAGTTGCTTCCAAAAGACTTATGAGATATTACATAACATAAGTTAAAGATTGAAGTGATCCCTAATAATAGTACCATCTATTTACACATGACCTTATACTTTTCAAAGTACTTTCCTCACATATTTCCATTTGATCCTTTCAGAAACGCTATGAGGGAAGCAATACAGCTTTATTGACCCCATTTTTCAAATGAGAAAATCAGTTTATTTGCCTGCGGTTAGACTGCTAGTAGTCCGTAGATGTGGCATGACTAATTGTGTAAGGTTGTGCTCTGATAAAACTCTCACAGCTTATTGGGAGAGAGACTGGTGTAGATCTAATCAGCAACATTTAAATTTCTTAGTAAACTCTTATTGCAGCTGCCTGTAAGGCTCACTAGGAAGGGAAGGCTGAGCCTGATCAGATGCGGCTGCAAAGAGAGGGTAACGATTGCTAGCACAAGTATCATCACCTTGGCAATCTGGATCATTCCTATTGCTTCAAACACTATCTCTATGCAAATGACTCCCAAATCAACTTCCAATTTTCAGCTCTCTTCTGAGCTGCACACTTGCATCTTCACCTACCCTCAGGGTATTTCTTTGGGGATCTGCCACTAGCACCTCAAAATAAGCATGTCTCAAATATTATTTTTACTCCCATACCTGCTTATTCTAACCTATTTCAGTCTGTGGCACCAGTTCCCTATTCTGTTGAAGGCGCTGTCAATCCTCGGTCACCTAAATTTGTTCTCTCTCCTTTCATTTAAAACTCCTTATAGCCTGGTACTATTCCATTTTTCTAATCTTTTTTTATCTTTTCCATATTCTCTGTGATTCAGCCACCACTAAGCTACCTGCTGTTCATTTCCCATTCCTGTGTCTTTGTCCTATTACATATGCCTGGGATTTCCTCCCTCCCTGCATCTGCCTCTTTGAATGTCTGGCTTCCTTTAAGACTCAGCTCAAGTATTTCTTCCTCCAGGAGGCTTCTCCTGGTCCCTGCAGTTGCTAGTTCCATTGCGTCTAAAGTTACCTTCTATGTAGTCTGTATTTTCTTGTATGTTTTGATTTATTTGTTGTTTTTCCCATTAGAATGTAAGCTCGTTGAGAGTATGAACTATATCTGTTTTTTCTTTGATTCCTCAGAACTCAGTGCAGTGTCTGTCATATTAAATGCTTAACAACTGCTTGGTGATTGATGGATTGTTACAACTATAGTACATACCTCGATTACCGCCTGAACTATTATAATAGCCTCCTAATAGGTCTTACCACTTTGATTCTTTCCTCTTCTAATTTTTGTTTGTACTTTTTTTTGTACTTCTGCTTGAATAATCTTTCTCATTCAAAAATTTGTTCATTTTTCCCACCTAGTGACCTCATTGGTTCTTTGTGGGTTGAATTGTCTTTATGTAAATGACTCTCAGATATACATATCTAGACCTTACTCTCTCTTCTGAGTTCCAATCTTGTGTCATCAACTGCCTATATAAAATTTCAAATTGGTTGTCTGGTAGGCATCTTAAATTCAACATTTCCCAAAGTGGACTCATTATCTTTTCCTCAAACCTATCCCTTTCCCATATTTCCATTTTTCCAACAAGCCTATTGTTAACCTTTCTGTTATGCGGATTCATAGCCTCCGTATTTTTTTCCAACTCCTCGCTCTTCTTCACTCTGTGTATTTAGTCACTTGCCAAATCTATTTTTTTAGCCTCCATAACATCTCTCATATCATTGCCCTTCTCTCTACACATACAACCATCGTTCTAGTTCAGACCTTCATCACATCTTTCCTGAACTGTTTCAATAATCTTCTAATAAAGGTCTCCTTGCCTCAAGTCTCTCTTCCATCTCCAAACCAATATCCAAAAAGCTGCCAAACTGATTTTTGTAAAGTACGATTCTGACTGTATAACTCCTTGACTCGGTAAACTTCAAAGGCTACCCTTTGCCTCTAGGATCAAAGACTAACTCTTCTATTTTCAATTTAAAGTACTTTACAACTTGGCCCTAATTACTTTCCTATGTGTGATTTTCCTTCTCATACTCTATGGTGCAGTCAAACTATCTCCACCACTTTATAGATATAATCCCCCATTCACAGAATGTACTTTTTTCTTACCTCAGTCTCCTTGAACCCCTTTTCTTTTCCAAACTCAGTTCACATGGTACCTTTGACAGGAAGTCATTCTTGATGACTTCAGCTGATTGTGCCTTCCTCCCCTAAATTACATAATTACCTTGAGTATATTTCATATGTATGTTATGTACATATTATCTGCCCTGTTGGAATTTTTTTATTTTTAAAAATTAATTTATTTGATTTCAGTTTTCTACAATCACTTCCATAAGTCCCCAAAATGGCATGCTATTTTATCTGAGTTCTACACATGCATTCTCATTAATCACATTTTCACATTAGCCATGTTGCATATATGAATTAAAATGGAAGAAACCATGAGAAAAAAAAACGAAACCAAACATAACACAGGAGAAAATATCCTACTTCATTCTACCTTCTAATTCCATGGTTCTTTCTCTGGATATGGATGGCATTTTGCCTCAAGAGTCCTTTGGGAATGTTTTAGGTCCTTGTATTGCTGTGAAGGGCTAAGTCTACCAGAACAATTCCTTACACACTGTGGTTGTTACTATGTACAAAGTTCTCCTTATTTTGCTGCTTTCATTCAGCATCAGTTCATTTAAGTCTTTCCAGGCCTCTCTAAAGTTTTCCTGTTCATCATTTTTTTATAGCACAATAGTATTCCATTACATTCATATACCGCAACTTGTTCAGCCTTTCCCTAGTTGATGGGTACCCCTCAGTTTCCAGTTCTTGGTCACCACAGAGAGAGCTGCTATAAATATTTTTGTACAGGTGGGGCCCTTTCCCATTTTTATGATCTCTTTGGGATACAGGCCTAGAAGTGATATTGCTGAGTCAAAGGATATGCATGTTTTTGTAGCCCTTTGGGCATAGCTCTGTTGGAATTTAAGCTTCTTGAAGGCAAAAGCTATTTTATTTTTGTCTATGAATTCAAAGTATGTAGAATAGAGTTTCATAGGTAGTCTTTAATGCTTGTTAAATGACTGACTGATGGCAATCTGCTCAAAATTTTTCAGCCTCTATCAGCTACTGGCTATAAAGTTGGGAGTTCTTCACTAGACTTTCAATATCTTCCATAATCTTTCAGCACTTTTCCTTTCCAGCCTTATCTTGTGCTCTTTCCTTTATTTCCTCTTTATTTTAGTCAAAATGTATGATTCTCTGACCTTTCACTATGCTTCTCCTGCCTTCAGGGCTTTTTTTTTTTTTAAGAGTTTTCTGTGTCTGGAAGGTCCTTCATCTTTTTTTCTATTTGTTGAATTCTTGCCAATCCTTAAATGAATGAAATCCTTAAATCCTACTTCACAGAACTTTCCCTGATTTTTTGTCAGTAATGACTTTCTCCTCTGAATAAATTTTACTAACTTTTCTTAAAATTTTCCCAATTCACATAATTTGTAATGTTATTTATTACAGTGTTTGTATCTTAGCTTCCTCTTAAAAATTAGGGCATACAAAGATAAGGATTGTGTCTCACTTTGTGCTGAATACATTAATAGGTCCTTAATAAATGTTTATTGAATGAATGAACCAGTATACAATCAACAAAAATGTATTAAGAACCTACTATAATATGTATATATTTTATATGTATATATGTATATGTGTATATCTATCTATCTATCTATCTATCTATCTATCTATCTATCTATCTATCTATCTATCTATCTATCTGCCAGAGTCTCTGTAAGGTATTATTGACACAAATGCAATAGTGACACAGTCCTTGCCTTAAAAGAGATTATATTCTATTAGAGAGAGATACAACATGATCACAGAGAAACAAATACAGTATATATATTCACAGAGAAACACAGTACTGTAGTTCAGCTTCAAATGCAGTCCTGGGTTTGTTTCTCTGTGAATATATATATTATATACTGTATTTGTTTCTTTGTGATCATGTTATCTCTCTCTATACATATATATTATGCATATTTAATACATCAATCTGGGTTAGGGGCATTAACAACTGGGGGAATCAGAAAACTACCTTTGAAGGAAGTGGTATAACTTTAATCACTGGACGAAGTTTCCTGAGAAATGAAAGATTTTCACCACAGAAAACAAATAGGTGCTATTAAATAAAGAAGGTGGTATATTAATATGCTTTATCTACATATGTATAAAATGAAATGATAAATGCCCCTTGTTAGTTTTTCTCTCAGAGGAGATTAATACATATAGACAATTAACAGAAGACAATATTATAAAATATATATTGTAAACTATTAAGTTTGGTTCAATGTGAATTGAACAAGAGATACAAGGGGCAGCTAAAAGCAAAAAAAAAAATGTACTGTTCAAAAGAGGAGTAGAAAATTCCATTTAAATGAAATTAAACTTTGAAAAAAGTTACTTCTGCTTCTGAAGCATGGAGGATACTCAAGTCTTCTTACTTCCACACATTGTCATTTTTAAAATTAAAAACTGCATCAATATCTCATTTTCTTATAAAAGCTTTATGTTAAATAATTGGATTTTAATTTTTACATAAGTCAAAATTAATTTGGACTCCTATTAATTTTTAAAAAATATAGACTTTACATAAGAAATCAGCTAGATCTTTGAGAGGTGCATTTTAATGCACTTAATGATTAATTAGCAATATCAATTAATGTAACTAATCAATATGTGGCAAATTGGCAGCAATTGTAATAAAATGCTATGAGAGTTGCCTATTTGAGCAGTTAGAGTAAGTACAAAACTGAAATAGTAGTAAATCCCTAAATATTATCTTACTAAGTTTTTCATTCAGTAGATTTCAAACTGAAGGGGATCTTAGAGGCCTTCAAACTAACCTTCTCATTTTATGGATTATGAAGTTGAGGGACAGAGAGGCACACAATCTTGTGGTCCAGGGTCACACAGCTAGTGTCTGAAGTGGGATTTGGACCCAAGTCTTCCTAACTCTACATTCAGTACCCTATATTCTTACCAAACAATACAACTACTCTAGCACATTTAACATGCAACATATGAACAAGACTTCAACATTTTGGGGAAATAATAAAGCAGGATATTTTATGCCTGGAGCAAGTTCCAAGAATTGTAACTCTAGCTGCCCACAGAAACTTAAACCTAATTGCAGTTGGTTTTTTTTGAGCTTCTAGCTCAAACTTTCCCTCCTTCTATTTATTTTTTTCCCTCAGTCTTACCTTTTCAGGCCTGTTTCCTGCTACCTGACTTCTTTCTTCCAAAAGAGAGACTTTTGGTTCCTCCTTTGGGTAGTGGCATAAAGAAGAAATTGGCCTATTATGATTTTTGCCCTTATTAACACCAGGCATGAGCATCAATCATAAACTATAGACTGAAAACTATTTCATAGAGGGCAGGGATGTGCTGGAACCAGCCTGAAGTGGCTCAAGATAGCTGATGATTAAGTTTTCAGTGTAAACATTTACACATTGAAATTGGCAAAGGCTATAAATCAAGGCTTACTTTATTGTTTTCTTGATTGTCTAGACTTAAGAAAAAGATGAAGAAAATATTAATATGTGCATTAAATTTAAATGTGTGTTGTAATTACATTTCCCCTCACAGAGTTTTGGTTGTTAAACATTTATTTACCCTCATACCACTTGACTGAGAGCTAGTATGCTGGGAATCTTGAGCCAAACTGTCTATACATTCACGGTTAATTGCAAGAAGTGCTACATTTAACTGTGCATAATACATCGGAAAGAGCAATAACCAATATACTTAAGTAGGAGAGTAAGCTGTTTCCTGACCTCATCTTAGATCTTCCATTACCATGCTTTTGCATAGACTGCTCCAGATGTATAATCAGAATGTATTTCCTTCCCACTTCTACCTCTTATAAACTCTAGCTTCCTTCAAGGCTTCCTTCAAGCATCATATCCTACACCAATCCTTTCCTGGTTCACTTAGCTGTTACTACATTCTTTCTCTTCAAATTCTCTTATATTTACTAATCTGTGTATATGTTGCATTGCCCTGGTAGAATGGTTGATGTAGAAACTCTTACGAATGAAGATGAACAATAATTCTGCAACTTATGTCTTAGGGAGTTGCCAAGAGCAGAGAGAACTTAAGTGACTTACTCAGGGTCATATAGCAAGTATGTTTCACAGGCAGGAATCCAAGGTTGGTTTTTTATCTACTATGGTTTACTGCCTATTCCTCTCCTCCATAAAGACAAACAGTATTTTGGCACTTCAAGGAACTGTAATTTCACTGGTGCTGGTATTTCTTCCAAAAGAAAAAGAAAAGATGAACATTCTTGAGTGCCTTAGAGCATATTGAGTTTAATGAGTTATTAGGGCCAAAAGAAAAGCAAAATCATTGTCTGGAGGTGAAACTTTTTGCAATGAGAATTTTTGAACTTATTTAAGTGTGTCCTCAGTCTTATGACAGCTACAGTCTGTAGCCTAGCTTGGACTCAAAGCCTTTACAGTTTTGGAAGTTCTGCCAAAGATTTCTCTCTATTGGAATTGCTTTTAAGAGTAGCAGTAGCAGCAGCGGCAGCAGCAGCAGTAGTAGTGGTAGTATGTAAGACAGATAAGACAGATAAACACAGCATACAGGAGGGCTGCTAGCACAGCACTCTTGATCTGGTCAGACAGGAAAGACATTAAGAAGCGGTTAGTAATCTTACTTTGTTCTAGTTTAGAAGAGGATTGCTGATAATGGGAGCACAACTCCTACAGCATTCCCTAATCACTCTTCTCACAGGGGCCAACCCCCACATCTTGATGGGGACAGATATAACTGTGCATTCCCCGAAATCCCCTCAAGCCTCAATGTGGGCCAGTTGAGGCAAACACAGATTCCTCCCAAACCTTGACGGAGGGCAGATCAAGTCACACACAGCATTTGTGCATTCAACTCTAAGGTTCCCCACCCCTTGACCAGTGACCACCTGCTTTATAGAACAACAGACAAAGAAGGCATATTGTTAGCAATAGCCTCCTCACAAGTTTACATCACTTCGTCCCTGTATCTCACTGCATAGCCACAGTGGATATTTATATTATTTATCATTATATAACACTGCACAAGTATGGTGGAGATGTTTTGAACCATGATTGTGGGAACACACATCTAATACCTGGGAACAAGAGATTGTTATGGTTATGGATCCTGGGAAATTAGACTCTAAGAAATAACAAAAATCTGCTTTACACACACTAATATCTACCTTATAGTAAAATTCACCTTACATACATAGTAGTAATAGTGGTAGTAGTAGTAGTAGAAGTAGTAACAGCGATACCAGCAGTAGTAGTAGCAGTAGTAATAGTAATAGTAGCAGCTTTTATTACTGAATGCCAGACACTATGCTAAGTCTTTGTAATGGCAAGTAAAACTAGGATCTTTTGCTGTTTTTGTTTTAGTACAATCAAGTGCTTGATTGAATCTTGCCTTTATCCATCAAGAGTCTTTATTAGGAGTAAAGTATAGTAACAAGAGTTTCTTTAACTAGAATTTGTATATATATTTGTATTGTTAATGTGATTAAACATCTCCCCCACCCATTAATGGGCCTACCCATTAAGATGAGTTTGATTAGGGAAGATCTGTAAGAATACTCACAGCTTTTGTTAATGAGGCACTGGTTCTCAAGGGTTGGGATGCCCTCTGGATCTATATTCTGAGGGTGAGATTTTACTTTGGGGCTTAGTTTTTGGTAAGAAGGTTTGAGTGCCAAGTGAAGACTCTGGGAAGCCACTAAGGAGCCCCCTGGCTCTGAGAACCCAGATGTCATGCTTCCCTCTCTGGTAATGGTGGTCAGACAGCTGTACCTGTCTGTTGAATTATGGTCAGGTAGAGGAAGGCATGTCTATTGATTACTTTGGGACCTAGTGACTGGAAGTGTTTGTTTGGTCAGATGAGGACTCTGGGAAGCTGCTTAGAAACCCCCAGCTTTGAGAACCTAGATGTCATGCTTCCCTCTCTGTTAACTTTGGTCAGACAGTTGGAGTCCAATTGTCTGTTGAATTCAGGTAGAGAAAGCCATGTATCGATTTCTCTGTATGTTCTTTGAAATTCAGGGTGCTAACTCCCTGAACTAACTGAATGATATATGTACATGGTTAAAGGAAGGACACATGTCTTGATTAAAGTGATTGTTAACCCCTTGAAAGTTGCTTTTCTTTTATGAACGCAGATTGAAGAACCTGTGGTGCATGTTGGGGTGCTTACTGCTACAGCCTTTTACAAATATTATCTCATTAGATCCTCCCAGAAACCCTGGGGGGTAGGTTAAGTAACTTGCTCAAGCTCACACAGCTAGTAAGTATCTAGGGCTGAATTTAAACTCAGGTCTTTCTGACTCCACATCCATTTCTTTATTCTCTGTACCACTAGCAGCCTCTAACTAATTAAAAACTAATTGAAAAACAGTCATTAAAGTTCTATTACTGCCTTTAAGAATCCCAGGTCTCTTCTACACCACAACGAAGCATCAGAGGAGCCTTTCATAGAGGTTTATATATATACCCAAACATACATACTATATATAATGTAGTATATGAATAAATATAATACTATATATAAATATTTATTTATATGTAATTGTAACCATATTTAAAAACTTTCTTTTCCTATACATATATATAGATATGTGTTTGTGTGTATATGTGTATGTGTTTGTGTGTGTACATGTATACGAAAAAGCAACCCTATAGAGTAGAGGTTGCTAAGTTTTTGTGTCATGGACCCCATGGACAGTCTGGTAAAACCTATTAACCCCTTCTCAGAAAAGTAATTTCAAATGGATAAAACAAAATATATAATATTTAAAAGGAATCTAATTCCACTGAAATACAGCTATCAAAATATATTTTTAAAAAGCTCATGGATCCCAGGTTAAGAACATCTTTCTTGTCCTTAAAAATCTTCAGGAAGAAGATTGTCTTTAATGGTTAAACACTGATCTGTCCGAAGGCATGGGGTCAAATTCTATGGTCTCCTGGGATCCCTTCCAACTCTGAAAAACTGTGTTTGGAAAGAGCAGAAAACCTTGACAAACTAGCTTTAAAAAAGAGCAGGAGAGGTAGATGTTTAGGATAAATTATGAAAAATAGAATACTGGGAAAAGGAACTGTGCAGATTGAATTTTGCATTTTTAGATTCAGGAAGTTGCATCATATTGTAATATCACAGAGCTCTCTACAGGCTTTCTAGTTAACTAAAGTCAAACCTAGCCTAGGTTCCTCACAGAATTTGTTTATTTTTTGTAATAAAGAGGCAGGAAAAAGAGTTTCAGTGATAAAGGAAAAAGTTATCAATGATGTTCATCCCTTCTCCACCCCCAAGTTCTTGTGCAGAATAAACAAAAAGAAGGGGAAAATAGCTTGCCATTTCTGTAACATCAGCTTTATTGTGCCCAAACCAACATAATTTTCAGAGCAAGGAGAGATTTGCAGCAAGCCAGAGTTTTCTGATTTTTATCCTCACTAAAGGTCTGACCTTGCAAACAGCTGCTGGGAAGCAGGAAAATATTATTAAAGAATATCCTCTAGTGAAATGAATATCAAATCCTTCTGTTACAATATTCCCCATGTAGAAGCTATTATATTCTTTCATTCTTTGTTCTACTTGTTACCATTACATTCTTCTTTGTATGTTAAAACAGACTTCCTGGAGTCTATTTGCATTTCAGAAATGTAAGAGAATATAATTTGTAGTAATAAACGATGGCTCTTGTTTTGTATTAATTTTTTTGTAAGGCATGATTTTTTTCTATTATAACAATTTTTGGGAGAAGATTTTGGCCAATGCAATTTCCATTTCACAGTATTGTATTGTATATGTAATATGCTGCATGTAACATATATGCATATGTAACATTTGCATGTTATATGACCTTACTTTTTCACAACAAATTACTTGGGAAATTTGCCTAGGAATGGCATCCTCTCATCAAGGCGTATCAGCATTGTAGCAACTTTATATGAAGAGTTCCAAAAAGCTTTCCAGAAGTTGTACTAAATCATAGCTCTTCCAACTATGGGCTGGTGTGCTTACTTTTGTAAAATTCCTCCAATAATGACTTTTCCCACCTCCTGCCATTTCCCCCAATCTATTGGAGGTGATGTGAAACTTCAAGGTTGTTATAATTTTCATTTTTCTTCTTACTACTCATTTGGAGCATTCTTTCATATGGCTGTTAATAATTTGCAAATATTTAAAAAAGTTTGCCCTCCCACTACATGTCCTATCCCTCATTGGAATATACTCTCCTTAAGGAAAAGAATTGTTGTTTGCCTTGTTCATACCTTGTAACCATTTACATAGTGGAGAATGGCTTTTGGTCTTTGGAAGACCAAAATTTTTTGAAAGAGGAAATTGCAAATGGTTCAGATGAAGGATAGTTAGGAGTCCATGTACAGAATTTTGTAGGAGACTAGCCAGTTCAAGAAGAGTGGGAAATACTCAAAAATGAAACTCAGGAAAAAAGTGATAATTCTGATGATGAAAGATGCCAATGTGAATGTACAGGTAACTCACCAATCAAGTTAGATTTTTTTAAAAAGACATTTACAAAAAAAGATGGAAGCAAGGAAAGATGACAAAGAATCATTACAAAAAAGCATGGGATGATCATGTAAGAATGAGATAAGGATGATGAGGAAGTTAAGGAGGAAAGAAATAATTTTTATGCTTTTTTGGATAAAAGAGGAAAATCAAGGAAGAGTTAGGGACCACAGCTCAGGATAGCTGGGATGGTGATAATGGACAATAGAGAGACAATAGAAATGGTTATTTTTTTTTTGTCTCTTCCATTTTCTCTGCTAAAGAGAATAATCTTTGCACTAGAAACGACAGAACAAGTGTGGCTACCAGGGAATCCAGTAAAGACATTGTAAATGTACCTGCTACTGCTGACCTGGACCACTTGGTTGAGATAAGCTATATCCTCTGTTCCTGAAAGAACTGGGTGATTGCTGGTTGCTGAGCCACTGTCAACCATATTTAAAAGACTGTGAAAAAGGGAAGAGGAAAACAGGATTAGTGAACATAACTGGTACAATTTTCAGAAAGAGAAGAGTAGAATTACAACTGACAAGTCAGCAAACTTGATTTTTGTTCTTGGCAAAATTCTAAAACCTGTCTAATAATAGGGAAAATGAAACAAATACCAAGATGGTCAAATGACAAAGAATCACTCAGTGTGGTTTCATCAAGAACAGGTTATGCTATCATAATATCATATAATAAATATGATAACCTCATTGCCTTTTTTTCACAGAATTGCTTAAAAGGTAAATTAGGTAAATGCTATGTGTGTGTGTGCGTGTGTGTGTATTTATATAGTTTACATAGATTTTTGCAAAGCATTTGAAAAAGTATCTTGGGTATTTTTTATGGAAAAATGAGTATATATCAGTACTAGACAGTAATACAATTAGTGGTTTCAGAACTAATTGAATTAAACTTGACAGTTTAGTGGTTTGATGCAAAATTAGAAGGAGTTATATAGTGGAAAACACCCTTGGGATCTCTGTTCGACTGTCTTTTTTTAAAAAAAATATTTTTGTCAATGACCTTGATAAAAGTATAGATGGTATGCTTATCAAATCTGTAGATGACAGAAAGTTGTTAGGGATAATTAACACACTAGACAGAATCAGAATTCAAATAAAACTCAACAGGTTAAAACATCAGATGAAATTAAATAAGATGCAATTTAATAGTGATGAAAATAAAACATCACACTTACGTTAAAAAAATAATTTTATTAGTACAATATGGTAAAGACACGGTTGGAGAGCAGTTTGTCTGAAAAAGGCCTAGGGTTTTATTGCACTGCAAACTCAATGTGAGCCAACTATGTGATACACAAGCTAAAAACAATGGTAATGAAATTTTTTGCTGCATTAAGAGAAATATCGTTTGGGAGTGAGGAATTTACTGTGTACTTTCTCTGGTCAAAATATGCTTTGAGTACTACACTCAGCTCTCATGACTATTTAGGAAGAACGTTACTAATTGGACAGTATCAATAGGACAATCAGATTGACAAAGGGCTTCCAGGTCATTCATTAATCAATTACTTAATGAAGATTTATTCAGAATCTACTATTGCTAGGCTTTGTGCTAAGTGTGGGGATACAAAAAAAAAAAAGAGACAAAAGACAATCCTTGACCTCAAGGAGCTTACAGCGTATTTGGGGAGACCTCATGCAAGCAGATATATGCAAAACAAAGCAAACTATACACAGAATAAATAGGTGGAAATTAACAGAGGGAATGTTTGTAACATAGGAAATTTGGTTGAAGGAACAAGGAGTTATTGAGCCTGAAGAAAAGTAGTCAGAGAGCTTATGATAGCTGTCACCAAGTGCTTAAGTCAAATGGAAGAGGGTTTAGTTTTGTTCTGTTTGGCCCTGAGGGCAAAACTAGGTGGACTGAATGGAAGTCACAAAGAGACAAAATTTAGTTTGGATGGAAGGAGCAACTTCCTAGCAATCCCAAGACAGAATAGACTGCCTTGGAAGGCAATAGGTTTCCCTTTATTGAACACTTTCAAGTAAAGACTATATTACCACTTGCTAAATTTGTTGAAGATGAAATTTATTTTTCAGGTTGTGGCTTAGACTAGATAACTACTGAGGCCCTTTCCCCTGTGGAGATTCCATGATCCTGATCCTAGTAATTCTCAGGGGGTAAAGGTCATAGCATCATAGAGAGAGATTGGGAAGGGACATTGGAGATCTATTTGTCCAATGTTTACTTTTACAATAGAAGAAGTTGAAGTACTGAAATGTTAAGAGATTTGCCCATTGTCACTGAGGTAGTAGGTGGTAGATCCAGATTTAACCCAGACCATCGGACTCTAAAATCAGAACTCAAGTTATGTGAGACTGAATTGATATGACCATTCTTAGCATGCAGAGAAATCTTTTCATGCCTGATCCTCTTAACCTAAACATGTTTTTATTAACAAGCACAAAGCGTTTCTTGGAGATGATGGGCAACATGTTATTGGGATTTGACAAAAGCTGCTGTTTGCCTTGATCTCATACTCCCATGATCTGCAGCTTTTAGAACAAACCAGCTTTTTCTGGAACAAAAGATATATCAGAAAAAAAATTGAAAAATGGTTGACTCTTAGCAGCTGAAATAATAGCCTGATAACTTTAGGAACTTTTTTTGAAAGTAAAAAGATTCAACATAAAAATGTTTAATTCACTGGTGATACATGGATTCAAGCTATGTGTTAAGATCAGTTAGAAATAACTATTTCCAAATTAGGGGAGTGTGTAACCCCTTTAAATCACAACAGAGAGACAGTGAACATAATACCCAAATAAATAAGGGAGGGAACAGTGTAGGAACTGACAAGTGCAATACATCCCTGAGTGAGTAAAAATTACATTCTCTATCTAAATCGTATTTGACCATGCTTTCATTTTTATGTTATCTTGGAATTGCTCTCTAGAGTCTAAACCTTTCCTCTATGCATCTTGTTATGGTGGCTGCCACCCGAACCCTCATTTCTCTAATCTCATAGCTACTGGTGTCCTTACCACCTATCTTATAATTACTACCATATAATATATGGTATAATATATTATATTATCTTATAATAACTACCATATACTCATTCTGTATTGATCCTGTGCATATTTATTTTACATATGCTTCTATATTTACGTGTCTTCTCCTTTGTAAGCCACTTGAGGGACTATTCCATTTTTGTCTTTATCCTCAGGGATTAGCACAGTGCCTGGCACATTGTTGGGTCTTGATAAATGCTTCCTGATTGTTTGATTTTGTTTTAACTAGATCCTAAACTCTTTCTGAGTAGGAATTATGAAGCATTATCCTCCTTTTTAATGCTGCATACAGAACTATCATATCATAATCAAAATAGGTAATATCGACAAAGAACTTTAAGACTTTTTTAAAGCACTTTGCCTATGTTATTTCTTTTGACCCTTACAATAACCCTGTGAGGTAGGTGTTATTGTTATCCATATGTTGGGTAACTGGGACTGAGTGAGACGAAGTGACTTGCCCAGGCTTACACAGCTAGTAAGCATCTGAGATAGGATTTGAACTTATTTTCCTGACTCCAAATACAATACTCTATGCGCTTTGCTATCTGGAATTCTCATGAAAATTCTCATTCTATTGGTATTCTCACCTCCTCATTCCTCTCCTTCAAAAAACAAAGAGAGAAGAAAAGAAAAACAACCCCATAAAAATCTCAATAAGCTGCCTAAAGAAATCCCATATATCACTTCCTTCTCCCAAACTAGTGACAGAAGCAAAACATATAATTATGATATATAGAGTCTTTACCATTTTTTTTGGTTAAAATACTCACATTACAAAATAAGGTCCGGATATTCTTCAGATGTACTTTTGGAGGTACTGGGGTTCTTATGGGGCAGCTAGCTAGGTAGCACAGTGAGTGGATACAGCTTTGGGATACAGTTAGTAAGACTCATCTTTGTGACTTCAAATTTGGCCTTAGATAATTTTTAACTCTGTGACCCCAGGCAAGTCACAGAACCCTGTTTGCCTCAGTTTCCTCATGTATAAAATAATCTGGAGAAGGAAATGGCAAATCACTCCAGTATCTTTGCCAAGAAAACCCCAAAGGGGGTCATGAAGTGTCTGAGAGAAGAGATTGAAATGACACAACAGTAAACAAAAGAGTTCTTAAAATAAGATGCTTGATCCTCTTATATCCAATATTGTTGTAAAGTCCTGTGGCAAGCATGTCATGAGAGAAGAAATCTCATCCTAGTTTTCTGGAGTTTAACATAACACAGCCTCCCACAGGGAACTGGTAAACTAGAAACTAATACATTTGTTTTTGGCAGCGAGGAAGAAAAGTTCTTTCAGTTAAAGCCAGCCAGTGTCCATAGTGTAGGATGAAGACTAAAGGATGAACCATGCAGTTTACTAAGCACTTGTATTCCTCAGAGAATGAATATTATATTTAGTAAGTCTCTAGAGATGACAGAGATAATTCTACCCTATATTTACTATGGATAAAATCTGAACTGTGCATTTTTTTGGTAGAACATAATAGCTAACGGTGAATTAATGATAGAAATGGAAGTGTTGTGGTTTCATGGTGTATTGTGGTATCACCGTCTCAAAGAATTCAATCAGATTACCTCTCATCCAAGTAGGCATTTATTGAGAACTGACACCCTTCAAAGCAGGCTAGGTTCCAAGAGTAACCAGTAACTTCAGAGAAAGCAAGATGGATTTTTATAGGGTAAAGATGCCATTACATAACAAAATTTATGAATATTAAAAACATAGGAGGGTTTGTTAAGGGATTAGGTAATAGGGGAGGGGTCCCTTCTATGGTTTTGGAGATCAAACATCCTGGTCATGCTGCCCTCTGATTGGTTAGCTATTGTGGTCCTGCTTGGTCAAGATGGATAGTTAGGTATTGTGGTCTTGTCTTGGGCTAAATTGATGATGTTATTATAGTTGAGTAAAAACACCTGTTCAAATATGCTGCTGCTAGGGGCAGTGACTGTATTGCGTCTGGGGGCCTGTGGTGTAGTTAAAGCCAGATTGTGTGGTTAAATCAAGACATGCCTTCTGTTCAGTGGGGCCCATATGGAAGTTAGAATATTGGGGCTGGGAGCAGCTTTATTAGAATTCCATAAGAACATTTAAAAATGTATCAAAAATGCTTATAATAAGTTTTGTTTTGAAGCACTAGTTCTTTATAGAAAATGTATTCACATAGGGTAAGTACTGGGCATGTGATTTCATTGAGATAATGAATGCCCTTGTGAGGTCTGTGCCAACACAAATTGGCCATGCAACAGAGAGTTGCATGGAGCACTGAAATGTTAGATGACTCGTCTAGGGTCAAACACTCCCTTGTTTGATGTGACCATCTCTACTAGCTGCTGTCCTTTATTTCTCCTCTTTCTGTCTAAGCTCCTTGAGAATGATATCTATTCTTGAGGACTGCACTTCCTCTCCTCTCATTCACTTAAAAATTTGTTTTTCTTTTTATTAAACTTATTTTTAGTTTTCAACATTCACTTCCATAATATTTTAGGTTCCAGATTTTCTCCCCATCTCTTCTCTCTCCCATCCCAAAATGGCATGCATTCTGATTACCCCTTCTCCAATCTGCTCTCCCTTCTATCCCCTCCCCCCTCCTCTTCTCTTATCCCCTTTCCTTCTATTTTCCTGTAGGACAAGATAGATTTCTATACCCAATTGCCTATATATCTTATTTCCCAGTTGTATATAAAGACAATTTTTAACATTCATTTTTGAAACTTTGAGTTCAAAATTCTCTCCCTTCCTCCCTCCTCCCCTACCCTTATTGAGAAGGCAGGCAATTATATATAGGCTACATATGTGTAGTCATGCGAAACACTTCCATAAGTCATGTTGTGAAAGATAATTGTATTTCTCTCCATCTCATCCCCCTCATTTATTTTATTGTCTCTTTTGACCCTATCCTCCCTCAAAAGTGTTTGCTTCTGATTACCCCCTCCCCTAGTTTGCCCTCCCTTCTATCATCCTCCCTTGTCTTATCCCCTTCTCCGCTACTTTTGTGTAAGCTAAGATAGATTTGAGTGTGTACGTTATTCCCTTCTTAAGCCAGATCCACTGAGAGTAAGGTTCACTCATTCACTCTCACCTCCCTTCTCTTCTCCTCTGCTGCATAAGTTTTGTCATGCCTCTTTTATGTGAAATAATTTACCCCATTCTACCTCTCCCTTTTCCCATTGCATTCCTCTATCACCTCTTAATTTTTTTAGATGTCATTATTTCATGTTCAACTCACCCTGTACCCTCTGTGATATATATATATATATATTGTATATATGTATCTATATTACATATAGATACATATACACACACGTATATTTTCCCTCCAACTACCTTAATACTGAGAAAGGTCTCATGAGTTACTAATTTCATCTTTCCATGTAGGAATGTAAACAGTTCAATTTTAATAAGTCCCTTATAATTTATCTTTCCTATATACCTTTACATGCTTGAGCCTTGTATTTGAAAGTCAAATTTTCTATTCAGCTCTGGTCTTTTTATCACAAATGCTTGAAAGTCATCTATTTCATTGAATGTCCATTTTTCACCCTAAGATTATACTCAGTTTTTCTGGGTAGGTGCTAGTTTTAATCCTAGCTCCTTTGACCTCTGGAACATCATATTCTAAGCCCTCCAATCCCTTAATGTAGATTGTTAAATCTTGTGCTATCCTGATTGTGTTTCCACAGTACTCAAATTGTTTCTTTCTGGCTGCTTGCAATATTTTCTCCTTGACCTGGAAGCTCTGGGAATTGACTACAATATTCCTATGAGTTTTTCTTTTGGGATCTCTTTCAGGAGGTGATCAGTGGATTCTTTCAATTTCTATTTTCCCTTCTGGTTCTAGAATAAGGGTAGTTTTCCCTGTTAATTTCTTGAAAGATGATGTCTAGGTTCTTTTTTGATCTTTTTTTTTTATTTCAGGTAGTCCAATAATTTTTAAATTATCTCTTCTGGATCCAGGTTAGCGGTTTTTCCAATGAGATATTTCACATTGACTCCTATTTTTTCCATTCATTTGGCTTTGTTTTAGAATTTCTTGATTTCTCATAGAGTCATTAGCTTCCATTTGTTCCATTCTAATTTTTAAGGAGCTTCTGGACTTCCCTTTCTGTTTGGCCAGTTCTCCTTTTTTAAGGCATTCTTTTATTCAGTGGTTTTTGGACCTGTTTTGTCATTTGGGTTAGTGTAGTTTTAACATGTTATTTTCTTCAGCATTTTTGGGTCTCCTTCAGCAAGCTATTGATTCATTTTTCATGATTTTCTTGTATCATTCTCATTTCTCTTCCCAATTTTTCCTCTACTTCTCTTACTTGATTTTCAAAATCTATTCTGAGCTCTTCCATGGCCTGAGATCAATTCATATTTGTCTTGGAGGCTTTCAATGCAGGAATTTTGACTTTGTTTTCTTCTTCTGATTGTGTATTTTGATTTTTGTCACCATAGTAAGATTCTATAGTTAGAGCTTTTTTCCCCTTGTTTGCTCATTTTGCCAGTCAATTATCTGACTTTCTAATTCTTTGTTAAGGTAGGACTTTGCTTCCAGTGTGGAGAGTACTGTCCCAAGCTTCAGGGGTTTTGTGCAACTGTTTTCAGAGATACTGCTAGGGACCTGTAAATTCTCAGTTCTTCCAAGGTGGTATGATCAAAGGAGAGCTATTTACTCCTCTCTTGGCCTGTCTTTTGTCTCTATATCTATAAGTGACCACAAGTACTCTTTTTTGCCTTGGAATTGTGAGGAAATTTCTTTCTCCACCACCATCACAAGTTCTGCCATGCCAGTCCTCCTCCTTTCCCCAGGACAACCACCCAGGACTATAACACAGGTCCAAGTACTGGCAAAGCAAGAGAATTCTCCCTCAGCACCAGCAAAGAGATACCTGCAAACCTCTTGTGATCAACCACTCAAAATCTCCACTGTCTGTGTGCCCACACCTTTGGAAGCAGCCATTGCTGCTGCTCTGTGCCTGGGACCAGGCCACACTTCTCTCTCACCAATTCTGACAAACCTTTCCTATTGACCTTTTAAACTGTCTTTGGCATTTGTGTGTTAAGATGTCTGAAAACTGTCACAGCCTCCAGTGATTCAGTCCCCTGAGGCCTACTCCAGGTTTATCTGTGCTAGTCTGTTTTGTGCTGGACTGTGCTCCTCTCTCAACCTGGTGCAACAGACCTTTCCTGTTGACCTTCTAGGTTCTCGAGCTGGAGATTTTTTTCACTCTGTCATTTTGCGAGTTTTGCTGCTCTATAATTTGTTTAGAGTCATTTTCACTAGTATTTGGAGGGATTTGAGGGAGAGCTCAAGCAAGTCCCTGCTTTTAATCTGCCACCTTGACTCTGCTCCCCTCTCGCATTCACTTTTAAATGATGGGTACTCTGGCTTTCAGTAGGATAATAGATATCTCAAAATGCCATATCATCAGGAGTCCCAATAGTGCTTCCCAGTTGCCTCCCAATTACTTTGTCCACTCTTCTTCAGTGCTGTTGCTGGTTTTTTCCCTCTTGCTTTTGTATCTTGAATGTACAAGACATTTCCTGGCAATAATAAGTATTTAATAAGTGCCATCTATCTTCAATTGAAACTGCTCTGTCCAGAGGTACAATTGATGTCTTAGCTACATGCTTCTTGAACTCACTGCAGTCTTTGCTACTGCTGACCATCCTCTCCTTCTGGATGGTCTAGTTTTTTGTGTGACATTGTCCTCTCTTGGTTCTCTTTCCTGTTTGACTACTTCTTGTTAGTCTTTTTTGAATCTCCTTTGAGGTCTTTCCCATTAATTATGGGTTTCCTCTAAGGATTGTTTCTTGGCTGTCTCCTCTTTTTCTTCTATATTACTTTGCTTGGTGATCTTATCAGCTCTCATGGGTTCATTTATCATTTCTATGCACATGATCATCAGATCTGAATATCCAGCTCTAATCTCTCTATTCCTGTATCACCTTCTGGACATTTCCCATTGGATGTCCTGGGGTATCTAAAATTCAACAGATCCCAAATAAAATTCATTATCTTTCCTCCCAAGTCCAGTTTTCTTCCATTTCTTCCATTAGTTCCAAGGAAACTACCTTCCTCCTACTTGTCAAGGCTCACAATCTTATTTCTATCTTCAACTCTTAAGTCTCACTCATACTATGTAGCCAATCCATTGCTAAATATTATTTTTACTTATACATTTCTCTTATACATCCCTTTGTCTCCTCCAACACAGTTGCCTCTCTAATTCATCCCTCCTGACTTGCACTATTGCAAAAATAAAATACAGTATTGATCTTTCTGCTCAAAGTCTCTCTACATGCTAATTCGTCTTTTGCTCTACTGTCAAGGTGACTTTTTTTACAAGCTTAGATCTGATCAGTTCTTCACTTAATGAACTCCAGTTGCTCCCTATTACCTCCAGGATAAAATATAAAATCCTCTGTTTAGTATTTAAAGCTCTTCATAAATGGGTCAGTTCCCTCCTTTCCAGTATTCTTGAACTTTATTCCCCTCCTTATACTCTATGGATCATCCACACTGGCCTACTTGTTGTTCTTTACACCAGACAATCCACCTGCTGACTTTCTGTATTTGCACGAGCTCTGTCACATGCTTAAAATGCTTGACCTACTTTCTCTTGTCTCCTAGCTCCAACAAGCTATTTCAAAACTCAGTTCAGATCCCACCTTTGGCAGATCTTCTCAGTCCCAATTCCCCTTTCTCATGTACTACCTTCCCTCTTATATTTACCTTCTATATATATTGTGCATATCACGTATGTCTGTAGTTATTTTCATAACTACATGTCTTTTCCCCATTAGAACATGAGCACTTTGTGGTCAAGGACTTTATTTTTGCCTTTCTTTGCATCCTTAACACTTAACCCAGTGTTCAAGCACTTGGTAAAGGAATGACTACCAGTCAGCAAGTATCAGTTCAGGCAAAACTTGAACCCAGAACTTCTTAACTTTGAAGGCAGTGATCTATCTACTGTGCTATGCTACATGAACATATATACTATATATTTGTAAATGCAATAATGTTATTAATTAAATGCACAAGTAATTTAAGTTTTATTGAAAAGAAAGTTCATAAATGTTTATAATTGGAACAAGAACTTTGTTTTTGGTTACCAGAGACAAAAATCTTTATTCAGTTGCAGGATGTTTTTTTAAGCAACCATATAAGATGCCATATGGTCAAGACAACCTCCTTTATTGAAGTCCTCAAAGGTAGAGAATCCTACTACATCCCCAGGAAGCCCATTCCATTTTTGGAGAGCTCTAGTTGTCAGGATGTTTCTTCTATATTGAACTTAAATTTACTTCATCACAACTACCCTCTGAGGTCAAGTGGAAGTAGTTTGATCTCTTCACCATATGACAGCTTTTCACATATTTGAAATTTCATGTCCTCCCAAAGTCTTCTCGAGAACTGTCATACCCAGTTCCTCATAGAAAATGATTTTGAGGCCATTTATCCCATTCACCATTTTTGGACATTCTTTAGTTTATAAGTATCCTTTCTATTATATCGAATCCAGAAATAAATAAAATACATACATTCCCTTCCTGTCTATAACCAAATTCAGCAAGATAATTGCCTCCCTAATTCTGGAAACTATATCTTCCAATACAATTTGAGATTACATTAGCTATTTTTGATTGCCATATCACACTTTGACACATACTAGGTTTGTAATTTAATAAAACACCCAGACTTTTTTTTTAGCTGAATAGTTATCTAGCCATGTCTCTCCTATAAAAAAAGGCTACTTGTAAGGATGATTTTTTTTATGCCAAATATGACTATCTTTATCCCTATTTAATTTCACCTTCCTAGATTTAGTCCATTGCTCTATCTTGTCAAGATAATTTTGAATCCTAGTTCAATCATCTAATGTTTTAGCTATCTCTGCTCTAAATTTGATAAACTTTACAATCTCTGCTTTTATTTGAGTCATAGGTAAAAATATTGAACAACACTTGGTCACATATACAGGCAACTCCAGTGGAGACTACCTTCTAAACTGACTTCTAACTATTAATAAAATCTAAACTTTTTGGGTCTAAATATTCAAAAAGTTTTGCATTCACCTAACTATACCACTACCTAGTCTATATATCTCCGTCTTGTCCACAAAAATAACATGAAAAATGTTGTCAAATTCTTTGCCAAAATCTAGGTACACTGTAAGCATCGAATTCCTATGTAAGCAGGTAGGAGGTATAGTGGGTGAAACAATAGAATTGGAATCAGGGAGCTTGGTCTGAATCCTCCCTCAGATGACCATGAACAAAAAAATGCAAACTTTATCAGCCTTGGTTTCTTCATCTGTAAAATGGGGATGCCAGCATTTGTTGTAAGGTCAAACGAAATTGTTTATATAGTTTGTTTGGAAAGCTTTGAAACAATATAAATACTGGATACTTTTTGTTATGTTGTTATTATTATTATGTTGTCACTGTGGTGACCATCATTGTCTTCTTATAACCCTGTCACAGAAGGAAATGAGGGTGGTTTATCGTGATCTGTTCTTGATGAAGTCATGCTGGCTTTTCATCATCATTATTTCCTTTTCTCAATATTCACTAATCATCCACTTTAAATAATGCTTTTTAGAATTTTACCAAGATTTGAAGCCAAACTCACTATCTTCTAGTTTGATGTCTTAACTTGTGGTGGATAGCCAGCACTCCCATGTGGGTCGGTGAAAGCGATGAGGAAGAAAGACACGGGCGGGCGCAGGAAGATAGGACAACTCCATTTATTGATCCAAAGGTCAGGGTATTTAAAGACAAAAACTGCAAATCTACATGACAATCTACTCGTCTCCCATCCTAGTAATTTGGCCAGTCTTACTGTCTTAAAGAATGTTAGCCTAAAGGGCATCTTCTATTTCACATATCCGTTGTATTCTGTAGTTCTCTTATTTATCTCACAGGGACAGCAACATCCCAGGAAGCTTGGAGAGCCATTTGAGATGGTTATGAACACAGAGAACAGGTTATGAATCTCAGAGAACAGGTTTTCCTGAAGTTCTATCCTGAACTTGCCATCGCTCTCCATCCTAGCCTTCAACATTAACTTTCATTTTTACTTTTCTCTATTCTGTGGCACTTCCTCCCCCCCATAATCTTTCAAAAGTTACTGATAGTACCTCAGTAATCACAACTGTAACTCTTTCAGTATGTTTAACTTTGTCTGGGCCTGGTGACTTGAATTCATCAAAGGCAGCTAGATTCTCTCTTCCTTTGTCACTATTTATTTTGGGCTTCATTCCCTATTAATCATATTTCCCCCCTTCCCCTGTCTTCCAGTCTAAAGATAATTTTTCTTAGAGGAGAAAACAGAAGCAAAATTACTTGAGTAGTCTCAATCATTTCTCTGCAGTCCTTGATCATCTTCCCATCCATCTCATGTACTAACCCTGTTCTTCAATTTATTTTCAATTCCCCTAATATAGCTTAAAATCCTCCTTTTATTGTTCTTCACTTTCCTCATCAGCTTTAGTTTATCCTGAACTTTTATGTTCCTCACACTGTCCTTGTAAAACCAACTGATGATTCATTATCCATGTCTTCCCTTTCCTGCATCTTCTCTGAATGTTTTAAGTCCACATTTGTTGAGTTCTCTGGATATCAACATTGCTCTCTTTAAAAAGCTTCTCCTTTCCTACATAAGTAAACAGTTTCTGCTTCTATCTTCAGAATTTCATTTTTCTTCTTCTTCTTCTTTTTTTTTTTTAGAGATTTCCTTTCCTCCTGGGCTGACATACTATGTAGAATTTTAGTCCATGGAATCCCATGGTCATTTCTTTGGACCATTTTATGTTTTTTTCTGCCCAAAAATCCAGGGTGCTTAATTATGTGTGTGTGTGTGTGTGTGTGTGTGTGTATGTGTGTGTGTGTTCATCCTTCATTGCCAAAGAAGACCATGCCATCAGAGAAATAATGACATGACTTGCAGTGGACTTTGTTTTGAGTGAGGGAGGGCTGTGCAGGTCACCAGCCTTACTTCTCCAGAGCCATCTGAATCCAGTGACTAGATATTCATCAGGATGACTGGAGATGACCCAGGATGAGGCAATTGGGGTTAAGTGACTTGCCCAGGTCACACAGCTAGTGAGCGTCAAGTGTCTGAGGTGAGATTTGAACTCAGGTCCTCTTGACTCCTACAATGGTGCTTTATCCACTGCACCACCTAACTGCCCCATGCTTGAATGTCTTCTTCTTTTCTAACATAAATTATAAGGTGCATCACTTGCTTTCCTCCAATATGCCCTCCTTAAGCCTTCCCAGATGCTAATTTTTCCTTGTTGGTAAGACTCAGACCTAGCAGTTTCTATCTTGTTAAGTTTATTCATCCTTTAAAGAATGAAATGATCATGTATGAAAGTGAAGAAATGATTAGCTGATCAGCTCTGGGTACTTTTGGCACATAATGCCTCTGTGCTGGAATTGTAATATTTCTTGAATTCCTCAGCTATTTCCTCTTTCTGAATAAATAGTCTGTAAAATATATCACAGTCATTTCCTGATATACCAACCACACTCTCTCACCAACCAAGGAATTTGCCCATGTAACAAAGAAAATCACTCAAGCAAAACAAACTAAGACATCTGACTGTATATTGAGCATTCTGCACCTGTAGTTCTATATTTTTCTCAGGAATATAGGGAGGTAAATTTTCTCAACTCTTCTCTCTGGCCAAGATTAGTTATTACAATCACATGGAACTGGAACTAATTCTATTATTATTTTTATTTACATTATTATAGCTATTAAGAACAATATTTTCCTATTTTGGTTACTTCACTCTAAACCAGTTCTCACAAATCTTTCCATATTTCTCCACATTGCTTTTATATGTCATTTTGTCATGATACAATAACATTCCATTAAAATTACATACTACAATTTGTTTGCCCATTGACCACTTATTAACTTTAACTTGATTAACTTGATCTTCAAAATACATAAGGGAACTATCTTTTTATTTATTGATTAATTCCCATTGTTCATGTAATATGGATACATTAGTTTCCAAATACATTTCTCAAGAAAGTTTTTTCTCATAACAAATATTTTTCAAAGGAAAAGAAAAAAAGTTCAGGAAAGTCAACTATATTTTTATCTTATCTGTCAGAAAGTTTAATTTTCCGTACTTATAGTCTGACACCTCTGTAATGAAGGGAGGTAGTAATATTTTCTCAATTTTTCTATTAGTTCAAGCTTGGCTACTTTAATACATAATCCGGAGTGCTCAGTTTCATTATATTATTCTTTCTATTTCCATTCTTGTAGTCATTTGGCGATATTGTTTTCCAGATTTTACTTAAACTAGTCAGTATCAATTAAAAAAAATTTCTCTGAATTCTTCATGTTTATTGTTTCTTATGACTAAGTACTATTTGGTTATATTTACAATCCACAGTTTGTTTAGCTATTTTCCAATCAATGGGCACCTTCTTTATTTACAATTCTTTGGTACCATAAAACTACTGCAATGAATATTTTGATGTATATAATCTTTATGTTTTTGATTTCCTAGGGTATGTGCAGTAGAATCTCTGAGATAAAAATGCATGGTCATTAAGTCATTTTTTAAAAACCACAATTCCAAACTGATTTACAGAATGGTTGGATCAATTCATGGATCCATCAATAGTGTAGGAATGTGATCATTTTTTTCCCCAACAGACCTTCCTTCAGGGACTATTTCCATGTTTTGGCTTCTCTGGGTCTGTGGTAAATTCCCAGAATTGTTTTGATTTGCATTTATATTATTAGTGATTTGTAGCAGTCTTTCATAGGATTTTTAGTAGTTTATAATTCTTCTTTTGAGAACTTTTGTTCATATTCTTTGACTGCTTTTCCAATGGGGGATGGATTTGGTCTTAGATATTTGTGTTGAGTATTAGACCCTTACCGGAGATTTCTGAGGCAATTCCCTGCCGCCTCAACAAGGTTCATATACTTGGTGACTTGAAGGGGATCCCTGAAGTGATTAATTCAACCAATACATGAAAATTGACAGTTTCCCTATGAATTGTTAATTTCTGAAATCATGAAGTGGGTCCAGCATACCTGGTGCCTTTCTGCCTGAGAAAGACTACAGTGACAGTGGGTAGAGAGATTACAATCACACTTTAATAAAGCACAGAGGGCGTATAGTTGAATGAGCACAGAAAGTACAGAGACAAACCAGGAAAAAGAGTACAAAGGTAGCTGATGTGAGGACAGGAATGAAGTAGACAGGGTGGTGGAAAAAGACAGACAGAGGGGTGAAGAGCACAAGAATAGGAAGAGGTAGATAGTATCATTCACTTAACTGTGAATTAGAGTTAGGGGGGCAGGAGTTTGAGGTTTCATTTCTATAGGAATTTTGGGGAAACAGATTAACTCTTTTCTTTGTTACCTTGGTGTTAGTTCTTTAACATATCCAAATCATCTCAAAATTGTTGGTAAAACTTGAAAGTCAACATATCACTGTAGAGTTATCAGCACCATTTGGTGTTCTACTGGTCTTCTACTACAGATATCTGTTAACTTGTCTGAGAGTTACAGTAAAGCCTAAATGGCTTTCCATGGTTCAGCATATATTACCATAATGCATTTTTTGGTTAACATGTGACACAATTTAGAAATTATGTTCATTTGATCTTTGGGATGCTTTACATGTGACGTCTAGGTTTCCCTTTGCAATCTTACTTCCTATTATTGCTACTTTTCACTGGCTATTTATAAACTTCCTTACTATACTGACTAGAAGGGGTGGTAATGGTTATTCTGACCAGAGCAAGATACAGTTTTTAACACATCCTAATTATGCCACCTGTATTGATTTTATTCATGTGAATGCTGCTCGATATCATGTAATTGAAATGATCTACTTTATCTTTGGTAATCCTCTGTCTTTTGTTTGGATAAGACTTTTTCCCTAGCCAATGTTGTGAAAGGTATCTCCATTCATTTTCCTTAATTAAAAAAAATGACCTTTTATTTTTATGTCTGTGGAATTTAAATTATTTGCTCTTATTCTGTCTGCAAAATCCATCATAATTTTATTTCTGTTTCTGCTTCATTGATCTTCACTAAATTCTTTCTGCCGTTCTCCCCCTCTTTAGTTCCTATATTTCCTCACATCAGTATAACTTCTTACCACATATAATGCTACTATCACTCCCATTTATATATCTTGTTCCTTTTGAATATTATTTCAAAGCCATATTTCAGTAATGTGTTTTATCTTACCATGCACCAATAATGACACTTTAAAAATTTTTCTAATTTATTTATTTTTAATTTTCAACATAAACTTCCATAAGTTTTAAATTTTCTCCTCCCTCCCCAAGATGACATACAATCTGATATGGCTCTACACATATATTACCATTAAACACATAAACACATTAAACACATTAAAAACCTTAGTCATGTTGGATGTAAGAATGATAACAAAGTAGAGAAATCATGAGAAAGAAAAAACAAAACAAAATAAAACAAGAAAATAGTTTACTTTGTTCTGCATTCCAACTCCATAGTTCTTTCTTTGGATGTGGATGACATTTTCCATCATAAGTCCTCTGGAATTATTTTAGGTCCTTGCATTGCTGAGAAGGGCTATGTCTATCAAAATCAGTCATTACATGCTATGACTGTTTCTGTGAACAATGTTCTCCTGGTTCTGCTCACTTCACTCAGCATCAATTCATATAATTCTTTCCAGGATTTTCTGAAGTCTGCCTGTTCATTATTTCTTGTAGCACAATAGTATACCATTATATTCATATACCACAACTTAGTCAGCCATTCCCCAATTGATGGGCATGTCCTCAATTTCCAGTTCTTGGCACCACAAAAAGAGCTGCTATAAATATTTTTGTACACTTGGGTCCTTTTCCTATTTTTATGATCTTTTTGGCATACAGCCCTAGAAGAGATATTTCTGGGTCAAAGGGTATGAACATTTTTATAGCCCTTTGAGCACTGTTCCAAATTACTCTCCAGAATGGCTGGTAATGATGATACTTTTGAGATAAAATTTGTTTCCTTCATATAGGGTCTCTATTTTATCATGTTTGTGATCCACACTTTGTGCATACATGTATAGGCATATGAGACCATGGATTTTATAGCTGGATACTTTTTTTTTGGATTTTGCCTTTGTGAATTTCTAGGCATTTTTACTGTTATTTTTCTTCCTAGACTGTAACTGTTCTCTATGACACATAGTTTAGTGGATTTTTGTAGACCATTTTCTTCCTGCTCTTTGGGGGAGATTTTTCAGGACTCAAGAAAGATATTGCCAGACCTTATTAACTGCACTTCATCCTTAGCTAAAAAGCATCATTTAAAAATTTTAATTCACGTTCTGGTGTTCCAAATATTTTTCTCAGATATCTTATTTTAAATTAGTCGTTCTTTTCCCAAATCTACCTTTTTCTTCTGAAAGTCCCAATTTCAGTCTGTAGCAGTGATGAAAGCACCACTTATTCCTTTAGCAAGCAATCAACTCATTTTTTCATAATTTTCTTGCATCACTCTAATTTCTCTTCCCAGCTTTTTGCTCTACTTCTCTTATGTAATTTTCAAAATCCTTTTTGAGCTCTTCAATGGCTTGAGGTCAATTCATATTTTTCTTGGAGGTTTTGGATGGAGGAGTTTTGACTTTGTTTTCTTCTATTTGCACGTTTTGGTCTTCCTTGTCACCAAAGTAAGATTCTAAAGTCTGATTCTTTTTTTGGGGGGGGGGTGTTTGCTCATTTCTCCAGCTATTTACTTGATTTTTGAGCTCTTTGTCAACGTAGATCTCTTCTTCCAGTAGGGGTGTGGGGTTTACTATTAGCCACTCGATTCTCCCAAAATCTGTGAGCCTAGAGCTCCAGAAATAGCCACTGTTTCTGCTCCTGCTGCTGCTGTGGCTTCTGTGGGTTCCTCTGCTCCCTTTCCCTCCTGCTGCCCTGGGGCTGGACCACTTCACTCTCCCACACTGGTCCCACAGGCTTTTTCCACTGACCTTCCCATTTGTCCTTGGCATTTTGGGGTCAAGAAACTGCTACAGGTGCAAGTTTCAGTCTCCCCAAGGCCTGCTCAGGTCCTTTTTGTGCTGGCGCACGACCCATGCTGGACGGTGCCCTGCCCCCTGTGTGGTTCAACCGACACTTCCTGGTGACCTTCCTGGCTATCTTGGACCAGAGATTTGCTTCACTCTGTCATTCGGTGGGTTCTTCAGCTCCAGAATTTGTTTAGAGTCATTTTTTACAGGTATTTGGCTGGGCTTGGGGGCAGTGATCTAGAAAGCGTGTACTATTACTCTGTCATCTTGGCTCTACCCCCAGAACAATTTTAATTTATATAAAAAATATTTTAAAAATACTTTTTAGGATATTTATTTGTACCCCCAAGACTACCATTCATGTAACTGTTCTAGATGGGTTTCAGAAAAACAAATAATCAGAGAAAGTGTTTTATATTTAACATTGCCAACTAATGTAATATCACAGTTCTTCCCGCTGACTTTTGTGCCTAAAAGAAACCAATATTACATATGACAGTCTTATAAGGCAAATAGCTAAGAATTTGCTATTATTTAATTATTTGTGGGAGGAAATTAAGAATCATTCTATATCTGAGATTGTAGTCATTGATGCCCTTAATTTATTATATAAAGTAATGAGGTGAAGAAAATCAACCATGATCTTTTGTTATCATTGCATTTTATATGAAGTATGTCTTTTCTTTCTTTTGTCTGTAGAGTGTGTAGTTCATATAAAAAGAAAAATTTGCATTTTTAATGGGATCTCAATCTCACCAGTGGATTTTGCTTCACTAGTTTCTTTATAGTTTAAATTTTTGAACATTAAATCCTGAATATATTCTTTCTTTCCCTTCTTCAGCCTGATGTTCATACTTGAGCACAGAAAAACTTTCAATATACAACTTGAATGCAAATAATAGCTAAATCAGTTTATCAACTAGTTCAGGATGGTCATAAACACTGCTATGAAGCTTTACAAATTTTAGTCTTTCAACACTGAGATACTTTGTTATGATAAATCTTACCAGATGGGTTTTTTACTTTTTCAATTTGACATCAGCCTTCCTTTTTGTTTGAGGCAGTCTTCTTTACTGCCTCCTTCCCTTTAGAAATCAATTTTTCAAACCTTTTCCCTGAGTAAAATGTCTTAGTGTGCACTGGAAATCCTAAACTTCTCCTTTCATTCCTACCAGATGTTTTGTTTGTTATAACAAAGGCTATTAAAGATAAAGCAAGTGCAGTTTTGCTGGTTTTCCAAATTTGTCAGCTCTCTAGAGCAAGATAAGAAAGTATTATATATATATATATATATATATATATATATGTATATGTAATATATATATGTATAAATATACATGTGTGTGTATATACACATATTTAGTATGCTATGGTTCCACTTTTTCAGGGCTAAATCTCCTTCATTACCCTTTATGGTTCCAGGGAGTAACCCTGAGTATTTGGGGTATTTCTTTTATCCTTCCATTGGCATAGGCCCCACCATCTGTTTCTCCATATTGTTAGGGACTAATTACTAGCTCCATGACTCCATTTAGCCATTTAACATCAATTACACTTTATAAAGGGATATTTACTTTAAAGATATGCCAAGATTAAACCTACAAGCATTAAATCCTGTATCTCTCTAGAGCATACTATTTCCTTCACTAATTTGAGTTCTGAGAGAGTAGGATAAAAACTTATCTCAGTTTTACATAGCTCAGGTTTCATCACGTTCATGTCTAAAGAAAGCTGGATGAGTCCTCATCTCAACAATTGCTGGCCTTGGTTTAGAGGCTGCTCTTTGTTCCTTGGGGAATCAAGACTAGGTTGATGGTAACACCTAGGCTGGAAACCAAGCACTGGTACTCCAGCATGCTGAAGTACCTTCATGACACTCATTAGGTTATAATGATCCAACTCCTTTCACCTAGATTGGATAAAAACAAACAGAGGTCATGGACCAAGGTCTAGTTCTTGGCCATACAGCCTCATAGTAAAAAAGGCTTTTAGGCCTTAGGACCTTTTCCCTTACAACATGGTTTCTTACTAGATGCTGTAAGTGAAGGAGATACTAAGTGAAAAAATGAAAGGCAAAGAGAAAGTATAAATGAATGCCTTTGAAACCAGAGAATCTCCCTTTTACTCCATGATCCAACGCATACATGTCATCAGTATTCTTACAGCAGCTAATGATCTATCATCTATCTATCTGTCTATCTTATCTATCTATCTATATTTCTATCTGTATGTCTATCTATACAACATAATTTTAATTAATTATGCCCATTATAAATATATTCACATAAGTATGTTCACAGAAATTTTTCATTTAATTTCATATATTGATCATGTTTTCTCTACAGTTTATTTTTACCTTCCATAAGTATTTTTGAGGACTTACTGTGTGCAAAGCACACTTTGCTATTGTATTGTTAATGTATTTTTAACGGAATTAATGTATTTTTAATGGAATGGGAAGATCTTTCCCATCAATTAATAGACCCATGTGACCTGCTTGAGTCACATGGAAGTCTGAGTCACTTGAGTCTGTGGTGGGAGGAACTTGCTGAATGGGTGGAACAGGAATGGGTGGAGCAGGAAGGGTGGAACAGGAAGATGAAGAGCTGGAGCAGAGTTGGTCAGACTAGTCAGAGCTGAGAAGGACAGAGAAAAGAGACAGCTGTCTGTGAGTGACAGAAAGACATTCTGCTTAGGGAAACCTGTTTGTGGGAAGGTCTGATAATGTGTACAGATTTCTTGGTTACTATGATGGATGTCTTTGTTACTGTGATAGATTTGGCTTCACTTTCTGATGTTTGAATAAATGTTTTGGTTCTCTCTTTCATGTGGAGAATCTGTTATATTTTGCAATCCAGAACTGTGCAGACGTGTTCATAGCCAATGTAGGCACTGTGAATATTGCACTGGCACTACATTTGGTGATGAGGATGAGACTGTGAAATATTAGACCTCTATTGGGAGGCAGGAAAGCTTTGGAGAGAGAAATGGATATCCCAGAATGGGAGAATTTACCTTATTCCTCCCTAGTAAGACAATGGGCTAAAAGCACAGGTCTCTGTGAAAATTGGGACAGAAGGGAGAATGTAGAGATTTCAGGAGATGTTTGCAAGTAATACCAGTAGAACCAGGGTAAGAACTGGCAGGGGTGTGTAGGAGAGGCTGGGCCTTGCTAACAAGGTATTGCCTTATGTATAAAAGCAGAGACAAGCTGCTGGAAGAGAAAGCTCAGATACAAAGGGAGTTTGCATGAGAAACTTTTTGTGCTGCATCATTCACACTCTCCTTTAGAAGAACAAGCTAGAAGGGAGAGCCAAGATGGTAGAGTAAAAGCAGGGACTTGCTAGAACTCACCCCCCAAACCCAGACAAATACCTGTAAAAAATGACTCTAAACAAATTCTGGAGCTGAAGAACCCACAGAATGATAGAGTGAAGTAAATCTCCAGCCCAAGACAGCCTGGAAGGTCTATGAAGCAGAGTTCAGTCCAGCATGGGCTGTAGTGGCACAGATAACACCTGGGCAGGCCTTGGGGAGATTGAATCACTCACACCTGTGGTAGTTTCCAAGTTTCTCAACCCCAAAACACCAAGGGCAAGTTGGAAGGTCAGTGGAAAACACCTGTCATACCTGTGTGAGAGAGTAGAGTCATCCAGCCTCAGCCCCAGGGGAGTGGAGGGGGTGGAGGAGCCTGTGACCACTGCAACAGCTGCAGGGGAAGTGGCAGCAGCTGTTTCTGGAACTCTGGGCCCACAGATTGTGAGGGGATTGAGGAATTGACAGAACATTCCCCCACCCCCACTGGAAGTAGAAAACTACTCTGAAAAATTGCTGAAAATTCAAGTAAATGGCTGAAAAAATGAGCAAAAACTAGAAAAAAACAGACTATAGAATCTTACTTTGCTGACAAGGAAAATCAAAACATACAACCTGAAAAAGAGAACAAAGTCAAAGTCTCTAAGAAAAATATCAATTGGTTTCAGGTCATGGAAGAGCTCAAAAAAGATTTTGAAAATCAAGTGACAGAGATAGTAGAAAAACTGGGAAAAGAAATGAGAATGATGCAAGAAAATCATGAAAAATGAGTCAACTGTTTCCTAAAAGGGACCTCCAAAAACTGCTGAAAAAAATAGCACCTTAAAAATAGACTAACCCAAATGGCCACAGAGATCCAATAAAGCCAGTGAGGAACAGAATGCCTTAAAAAGTAGAATGGGACAAATGGAAAAAGAGGTCCTAAAGCTCACTGAAGAAAACAATTTCTTAAAAATTAGAATGAAACAAATGAAAGCTAATGTCTTCATGAAAAGTCAAGAAATTATAAAAGAAAACCCAAATGAATGAAAAAAAAATAGAAGACAATGTGAAATATCTCATTGGAAAAACAACTGACTGAAAGTAAATCCAGGAGAGACAATTTAAAAATTGTTGTACTACCTGAAAGCCATGATAAAAAAGAGCCTAATTTCAAGGAATTATCTAGGAAAAGTTCCTTGATATGCTAGAAAAAGAGGGTAAAATAGATATTGAAAGAATCCCCTGATTGTCTCCTGGAAGAGATTCCAAAAGGAAAACTCTTAGGAATATAGTAGCCACATTCCAGAGCTCCTAGATCAAGGAGAAAATATTGTAAGCAGCCAAAAAGAAACAATTCAAGTATTGTGGAAAAACAAACAGGATAACCCAAGGTCTAGCAGCTTCTACATTAAGGGACTGGAGGACTTAAAATATGATATTCCCAGAGGGCAAAGCAGCTAGGATTAAAATCAAGAATCACCTATCCAGCAAAAATGAGTATAATCTTTCAGGTGAAAAATGGATATTCAATGAAATAGAGGAATTTCATGCATTCTTGAGGAAAAGACCAGAGCTGAATAGAAAACCTGACTTTCAAATATGAGAATCAAGAGAAACATGAAAAGGTAAACAGGAAAGAGAAATAATAAGGGACTTGCTAAAGTTGAACTATTTATATTCCTACATAGAAAGATAGTGTTTGTAACTCTTGAAACTTTTCTAAGTCTTAGGGTAATTGGAGGAATTTTATATATACACACACAAAGGGCACAAGATGAGTTGAATATGAAGAGATGGTCTTTAAAACAAATAAAATTAAGGGATGAGAGAGAAATATATTGGGAGGAGAAAGGGAGAAATAGAATGGAGTAAATTATCTCTCACATGAAAGAAGCAAGAGAAAGCTTTTTCAATGAAGGGGAAGAGGAGGAGGTGAGAGAGAAAGAGTGAATCTTACTCTCATCTGATTTGGCTCATGGAGGGAATAATATGCACACTCAATTTGGTACGAAAATCTATCTTACCCCACAGGAAAGTAGGGGGCAAGGGGATAAGTGTATGGGGAAGTGGGGGATGATAGAAAGGAGAGCAAATGGGAGTAGGGGGTAATTAGAAGTAAACACTTTTGAGGAGAGACAGGGTCAAAAGAAAGAACAAAATAAATGGGGGACAGGATAGGATGGAAGAAAATACAGTCTTTCACAATATGACTGTTATGGAAGTGTTTTGCGTGACTACACATGTATAATCTATTTTGAATTGCTTGTCTTCTCAATGGGGGTGTGTGGGGAGGGAGGAAGGGAGAGAAGTTGGGACTCAAAGTTTTAAAAACTAATGTTAAAAATTATATTTACATGCAACTGGGAAATAAGACATATAGGTAATGGGGTATAGAACTCTATCTTGCCCTATAAGAAAACAAAGGGAAAGGGGATAAGAGAAGGGAGAGATGTGATAGAAGGGAGGGCAGATTGAAGGAAGGGGGTCATTAGAATGCATGGTGTCTTGGAGTGGGGGGAAAGAAGAGATAGAGAGAAAATTTGGCACTCAAAATCTTATGGAAATGAATGTTGAAAACTAAAAATTAATTAATTAATTAGAAAAGAAGAGCAAGCTACAAAATTTCAGGTGGTTGTTCAAAGCTTATGTTAATTTAGGTCACAAAAAGAAGCAAAAAAGTAGCAAGAGGAAAGTGCATGCAGTCCTTTCAGAGGCTGAGCCTGATTGGGGTCCAGGCACCTGCCAGGAAGAGGCATGGGAGGAGAATGAAACAAAGTTAGATGAGGAGGCTAAAGTTCGTCCAATATTAAGAAAAAAACAGGAGAATGGGGGTGGGGGGAGCACACTGTTTGTGGAGGTAATTGAGGATTTTACTCAACAGAAGTTCACAGATATTTTGAGTCAATTCACCCAAAGGATGGGAGAGTCATTAGTATCTTGGATGGTGAGAATCAGCAAAAAAGATAAATTTCCTCATGCGAGAAGAGTAAGTAGCCAGCTGATTAAAATTCAGAATAGATTGACAAGAAAAGAGTTGTTTACTGCTCTGTTGAGAACAGGGGTAGATTTTGGAATAATAGAATGCTAATGGATTATACAAAATGTACTGAGAAAAGGGTCTTGATATTAGACCAAGCCAGGAAACTAAGAACTGCCCCTGCAGAACCTCCTGAACTCTTATGTCTAAGTTTGTCACACTTGCAGGGAGAATAGGAAATTGATCAGGCCCCAGCTCAGATTATAAAGAAAGTATATTTCTAGCCAGAATGATTGCCTTAAAACACGGATTAGAAAACAGTAAAAACAGTAAACAACATTCAGGCTATGATTGTGGATTCATGGACTCCAGAAGCAGGCTTTGGTTATTGTCTCCTTTTGGTTCGTTGTCTGTTCATCTTGTCTGTCAGATTTGTTTTCTGCAGGCTTAGTACCCTCCACCTACCGATGGCTGATTGCTTAAGCTGGATGTCACTCCCTGTCCACAGCTGTGATGTGTCACCCCTTGAAGCTCCAGATGCCAGCTAAAGAATTGACCCCTTGAATGGCACCTCTTGGGGCAGGGACAGATTCATGTATAGTTTCAGTAGGAAGTAGCTATGTAAGTAGAGACCTTTGCCCATTATCCCAAAATTTTGGGCCCCTTTCTTTTGAAGGGGGAGTAATAGGGTGCTTATGTTCAAGCCCCACAGTAAGATAATTGTTTTATGTGTCTATCTTGTGTTATCCTTGTTATATTGTTGTAAAGTTCCGTTGATACCAGTTGCCCCATTGATCTATATAAGGGATATGAAAAATCTTGGGGCCAAATGTATTGTTAATATGTTTTTTAATGGAATTAATGTATGTTAAATGGAATGGGAAGATCTTTTCCTTCCATTAATAGGCTCATGTGACCTGCTTGAATCACATGGAAGCCTGAGTCATATGAGTCTGTGGTGGGATGAACTTGCTGAATAGGTGGAAAAGGAAGGGGTGGAACAGGAAGGGGGGTAGAACAGGAAGAGGTGGAACTGGAGTAGAGCTTAGAGGAAGCTGGTCAGACTAGTCAGAGCTGGGGAGGACAGAGAAAGCAGGCAACAGGTTGTGAGTGAGAGAAGGGCATTTTGCTGTTTGTAGGAAGGGCTGATAATGTGATAGTCTTCTTGGTTACTATGATGGATTTCTTTGTTACTATGATGGATTTGACTTTCTGGTGTTGAGATTTGGCTCTCTGGTGTATAAATAAATGTTCTGTCTTCCTTGTGGAGAGTTTGTTATATTTTGTGATTCAGAATGTGCTGGCATATTCATAGCCACCATAGGTGCTGTGAATATCACACTGGCACTATAGCTGTGTGTTGAGGATATAGAGGAAAAATAAGAGCATGTGATTATAATACTCTTAATCTAGCAGGGGAGATAAGGTAAGTTTCATTGGTTTCAGTCATGTATGCCTCTGTGACCCCATTTAGGGTTTTCTTGACAAGATACTGGAGTGGTTTGCCATTTCCTTCTCCAGCTCTGTTTACAGATGAGGAAGCTGAAGCAAGCAGGGCTAAGTGACTTGCCCAGGATCACCCAGCTGGTAAATGTCTGAGATCAGATTGAGTTTAGGAAGACTCCTCTTCCTGACTTCTGGTCCAGAATTCTACCCACGGTGCCACCTAGCTGCTCATCTTACTGTTGAGGAAACAGGCAGAGGCTAAGTGACTTGCCCAGGATCATATAGCTCGTAAGTAACTGTGATCAAATTTGAACTCAATTCCGGTCTTCCTGATTCTAGACTCAGCTCTTTATCCACTGTGCCTGCTGAGGAGGAAGCCTAGTACAGTCAAAAGGGCACTCAATTTTGAACCAGAGTGCTTGGGCTTGAATCCTATCTCCTCCAATCATAATCATGCACCAGGAGCACCTGAAACCTTGCTTCTCAGCTTTCTTAACTGTTTGGTCTAAATGTTTGGTCTAAATGGTCACTAAGGTCCCTCATTTATTTCAAATGAAATAATATCTGTAAAGCACTTAGCACAGTGCCTTCTACATGGTAGGCACTTGATAAATTCTTGTTTTCTTCCCTCTCTCCTTCCCTTCCCCATTCCAGTTCTAGGTTTTGAACTTATGAGGTGATTAAACTTTTTCTCCTTTAAAATTCCTTCTGATCTTTTCATATTAACAGTAAAGTGACTTTCCCGTGTTCACATAGCTAGTATATGGGTCTGGGTAGAGGTTGCCCTTGCAATCAAATTAGTATTTAAAAAACAGGACTGCAGTAACCTGCCACATTAGGTGGCCAAGTGCAGGAAAGCATAAGCCATATTCTGCGTCTCTCCATTATTGTACAGTTTGAAACAATAAGGACTTGAAGTATAGGCAGATAGTCCAAGGTTAACTCTATCCTACTGTGAATGAATACACAATGTGAATGAAACACACAATAGGCTGAATAGATTGACATTGGTTACTGACTTGAACTTCCTAATCATTCATAGTTAATGTATAATTTCTTCCTTTAAGGGCTCGAATGGCAAGGTGGGGGTGGTGGTAAATCATTCCATTGACCTTTTCTTCATCTTCTTGCTGAAGAGTTTCCTTCTTTTTATGAGGAAAATGTCTGATTTCTAAACTTTGATAATTTAGCATCTACATTTAGGCCACAAAGGAAAAGAGTTTTCAGGTGTATGAAATTAGGAAAGATGGATATGTTTAATAAATAAAATAGAAATCTGTCCAAGCTCACAAATAAGTCTGAGGCAGTACAAAATAAGAAAGGATGAGATAAAATAGCAAATACTTTTCCATATCTTCTGCCTCTGTGTTATTTTTTTAAATTATATATCGGCTACAACAACTAATGGTGCATTATTTGTCTAGGGAAATTTACTATTACTGTCTTCTCATTACTTTCACAGGAGCAAATGAGTGATTTTAAAGACAGAAACAATCCAATAGCTGTCATCATTATTAACCTAGAGTCATAGATATAGAGCCAGAAGGAACCTCAGAGATCATTTACTGTGCCCCCTCCCAAACATTTTACAAATGAGGAAACTGAGACTCACAGAGGTTAAGGAACTTGCCAGGTATCACATAGGTATTCACCTAAACTAGACTTTATTTAACTTTGTTACTGGCAAAGAAAGAAAGCAAAATTGTTTTTAAAAAATGCTGACTATCTACTGATAGTTTTCCTTGAAAAGAACTGAGTAAGCTCTAGCTATACAACCAAAATGAACCAAGTAGTTCAGGTCTTCTTTTTTCTGTACAATAAAGACTACTCATAATGCTGAGGGAATGTGTCCAATTAATTGCATTTTTGGGGTTAACCCTGAGTTTGTCAGCCTTTACTTTTTGTTTGAATATTTATTGAATTTTTTTGTTATCTTTGGTCATAAACTTCTTTTCCCTAGTAGTTTTATAACAACACACATAATTCAGTCTTTTTTTTTCAATGCCTGGGAAGAGGGGGGAAGGTGGTCTTAGACTGCCTCATAGCTATTCTGATCATTGATTCTCACTGTAGAGAGATTTTAAAATGAAACTTTTTGGATTCCATTTTAGCTATTACATGTGTACTGAGGCCAAGACATTTTCTGCAAGTGGCTATATTGATTAATCTCATATATCAAGTTGATTTTCATTCGATTCATTTTCCTCAAGGCAGATTGCAGAAAACTTCTGACTAATTGAGAACTGCACCAAGGTGATCCATTCTTAATAGGGTTTGTAACACTCTGTCAGGGGCGTAATGGACCAATAAACCTCCTGGGGGGATGGGAATGAGAAAACTAGGAAGATTTGACCTGCTGACGTGGCTCTGCCAGCTCAGCACTAGAAAGACTTCCTGGTCTGAAATTAAATAACCACTAACCAACCAGAAGGGGACACAACCTGGGTTGGGAATCGTGCCCCTTTTTTGGTTTGATCTGGAGGGGCTCGCTCCAATGAGATGAAAGCCTCACCCTCGGGGTGGATCAGGATGGATACCTAAAAATAGAAACCTACTTAAACTATGGATAGCTATCCGGAACTAGAACCTTACTTAAACCAACGCCCTGGGCTGTTCGGGGGACTCCTCTGCACTTAATAAAGTATATGCCTCCTGAAGAAGTGTCCGACTGAGTCCCTCCGCCGAGTCCCCCGGGGAGGGAAATCCGGAGACGTCCGAAGCAGAAGCCCACTGAGAGAGTGTCACCTGAAGGACCCGGACCCGGGTCAATTGGCGCCTATCGTGGGGCACACGATAGACGGGACCCCGCCAGGTGACGTGAGTATCCCGCTCGCTTAAGGGCGGAAGAGTCGGACACCCTAGGTAGACGGGGCTACCTAGGAGAAAATGGGCAATAGAATTGCTAAGCAATTGCAGCCAGAGGATTCAGGAGTATTGGCGTGCCAGCTTTATAAAGTCTGCCGAGAAGCGGGCACAAAAATTCATATAAAGGAATGTAGGGAGTGGGTAGTAAAAATACAAACTATATCACCATGGGTTTGCCATGCAGAATTAACTCCTCAAACATGGCAAGTAGTGGGGACACAAATGGCCTCTTATGTGGATGCCACCCCTGGGTTGTTCGTTGAGACTGGTTTTGTCATGTACGGGGTGGAAAAAGCAGCCCTTGTGGGCACCCCACGTCCAACTTGCTGGGCTGCCGCTTGTGCGATACAAATGGGAGACTCCCTAGTGGAGATTTCTGACAAGGAGTCGAGATCCCCCTCTACTGCCCCCCTTTTTTATCTTCGGAGCATTGGCGGTCTGGGAGCTCAGGAGACAATCACAACCAGATAGGACCGAGAGGAAAGAGGGAGTTGGTGCAGTCAGAAATTCAACCAGAAAATACATCCAGAGTTGGCCCAGGGCCTGGATTTGTGGCACAGCAAAAAATTTGCCCAGGATTTGTGGCACAGTGGCAAATTCAGCAGCCCGGATGTTCTTCCAGCCCTGGCACTCGGCACAGATCTATGGTGCAGTAAAAAGTTGCAGGAGTAAGTCTAAAAAAGCAATCTTGTACGGGAGAAAGCTTAGAGAAGGAATCTTATGCAAGGCTTAGTTACACAGTGATAGAAATTAAGCCAGAGTTATAATGTGTACAGAGGATTTCTGACAATTTTTTCTCAGTTTTTTGGATTCTTTTATTGTCTGTATATGTGTTCTGTCTTTACATGTTCTGTGTGCGTGTGTTTGTGAGTTATTACGGTCAGCTCCATGGTAGCTGGACCTTGGAAAGTTATCTCTTTTCCTCCCCCTCCTCCCTTCTCTCTGATGGCTGCAGCATCGGGGAGAAGTATGGGAGAGAGAAAGAGAGGAACTAATCTTATATTATTTAGTTTATGTGATTGCAAGGTGTAGTCTTGGATGGGAAATGCAGGGACGTAGTGTCTGTGCAGTTTTAAAAGGGGCTTTGATCAAAGCCCATTAGGAAAACAACATGGATATGAAGTTTAAGGAAAGCATAAAAGTTTTGGAAATTATTTGAAGGTTTTTGGTTGAACTCTCTCTCGCCTTCCCGATCCTGGCCAGATTGTGAGGGTGGAGAGACAGACGAGAGATCTGGGGCAGGTTGATCAGCATTTTCATTATCTCATGCCTCACCTAAAAGAAAAGTATTTTGTATAATGAGAAGTAACCAAAAGGTAGTTATTCTGTTCACATATTAAGTGAAACGTGTCACTCCTAATTGGATGTTTAAAACAGATCAGGATTTGTTATATTATTTGGCACTAGGCAAATTGGAAATATGCATAAATCTTAAAGGGACACCTCAGCAGAGATAAAGCTTTTGAAACTCTCCAGCAGAATGGAATAGACTTGGCGCCACTGGGCAGTTGTCCAGAAGTCTCCCTCCCTTCAGCTGAGGAATTCAAAACCCTCTCATTCAAAAAAGTCCTTAAGGAGTGGACACAGAAATAAAATTTACTTGAGTAAAGGATGGAACCATTAAGATTTTTTGCCCTGCAGTCCCAACTCCTCATTCAGCTGGGTCTACAGTGAATTGTAACTTTTATCATTTCAGATTAGATCAAGAGAAGAGAACTATTATTTTGAAGGTTTTCAACTACATTTTTTGTAAAAGTTTAATGACTGTCAACAACAGGACAAATTTTAAACGGTTTTAAATTTTCATTTTCAAGACAATGTATTGGTAAATTAATATGTAATGGTCTATGAAGCAGAAAAGATCTTGCTCTTTTAATCTGAACTTGTAGTCATTCCTTGGCTTAAGCAAAAGTTAAATTTAGTGTTTGAACTTATTAACAACTTAATTTCTAAAAAGTTTTTTTTTCAGAGTAAATGTAATCAGAGAAGGAGAAACTACCCTGTGAAACAATGATGTAAGGTGGTAAGGCTTAAGTTTGAAGTCACCTATCATAGATTCTACAAAGGTTACAACTTTAAATGACTTTCAGAAATTGATAGGAGTAATTCAGTGGTGTAGGCCACAGTTGGGAATTACAACTGATCAAATGAAACCATTATATGATTTATTGAAAGGTCCTTCTCAATTAAACTCATGCAGAAAATGGACAGATGAAGCACTGGAATGTTTGAAATTAGTGCAGAAAAAGATTATGGGGTGTACTATTAGCAGGATATTAGAATCACAGGACTTGGAAGTAACAATTTATTCACTGAAAAAATACCCACTGGAGTTTTATATCAAAAATAAGGGATTATTGAGTGGGTACATTTGGCTCAGATAAAGAACAGAGCTTGTGTGCTTTATGCTGTGCTGGTAGCCCAAGTCATACATAAGGCAGTGAAGAGAGTAAGGATGTTAATAGGACAGAAACCTCACACAATATATACTATGTATACAAGTCAACAAATAGAGAACTGCATACAAGAGTTTGTGGAATGGCAGATATTGATTAATCAGAATTTCCAACACGGGCTCCCAATTCCTTTTGGGCAGCAATTTGCCACGTGGCCATGATCTTGGGCCAACAAATGCTCTTCCTCACTGGTAGAGGGAGTTAATGTTTTTACAGATGCAACAAAAAATTTTAGGGCATCTATGTATATTCCATCTAAAAGGGAGATGCATAAATTTAAAACAACATTTACTTCTACACAACAAAATGAATTATATGAAGTATTGCAAGCATTATTATATGTGAAAGAACCTTGCAATACATCACAGACAGAAAGTATACAGTACCATTGATACCTAGAGTAGAGTCAGCCTATATTCCTGATAGGGCAGATAGTATTAAACAGATAACTATGGAAGTTCAACTACCAATAAGGGCCAAAACAGCAATATTTTATATCACACACACTCGGTCACATTCTAAATCATGCAGTACCAAAAAGCATTAAACCAAACAATGGTCCAGCTTATGTCAGTAAAGCCATTGAACAGTTCATGGTGGAATTTTCCATTTTACATATCACTGGAATCCCCCATAATCCCACTGGTCAAGCTATAGTGGAACGAGCAAATCGATCCCTGGACACCTACTTGCAAAAAGAAAAAGGAGGAGTTGGACCAGGAGTTGATAAATTCGCATTTGGCTGTTTATACTCTAAATTATTTAAAATTCTATTATGATGGCTTATTGGCTGCTATGAAATTCTTAACATTTCCTAATGAGGAGTCTGCAAAGAATGAATCAACAATAACAAGTGCCCTGAAAGTAGCCAGTAATGTGGCACGATGAGAATAAAAATTGATTTGGTCCTCATACAGTGTTAACGTGGGGAAAAGGGTATGTTTGTGTTTCAACAGATGATAATAAAGAAGTTTGGGTTCCAGTGAAAAGGATAACAATGATAGAGGACAACCGCCAAGGTGAAGCGGTCACAGGGAGTGAGGAGGTGCTATCAGTGGCAGATGAAAAAACTTCTGGAGAAGCTTAATCAACTAGGTCACAATGACTCCTTTCATTTTTCTCGTACTTATCATGACACTCAAAGAACACTGCGTCCATCGACCCAGCACCGAAGGAACCACAGAGATGGGCGTTCGTCACGAATCCACCATGGTTAAGGGTGATGTCATGGAGTGAGACAATGCCTAAGTTTATCATCCAAGGCAATATTTCTCACATGTTTAAAGATGATGGACTAGACTATGATAATAATGGGACTCTCTTTCAGAGACACTAACTTTTCAGGACTAGTCGCAGGTTTCCCACTTTGTCTATAGAAGGGTATTTCTGGGAATTGGAATGGGTTTGGTTTTAAATACATACAGGTGAATGGAACAGAGGGGTATCCCTGGTGTGCCACTATTGTGGACGGACAAGAGACATGGGATGAGAAAGATACATGACACGCTTATAATCTGTTCACCTGGAGGATAAATGGGACAATAGTAGTTTGGTCAGACAAGGACTTTGTGGGACTTGTTCGTGGAATGAAATTTAGGCCATTTTGTAACTTACAAAAGAAGAGAAATGTAACCCTTTGGCATCTGTATACGGGGTTTTTACCATTTGAGAATCGTCACACAAACGGAGGTTAGAAAAAATCCCTCTATAGATAGAACAGCGGTTAAGACATTAAACGACTTCCAGAAATTAATAGGGTCCATACAATGGTTAAGGAACACTGCACCTATATCCAATGAGTTAATGTGACCGCTTTACCAAATTTTGAGAGGACCCTCTGCACTTAATTCCCCTAGAGACTGGACCAAAGAGGCTATGCAGGCTATGGATGCTATAGAGCGCATAGCTAACGAATCCACTGTCCAACGCATAGATCCGCTACAGCCGGTTTATATAACTGTTGTGTCAAACCCATCTTTAGGTATAGCTGCCTCAATATTTCAACAGGCTGGCCCTTTGGCATGGGTCTATCCTTCCAAACCCAACAAAAGTGTCCCCTCTAAGCTAGAGACACGGAGACTGCTGCTAATGAAAGCCTCAGAATTGGCTCAAGGCATTACCGGTAAGGTTCCTATCATATTAATAGAGGATTCTGTAGAGATATTCACACAATTAGCACATGAATCAGAAACTTGGGTGGTGGTCTTAACTACCCACCAGACTGTTCAAGGTCATCTGCCTCCATCGCTCAGGGGGTGGGCTTTATTGCCCTTGTCGATTCCAAAAAACCTAGTGCAATCGACGCCGGTTGACGGCATTAACATATTTACAGATGCGACAAAGAAAAATAAGGCCTCAGTTTATATCCCAGCCAAGAAAATTTTGCAGATCTTACAAACACCATATACCTCTGCCCAGAAAAACGAACTATATGCTGTTTTATAAGCTTTACAATTATGCCCCTCTGAACCCTTTAATCTAATTACAGATAGCCTTTTTTGTTACCACCTCCTTACTCATATTGCCACTGCAGATTTTTCGCAGTCCTCTTCGGCTATCTTGCCGATGTTGGTGCAGTTACAACAAACACTTGTAGATTGGAAACACTCTTTATATGTTTTACCTATCAGGATTCCCAAAATCACCCTTACCCGCATGTATACCTACCCCGAATATGTTTGATGTTGTCCAAGTTTGCTCTACAGGTTATCCGGTGATAGGAGAGATGATAAACAACACCCACCTGTATTTCATGGATGGCATCCCAGGACCCTACTTCACTGCACCTGTCCCTCATGCGGTATCCGGCAACCAGATCAATACCACGGTGGTATTGCAGGCACACCTATGGAACGCCGCAGCGGCGTTCGGAAAGGCCATACACATGACGGACAATAGTGTGCCCCTCACAGACAATGCCACACTGAACAAACAGTGGTTTAACCTTCTTACGGAACGTGGGTACCACTGCGATGAATCTTCTAGCTCAGGACATTGCAACTCTTTTGAGGTAGTGACACAGACAACTACAGACACCGAAATGTTCCTGATTTGTAGGGACGGGAGCATCACTGGCACCCATGATTTTAACATTATTTGCCATAATGGGTCCCTATCAAACACCCTTCAGAGTAAGGACTTAACAGGGAATGGCACCTTTGTAATATTGCTGAAAATACCCCTGGTAACCTTTTGCCGGTAGGATCTTATAGACCCTTCGCGGACTCAGACTATTTTGAAATGATCACTGCCCGAGTGGCACGAGTGAGACAGGGACTGGACATTTCTACAATGGATATCATTGGACTAGCCGTGAGTGTTTTACAACAAATAGAACTTGCGGCACTGCAGAATGAGGTTAAAGGTATGGCACATGATCTGGCCGACTTTATGGTCTATTCAGAAGCGGCATGGGTGAAGCAACAACAGATAAATAGACAGGTGGCACTTGAGCTAGCCGCGCTGACCTCTGCGGTAAAAGCATTGGCCACGATGGTACAGGTAGAATCAATGCTTCAAGGGCTATCGTGCGATACGCAGCTGTTACGACCTGCATGCATGACTGCCCTCATGCTTAACGCTAGCACAGAGCTTGAAGATGCTATTGCCAGACTTGATGACTTCCAAAGTTTAGATACTTATATATTAAAGTTAGATGAGATAATTAAAAGCATACAAAATGCCACAGACCATTATAAGAGGGATATGAAAAATCAGCATGAACTTTTTCCAGACTGGTTGAGAAATCGTAATGTTACACAATGGCTTCATACATTTTTTGTTACTGGATTGGGAATTGCCCTGTTATGTGTGATTTGTCTCTGCCTACCTTGCTTATTGTCATGTATTATGAAATTGTGGATAAGTACCCTGGAACAGCTGAGGGCTGATATACTTCTGCAAAAACACAAAGGGGTCGTTGCCGGGGGTCGATCCTGATTACCTGACTAATGAGGGCTGGGGCTAAGTTAAGGCTTGCTGACTACTATCACCCCGCTAAGATTCATAATGGGCTTTCACTGTGACTGTGCCGATGACGGGAATATTGTGGCCCCATGACCTGGATAATCATGCCATTGGCTGCAGAGGTACCCAATGACGGGATTATTGTGGGTCCACCTACCAGAAATGCTGGAGGTGGGGACCACCCACATAGCCTAAGACAGGGGCCCTGCCCACTTTCGGTACCAGGCATGGAGGCAGGCCACATAGCCTAAGACAGGCCCTTCACCTGCCCTTATAAAACAAAAAGGGGGAGTTGTCAGGGGCGTAATGGACCAATAAACCTCCTGGGGGGATGGGAATGAGAAAACTAGGAAGATTTGACCTGCTGACGTGGCTCTGCCAGCTCAGCACTAGAAAGACTTCCTGGTCTGAAATTAAATAACCACTAACCAACCAGAAGGGGACACAACCTGGGTTGGGAATCGTGCCCCTTTTTTGGTTTGATCTGGAGGGGCTCGCTCCAATGAGATGAAAGCCTCACCCTCGGGGTGGATCAGGATGGATACCTAAAAATAGAAACCTACTTAAACTATGGATAGCTATCCGGAACTAGAACCTTACTTAAACCAACGCCCTGGGCTGTTCGGGGGACTCCTCTGCACTTAATAAAGTATATGCCTCCTGAAGAAGTGTCCGACTGAGTCCCTCCGCCGAGTCCCCCGGGGAGGGAAATCCGGAGACGTCCGAAGCAGAAGCCCACTGAGAGAGTGTCACCTGAAGGACCCGGACCCGGGTCAACACTCAACAAAAATGCAGGTGCCGTTCTCAGTTAGATGTTTTCTGCAATCTGCCTTGAGGAAAATGAATCGAATGGAAATCAACTTGATATATGAGATTAATCAATATGGCTGAATAAATTATGGTATATGAATGTAATGGAGTACTATTGCACCATAAGAAATGATGAACAAGAAGAGTTCAGGGAGGCCTGGAAGGACTTATATGATCTGATGTTGAGCGAAAGGAGCAGAACCAGGAGAACTGTGTGCACAGCAACGACCACAGTGTGCGAGAGTTTTTTCTGGTAGACTTGGAACTTTGTAATAACACAAGAACTTAACTGGAAAAAAAAAATCCCAATGACAGTTTTCTAAGGCAAAAATTGCCTTCCACACTCAGAGAAAGAAATATGGAAGTCATTCGCAGAATGTAGCAGATCATGTTTGTGTGTGTGTGTGTTTTAGTGTACTATGTTTTGATTTGTTATATGATTTCTTCCATTTATTTTAGTGCGACTACATAGCATGACTATAGTGAAAATGTGCTCAATAGGAAAGTATATGTAGAACTTATACAGAATTGCATGCTGTCATGGGGAGGGAGAGGGGCAGTGGGGGGAAGGTGTGGGGGGGATAAAATCTTAATTTTAAGGAAGTGATTGTAGAACATTAAAAAAAAATAAATAAAAATAAATAAAAAAAAGAATGGATCACCTTAAGGTGAAATACATATTTTGGTTTTGTAGACAAGGGCTTTGATAACTGTAGTCCTCTTTATGGTACAATTCTGCTCATTCTCCTGGTCCTGGAAACAAGAATGACTTAAAGCGTATTTCCTGAGAAAGCTTGCACATACCTTTTTCTTGGGGGCTGATGGCTTATCTGTAGACTTTTTTCAAGAATACATCAATAAAAGAGAAAGAACAAACTGATTTTTTTGGTTAAAAATAATAAATAAAAATAAACAGTAACTCATTTTCTTTGCTGTTTCCCTACCCTTTAGCTGAAAGTGGGGGATAAGCCAGTCTCAATAAAGCATTCTGCCAAGGAAACTGGAAGGAAGATACCCTTGAAGCAGCAAAGCCATTATTTCAATAAAGTGACTAGAGAGGTAGAAGTGATTTGCGTGAAAATGGAGTAAGAAGGGATGAGGAAGGTGCATAGGACCAACACAGTGAGTTCATCATTTGAGATGAACACACAGGCTTTCTTAACTCCATTAATTTTTGACTCACAGCTAGAGCAATAAGTAGACTCCGGCATTAGAAGGACACGATTGCTCAAATCATGTAATATACTAAATCATAAAAAAGTTGCAAATCAGATTCTTCCTTCTGTCAAAAGGTTAAAAATATAAATTTTGACATGTGTGACTTGGTTGTACTGATAGTATATAAATAGTTTCAAAAAATGAAAGTGATACAATTTACTTTAGATATTAATTAATGTTTTAGAGGACATGCTCTAACATTTTCTTTTTTTTGCCTTCTTTGGTTCTTCGCCTTTTTTTTTTTGTATATTCCAATTACAGAACCAAAACTTCACAGACAAATATTCCTATCATAAGAATTTTCAAATACCTACTTCTGTCTGGTTTTGTTTTATGAATCATTCATCCTAGAAGGTTGGGCCCTCCATCCTAGAAGACTGATTTGTAACAAGTCCCTTAATATTGAAAGATCTTTTCCCTTTCTTTTGTTTTTTTTTCTTTTTCCCCAAAGGATATTTGTCAGTATTTAGCAATTATTTAGAATTTAATTGCTTTTGAGTGTATATAGTACTTTTGGGCTTATTTTCAAATACATTTTTATTGGTAACTTTTATTTTGATATCACCTATTTTCCCCACTATATTTCCTGCTCCCTTCCCCAGATATGTCATAAAAAAGGATAGTGTACAGGCCATTGCACTTGGAGTCAGGAAGACCTTGGTTCAGATTCTGTTTTAGGCACTCATTATATGATCTACAGCAAGTCACTTAACTGTCTGAGTGTCTGAATTTCTTTAAACTATAAAATGAACTACAAAGCAAACTATAAAGTGAAAGGATTTGAATAAATTTTCATATAAAAAATTCTGCAAATATATTCAATATCCTATATCAAGGGTCATCCACGTCTATAAAGAACTGGTGGTAAGTGTCTTCTTATATACCTTCTTTGAAACTTAGCTTGGCCGTTAAAATTTCACAGTCTTAAATTTCTATTGTTTTATTTGTGTTCTTTACATTTACATTGTTGTACTCATTGTGTATATTTTTCTGCGGTTCTACTTCATTTCTCATCAGTTAATTTGTTTTTCTATGCTTCTCTGTATTCATAATGCTCATCATTTCTTATAGCATAGCAATTAATATTGCATATCATTCACGTACCACAATTTTCTTAGCCATTTCCCAATTGATGGGCGTCTACTTTGTTTCAAAATATTTTTCACTACAATATTTCTATAAATGTGTTTGTTTATATGAGACATTTCTTCTTGTCATTAATCTTCTTAGGGCATATGCTTAGCAATGGAACCTCTGAATTAAAGTCACTTTTTAAATGTAATTCCATATTCCTTTCTAGAATGATTTTACCAATTAAGAAACAACCCCTTTACCATCGGCAGTGTGTTAGTATGCTCAGTTTTCCACTGTTCCTCCAGTACCAGCTATTCTGTCTTTTATCACCTTTGCCAAACTGCTAGGCACAAGGCAATAATCCAGGATTGTTTCAATTCGATGTTTTCTTGCTATTAGTGAGTTTGACCATTTTTTTCATATTTTTATTAATAGTTTGCAATTCTTTTGTGGATTGTTTGTTCCTGTCCTTTGACTGTTTTTCTATTGGGGAATTACTTTTGGTGCTTTGATTCACATTTGGAAAGTAGTTAGTCATTTTGAGAGTTCTAAGTTTTGTCTTTGTAGACTAAAGTAGCTCTGGTCCAAATGAAAGCAACACATTTTGGAAAGGATGACGTAACTACACATTCAGTGTAACTATAATATGTATAACTAATATTCCCTATAAGCAATCACACTATTTCAAAGGTATAGTTGCTTAAGGGGTACATACACACGTATCTACAATATGTGTACGTATATGTGTGTGTGTGTGTATACCATTTGGGTATTTAAGGGATCATAAACTCATAGTATCATTGATTTATAGCTAAAAATGACCTCATATATCATTAAGTTCAATCCTGGCTTTTGTTAGAGGATGAAACTGAAGACCAGAGAGATTAAGGGTCTTGCCCATGGTCATACAGCTCATAATTGTTTGAGGCAAGATTTATAGCCAAGTCTTCCTGATTTTAAGTTCATAGAATCTTGAACTCCATAGGGGAAAGATATAACAGTAGAAACTCCATGGTTACCTTCCAACTAAAAACTCAAAAAACTGACATTCCTGATATATCTCAATGCAATTTTGTAACCTAATAACTGACACCAACGTGTAAAACCAAGCTGAACAGGACAGCTGTACTATTGCTGTAATCATTTGGACTGATAAGAGAATTATTTGTTATTCTTACTTGTAGTTTTAGGGTTAAGCCCTTTAGGGGCTTTGAGAAGTAATAGTAAGTGACTGAGATTTACACATGCAGGTCAGCATTCACTTTTGGGCCTTTAGAAAGAAGGTCTGAGGAATTGGAAGAGAGAATTTCCCTGTGGAGCCACACTGAGCAACTATTTGTGAGATCCTTTTTTTAAAAAAATAAAAGAGCACACTCTACCCTTTCCCCTTTTTCCCACTCCCTCATTGTTCCAGATGAACAAAGATTTAAAAAAAAGATGAAAAAAAGTCCCAACCCAACTGCAAAAACTAAGTGATACGCTTAAAGAAATATCTGGCATCAATAAATAGCTCATTTTACTTCTAGGAACATTTACATTGTCTATAGTTTTGCCATAGAGCAAATATCTTGGTGAAAAAAGGGTGTGATAGATTAATAAAATAACATAATTGCAAAGAAAATTCTTCAAAGGGAAAAAGACTCATGTGGCTTTAATATTTTTCTGTCCTTGATTTTCTTGGTTTGAAAAAGAATGGAATGAGGCAAGAATTTGATTAGCATTGCATTTAAGAATAAATAATGGTTGTATTAAGGAAAGTGAGAAATGACTAATGTCCTACCAGAACAATAAGGTCCCTCAATAACATTGATAAAACCCTGCTTTAGCCTCAGTCATTAGGATGTCAGGGATAATCCAGAAAGCTAGGTGAGGCAATTTGGCCTCATTTTCATATAAGCGAGGATAAGAGGAGAGAGAGAGAGAGACAGAGAGAGAAACAGGGAGAGAGAGAGAGAGAGAGAGAGAGGAGAGAGAGAGAGAGGAGAGGAGAGAGAGAGAGAGGGAGAGAGAGAGGGAGAGAGAGAGAGAGGGTAAGGGAGGGAGAGAGAGAAACAGGGAGAGAGGGAAAGAGTGGGACTTAGTGAGGAAAGAGAGGAAGGGAGACTGGGAGGGAGAGAGAGAGAGTAGAAGATGGAGTGACAGAAGGGCATGAAGAGAGAAGGAGGGAGACAGAGACAGGACAGAGATAGAAAGAGATGAAGAGTTAAAGACAGAGAGATAGAGAAACAGAGAATGGAAATGTCCCTTTTTATAATCACTAAAAAACCCAAGTTCTGCTCATCTTCCTAATCCATATATTTTATCATTTCACAGCTCTCTTTGAGTCATAAAAAAGTTCTTCATTCACCTCATTGTAAGTCAGCACCTCAGCCGTAGTTAGTCGTCTTTGTTCTTTAAATGTGTTTCACATAATTTTAATGAAATGAATTATACAATAGTTAGCTCAGATGCTAGCAGCACATTTTGGCCTATAAAGGTGGTCCAAGATAAAATACTACCAAGAAACCACACACACACACAAGAATGGGGGAGTCAGATGTTTTAAAATGAGATGCAGGCTCAGATTCTGAGGACAGACAATGAATATTCATTCCCACAGGGACTAGTATTCAAAACTCTACCAACCTTTGTCCCTTTTTTAATCTATTCCCTCGGATAATTAAATTCAATGGATATTTTTAATTAAACATTGAATGTGCTATAAAGAAAAGGATGTTCAAAATGCTCGCCTCCATTCATAAAATAGATTGTACCTTAAAACATGAGTTTAATTCACCTTGCAAAAACTCTTTAATTAATGTAAAGATGAAGTAGCAAATGTAAATATTCTTATAATTTTACCAGGTATAATATATTATTAAATGACACAGTGTGATGAGTTCATTGAAAATCATTAGAACTTCAAGAAACCTTAGTGACTTCCAATACTAGTCCCTCCATTTTAAAGATAAGGAAATAAGCTCTCATTGGCTGTGTGACTTGCTCGAGGTTGAACAAATAGCTTGACTAGAATCTAGATCCCATGACTTCCGATCTTGTGAGTGTTTCCTGTGCTCTCTTGCTCTCTCTCACTTTCTCCCTGCCTCTTTGTAGGTTAGTTTTTGTTTCATGATCACAAACTTAACTGAAGTCTAGTTAGATGTGTGGAGGAAAGGGGAATTGAAATTGATAGAAAATTGCAACATCATTACTATAGGGAATTAAAATAGACTGGGCGTTGGGGGAGCATGTCCTTAGGTATTTTCTATGAGTATTTTCCCCACATATAGAAAAAATAATTTTTTTAGTGTTTAAGGCAAAAAGCAAGCAAGCAAACAAATCAATAAAACAAGCAAACTTATGAGAGTTATCGACAATTAGCAGCCATCATCTTGCTGGTCTTGTCTTTCCAGTAACTGAAATATTCTATACCTCTCACAACGGTAGTATCTTTTTTTTCCATTAGCCAATGATCTATGCTTACCATTCAACCAATCAGTCTTAGCAGTACAGATGAAAAAACTGGGAGCCATTTGTATTGGTTCCAGCATTTATCATAGACAGGATTCTAGGACCAGTGTGCTTCTGGATGAAGTTCTTAGTGTGAATGTTTCCCAACAGATGGACTTGATACCAAGATGATTATGGCATATAACATTACCACCCTGGCACATGAACCTATGAGTGAATGTGGGAAAGCAAAATCCTTTCTAACCAAATCCCTTCTCTTCAATGCTCAGAGAGCAGAAGTTTACAGCTGCTTTTGGAAATCTATCTGATAATGGCTTGAAAGTAACTTGGCCCAGATGCTTATGGCCATGGATGATTGGGTTGGGGGAACTGGTTGAAATGGCAGAGGTCAGTGTCTAGATGTCTGAGTGAAGCTATGGGTGGCATCTGTAAAGGGACCCTTGCTTAATCTTCCAGTCCCTCTGTTCTTTCAGTGATTACTAACTGGTCCAACACTAAGCTCAAACCAAGTTTCTTTAAAAAATATTACATTTAGCATTCACTTTCCCTTGGTGGTGGTTTCTATTTATAAATTTTGTAATACCACACTCTTTAAAGCACTGAGCCTACAAGTAACCAAAGGGCAAGTGCATCAGTAAGCACCCCAGCATACACAGGAGGACCTGCTGCACAGGCTCTTAGACTGGCTTTTCTAAAAGGAAAGCAACTTTTGAGGGGTCAACAATCTTCTCTAATCACATATACTAAGAGAGAAAATACAAACAGAGACAGGGATTCCAACTGTTTGACTGTAATCAATACATACGTAGTTCCCAGAGAGAGAAGCACCAACATCTGGATTTTCAAAAGCGGGGAGAGGGGTTGGCCATATCACAGGAACATTCTTCCAAAGAGTAAGCCCCCAAAACAAAACTTTATTTCACAGTTCACATGTATGTTTCAGAGCTGAGGGCAGGACCCTCCCAACCCAGTGTCTCATTAGTGATTACAGAACAAGCCTCCCCTAATCTGAGGCCCATTAAAGGACTGGTAAAATCTTCATTGACATAAATCTCATTAACATTACAGCAGGAGAAGTGCATAGTGGATGTGAATAGTTTTCATTATGTTACCAACTGACTTCTATGAATGGAGTAGTCTAAGAGATATCATTCAAGAAATGTCTAGTCAGAAAAGGAATTGGGTTAGTCATGTAGCAAGATTTGGCATGACAAGATATTCAGCTTGCATGCTAAAATGGTATCCAAGAAATGGAAAAAAAAGATCTAGACGTGAACTTTTTAATGCTTTGGATAAATTCTCTGTGAAGGCTCTATGGGAAAACACGATCAAGAAATTTAGACAATGAGGAGAGACAGCTTTGTGTAGAGAAAAGAGGGTTTTGTGCCTAAATCCTGGCTCTCACCCCTTTATGACTGTGTAATTTTGGGCAACGTTCTTCACTTCTCTTCGGCTCATTTTCCTAGTCCATAAAATGAAGACAATGGTTTACTGGGAGCTTTAAGATTCCTTCCACCTCTAGAGCTCTGTAGCTGATTGTTTTGATAATTACTGTTTTATATTATAGTTGAAATCTGGTACTACTAGTTCACTTTCCTTCATATTTTTCATTGATTTTCTTGATATTCTTGACCTTTTGTTCTTCTAGATGAATTTTGTTATTTTTTCTAGCTCTATAAGATAATATTTTGGGAGTTTAATTGGTATGGCACTGAATAAGTCAATTCATTTAGGTAGAATTGTCATTGTTATTGTATTGACTTGACCTATCCCTGAATAAAGAATATTGTTCTAATTGTTTAGATTTGTCTTTATTTGTGTATAAAGTGTTTTGTAATTGTGTTCATATAGTCCCTGAGCACATCTTGGCAAGTTGATTTTGTAATGGCTATAGTTATTTTAAGTGAATTTCTCAATCTCTTTCTTCTGGGTTTTGTTGGTAATATGTAGAAATGCTAATCATTTATATGGGTTTATTTTATATACAACAACTTTGCTAAAGTTGATTGTTTCAACTAGTTTTTTGTTTTAGTCAGTTCTCTATGGTTCCCAAAGTATACGATCATATTATCTACAAAGAGTGATAGTTTTGTTTCCTAATTTCCTATTTTTATTCCTTCAATTTCTTTTTCTTGTTTCATTGTTATAGAAAGGATTTCTTATATAAGGGTGAATAATAGTCATGTTAATGAACACCTTTGCTTCACCCTTGATCTTTTGGGTGAGATTTCTTGTTTATCCTCGTTACATATAGTGCTTGCTCTTGTTTGTAGATTACTACTTATCATTTTAAGAAAAGTTCCATTTTTTCCTATGCTTTCTTGTGTTTTTTAAGAAGCACAGGTGCTATATTTTGTCAAAAGCATTTTCTTCATCTATTGATACAATAATATAATTTTTTTTGTTATTGATATTGTCAGTTGTGCTTATATTTTCCTAATGTTGAACCAGTTCTGCATTTGTGGAATAAATCTCACCTGGTCATAGTATATAATCTTTGTGATATATTGCTGTTATCTTTTTGCTTATATCTTACTTACAATTTTTGCATCAATAGTCATTAAAGAAATTGGCCCATAATTTTCTTTCTCTGTTTTTGCTCTCCCTGGTTTTGGAAAACCATATTTATGTTATAAAAGGAATTTAGCAGGGTTCCTTCTTTACCAATTTTTCAAGTAGTTTTTATAGTATTGGGATTTGTTGTTCCTTAATGTTCATTATTTTAAAAAAAAAATCTTTTTTCTGTAGCTTTCTCTAAACCATATTTATTTCCCTTGTTCTCTTCATCATTTCTCTTCCTTTTTCTGTCTATTCTAGTCTTTTATTTTTTAATTTATGTTCCTTATGCCTATTTATTCCTTCTTTAGTCTCAGCATTCCTTATGAAAATAAAGCTTCTAAGCTATTTACTTTGGTTTCCTTCTTCTAAATAGTTTCTCTTTTATTGTCTTGTGTATCTTGCCCCTTGACATCCCTTCCCCCCTTTTAAATTATGCCTTTCTCTTTGAAATACCAATTCCTACAGATGATGAAGAGGAGATTGCCCCATTGTAGGAGTTTTCCTATGTCCCTGATTATGTGTTTCATTATTAACTTTTGCTTGGCTCATTGTCATTTACTCCCCCTCCTTCAATTAATCATGAAATTTCTTTCTTTGATTTATGGCTTCCCACTCTCCTGGGTGTCTGTTGCCCCCAGGAACTCTACCTTCTTCTGAGGCAGATTGAGTGATCTCTCTAATCTCTCCAAATCCCTGAAGATTAGACCCATTTCTAGGTTGCCATCTCAGATTATAGGATATCTTTCCTTCCCCCATGGAAGCATTCATCAGTGGTATCCCATCCACTCCTAAAACAAAATTTCCCCCTTTATTCTTCTGGCTTCAGTCCCTCCCTTTACCACTTGTTCATTCTCCTATAGACTTTTTTCTCAGACAGTAGAGGAGTTATTTTTTCATTGTTAATCTTTGACTTGGTTCGGGTATATCTCATGTTTGTAAACTGGGGACAATAATACATGATGCCTTCTTCAAAGGACTATTATGAGGATTAAATGAGAAAACATATGTAAAACACTTTGATATCCTTAAACTACAATATATGTTTGGATTATAGGTACTAGAATCATGATTTAATATGGAAGATCTTTTTGAAGAAATTCTCTCTGCTAAAGAGAACAGTGGATAGCCAAATGGTTAGAGTGCTGGGCTTGGAGTCAGGAAGACCTGGACGTAAATGATTCTAAAGTCACTTTAACCTTTGTTTATGTCAGTTTCCTCAACTATAAAATGAGGATAATACTAGCACCTATAGGACAGGGTGGTTGTGAGGATCAAATGAATTAATGTTTGTAAAAGTGCATAGCACAGTGCCTAGCACCGTGTTGTAAATGTTTAACAAATACTTGTTCCCTTCTCTATTCTCCTTCCCTTTTCTGCAACTTATTGTCTTGGAGAGGTTTCTAGATCATTGAAAAATTGAGATTTGTTTAGGATCCTACAGACAGAATTTGTCAGAGGTGGGATATGAACCGAAGTCTTACCAGTTTTGAAGCCAGTTCTTTGTCCACTATGTCATGTCGCCTCTGTCTGTGTGTTACAATTAATAATACTTATTTAATCAGACTAGTAAAGTCAATTGCCTAGCCTTTTCCACAAATACTCTGCATCCCCCTTTCCACAAATACATATTTTTAGCTTCTGACATAGTTAATAACATACCTTTTCCAGAATCCTGAGAAGAATTCTACTGCATCTGATTTTATTTTCTACATTCAATTTGTTGCATAGAATTTCACAGAGACTGTGCTGCCTGGTAACCATGTATATATGTTTTGGCTCTCCAAGGAAAGATTATAAGCTCGTTAGAAGAGAGACAGTGTTTTGTTAACTCTTGTATTTCCCCATAGCACCCAGTACAGTGCCGAACATGTAGTAGATACTTGGTAAATTCTTGTTAGCTCAAATTCAGCTGAAGAACTCCATGTCTAAATGCAATAACTATGAAGTAGCTATCCACAGGGAGTCAGTAGGAATGTATAACTCACTGACTGGTCTTTACATTAGAAAAATCTTTCCAGGTGGTTTCACTTAAATAAATAGCATGGAGGCCAAGAGTTCCCACTTAAAAAAGTTACTAAGGAGCAGATTCGGGAGGAGGCTAGAGAATTCATTCTCTTTGGTGACACAGAGCACTGTTTCCTTCAAACACAAGCCAGGATGACAAGCAGAAATTTAAATAGATAGTTCTAAAGGTCATGATAAATGAATTAGGAAAGTAATCAAAATGGGTTGTCACGGCTGTGCTGCCGTCCTTCGTCTTAATGAATCTTTTAAAAGGGTCAATAGAAAGAAAAAGATGAAAGTAATTATTGACTGTGTACCTAGTTAGTAGAGCTCCTGGTGACTCCCAGGAATACAATATAAAGTGGAGACTGCGAGTGAATATCCATGTGGATATAAAGTATACATGGAAAATTAGACTTGAGCTAATCAGCATCATATACAGTCCTTTCCCCTCTGCCTCACTCTATTGAATTTAATAAATGTAGACAAAGAATAAAGACAATAGAATGGTTGTCTAGTGTTTTCCACCCCCATCCCCCCATTTCCCACATCCATTAGAAAAATGTTGTGTGGGCAGAGGGAAGGGGATTAAACTTTCTTGTTGACTACCGTGATCTAGAAGCTATAGAGATAATCAATGATAAGGCATGGCATAGCAATCTGACTGTCACCAAAATGCTGTGTCAGCTTTGTCAGTAAGATAGTATTGAGCAAAGGAAGAAATCTACATTTACCCTAGTGAATATGCTTATCATTTGGTTGATAAAGAATATTTATTGGTAGGAATATTTAATCAACCAATCAATAAGCTAACCTGTATTAAGCACTTATTACTTGCCACATAATGAGCTAGGAATTGCGAATAAAATTATAAGTGACATAGTCTTTGCTCTCATGGATCTTTTATCTTATTAAGGATGGAGGGGGAGGAGATGCATAAAATATTTATAAAATAAATACCAGGTAATTTTGAAGGGGCTGTGAAGGAACCATCAGTTATTTATCTCTGCCTCTCAGAATTGCTGAACAACAGGGCACACTTGGTAAAGCACCTTCTTCGGATGGAAACTAGTAGTCTTCCATGAAAAAAGGAAATGCCTGGTTTGATAGCTTTCTAGATTTTTCCGGTTAAAGATCCACAAGTGTGTGATACATTTTGGCCCTCTCCACATGGGCAGCTTTCTTCTGGTTATTACAGTTAGGCATTGAATTCTTTGACTGAATTTCTGTTGATTTAGTGAGTATTTAATGTGTGCTGAACACTAGGTGCTGTGGGAAAATACAAAAGCATTATTGAGCATCGCCTTTGTCCTTAAGGAGCTCACAGTCTCCTTGGAGAAACACAAAACATGCGCAGTCACAAGGTAGCAGACAGTGTTCCTCTGAACCTGTACGCTACAAACTGAATGTATAAATGCTGAAGGTTATAGCTCCTGATGGTGCTTCTCCTTTGAGCAGTGTTGCAGTTTGCAGCATTGATACAACTTGGTCTGGAATCCACCATGTCAAGGATTCTTCCCTGGTATTGACTCAGTTTAGGGCCATTTTGAAGAGGTGAAGGGAAACAAAGACATAGTTGATTCTGCAGGTTTTGGAATTGGCAAAAGACAAAGGTCGGTACCAATCAGTGTTCAGCATTATAGATAATCAAATGATAGAAAATTATGGATAATCAAATCCTAAATAACTCATTAGAGGTTATTCTGATAATGATCAAGCATCACAAAGTCCTCCAGTGTGATCTCTCAAGTGAGAACTTTTACAGTCTGTCATCTATAAGTCAGGGCACAACTTACAGACAAAATGAGGTTTTGATATCATGATATCATACATGATATCAAGTACTAACTGCTTGAGGGAAGGATGGATGAGGAGATGTGATCATGTATCTGGATATTTGATGGAGAATGCAAGTACAAAAAACAAGCCTTTGCAGGAAATGGCATGAATTGGGTATGTTGAGTTATAAAATAGATACAGCTATTGGAAACTCAGGATCATAGATAGCATCAGGAAGGAATCTCAAAGGTCATCTAGTCCCTCCTCCTCCTTTTAAAGTTAACTAAGGCCTAGGAAAGTGAAGTTACTTGCATAATATCACATACAAAGTTCATAAATTGGGGAATGGCTAAATATGTCATCACTTGAATGTGAATAGATGTGATGGAATCCTATGGTCCTATAAGAAATGATGAAGCAGATGGTTTCAGAGAAACCTGGAAAAACTTCTGTGAACTGATGCAAAGTGAAGTGAGCCTAACCAGAAGAATAATCTATATATTAGCAGCAATATTGCAAAGATAATCAACTGTGAAAGATTTTGTCTTTCTGATCAATAAAATGATCCACCATAATGCCAAAGGACACATAATAAAAGATGCTATCCACCTTTAGACAGTGATTGATTGACTTGTTGATTGAAGGAATTCACTTGATGGATTCAGAGAACAGATTGAAGCATATTTTTCCTTTATTTTTTTTGCTTTTTCTTTCATAACACGACTAATGTGAAATTATATTTTGCATGACTTTGGGTGTAATAATGGACATTGTATTTCTTACCTTCTCAATGAGTGGGGAAAGGAGTGGAGGGTGGGAGAAAATTTGGGACTGAAAATAAAAATAAAATGTTAAATAAAAAATCCCCAACAAGATCACATACATAGTCAGCATTAATGATCTTTCTGTTATATCACAACTCATGCCACTGAGGTTGTCTAGATTGCTATGGGTGGTATTTAAAAAGGGCTTTGGTCAACTCTTTTTTTGTGGTGGCTAAGAATTGGAAATTGAAGGTATACCCATTAATTGGGGAATGATATATGATTGCAATGGAATATTATTGTTTATAAGAAATGACATGCAGGGTGATTTCAGAAAAACCTGGAAAGACTTACATGAGCTGACGCTGAGTGAAGTGAGCAGAACCAGGCAAACACCATACACAGCAACAGCAAAATTGTTTGATGAAGAGCTGTGAATGACTTAGCTATTCTCAGCAATATAAGTATCCAAGATAATTCCAAAGGATTAATGATGAAGCATCTTATCCGCCTCCAGAAAAAGAACTCTTTGAATACAGATGGAAGCAGGCTATTTTTCACTTTCTTTTCTTTTTCCTTTTGAGCCTTCTTGTACAAAATGACTAATATGGAAATGTTTTACATAATTGCCCATGCAGAACCTATATCTTACTTTTTACCATCTCAGAGAAGGTGGAGGGAAAAGAAAGAGGGGGGATAGTATTTGGAACTCAAAACTTTGAATAAAAATATTAAAAAATAAAAAATAAATGCTTGGACTTGGCAAAAAAGGGCTCTGGTCATAGAGGCTACATGAGTCACTGTTATTGTTACAGCTATATAAAGTGCCATGAGTAATGAGAATACACACTATGAAGCATCATGGTATCTTATAAAGGGCATTGGGTTTGGAAACAGAAAAAAAATGGGTTTGGATCCTTGGTCTATAACCAACTAGTTTGCATTTGAACTCTGAATCACTTTTACCCTGTCTAAAAGGAAGAATAACACTTTCCCTGTCAATCTTCCAGGGTTTGGTGGAGGTATCTCATTGAGGGGATCAAATGAGTTTGCATAGGTCTTTACTAAATCCTCTCACTGTTAGTTTCTCTCTCCAAACTACCTTGTTTATGTTTGTACGTACTTTAGAGAGGGCCTGTTTTTCTTCTGTATGTCCAGGATAGTGATGGACATCTAGCAGGTACTTAATAAATATTTGTTGCTTTTGATAGAAAGAAATTTTTAGGGGCGGGAGTAGGTCTGAGGAGCTGACCGAAGTGCTAGGTGCCCAGAGACAGGCTTTCCTAGTTCAGTCTAATTCTTTGATAAATCAGTGGATCTGAATGCATGACAATCACGAACTTTGCATTTTGTGAGAGGAACTTACTCAACCTCACTCCCTCATGATAGCAGAGATTGGTCTTTTTGCATTTATATTCCCAGAGCAGAAAACTGGTCACAAAGCCAGGAAAATCTAGGCTCAAGCTTGGCCTCTGATACATGCTGGCTATGTGACAAGTAAGTCACTTAATTTTATAATGTTCTAGGGACTCTCTAAGAATTTAAATTTCAGATATGCATTGGCAAACAGAGTTCTTCACCTGGGAGTTCCTTATACTAATATACTTACACAGGCCCAGGTGCTACCTCAGTCCCTATTCTCAGTGCTTAGCACAATGCCTGGAATATGAGAAGGCTTTAATAACTATGTGTTTACTGATTAATTAATCACAGAATGCAACATTAATGCAAACATTTTCTGCCACAGACTTCTGTGATGGATGAGTTTATTAAAAAAAATCCCATCAATATCCAAGCTGAGAACCAATCTGACTCAAAAGGGGCTATCAGATTTTTGTGTATTTTTGATGTGAATTACAATATCAGTCATATTATGACATAAAATAATGCATATACTCTTCGTAGCAAGTTGTCACTTTATTTATATCCTTTCCACAAAAATACATTTTAAAGTCATATTTTCCCACAGGATGTTTTATTGGATAAATTTCAGAGTTCTTGCTAAAATATATTAGTCTGAATATATAATAGACCTAAGACAACAGTAGGTTGTTCCTAAATGGGACCTGTGTTTGTATCCTTATTTTTTGTGATCAACTTTTCCCACTCATTCAAAGAAATTTGGAAGAAAATGTCAACATAAAGGACTTGACAACAATAGTTTTTTTTTTCTTTTTTTAACAAACTTCAAGTGATGCAATTTTGGCACATCTTTTCCCTCTTTCATATCATATGTGGATTTGGAAGTAATCACAATCCTTTAGAGGCTAGAGTAATCCTACGTAAATTAAATCAGGAATCACTAACATTTTTGTTTATATTTGACCCAGAAAATGAAGAAGCTTGAGTAGATCAGCGTAAGACCTCTACCATTCCAGGGAGCCTGGGTCTCTGGAAGGATAGGGTGGCCAAGAAAGTAGGACCTTTTTTTAGAGACACTGATTTCAGCACTACTTTTAGAGAAAGTAGAACAGAGCAGGTTATTTGCTGCATCAGTGTATGGGAATGTAAACTCCTTGAATGCAGGTCCAGCTTCTCTTCTGTAGGCCTTAAAAACTAGTATAGTGATGTGCATGTAACATGTGCTTAATAAATACTTTGGTTTGGAGAGAAGTAAAATTTTTAGGGGGAGGAGCAGGTCTAGGGAGTTGAGCAAAGGGCTAGGTATCCAGAGACAAGCTCTCCTAGGTCAGTCTAATTCCTCGGTAAATTAGTGGTTCTGGATGCATGGAAATCATCAACTTTGTACTTTATGAGAGGAACTTAGCCTAAAGTCATGGATGGTAGCTCTGGGGATCAAAAAGAAACAAGACAAAAATAACATTTCTAATAGATGATTATCCAGCAACTAACAAGATACCACACTGCTGAGGGAACTGAACCACATTCATATTAATATAAAAGGAGAAATATAAAGAGCTTGAAGTTAAATAGAAGGATGCGTAAATAAAGGAGTTAGTTTTATTGGGTAGACAAAAATCAAAAGAAGCATCAATATATGGGATACTTGGTCCTCTTGCCTTTTAAACTCTTGATGAATGTAAGAAAAAAGACAGCCATGAAGGGTAGTTTACAGCCTAATACCAAAGCATAGGCTAAAAACTGGACCAGACACTTGAACTTTTCATCTAAATCCATCATTTCATAGACGAGAAAATGGAAACATAGAGAGATGAAGGGTCCTGTCCAGGGTAATTCACTGTAGAGGTGGAGGAACCAGCATGAAAAATCCCTTTCTTGTGACTTCATGCCTAGTGCTTTTACTCTACATCAATATTCATTATAGAATGAATGTGTGGAAAAAATATTAAGTGTTTATTGAGTGATAATCCGTCTGTTAATTGCAGATATTAAAAAAGAGATAGTTCCTGTCCTCAAGGACAGGAATTTCTTATATGAATGGGTAGGGAAAGTTGATCATAAATAATGATTCAAACACAGGTTCCATTGGGGAACCACCTCCTGGTGAATTTTATCCATTACATATTTAAACTAATATTTTCTTTTAGCAAGAAAGACTTCTGATTTAACAAGAAAGACTTACCTAATTAAATGTCTGGTAGGATAATATGACTTTAAGATATATTTTTGTGAAAAGGTGGAAGGACCAGGATATAAATAAGGCCAGTTCTTTAATGGTGGGAGGAAACACATATTGAGTAGTCTTGGTCAGGAAAGGGGATTTTTGTCTGAGGATTATGAGTTGATCCTAGGGCAATCAATGAAGTGCTTTCTCCAAAAGTAATGATAGTTTTGATCCACTTATTTTGTACAGGGCAAGAGGCAGAAAATATGGGTGAGTGGGAGGGCAGATGGCAAGGTACCCATGGTAGATGACTGGACTGTGTGGACTAGCTGAGTTTATACTCATTTACCAATCAAGATAGCTTAAATCCAGTTTGGGAAGCTCATATCTGAGTGCATTAACTCCTCCTAGCAACTAAAAGCATAATTTTTGGGATGCAGTCCTGATGGCATAGTTCCACTTGTAGAGAACTGGGGCAGTGGCAGAGCAAATGCCAGTATGGCTGATATGAATAGTTGTATGGGATGTGAAGCAAATGAGATAAAGATATTCCATGGAGACTCTTACAAAATCCCTCGAGCTAAGCTGTACCAAATACATGGTGATTTCAATTTGAAGGGAATGATAGGGGAGGATAGTGATGATTATATCAGGAAATATGGTGTAGGATCAAGAAATGAAAGAGGCCATTATTTATATGCTTAATAAGATAAGTTTTTGGACAGTGTACATTTGTTATAAGGTTCTTCTTTTTCTTTTTTTTCTTCCTCTTATAGCATATTAGGTAGGTCAGAAGGAGCACAAAAACATGTTTTTTAACTGAAAATAAAATTTGAAAGAAGAAATGAAAGAGGCCACAGGTTTATAGACTATTCAGAAGCCTTCCACTCAGAACAAATTATTCATGAGTACTTTAAGACGGCATTAGGGAGGCTCTAAATGTGGCAAGCATAATAAATGAACCTACCTATATTTTAAGACACAGGAAATGACTGATTAAAGATATCTCTGTAGACAGATTGCTGGCAGAGTAGAGTGCAGGTTGATACAAATAAAAAATTAGAACAATGGATATAACTGAGATGAAACTGTGTGTCATTATGGCAGGTCCAATCAGGACTATTTATTAAGTAAGCAGTTAACTTAAAAAGGAGATAATAGGGATGGACAAGAGCTAAGACTGATTCACTCTATCCCTACTTCAGAAAAGTTTAGCTGATGCCCTTGAGGAGCAGATGAGAAGGGAACTGACAGGCCTTTGCAGACCATTTTCTATAATAGGAGATACATCCTTACATTCATGTAACTGACTGAGTGGTATAGAGCATGTATGATCTAGCTATGTCTGTTCACTAATTTTTATAAAAGTATTTCTCTTGAAATAATAAAACACACTTTTGTGGACTCCCATTAAACAAAACATTTTCCACAAATTTATTGCAATTATTCAATACTCTATGTCACATGCCTCTATGAGATAAGCTTGTTTAGTGATCCGTTGAGTATTGCCATAAAGTGATGTATAGATCAGAGAAATGTCCGTCAATAGTGTTTCTGACTATTGTGGGAGATGTACTGTGCAGAATGTAAATGAAAGGTTTTTCTATTGAGGGTAAAATTCCTTAAATGTTCCCATCCCCAGATTCCACAGCATCAGTTAAATAGAGCCAGGGAACATTACAAAAAGCCTGAGCAGTATAATGCAGCATTTTTGTAAAATAGCTCAGTCCAATTAGCCACAGTGGAAAAGACAAAGAGAATAAAAAGCATATATTGCTCTAATCATAGAAGTGGATTGGGGAGGCACCGAGTCAATCCTTTAATATATATGTCTTGAATAGGCACTGTCAATAGACTGACCTGATAAACCCAGAAGTGAGTAATAGGAGTTGGGACCTTACTACATTTGAAAAACTGTGCAGTGCTTTCAATTATTTTAAACTGCGAGTTGTCCCAAATCCCAGCTCGGTAGCACCAGGATTCTTCCGTTGATACTATAAGGTTGTATGAATCAAGGGACCTCATAGCCTTAGAAGAATGCGAATTAAGTTAACCCAAAGGGCAACAGGAGGAAACAAGGTTAAGTGTGACAGGTATGTTATAGGCCCCTGGTAGTTTATCTTTGATATTGGAACAAAATGTGGATAGTCAAAGACCATTCAGAAGTCAAACAAGGGAGATTTAATTAACCATAATAGAAAGAAGGTTTTCAACAAGATAACTATTTGATGGGTACCTTGATTAGAGGCAGCTGAGTGAAACTGCTTCCCCTAAGTAGCCCATCATTTTCTGCTAGCTAGAAATCAAGAGCTTGGAGTTCTTTTATGGCTGTTTTGTAGTTAAGCAATTTGTAATTGATATCAGCAGCCCTCCAGTGAATAAATTTTGGGGGATTTTTTCAATACTTTTAAAGGAAAAAAACTAGCACCACTTGCATGGCACCAGGAGAGATTACGGGTATTCTTATCACAAATGACTTGAATATGAGAAGTGAGGATAAAGAAGAGGGTTTGGAATTCCAAGGCAGAGGGAGAGGTGGAATGATGGCAGATTATGATTAGATAAAGGAATTTCAGAGTTCAGGACAAGGATACGGAACATTTGTGGGTGATGTCAAGATTAAGGAAAGGTTGTTGTTGTCTCCGTGTGTTACTGTGGTGGAGTGAAAGTCATAGGAAATGAGTACGTTGAGGAATTGGTGAATCCGGTTCATCTCTGTGGAGAGGAAGAGGCCTGTGGGTTCTTGTTTGTTGGCTGGGGGTGGGGGTGGAGAGGCAGGCAAGTTCCAGCAGCCCCTGAAGCTGGGTCTTCTTTCTTCCCCAGATTCCCAGAAAAGTATTGGGCTAGAATTATACGTATCTTTTGCTTTCAAATATCTTCGAATAGCACAATTTCCTTTCCTTAGATCAATCTTAAGGGAAAGGGAATACTTTATTAACTTGGCTTCTTCCCACCAAATACTGTTTACACAAAAATCCATCACAAATAGCTGAAGAGTGAACAAACCAATTGATCCAGCAAAACAGCAAACAAGAAAGAATACACCAAAGAATACACAAATAGGAATGAGCTGTTCAACTCAGAGTGAGATAAGGTTATCAGAGCAAACCAGGAGAAAGAACATTTTCACCCAGAGGAGTCTCTGGTATCACAAACAAGTCCTGAGACATTCTGGGGCTAGTTTTCCTGGCAGGTATGCCACTTCAAGTCTTTCTATATCTTCTTCCTGAAGTATCCTCTGTACATGTGTCCCCAGGAGTGTCTCTGGAGCCAACTTAGTACGTCCCTTATGCAGCTACACGGCTCAGTATACTCTTCACCCATCAGGAGTTATGTCTTTCTTTGAATGTGCAGGCTCAATCAAGTCCTCTCCACCAAAGGCTTGAGTGGAAGCCTGGTTACCAACACATTTTTTTCCTACTGGGATATTGTACCAATATTAGTCCTGAAGAATTCATAATTGAAAAGTTTAAAGTTTAGTTATGTTGGCTACAAGGTGTTGGAAATGTTAACCACTGATCATGCCTCTCTAATTGCTTTTGTAAAACGTTTAGAAGTTCAGAATGGATGTTCTTGTCTTCTTGAGGAAAATTACAGAGGAAAAAAAGATACATGTGTTTTCTCCTCCAAACATTGGTGATGTGACATTTAGAGGGAAAAATATGATAGAGCAGTACCCAGGCGAGGATGGAAGGGAGAGAGAGAAGGTGGGACTGTGTGCTGGGCTGTAGCATTGCTGATGGTTCCATCTATTGAGTCACTATTACTACGAAATCCTTTGTCCTCCCTTGCTCCTACGCCCTTTAGTCCTTTTTAGTGGTTAGGTGAGGAATTATAAAACTGAATGTGGTATATGTCTCACAGTTACTCAGTGCTGAGAGATAAAACAATTTTATTTTGTTTCCAAAGAAAAAACAAAAATGATTCAGACTTTGTTAACACTGAACAGCCAAGTAGGTGGGTTTGCTGACGGATATTGCTAGGGTTCATGCCCCAGCACTTACTTCCCCTTTCCCCATCGCTGATTGTCTTCTTACCTGCCTGGTTTCTATTTCTTAGTATTTCTTTTTGCATTATTATCCATTTAATTCCCCCTAGGGATTGGTGTCCTTCAAAGTTCTAGACTGTGCTCCCTTTTTTTCTCTCTCTCTAATCTTGTCTCTTGGTGATCTCATCAGCTTCCAGGGGTTTATTTTTCTTTATGCAGATTAATCACATGTCTGTATATCTAGCTCCAATTTCTTCCCCAAATTCCAGTTCCAGAGCAGTATAGTAAAAAATTTCCTGGATTTGGTGTCAGAGAATTTGAGTTGACATCTTGGTGCTGACTGTTACTGCCTGTGCGGCATTGGGCAGGTCTTTGAGGAAAAGGTTACTCTTTGAGTGTTAATTTCTGCATCTAAGGAAGTTAGACAAGATGAGCTTCAGGATTCTGGCTAGTTCTAAATATTGTTGTCTTATGATAACCAAATACCAGCTAGATATCTCTACAGGAATATTTCATCAAATATTTCATCTCAAACTCATCATGTCTGAATTAATTTTCTCCTTCTGAACCTTCCCCTCCAAACTTGCCTATTTCTATTAAGGTCATCAGTATCCTTCTAGTCACTCAGGTTCACTACTTTGGAGCCATCCTTGACTCTATTCTCCCCTACTCCCCATGTTCCCCATTTGTCAAGTATTCATTCTGCTTTGACAATATATCTTACCTATGCACCCTTCTCTCCGTTTATTGTTGTCATTTTGCTCGTCTTTGACTCTCTGTGACCTCCTTTGGGGTGTTCTTGGTAAAGATACTGGAGTGGTTTGCCATTTCCTTCTCTAGCTCATTTTACAGATGAAGAATTGAGGCAAACAGGGATAAATGATTTACCCATGGTCACATAGCTAGTAAATGTCTGAGGCCATATTTGAACTTAGATCCTCCTAACTCCAGACCTGGTTGTGCCATTTTCTCCATTTACGCAGACCCTACTCTAGTTGAGGCCCTCATTGCCTCTAATCTAGGCTATTGCAACAACCTTTTAACAGGTTACCTGCGTACAGTTTCTTCCCTCTTACACACGCTGCTAAATTAATATTCCTAAGACACAGTTCTGACCAGGTTATTCCTTTGCTTTAGAGTCTTCAGAGGCTTCCTATTTCATCTAAGATGAAACAAAAACTCCGTAGTCTGGCATTTAAAGTTCTCCACAATTTGGCTTCAGCCAACCTTTCTTTTCTTCCCCCTATTTATGCAATTCTGAACTTAATAAATATCCACTAAAATGAGTACTTTCATGCATAAAACTGTGATTATTATTTGTAGCTTGGTTTTCTTTTTAGGTATAAAATAAATTCAACACATCATTTTCAAAGCTGTCTTCTTTGGCCATGATTCCTTATGACTTTCCTTCTGTGTTCTGTGAATATCAAAATAGGTTCCAGTGACCAGCTTTTTCTTCCTTCCTTCCTTCCTTCCTTCCTTCCTTCCTTCCTTCCTTCCTTCCTTCCTTCCTTCCTTCCTTCCTTCCTTCCTTCCTTCCTTCCTTCCTTCCTTTAATAATCTCATCTCTAGCATCCCTCTCCCTCCTGTTCTGAGAAAAAAGAAAAATAAGATGTTTGTGTAGTCAAAATAAATTTGTATGTCGGTCATTACCATAAAAAATAGCAAATTTTGCATCGTGAACTCATGGCCTTTCTTCAGGGGAGAGAGCATCCTTCATTATTACTCTTCTGGGTTGGCTGGTCTTTGCGTAGATCAGAGTTCTTTCTTTTTCACAGTTGTTTGCCTTTATCGTGTTATTGTATAAGTTGTTCTCCTGATTTGGTCACTTCACTCTGCATGAATCTCTAGAAATCTTCCTAGATTCCTCTGAAATAATCCCTTTTGTCATTTCTTACGGTTAAATAATATTTAATTACATTCACGTATCATAATTTGTTCAACTGTTCTCCATCCTAAGGGCACCTTCTGAGTTTTCAGTTTGTTACTATCACAAAGTTGCTTAAAAGTATTTTTTAAAATATATGTATCCTTTACCTAATTTGATCTTTTTG